>OZ030010.1:8401962-9001962 GCA_964023405.1 Apodemus agrarius
ATTGCTTTTTCTCATTAATAATTCAAGTTGAATGTAGTTCCATGCTGCTACACAGGTGTTTTTCACCCTCAAATTTATGCGTACTTGATGACTGAACAATAACGTAGATTACTGACCTCCCACTGAAGGACACTGAGACCATTTCCAGTCTTTGGTGCTCAGTGTTTTCTTGTTTATACATGAAATTTTTGCACGGGTAAATATTCCTCAAAGGAACAGGGTTGGAATTAGTGCTCAAAAGGTTTGTGTGTTTACAAATTTGATAATATGGGGGTTATGTGGTGTGCGCATGTGTGGACACATGTATGCATGGGTGTATACCTGTGCCTGAGGGGGGACATCAAATGTCTTCTCTCTTTCTGCCTTATTTCCTTGAAACAGGGTTACTCACTGAACCTGGAAACCAAAGATTTCCAGCTAGGCACTGGTGCTCCCCCAGTCTCTAACCTCTTCTTCCAGTGGTCGAATTCATTTCCTTTGGCCACACCTGACTTTTTACATTGATGCTGGTGTTCTAGACTCGGGTCCTTATGCTTAAACAGCAAGAGCTCAGAGATATCGCCCTACCCATGTTTTTGGTAACTTTCGTCAAATCAATCTCTGGGGTTTTATCAATTTGTATTCCCATGGGCCAATTTTGAGAAAATCTGACACAGGAATATTTTCACTTTATACTTTGTGTCAGAAAGGGTGACACTGTGGCTATAGAAAACCAGCTCATGGAAATGGTTCCTGTCAGCCCAGGTTGCCAGGTCAGACTGAAGCCAGAGGTAGCTAGATCACGTTGCTCATGAAGTTGTATGAAGCTGTTAACTTTATTTATGGAACCTCATTAAATAATCTCTATGGTTTGGAACATTATATTTCCTATAATATATTTCCAGTCTTCTATAGAGCTGAAATGTGAACTCTAACCCCAAGATGATGGCCAAAAAAAATATGCTGCTTTATAGCCTGTTTTTAAATTGGACCTTTTATTAATTCTTTGTGAATTTCACATTATGCTCCCCAATCCCACTCATTTCCCTGTCCCCTCATACCTGCCCCAAACACATATTTTTTTGTTTTTTCATGAAAATTTTATTTATTTATTTATTTATTTATTTATTGACCCAAACACATATTTGTTGATAGACTGACCTACTTTCTTGGAGGCTCCCCCCTTGCATGGTTTTTGTTTTCTGTTTTAAAATACTTACAGGATGGAGAGATAGAGAGTATTTAAAAGTGCGTACTGCGCCGGGCATGGTGGCGCACGCCTATAATCCCAGCACTTGGGAGGCAGAGGCAGGCGGATTTCTGAGTTCGAGGCCAGCCTGGTCTACAGAGTGAGTTCCAGGACAGCCAGGACTACACAGAGAAACCCTGTCTCGAAAAACCAAAAAAAAAAAAAAAAAAAAAAAAAAAAAAGTGCGTACTGATCTTCCAGAGGACCTGAGTTCACTTCCCAGCACATAGGTTGGGAAGCTCTAACAGCCCATAATTCTAGTTCTAGGGGGAATTTCTGGCTTCTGGTTTCCAAGGGCACAGTTCATGTGTATACACACACACACACACACACACACACACACACGAAGGCATACATAATTTAAAACAACAACATAAAATTTTAAATCTTATTATGTACATATGTATATGTTTATATACATGGGGTGGGGCACATGAGTGTCATAGCATGTGTATGAAGGTCATAGGAGGGCTTGTGGGAATGGAGTCTCTCTTTCTCTCTCTTTTTTTTTTTATTTTACCCTGTGTGTTCTGGGGAGCAAACTCAGGTGGTCAGGTTTGGTAGCAAGCACTTTACCCACTGAGCTGTTTCATGGCCCCCCACATGTATTTTAAATGTAAACAGCATGTTAAATTTGGAGGCTGTTGTCTTAGAAATACTAGAAAAGTCAAAAGTGAGCAGGAGCACTAAAATCGTCTATCAGATTACGCCAGCATGCTTCTCATGTCTTCGGGCTCAGTTCTGTACTGGGTAGCAGCGACTTTTCTCTCTAATAGGGTTTGGAATTCTGAGTGGCTCTTGAGTCCTAGCCTGCGTATTCACACTGAATATACAATACTCCATTATCGTAGCTGATTCGTGCTTTAATCATTCTTGCAGAACCTCTTCACATTCCAAGACAATGCAAAATGCAGCTAGAGACAGCTGAGTTAAGGTTTAATCTTCCATTGTGCTCTTTCTTTTGTTCCTATTAAGCTCTATGGACCCTATCAGCAGAGGACATTCAGTAACACGCACATTCTGGAAGAACTGAACATTACCGACAAACAACTGCGTGGCACTTGAAGCAAAGGCATGATGGGTATCTTTGTACGGAATCTTTCACCCACCTGCTTACGTAGCACAGGTCACGTGTCCATCTTTGCAGCTTGTGGGAGAGGAACAGAATTTGCTTGTGCACTGCAGCAAGCCTAAAAGACGTTTATTCCCCTCCCCCCACCTTTTGCAAAGCCCATGGTCACAGGGACGCTTGAAAAGCCTCCCAGCAGCAGATCGTGTTATTTATTCATCTGGAAAATAACCAGAGCCCATTTTTCATGAATGATTTGCACCCCCCCTCCCCAGATGTTTCTGACAATAGACAGTTCAATATATCAGTTATGTAATCCTAGGACTGCACAGGATGCATTGTTAAGGGTCCTCTCAATAGAATATTCTACATCTGCGTAATGATACCAGTAATAGTTTTCCTTCATATCTTATATGCAGGTTGGCATTATTGCTGTTATTATTGTTGTTGTTGTTTTGCCAGTAGTTGGAGATGAAGTCCAAGCTACTGAGCTCTGCCACTGACCTATATCTCAAGTCCTTGTTTTTGTTTTTCTTGGGGACAAGGTCCCACTATATACCTTAGAATAACCTTGAATCCACAGATCTACTTGCCTCTGCACCCCAAGTACTGGGATTACAGGTGTAGGCCACACCACACCCAACACTTGTTCTCACTTCTTCCTTGCGGGGTTTTTTTTTTTTTCCTTTTCCCAATACCAGTGGCCAATGACTCACTAGTACCCAGGGTTACATTCCCAGAGCGGGCGTGAGGTTGGCAGTAAAAATTAAGTGCCCGTGTGTTCTCCTTAAAACGCATCCTCCGCTGCAATGGGTCCCGGTAGAGCTTCACAGTCCACATTTCTAATACACTAGAGGTGATGGATGCCTTGTTGTTCATCTTGAGGACCACATGTTGATGGCAAGGGTGTCTGCCCTATAACCTCAGAGAGGATAAAACATTTACAGCCCTGATTCAAAGTGCAAAAGCAATAAGGAAAAATATTTGATAAACTTGGTTGCAGTAAAATAACCCATTGCATGCAGAAATGTCTGCAATTGGACAAAATGGGGTGGGGGGGACGTAGTTCCAGCTTGTATTATGAAGGGTTACCATCCCCCCAGTACATGAGAGGCTTTTGAAAACCGAGAAGACTAATAATCCTAGGACGAGTTCTATTAGGAGGAGAAATAAGTTGAAGCAAAAGAAATGCAAATGGTTCTGAGCCACTTAGAAAGTCTTCAATCTTATTATTCACAGGAAGAGAAATGCAAATTCAAGCTTCATGGAGACTGCCTCTTTCCTACCAAATTAGAAAACTCCGAAAGTTTCACAGCTTTCCCTTTGGTATTTCCTTTTCTTAGGAATTTATTGCAAGGGTGCATTCTGAAAACATAAAAACACAAATCTACGTATTCCAGCATTCAACATAGAAACAAAACACTGGCAATAACCTTCTTCCCTATTGGAGGCTTAGGTTTTTGTTTGTTTGTTTGTTTTTCTTTTTCTTTTTTCAAGACAGGGTTTCTCTGTGTAGCCCTGGCTGTCCTGGAACTCACTCTGTAGACCAGGCTGGCCTGGAACTCTGCCTCTGCCTCCCAAGTGCTGGGATTAAAGGCGTGCGCTACCACCGCCCGGCTGGAGGCTTAGTTGAATGAATTCTGATACATCTATTCAATGGGCCATTGAAGTATAAAGGGGGGGGGGTAAAGAATATTTCTAAGCATGCATTGTTGTGAAATATTCTTTGGGATAGAAGGTTAAGCACACACACACACACACACACACACACACACACAAGCAACAAGGCAGACAAATAAAAGGATGGAATTTTCTAGTTTAGTAAGCAAGGGAGCACACATAAGGCAGACATGGTGGTACATTTTCATCACAGCACTACGAAGGCGGAGGCAGGAGGATGCGTGGATTCAAGATTATCCTATTACACAGTGAGACATTGTTGTCCCCCACCCCCAAAAGAACCACCACCACCACCACCACCACCAAGAGCCAGGAATACAGGTCACGAGCAAGGGAGAGAATAGCAAGGCAAAAGTCATTTGATGGAGAAAATGGAAAAATTTGGGGGGTGGGGTGGGGTAAGTTCATTGAGAGTGGGGAAGAAGGTCAACACATGTAGAGGCGTATACAGTTTAAATGAAAATTTCCCAGCTCAAGTGGTAAAGTGGTACTGCTCCATCCTAGAGGCATAGACTAGCTAACAAAACCCACAACATAGGCACGAGAAGTCTTTATGAGTTGTTGGTTGGGGGAGTCCCAGAGAACATTATAGGCTATTGCTGTTGCCCTTGATTGACTCCCAGACCTTGAAGGACCCAGGGACTCTGAAGGGGACCTGACTTGAAAGCTCTAATGGAAACAGAATGTGCCATGCAAGCTCCCAAGGGAGGGAAGCCACCCACAGTCCTTTGAACTACAACACTAACCCTAAGGGTGCAATAACATCACTCATATCTTGGGCACAATCAATAATAGCTCTTGAACTGGATCATCCCTGGCCAACTACTCAGGGCTAGTGAGGCCATGGATCTTGGAAGAGAACTGCCCCTTTCCTAACCTAGCACAATTCCTAACTGCATCCTAAATATTTATCCTTACAGCCACCGACAAATGTAATCATCGCCTCTCATCAAAGAAACTTCTCTTTGCAACAGATGGAGACCGTTACAGAAAGCCACGGCCAATCAGAATGCAGCAAATGAGTGATTTGCGTGGTGCCCAGCCCCAACTGATAGATCCACAACACAATTGGGATCCAGAAAGATTGGAATATGAAAGGGTATCTTCCGGTGGAGGGGATTCATGTGCATGTGGGGACATCTTAGTAATTTGGCTCCTAATTTTAAAGAAAAAGAATTATACAGACAACATCAAGCTCGCCACTAACTTTTCTGTTGATTTAGCAACAAATTTTAAAAACTGTGTTTATAACTCCTGAATCTAAGGCTCAGGGAACCTCCCCAACCATTGAGGGGGCAAAAAGATTGTAAGAGCCTGAGAAACAGGATGTCTGCTGGGAGATTGCATCTCCTAGAAATAGCAGGGAAGCCACACCCATGAACTTTCAACAACATGTCTGTCTAAACGGGACCTGAACAAGGACACCGCCAACGGACATGCAAGAGAGGAATAGCAGAGTGCCCTAACCCTAGACAAAGAGTTACATACAACTAAGGAATGTTGAAGAGCACCCTCACATATCAAGTGGTCAGCCCTGAAATCATATACATACAATATACATACAAATAACATTAAACAAATTGAACATAGCGTGTGTGTGTGTGTGTGTGTGTGTGTGTATCAATTAAAGAAAATAAGGTCAGAGTCCATGAATTTGAGAAAGAGTAAGCAGGGGAGGGGGTAGTACATGGGAGGAGTTGGAGGGAGAAAAAGAGAAAGGGGAAAATAATGTACATATATTTCATTTTGAAAACTGTTTAATAAAAAAGCTTGCATAAGACTGGGCTCACCAAAGGTCCATCATGGATGGGGGAGAGGCTCATAAGGTCACCTCTTCCCAACAAGTTATTGGCAGTTAATGGTTCCTGGGGGAGAGGGAGGCATTTTCTTCAGTGGAGTAGCCACTGGTTAGAGTGCCGATGAATAACCTCCTACTCCAGTTCATGCAAGCAATTCTAAATCAAGTCCCTGGCTCGCACCCAAAAACTGGAATCCAGGGAAGGAAAAAGGTAGTAGTTTCAAAGAAGGGTTTCAGCTGCAGGAAGAAGGTAATGGGGGAGAACATAACCAAAATATACACATGTATGAAATCGTCCAAAAAGACATGTTTTTGTTTTTGTTTTTTTGTTTTTTTCGAGACAGGGTTTCTCTGTCACCCTGGCTGTCCTGGAACTCACTCTGTAGGCCAGGCTGGCCTCGAACTTAGAAATCCGCCTGCCTTGGCCTCCCAAGTACTGGGATTAAAAGCATGCGCCACCACTGCCTGGCTTAAAAAGACATTGATAATAAAATGATAAAACTTTTTAAAGATTTATTTATTGTTACATGTAAGTACACTGTAGCGGTCTTCAGACACTCCAGAAGAGGGTATTAGATCTCACTACGGATGGCTGTGAGTCACCATGTGCTTGCTGGGATTTGAACTCAGGACTTTCAGAAGAACAGTCAGTGCTCTTAACCACTAAGCTATCTCTCCAGCCCCCAAAATGATAGAACTTATTAAAGTGCAATATTTACAATCAAAAGCAGGAAACGGCTGAGATAGCTCAGAGAATAAAGGTTCTCACTGCCAAATCTGACTACTTGAGCTTGAGTTTGAACCCACTTGGTAGAATGAGAGAACTGACTTCTCCCTAAGTTATGCTCTGACTGCCACTTGTCGTCCCTGTCAAACCAATGCAGGTGTGAGCTTGTATGTGCACACACATACTCATATACACACGTGCATGTATGTAAACACACACTCACATACATACTCACACATACACACATGCAGGCATGCACATACACACTCACGCACATACTTACACACATGCACACATGCATTCATACATACACACATACATATACTCATATACATACACTGATAAAAGAATGTAATAAAAATGTTTAAAAATTAAGAGAAGAATGAAACAAATAGATTTTTGTAATGACTTGTTAGCTTAGCCAAATAGAAATTATTTCAAATAAACTTTGTATCTTTTAGAAAAAATTATATTTTATGTGTATGGGTGTTTTGCCTGCATGTATGTTTGTGCACCAACGTGCATGCCTGGTGTCTGCGTCTGGTCCCCTAAGGAGACCAGAAGGTTTTAGATCCCATAGATTTAGAGTTACAGAAGGCTGTGAGCTACCATATAGGTGCTGGAACTCAAATGCATGCCCTCTGAAAGAAGTAGCCAGTGCTCTTAACCACTGAGACATCTCTTCCATTCCTCAAGTGAGCTGTAAAAGATCGTTATTTGATTCTGTTTTTTTTTTTTTCAAGACAGGTTTCTCTGTATAGCCCTGGCTGTCCTAGAACACACTCTATAGACCAGGCTAGCCTAAAATTCACAGAGATCCACCTGCCTCTGCCTCCCAAGTGCAGGGATTAAAGGTGTGTGCCACCACTACCCGGTTTGATTCATAGTGTCTAATGAGATATACTGCAACTATAAAAAGAAAAGTCCAAAGAATTCCAATATTGGGTTTTTTGTTTTTTTGTTTTTTTCAGGTACTATAAGTAGGCTATATATTACATAATAATACAAATGTAGCTAGAGAGTTTATAATTATATTTATTCACAGATTATACCTACAATTATAAAGCTTATAATAGTGTTGAGATTTTTTTTTGTTTTTTTGTTTTTGTTTTTTTTTTTTGGTTTTTGTTTTTGTTTTTGTTTTTGTTTTTGTTTTTGTTTTTGTTTTCCAAGACAGGGTTTCTCTTTGTAGCCCTGGCTGTCCTGGAACTCACTCTGTAGACCAGGCTGGTCTTGAACTCAGAAGTTCACCTGCCTCTGCCTTCCAAATGCTGGGATTAAACGTGTGTGCCACCACCGCCTGGCGAGATTTTAAACTTAGGGAAGAAAAATATAAAATTAAACCCTGATTCTATGAAAAGACCCTACCAGGATAGATGATGTTTTCTTTGTGTATGTATGTACATGTCCAAATGTGTACGGGATTATGTGTGTTTACACAAATGTACACATGTGTCTGGAGGCCCTAATTTGACGCTTTGCATCTTTTCCCATCACTTTCGACTTTACTTGCTGAGACTGTTTTTCACCAAACTTGGAGCTTGCCAATCCTGGCTTAGTCTAACCACCCAACTTGTCCTGTGCCTGATCTCTGTCTCTGCCTCTCTGGAGCTGGGAACGTAGGCTGCCACCATGCCTGTCCCACTACCATGGGGCTTCTGGGACTAAGAACACCAGGCTTCACACTTGGGAGACAAACACTTGAAATGCTGAACCATCTTCCCAGACCTGTGATAGATTTTTCTGAACCCTTCAGCACAGGACGTTGATATAATGAAATAGGCAATATGTATAGAAAATTCTGAGGTATGAAGACTCCAGGAAAGGCAACAGTGAAGTCAGCAAAGCTGACAGCTGAACCAATCTCTCTCTCCTCTCCTCTCCTCTCCTCTCCTCTCCTCTCCTCTCCTCTCCTCTCCTCTCCTCTCCTCTCCTCTCCTCTCCCCCCTCCCCTCCCCCTTTCTTTCTTTCTTTCTTTCTTTCTTTCTTTCTTTCTTTCTTTCTTCTTTCTACTAGGTAGTTGATTTTTATGTGAATAGTTGTTTTTGCCTGCATGCACAGCTGTGCTTGGTGCACTCAGAGGCCAGAAGAGGACTTCAGATATTCTAAAACTAGAGTTAGAGATGGTTTTGAGGCACTATGTGGGTGCTGGGAATCAAACCCAGGTCCTCTAGAAAAGCAGCAAGAGCTTTTTAACTACTGAGCCACCTCTCTAGTCCCCAACCTACTCTTTTATTATTATTTTTGTACTTATTCACTTTAAACCTACTTTCTTGTAAAGCATGAGTTTTACTTGTAAGAATCACTGACAGTCAGACTCCATTTATGCAGATACCAGTATTTGGCAGGCTTTTTCTTGAAATTAAGTGAGCCTGTCACTTCAAGGAAAATAATTTGACAGTAGTTGATGCCAATGATAAAATTCAAGCTTTCAAGAGAAAAAATGCATTTTTAGAAATCTTGTATACACTCCTGTGAGTTTTATATCCTTTCAATATTTAAAGACTTTCCTGATGACATTAGTAATGATATTCATAAGTGTGTGTGTGTGTGTGTGTGTGTTTTAAGAATTGGTGTAGCTGTGTGTGGTGGCATACACCTTTAATCCCAGAATTTGGGAGGCAGAGGCAGGTGAATCTCTGTGAGTTCCAGGCCAAGTCAGGGCATTACATAGGGAGATCCTGACCCATTGCTTCTGAAATGACTCATTCATGGTATTACCAAATTGTAGCTGGATAAAAGATCTGTCCAAAGTACATGATAGATTTTAATGGAGCAATATAAAGAGTATCTTGGTGTAGTTTCAAGTTCCACATTGCAATTAACCTTTAAAATGCTCTCACTTCCTTCTGAAAAGAATGCCCACAGTGGTCGGTAGAGGTTATTTAAATGTTTCCTCTGAGTTGGGGCTGTGGGTGCAGCTCAGTAGAACAGCGAGTGCCTTTCCAAGACCAGTGGCTCCAAGCTGGAGAGAGAGCTCAGTGGTGGAGAGCGCTGGCTCATGGAAGTGACCTGGATTCAGTTCTCAGCACTCACCTGGTAGCTCACAACCATCTGGAAATCCTATTCTAGGAGGTCGTCTGCTGGTTTTTATGGGCACAGACATGCATGCAGGCAAAACACTCATACATATGAAATAAATACATCTAAAAAATATAAAGGCCCATGGCTCCATCCCCAGCAGGATGTTCATTTTCCAACTCTGTATGAATCTAGATATTCCTTAGATATTAACATTAATACTTCGACTAAAGAAATGAATCCAATAGACTGAATATAAAAGACATGAGAATCCACTTCACCCATCATCATCTAAGCCACAAATTAAAGAGATTTACATGAATGTACAGCGTCAATTTTTCACCATGATTGTTTTGTTTTGCAGAGTAACATAAATTATACTACTTATGCTATGCTTATGATTTGGGTTTTGTTTGGCTTTTTTTTTTTTTTGTTTTGTTTTGGTTTTTTGAGACAGGATTTCTCTGTGTAGCACTGGCTGTCCTGAAACTCACTCTGTAGACCAGGCTGGCCTCCAACTCAGAAATCTGCCTGCCTCTGCCTCCCAAGTGCTGGGATTACAGGCGTGCGCCACCACCGCTGCCCAGCTACTTGTTATTTTTTAACGTATGCTTTTGTTATTTAATTTGAGACAAGATCTCAAGTAGCCTTGAAGTGGAGACTTCTAGTGAAAGCTAGTTGTGTCAAATGGTGGTTTGCTGGTGCACACAGGTGAAAGGATGTCTTGCTAAAGCAAACACTTGAAAGACTTTTCCTGAAGCAGACACAGGTGATGTTTGGATATAGCAGACACCTGAAAGGACTCTTGGTGGAGGAGTCTAAGTATGACCACACAGTGGGAGACAAGCACTGAGCCTTAGTTTGGTTTGTTCTGCCTTCTCTCTATTCTTTGCTAGCGACTCACATGAATTGGTTCACCTTACATAGCACTGTTGAGCTCAACTTGTGATGACGCCGCCATTGAGAGAAGAAACTCGCCCAAGAACTGCTCCTGAGGTTCCTGCAGCAGCTTGCTGCTTCTGTGGCCTCACCTCAGGCTGGTTGGGGAGCCTGGCAGTTTCTTCAGGATTGAACTACAGCTGCCTGGTGTCTGCTTGCTGAAAAGACTGTAACAGACAGTTTCAGTTTCTGTAACAACAGAAACTATAGCTGCTGGTTCGTGCCTGGTGTCTGTCTGGTGAAAGGACCAGTCTGCAGCTGCTGAATTGTATTTGGTGTTTGCTGCGGGACTGAACTGCTGCCCAAGAAGATCAAGCTCACCCCCAAAGAGCTACTGATGAACAGGCCCACTTTCCCCATATCTTTTTTTTTTTTTTTTTTTTGGTTTTTCAAGACAAGGTTTCTCTGTATAGTCCTGGCTGTCTTGAAACTCACTCTGTAGACCAGGCTGTCCTCGAACTCAGCAATCCGCCTGCCTCTGCCTCCCAAGTGCTGGGATTAACTGACTGTTCTTTCAAAGGTTCTGAGTTCAAATCCCAGCAACCACATGGTGGCTCACAGCCATCCATTATGCGATCTGATGCTCTCTTCTGGAGTGTCTGAAGACAGCTACAGTGTACTTATATATAATAAATAAATCTTTAAAAAAAAAAAACCAAAAGGTTTGAGACCTTTGAATTTGAATGTCATTTTCCAAATGGTTAACAAAGTCTGAGAGCTAGATCTTGATTCTCTAGCTCGTACATGACACAAATAATAATATCCTTTACGTCATGTCTTAGCTACTTTCTCACTGCTGTTAGAACACCCGAGCAAGCAACTTAACTCGGGTTCACAGTCCATCATGCCCGGGAAGGCATGCCAGTGAGATTGGCTCTACCAGGGTGTGAAGAAACATGTTTTGGTCCTCAGTCAGGGGACAGAGAGCTGAATGCTGGCGCTCAGATCCATTTGTCCTTTTTTAAGTGACAATTCTGGAATTTGGTTTCTTTTAAAAAAAACAAACAGAAATATTATAAGAATGTATTTTAATGCCGGGCGGTGGTGGCGCAATGCCTTTAATCCCAGCACTTGGGAGGTAGAGGCAGGTGGATTTCTGAGTTCGAGGCCAGCCTGGTCTACCGAGTGAGTTCCAGGACAGCCAGAGCTACACAGAGAAACCCTGTTTCGGAAAAAAAAAAAAACCAAAAAAAAAAAAAAAGAATGTATTTTAATTTTAATTTAAATTTATGATTTGCCTCATGCAAATTATAGTCAGAGGCACAGTTTTGCCAGCCGCAGATAGTTTCTGCAATGGTGTGGGGTTTGGAAATCTGGACATTTTTCAGAGGGTGTGTAAACGCCAGAGCGGTGCTAGAGGTGGTTGGTTGGCGGTGGTTGAGAGGGGTCGTTGGCAGTTAGTTTCAGCGAAGAAACTGAAGGAAAGGAATTAGATATCTCTCTCCTTCCATCCTTCTTCCTCTCCTATCTAGTGATGGGGGTGAAGTGGGGGTGAGGGAGAAAAAGGTGAGGAAAAAGAAGAACCTATAAAGTAGCCAGCAACAAGTATAAAGATATGTGTGGGAGTGAGAGCGGTAGGTATTTTAGCTAGATAACTCTTCAGGGAATAGGTGGCTTACAGGAGCCTGCTGAACATGGATGTCTATGGAAGAAAAGCTGGACAATTCTTCCCAATTTTTACTTTGGGGCTTGGGAAACAGTGCAAAGGCCCTGGGGGCAGGGAAGGCCTCGGTGCTAAGGAGAGGCTAAGGTGACTGGAAAATAATGCACATGAGAAGATCCGCAGATCACGGAGGCTGGAAGGCACCAGGGCCCTGGATGCCAGCTCTTTAGATTTCTCTGGACGACCAATGGGAACTGAAGGGTTTCAAGCAAGTAAATGCCCTGGTCTGAGTCAGGCAGGTCCTCGGCATGCTGCCTGGGTCAAGGGAGACTGGTCAAGTGGGCAAGTATGGGGCAAGCAAACCAGTAAACCATCCAGGAGGCTCTTACTCGAAGTCCAACCGCAGATGCTAACGGCAGGAAGGTGCCCAGACTTGTTGGGGAACTCAAAGCTAGTCTAGTGTGTGTCCACATAGTGCCCAGAGTACTGTACTTTTTTTTTTTTTTTTTTTTTTGGTTTTTTTTGAGGCAGGGTTTCTCTGTGTAGCCCTGACTGTCCTGGAACTCACTCTGTAGACCAGGCTGGCCTCGAACTGAGAAATCCACCTGCCTCTGCCTCCCAAGCGCTGGGATTACAGGCGTCCGCCACCACCGTGCCCCCCCCTTTTTTTTTTTGAGTACTGTACTCTTACAGTCAGGGGTGCTAACCAGGAATCCACAGGTCCCAGGAGATCCTTGGATGCACTCCCCTAAGGAGCCCGCCACCCATTGAAAAAGTATGTATGGTGGTGCCTGACCATTGTTTCTAATGGATTCTCAAAGGCGACCGAAACAAAGGGAAATGTTGAAGGTGGCTGTAGCTAAGTGAAAGGCGCCCTGGGGGAAGGTGGGTGGGGCTCAGCTTTCCCTGGGAAACAAAGACAAAGAAGCCCCGTGCCGCCAAGTTAGCTACCTGGCTACCTTTTATAGCCCAAGGTCAGAGCTTTCTCAAAGATCTCAGATCTTGCCTGCCAGTTTGGATGGCTTCCGTGCTCCCGGGGGGGGGGGGTGAAGTGAGGAACACTTTGTGTATCTTCCCTGGGTGGACCTTCCTTAACGGGCTTCATTTAGAAGTGAAGTTCAGATACGGGAAATATATTAGCATCACTTTACCTGTTTGGTTGTGTGTTTTTTTGTTTTTTTTTCCTTCAAGACAGGGTTTCTCTGTCTTGGAACTCAGAAATCTGCCTTTTTCTGCCTCCCAAGTGCTGGGATTAAGGGCGTGCTCCACCACTGCTGGGATTCACTGTTGTTTTTTTGTTTTTTTGTTTGGTTTGGTTTGGTTTGGTTTGGTTGGTTGGTTGGTTGTTTTGTTGTTGTTTGAAATAGGTTCTCATTGTGTATTCCTACCTGGCCTGGAACTTGATATTTAGACCACTAAGGTCTCCAACTCAAGAGATTTCCCCCTTCCTCTCCGTCCCAAATGCTAGGATTAAAGGCTTGCATCTGCATCAGGCTACTGTTTTGATTTTTAAGATTTGTTTTTATTATTTTTGATTCATTGTGCATACGAGTGTGTGTATGTGAGAGAGAGAGAGAGAGAGAGACAGAGACAGAGACAGAGACAGAGACAGAGACACAAACAGGCACAGAGACAAACACTGTCATTCAGGCTGGCCTCAAATGCCTGGACTCAGGTGATTGTCACTCTTCTGAGTAGCTGGGACTCAAGATACATTCCAGTCAGTTCTGGCTCTAAAGTCTATTTATCAAGTATGTTTTGTTTTGTTTTTTGAGACCGGGACTTCAGTAACCTAGTCTGGTTTCACCCTGGCCACATAGCCAAGGCTGGCCTTGTACTCCTGAATTTTCTGGCTTCTGCCTCCAGAATGCTGCTCTAGAGTCATTTTAAATAGGTGTTTAAAGTAAGCGTAGGGTGGGGCTGGCTCATCAGTTAAGAGCGCTCACGAGCTGCCCTGCTAGATTCTCAGTGCTCAAGTGGCACCCCACAAAGATCTGTAACTTCAGTTTCAGGGGGCATCCATTGTCTCTGCTAGGGACCCACACTTGGGCTCACATACCCACGGAGACAAACACACACATAGTTTAAAATGGTACAAAGAGAATCTACAGAGAAAAAGGAAAATACATCAAACTTGTTGCACCTCACATTTTTCTGTATAGGAGGGAGATGGGGTTAAATCTGGGGTTCTGTGGTAGAGTGCTTGCCTGATGCATGTGGGTGACATAGCCTAGGCCTTGGGTTCCATCCCTAGCAATTCAAAGAAAGCAGTGAACCATTTTCATCTCTTAATTATTATTGTGGATGTGTGCGGTGGATGTTTGGGTGTATGTGTGGGGTGCCACAGCTCGTGTACGGATGTCTGAGGAAAACTGTAGAGTTGGTTACCTCCCTCCACCCTTCCATGAGTTCTGGGGACTGGATTTGGCTTGTCAGGCATGTACACAACAAGCTTTTTTTTCCCATTTTGCTACTCCACCCCCCCTTTTTTCGAGACAGGGTTTCTCTGTGTAACTCTGGCTGTCCTGGAACTCATTCTGTAGACCAGGCTGGCCTCGAACTCAGAAATCCGCTTGCCTTTGCCTCCCAAGTGCTGCGATTAAAGGTGTGTGCTACCAACGCCCGGCCATTTTGCTGCCTTTAAAAAAAAAATTAGGTTGCTATATAGCCAAGGCTGGCCTTGAACCTTGGTTTTCCAAGTATTGAGCTTGCAGGCAAAGCCACCAAGATGGACCAAATAGGCTGATTGGCATTTAAATAAGCTTTGTGAAAAATACATCTCCCTGATCTCCATAACTGTGAGCCCACGCCCTTCCTTTGGAGAAATGCACAGAAATGCATAGCAGGACTTTCTCATGCATCAGAGGTCAAATTTGAATGTGAGCCTAGGAGAGGACTGATTCCTGTAAGGAAAGCCATTTGTTGCATGGAGTACTTTTGTCCCCAGCTGGCAAGAACCATCCCCAAAGCCAGGTTACTCCTTCCTTTCTTCCTTCTTTCCTTCTGTCTATCCATCTGTCCATCTTCTGTCTATCCATCTGTGCATCTTCTGTCTGGTTCTTCCTTCCTGTTTGTTTCTGAGACAGGTTCTCACTATGTAGCCCTGGATGGCCTGTAATTCACTCTCTGCTTGCCTCTGCCTCCCGAGTATTAGGATTAAAGGCACGCACTAGCACTTGGCAGGCAGCTCTTTCCACATTGGCTATCTCGAGGACAATCCCTGACTCTTTTCTTTCAGTGACTTTGTAGGGTACTCTTCCACCAGCTTTGAATAGGCTAATCAGACCTTGTTTTGCCACAGTCGCCTAGCCCAGCTGGAGTAGAGTCTCCTGTTTACCACATCCACAGTATTCCTGCAAAAACAAGACTGCCTGCTGAAGCTTGTTTTGAAACAAGAGCCCAGCTGAAACTAAGGATGGGTCTTTACCTACAAAAAACGCAGAGCTGAAAAATAAACTTTGAGCCTTGATCGGAACTTTTGGTTCCATTCTTCTCTTGCCCCCCCCCCCCCAATTACAACCTCCCTTTCAGGTAAACCCAGTTTGACTGCTGGAAGGTTACATTGTTGGCTCAAGTCTACCTTTGAGAAAAAGGCTCCTGCAGCTTGGAATGGTGGCATCCGCCAGTAATCTCAGAATTTGGGAGGCTGAAGCAGGAGGATTAAGAGTTCATGGAGAGCCGGGTGGTGGTGGCGCACGCCTTTAATCCCAGCACTTGGGAGGCAGAGGCAGGCAGATCTCTGAGTTCAAGGCCAGCCTGGTCTACAGAGTGAGTTCCAGGACAGCCAGGGCTACACAGAGAAACCCTGTCTTGAAAAACAAACAAACAAAAACAAAACAAAACAAAACAAAAGAGTTCCTGGAGAGGGTTGACTACATAGTGAGGTGGAGGCTGTCTTGAGTTACCTGAGATATTGTCTAACGGCAGAGGAGGCAGAAGAGAAGGAAAGAGATGAGGGTGACAGGAGGTACATGTTGTCATCTGGCTGGACAAAGCCAGAGATGGCATCTGCTTGTGCCCTTGTGCAGCAAGTCCAGGGTCTATGGTTTTGCTCACTTTCCAACCAGTCACCTTCCCTCTAGTTATGACCAAAATCTGTTCCCAAAGCATGTTTGTGCCTGTCCTCCCGTGTCCCAGGTTAGCCCATAGTTCTTCCTCGTGTGGTCCAGCTTTCCTTTCCTCTGTCATCATTCTCTTTCTCCAGAGCCACTGGCTACATCCACGGTGGTCTAGGAAGAAAGCCTGTCTATGCTGGCTTAATGGACAGCAGAGAAACACTGCCTCTAATACGAGGATATCCCCTTTCGGGTCCTATTTGGCTCATGAAATCAATTGGGGGAGGCTGTCTAGGACAGTGGTAGAGAGCGAGCTCCATCGCCACGAACTGATTGCCTTGGGCTAAGTCAGTGTCTCTTGGTTAGCAATTTCCCTCCACCTCTAAAGCAGGAGAAGTGCTCCTAACCTGCAAGGCTTGCAACGGCTCAACACATAACTGGAATTGAAGGCTCAACTGGTGGAAATCCTCGGGCACTTCAGGATAGCTTCGGCAGCCCCTTCAGGCCCATTCTCCTCTCTATTCTGTTCCACCCTGGCTCCTTGTCTCACTTCTACGTGGCTTTGGCCAAAGGTGAACCCCAGCATGCCATCCAAGGAAGATGTCCAGGAAGCAAAGACTCAGGTTCCCTGGCTTTTCTCTCCTGCGTGTGTGTTGTCTTCACTAAGAGAAGTCTGTGCCTCTTCCCAAGGAAGCCCCTGGGCAAGACTTTCTTCTGGCCTCTGGTTGGAACTTCCAAAGGGACCCCTTCTTGATGACCTCCTTCTTTTTTTTTTTTTTTTTGTTTGTTTGTTTTTTGTTTTTTGTTTTTTTTCGAGACAGGGTTTCTCTGTGTAGCCCTGGCTGTCCTGGAACTCACTCTGTAGACCAGGCTGGCCTCGAACTCAGAAATCCGCCTGCCTCTGCCTCCCAAGTGCTGGGATTACAGGTATGCGCCACCATGCCCGGCGAGGATGACCTCCTTCTTTAAGTTCTGATGGTCACTACCTTACAAGGACTTCAGGAAACAGCAAAGCAAAATACTGTTTGTTTTTTTGAGACAAGGTCTCGTGTAGTTAGGCTGGGCTCAAACTCAATATGTAGCTGAGAAGAACTGAACTCCCAGGCTGCCTACCTCTACATCCCAAGTGCTAGGAATGTAGACATGAGCTACCATGCTCTGCTTTGATATGTTGTTGAGATATTTTATTCATAAACAAAACAAAACAACATGACAGTGTTATGTGGGGGTTGGGGCTGGAAAGATGGCTCAGCAGTTAAGGTGTTCACTGTTCTTGCAAAGGACCTGAGTTTGGCTTCCAGAACTCTCTGTAACTCCAGTCCCAGGGTACTCTGATCTCTTCCAGCCCCTGTATGCACGTGGTATACATATACTTGGCATATGCACACTAAAATAAGTTGTTTTTCTTTTTTCTTTCTTTTCTTTCTTTTTTTTTTTCTTTTTTTTTTCCCCCCCTGGCTGTCCTGGAACTCACTCTGTAGACCAGGCTGGCCTTGAACTCATGCTTTTCCTAACCCTACTGTTTCAGCCTTCCGGTTGCTAAGATTACAGACCCCACACACTTAGCTCAGGACTAAGATGATCTTTAGTCTGTGTCCTCGCAGTCTCATTTAGGACTCCAGGTGCTGTGCTTTGGTTCTAGGCACACTGGTTGTACCAAATGATGAAGAAGTCTCAGATATAAGTTCTGTCTTCTTGGTTTATGAATTGTACAAACTTTGATACAACTAAGATGTCTGTTACTCTTTATTCATTTCTGGTCTATTTTTCCCCCTCAGACAACCTAAGTCTTAGGTGAATAGAGACAACCCATCCCCCACAGCACTGGTGTGAGAGTGTAATTAAACTTTTGGTGGCTTTATACCTGGAGGTAGCAGTTTCTGTGAACTGAACACACTCAGACATCTACCCAAGATGTCAATGTGTTTGTGGTGGTGTCTTCTCTTTTAAATTTCACCCACCTCTTCTTGATTGCCATGCAACCTCCTCCCTACTTGCATAAGAAATGTCCCCATTAGCCGGACGTGGTGGCGCACGCCTGTAATCCCAGCACTTGGGAGGCAGAGGCAGGCGGATTTCTGAGTTCGAGGCCAGCCTGGTCTATAGAGTGAGTTCCAGGACAGCCAGGGCTACACAGAGAAACCCTGTTTCGAAAAGAAAAAAAAAAAAAAGAAAGAAAGAAAGAAAGAAAGAAATGTTCCCACTGGTTCTGACTTTTTATGTATCAATGTGTGCGAGCACACACACACACACACACACACACACACACACGTGTCTGCATGTGCACGTGAAGGTCACAGGTTGATGTTGTATTGTCTTTCTATATCTTCTTTCCACCTTGTTTTTTTTTTTTGTATTTTGTTTGTTTGTTTGTTTTGTTGTTGTTGTTTTTTGAGACAGGCTCTCTCACTGAACCTAGCACTTGACAATTAGGCTAGGCTGGCTACCCAGCAAGTCTTAGGAATCCTCATGCTTCTGCCTCCCTGGTGCTAGGATTACAACTACCGTGTTCCATGCCTGTTTTGTTTTTGTTTTGTTTTGTTTTGTTTTGTTTTGTTTCACATAGGTGGTAGAGATCTGAGCTCAGGTCCTCATACTTGCCTGGCTGTCCTATCTGTTTACCAGCTCCTGGTTCGAGCTTTCCTAGGACAAATTTTCTACTATAGTTTGGATCTAGAGAGGTTCCCCCCTCCCCCCAGAAGCCCATGCATCAAAGGCTTGGTCTCCAGCCCGCTGATACTCCTCTCAGAGCTACACAGGGCCTTTCTCAGCCTAGCTATGCATGACCTAGGGACTTAAGGTGCTAGACACTCAGTGCTGACCGTATGTCAACCCGAGACAGAGGCTCTCCAATTCATTTCCTCACCTTGGTCATGATTAAAGATGTGACTATTACATGATAAAGCAATGCGAAAGTAAGCTTTTATTTTTTTAAGGAGAATTAAAGGTCAGAGAAAGGTCCGAGAGTGTTGGGAGGATGGACGCCTGACAGGGGAAAAAAGCCACACAGCTTCTGTAGTTTTTGGAGACCTCAGTAGGTGACTGCTGGGATGCTTGTCTAGCAATTTTCATAGGAGTTATGGCAGAAAGCAGACAAAGACCAAGGTAGCTTATAGAGAGACTGGTTAATTCTAAGCCAATGAAGGACCCACACATTCTGTGTTTCCCTGGCCCAACTAGGAAGACGATTGCACATTATCCATATACTGCTTGCTTAGTTAGGGAGTGGCTGAAGCCCCTCCACCCCCCACCCATCTATCCAGCTCTGACTTTCTGCTTAGTTACCTATTGACTTTGGCTCGGCTACTGACCTTTAGCCCTGGCTAGGGTTGCCAGTCTCTGATCACACAGGTGTTACTGATGGGTTCTTGGCTGGGTCTGATAGCTGTTAAGTTAGATCGGGATGTCTTTGTTCTCACGGCTATGTGGCCATCTGAAGTTTGACAAAGGCGGGGAACGAACTCCTATCATATCTACCAAGATATAGCTGCAGTCTTTTTTGGTTAGCGTGTATCTACCTCATTGTCTCTGGGCCTCCTAGTCTGGGGTATATGGGAGCTCTTTAAGAAGCCATTCTTGCAACCTGAGTATAAATTGTCCATTTTGAAACTAGATAAAAATTATCGTGCCTGTTTGTAAAGTTAAGTGGTTTGGAATGACTTCAGGTGCCTAGGGCAATGTTATGGAGGTTTTTGCTTAAGATCTTTAAGGACCACTTGAGATATGAGTGAGTTCATCCAACTTTCAACTTTAATGAAGATCACAGATAGTAAGACTTTGTTGTGACAAAAGAATCTATTTTAAAAGAAATTTGAGTTTTACCGTTTATTGAAGAAAAATAAAATGAAGGTGCTGTCTCAAACAAAGGAAGCTGTTCTTACACATCATTAAGTCTACTGCAGTGTCCCGCGCAGCGGGGATAGGGAGTTGAGTCCGCTGGAGTCCGCCAACCCCGTCTTACCCATAGCCCCTTGCTCTTACCCAACTGCAAGCCCTTTTATTAACCCTAATATTCCTGACTTGGCCATTTTAACCCCAATATTCCTTTTAACCCTAATATCCATTTACACTTCAGAACCTTTAAGAAGTAGGATCTATGGGAGAAAGGTCACTGGGAGCATGAATTTGAAGAAAATGTCGGGATGCTGATCTCTTATATTTTGGGTTGTGAGCCTAGCCTTTAACGGCTGAGCCATCTCTCCAGCCCTGGATTCTGATCTCTGTCTCTCTCCTGTGAGATAGACAGGCTTCCTCTAATACCCAGTCCTAAAGCAAGAGGACCAAGAACTGACCAACTGACACCACAACAAACTGAGCCAAAGCAACCCTTTCCTCTTCCCAAGCTGATTCTGTCACTCTTCTTTTGCACCTCAAATATAATTTTCTCTCCCCCTCCCTCCCTCTGCTCCTCCCCTCCTCTTTTTTAGATAGGATTTTTCTATGTAACCCAAGCTGACCTCAAACTCATGATCTGCCTGTCTCAGCCCACTGAATGCTGGGATTTCGAATAGCGTTCTTTTTTTTTTTTTTTTTTTTTTTTTTTGGATTTGGTTTTTCGATACAGGGTTTCTCTGTGTAGCTCCGGCTGTCCTGGAACTCACTCTGTAGACCAGGCTGGCCTCGAACTCAGAAATCCGCCTGCCTCTGCCTCCCAAGTGCTGGGATTACAGGTGTGTGCCACCACCGCCCGGCTCAAATAGCATTCTTGAGAGTGTGTTTGTACTCTATTGTCCAATCTCTTCTTAGTTCATATATTTGTTATCTTTTGTTATATTTCTTTTCTTGGAGCAATGTGAATAAATGTCTACTCTAGATAGTGTGGACAACAGACCCAAGAAATGATTCTTCCCTAGTCTACCTTAGTGAATGAGGGTTTTTTTTTTTTTAAGACTTATTCATTTTATTATATCTGAGTACACTGTAGCTGTCTTCAGACACACCAGAAGAGGGTGTCAGATCTCATTATGGATGGTTGTGAGCCACCATGTGGTTGCTGGGATTTGAACTCAGGACCTCTGGAAGAGCAGTCAGTGTTCTTAACCACTGAGCCATCTCTCCAGCACTGTGAATGAGTTTTATCACCCCAAAGCACACCACATTATGGGTAATGACTCAAAAGAGCTAAGGTCTACCCCATGCAACTTACAGGTAGCTCTACTAGCAACTGTTGACTGCTTCTAGAACCTGGGATTGTGACTCTTAGAAATGTCTACATTTCCTTAGCCTTGTAAGTTCTTGGGTCTTATGAGTCTGTCTCCTTTCTCCAAGAGAAAATGTTTCAATCAGACAAAATAGGAAAAAAAAAAAGATTCACAGAGTCAAGTCTTGAACTGGCAGTGTGGATAAATCAAGTTACCTCTTGTCAATGGCTGTAGGATTTGGCTCAAATAAACTCTGAAGTGCTATACACATATGGGTTCTCTCTCTCTCTCTCTCTCTCTCTCTCTCTCTCTCTCTCTCTCGTCAATTTGACATAAGCTGGCAACCTCTGGGAAGAAGAAGTCTCAATTGAATAAATCCCTCCCTTATATTTGTAGGTAAATCTGTGGGGAATCTTCTTGATTAGTGATTGATGAGGGTGGAAGACCCAGCCCATTTTGGGTGGTACCACCCCTGGGCTCTTGGTCCTGGGTTCTATAAGAAAGCAGGCCAAACGAGGCACGGAGACCAAGCCAGTAAGCAGCACCCCTCCATGGCCCGCCTCTGCATCAGCTCCTGCCTCTAGGTTCCTGTTGCGGTAAATCTCCAACCCAAAAAGGCCCGG
This sequence comes from Apodemus agrarius, assembly GCA_964023405.1. Classification (NCBI taxonomy): domain Eukaryota; kingdom Metazoa; phylum Chordata; class Mammalia; order Rodentia; family Muridae; genus Apodemus; species Apodemus agrarius. The sequence goes on from OZ030010.1 coordinate 8,423,847, forward strand.
TTAAAGAAATCACCACTCAATTAGTCGGAATACAAACTACATGCCTAGATTGGGCAGATCTACCACTACACTACTCTATGCCCATTGATGAGATGCCATATAATTTGCTGTTTCTTCAGGTCACGTGCTTCTCTCCATTCTCCTTTTACCTCCTCCATTGATCCTCTCTCCTCCTCCTCCCTTCCCCCCCCCAAACCTTTTCAGCTCCACCTTCCCTCCTCCTGCCCAATCACCCGACTCTAGCCTTTATTTGAAAAGTTAAGGTGGGGAGAAGATTCACAAGGCACCTGTCTACGGGATTAACTCCCCTAGAGTTAATCCTCCTGCCGCCCCTCCTAGGGGTGGAATTAACATCAAAATACAAGACTTGCGATATCCGTGGCAGTGGGGGGCGAAGGGGGGAGGGAAGAGGAACTAGTCTAGTCTTGAAAGAACAAAGGCCGTGGGACATTTACATACTTATAAGTTCCTGATATGGATCCAAAGTTGGGTTGGGGAGATGGCTCAGGGTGTAAAATGTTTGCTGTGCGAATATGGGAACGTGAGTTCAGATCCTCAGCACCCACATAAAAGCCCAGTAAGGGAGGCAGTGCTGGGGGCTGGGGCTGGGGGCATGAGAGGGAGACAGAGAAATCCCAGGACCCACTGCCCAGCCAAAAGAGAGGGAGCTCCAGATTCAGGAAAGACCTTGTCTCGAAAAGTAAATCGAAGAGGCCTTCACACACACACACACACACACACACACACACACACACACACAGAGAGAGAGAGAGAGAGAGAGAGAGAGAGAGAGAGAGAGAGACTGATTGATTCACCAGGAACGTTTTCTCTTGGAAACTTTAGGAATAATTCCTTTCCCGGCTGCAAGGCCAGGCCATTAAGATGAGGAAGGGAAGGATCATTGATGGCATTTCTCTAAGAGCAGAGCAGAATCCAGGTGCGGTTCCTAATGCTTATGAAGCTTCACTCCCAGCCACATGTAACCCACACTGGATCTTTAAAGAATTGCCTTTCCGAGTAAGACCCACCCCCTTCTCTTTCAGCTCTGTGGATTCACAGCATAGAGACTGGACAGGTTATTTTCTTTGGCTCTGACCTAAGGAGCTCATTGTAAAACACCATGAAAACGTGCAGTCGACAAAATGGCTCCGCTACCAATTCCTCTCCGGTTCCATCTTTAGCACAAGGTCAAAGACAGTGATGTTTTTTTCCCTGTTATTCCTTTCTCGTTCCTCCACCCACTTTGTACTGTATATAGGGCTCATTTACTAATCCCTCTTATTTCCTGTCTATAAATCAAACCTATGGGATATATAGATTCTAAATAGTAAGTAGGAATCCACCCTACCACCCAGAAAAATTATTTTCTTGTGCAATTTTTCATTTAAAGGAAGAGAAAGCCTGTAAGTACTCTCAGGATTGAGACCTGGAGGCAGAGCCAGTCACAGATGGGGGAAGTGCTCGCAGGAAAGACGTGTCTGTCTAGAGAGCAGTCCCTAGCCACTACTGGAAAAACATGTGTGCAGCTGGACAAATCAGCTTGCAGGAAAATTACCGAAGCTATGTGTATCCAGCCGCTGGGAAGGTGGAGGGGAGAGAGAGAGAGAGAGCAAGAGCGAGCGAGCCAGAGCCAGCCAGGCCAGTGGTGGGGGTGGCTGGCAGCTGCTGGGGAGCTAGCCAGCGGCAGGAGCTGGGAGCAGAGCCCAGGAGAGCTGGAGGGAGCTGGGAGCTTTGGGGCACCTCTGCCTGGGTCGGAGCCTGCTAATCTTACCAAATTTCTCTGCTCAGTTCTCTCTTTTTGCCAGCTCTAACCCGACAGGGGAGGGGCTTCTAGGTCCCAGACATAATCAAGCTTCCCAAGCGCAGTGCAGTACACTGTCTGTCACCATGAGAACTGAAATGACATCACAGACTGAGCAAAAATAGCCCCCCTCCCTAGCCCAGACTAGCCTCCAACTCGTGATTCAACTGCTCAGCCTCTGCAGTGCTGTGACTGCAGTCATGAGCTACCTCATTCAGCTCAGCAAAAGCAATTCTACTTTATTTTATATCTTATATTTATTATCATGGGGGGGGGAGGGCCATCTTTCTAGTCCTGCGATGACGTACCTTAGGATGGCTAAGTTAATCATAGGTTCTTAGGCTTGTCTCCATCTGGACTCTAATGCTCCTCTTTGGACAATCCCTCCACTTTTTTGTTGTTGTTTTTGTTTTTGTTTTTTTTTTTTTTTTTTTTCAAGACAGGGTTCCCAACTCACTCTGTAGACCAGGCTGGCCTCGAACTCAGAAATCCGCCTACCTCTGCCTCTGCCTCCCAAGTGCTGGGACTACAGGCATGCGCCACCACGCCCGGCTTCCACTTTCTATAAAAATGGCACAGGACCATTCCTCTGTATACAGAAAGAGATCGTCAAGCGGAAGTGAACAAATGACTGAAAAGGGTGGAAATGCCTTTATGCCAAGGACAAGTTTTCAGTTAGCCAATGTTTCTAGAGTTAGAGCTGGGCCTGGTGCCTCACACCTTTAATCCCAGTGCTCAATCGGGAGACAGAGTCAAGTGTATCTCTGTGAGTTCGAGGCCAGCCTGCTCTACAGAGCAAGTTCCAGGACAGCCAGGGTTACACAGAGAAACCCTGTCTCAAACCAAGCAAACCAACCAAACGATCATAAGAATCGTATGTCAGTGGGTCCCTCTGACAATCCCACACTTGTAGGTATCACACACTATGACTCCACAGCCCCAGCCCCACCCCAAGTTCTCCAATCATCTTTAACATTAAGAGTCCCTGTTTCATTCTTTGCTTTGGAGTTCTGTACACAAGAGGAAGCACACGACATTTGTCTTTCTGTGCCCAGCTTATATCCCGTAGCGTGATTGATCCCTTCTACTTCCATCCATTTTCCTGCAAATGGCCAGACTTCAGTCTTCTTTACTAACAAGTACTGGATTTTATACTTAGAGCCATTTCTTTTCTTAGTGATAAAGAGTGAGCAGGTCATACTCCCATTTTAATGGAGGGGTAAGCAGCTCCTATCTGGGAGCTGGTTTGGGGACACTGGTTGAGGGCCCGTCACTATTGATGAACACCATGCTCTGTGTCTTGGTTTTTCAGTCCATCAGTTGCCCTAATGCCAATCTCAGGTTAGAACAGACGAGCACTGTCTTTAAGGACACCTGGAGCAAGTGCAAAGAGCTTCTAAGAGACCCCAAATTTAAGCCTCACCTGCAAATAGCACAGATGTGAGTAATCAAGACAATTGTGGCAGGCTTAGGCGAGCTTTGAGCACAGCACCAAGGGAAAAAAATGATTGGCGAGGCAGACGTCGTCTTATCTTCAGATTGTTGCTTGTTCTGCTCCAGTTCTCTAAGATCAAAGGACTGCAGGAGACTGGGTTCACGGAAGAGTATGAAGAGGACAAACAGATCCTCATTTTGATGGTAGAACACAGGCTTCAGGGAGTAGGTGTGCCAGCTGCCCCTTGGCCATATAGCCTAGAAGATGGCCAGTCTTGCCCCTTTGATGTATCCTTGAAGATCCCCGCTGCATAGCCGCATCCCCTTAGGGGCACATTATCAGTCTTGGTGTTTGTGCAAAATAGCCCTCACAAGCTGGTACAGCATGGTCCACTGCTCTGTGTGGACACAACAGAATCATTAATGATTAACATCAAAATCTTTCTGAAGGCCACATTCCCAGGTGCCGGACAAAGCTTTAATGTGCTTCTAGAAGGCCTTGTCACTCTTTTCTGTTTTTTCTTCACTGTAGTGACCATCCTTGTCGCCACCGCCGTCGCCGCCGCCGCCGCAGCTGCTGCCACGGCCGCCGCCGCCGTCGTCTTTTTGAGAGAGAGATAGAGAGGGGGTCTCTCTATTTAGCACTGGCTGTCTTGGAACTCTCTATGTAGACCTGCAGATCAGACTGGCCTTGAGCTCACAGAGATTCGGCGGCCTCTGCTTCCTGAGTGCTGGGATCAAAGGTGTGTGCCACTCTGCCTGGCGTGCTACTCTTCTCTATGCTCCAACCTTGAGAGTGTGGTCTCCTTTGCACCAGACAGGGGTAATGACTTACTCTTTATGTTTCTCAAGGTCACTATCACCAGAGACAATTTCTTATTTCTCTGTCTTGGGTCAGGCGCTCACTTGCAGGCCAATCGAGCAAACTTAGTACCTGTGTATGTTTGTGCCACATGCAGAGGCCACCGAGACTGCTCAGACTCTCTCAGAAGAGCCTTTGGGGCATTCTCATGAAGCTATTTATTACAGTCTCGCTTTTTTCAGGAAGGTCTCTGAGATGGAGTTTAGTGTGCAATTTGTTTGTTAAGGGGTTGGGGGGTGACTCCGCAGATAAGTACGCTGTACGATCATGAGGACTAGTTTGAGTCTCCAACATCCTGGCCACATTGGCACATCGCCTATAATGCCGGCACTCGGGAGGTGGAGACTGAAGGAAACCCCAGAGCTTTCTGGACAACCAGTGTAGTCAAATGGTTGGGATTTACATTGAATAGGAAGAATAGTCTCTAAAAATAAGCAAAGCTCTTGAAGAATATCACCCAATGCCCTCCCCCCCCCAACAATCCTCCCATGAAAATATGCATGGAAGGGAGAAGAAGACTGCAGGATGGGTCAGAGAGGGGACTCAAGCTCACACACAGCTCTCACAATGGACTTTGCTGACCCTGCAGGGAGCTCTGGGCTTAGAAAGGTCATTCCGAGCAAAGATGGGTGGGGATGGTCAGACCTTTCTACCCTCTCATCGATCCTTTGTTGGGTGTGAGCTGTTTGGGCAGCGCCCCATGTCTCAGGCAGAGCTTGAGGAATTTGGTGGCTGAGGGCTGCCTCTGCTGACCACACTCTTAGAGCAGGCAAACAGTCCACCATGGCAAGGAATCTGGATAGCACTGCAGCACAGTCACCGTCACCGTCACCATCACCGTCACCGTCACCGTCACCATCACCATTACCATGCCTGCTTAGAGGCATGCACCAAATACATTTTCAAAGATCCATAAATATTAAGACATTTGAAGCATAATGCCCCCATTAAATTACAAAGAGAACATTATGCAGACTCATTAAATCACAACCTGGAATAAAGAACTTTTACAATGCAATTAAGAAGGAGCAAAGGAGGGGCTGGCACAGTGGTTGAGCTGGAAAAAGGTGAAAGCCCGACAACCTAAGTCCCAAGCCCAGCACCCACATGATGGAGAGCACAGACTCCGGCGGCTTGACCTCTGCCTTCCATATGTGTAATGTGCCACAACATGGGTACACGCACACACACACAAAACAAAAGTAATTTAAAAGGAAAGAGCAGATGGGGCTGTATGTGGTGGCACATGCCTGTAATCTTAGTCCTTCAGAGGCAGCAGCAAGGGGGTCAGGAGTTCAAGGCCTTCCTTACCAACAGATGCCTTCTATCTCAAAGCTCCTAAGCCAAAACGATCCTGAGGAGCAAAAGATGTGACTAGGCATCTCATCAAAGATGGCATCCAAGTTGCTAATCAAGCCAGGAAAAGAGGTTCAATATTAGTGTTTAGGGAAGTGTCTAGACGATCAAAACCACAGTGAGGTACTGCATCCCTCTAGGGTGGCAACACTCAAAAAAAGACAGGGAGTAGCTGTGTGACTGTGGAGAAATGAGAGTCCCCCACATAGTGGGAAATAACACAACCAATTTGGAGAGAGAAATTCCACTCCTGGCATCTATCTACACGAGAGAGATGAAAGCATATGTCCACATAAAGACTTGTGTTGTTAAAATCTGGACCAGTGTTGTTGATAACAGGCAAAGGGTGGAAACCATCCACATGGCTGTGCACCAGTGAAGCAGAAGGTGGAGTACCCACATACTATCATCTCTTCTTGGAAGAGTGTCTTCCTATTAAAAGCAATGGATTACTGACATATGCTACAACATGGATGAACCTTGAAAGCAGTATCGCTAAGGCAGCCAGTCTCAAACAAAAACCTCAGACACTGTATGGTTCCGTTTTCATCAAAGGCCAGGAAGGATGAATCTACAGCGGTAGTGGCTGCCAGGTAAGAAAGTTCTAAAGCTTGAATGTGGTTTTGTTTACCCCAGTCACTAAATTTAACTCTAACTCATTGAGTTGCTCACTTAGAAAGGGTGAATTTGCTAGTTGTAAATTATACCCCCAATAAAAATAGTCTTAACATTTCAATCTGCTGAACTATTGCCTAATAGATTCTGGGAAGGAGGGGCTCCTCATCTTCAGTTATAAACCCACTTTCTGACTCTACCAAAGTCTAAAAGGTTAGCCCCGAACCCATGGGCATTCATCTGGCCCTGGTCAAACACACTGGGTCATGACACATGAACATGAGAGAGGAGTTTGTAGCCAAAACGGGGAAGGGCAGGAGTGAGAGTGGTCATTGTGCATGCTGTGCATGGGTGAAGCCATCAAAGAACACATTCCATTCATGTTTAAAAGAAATCCAACTGTCTCTTCAGATGGGAACTGAGTCTTTACAATCCTCCACCTAACTCCAAGGAATGGCGAGGCCGAAGGTGGTCTGAATTCTCCTACTTGATTACGGGGCAGCTGCATTAAAAGCGAAGTTCTTTCGTGTTTAAAAACGACTATTTTTTTTCAACCTGGACAGAGAAATATGTAGTAAATAATGTCCAAGGCAACTAAAACCAAAGGGGAAATCTAATTTTCAAAATGGACGAGGGCATGTCACCGTGGAGCGGAGCGCGGTGTCTAGAATGCTCTAAGCCCTGGGGCCTAGCCTTAGCTACAATCCCCAGAAATTCACTAACAGTCTAGTGCTCGGGCTGATGAGATGGCTAGGCAGGAAAAGGCATTTGCTACCAAGCCTGACAACTCGAGTTCAAATACCAGTGCCCACGAGGTAGAAGAGGTGGAGCAAAGTCCACGCTCTGCTTCAACTTTGTAACGTGTGTTAGACATTTTGTTCTCTGGCTCAGAACGCTTTCTGGGCACAGTACAGCTCAAGCAGTAAAGAATTTGCTCTCCCTTTTAGTAACCTGAAGACCAAAAAAGTGACCAGAATTATTACGTTGAAAATGGCAATCAAGTTTTAACAAACAAGTCCATCAGGAAACGCGTAGAACGGAACTGAGCAATGTTTCTTCTCCTAGTCTCTTCAATTGTCACATGAAGAGACTGGATTTCCTGTCACAACGCAGAATCGATAAGATGTGTCATTATCCCGGGAGAAACTGGCAGAAGTGGGCGGTTTTATCGCCCAGCAGACGTGAGCAGGACGCTGCCCTAGTATTCCCTTACAGTTTGGGAGTGGATTGTTTCATACTGATTGCTAACTTGCCCAGGAGAATAACCTTGAATGGGCTCCAGGTGAGCAGCTCCCAGGAAGGCCTGACTCTTTTATCTCCCCATCTCTCCAGGGCTTTCCACGGCTTTTCATCCTTCCAGGTGCCCAGGTTTTGAAACCGCAGAGTCATTCTGGGCATATCTTCCCTTATCCACCACCCCCTCCGCCCCCCAGGGTGGTCAGTTGCCAAGTCTTATCGGGGTGATTGCCTCTGTGTCTCCCTGCAGGCTCCTGCTTCCTCTTATCTGGCCACAGTTATCTTCTTAACATCCTCTCTTCCTCTAGGCACCCTCCTTCCAAAAACCAGGCCTCCCTCAATAGTTTGCAAAACCTTGAAAACTAGCACAAAGGGTCCTTCCAGAATCTGCGTCACCTTCCTGTAATGGTTAATGTTCTGGGTCCACTTGCCTGGGCCTTAAAGTATCCAGATATCCGGGTTTAAATTATTCTAGGCATTCTGGGAGGTTTTTGATTTGGGTGACACTCATATAAATTGGTAGATTTAGGATAAAGGAGATGCCCTTCCAGAACAGAGTGGACTAATCACTTGACTGCTTGACCAAGGCCTCTCTCAAGCAACATTAAACTCCACAGCAGACTGCACAAAGGCAGTCTTCCTGGTTCTATAGCAGACAGCCTTCGTTTGCACTTGAATGGAACATTGGCTGTCAACCTGCCTGGCCATTCGGTAGATCTTGGAGTTGCTAGTCTTCATAATCATGCACAACCATTCCTTATGATCTCTCTCTGTCTCTCTCTCTCTCTCTCTCTCTCTCTCTCTCTCTCTCTCACACACACACACACACACACACACTGGAGCACAGCGCTTCATTCTTTTGTCTTCAAAACCCAACTGACACCATTCCTAACCTAGCAAGAGGACCGTCCAAACCTTCCATTCAAATGAAAGCAGCCTTGTTTACTGCAAGCGTCTCATCCTAGCTACCCTAGCTCTTGCTTTCTGCTTCACAGGTAAAAGATGCCATCCTTACTAGAAGGCCACTCTGATTGCCTCTGAGCCCTTAAGCACCTCATCTATGATCTTCTGTTACCTCATGTTATTTTTTTTAAGAAGAAAACATCTCTCTCTCTCTCTCTCTCTCTCTCTCTCTCTCTCTCTCTCTCTCTCTCTCTCTCTCTCATACCGTGAACAGCTTCAGGACAAAACGTCTTTTCTCAAACACACAACTACCTGCTTAATAATTCTTAGACCTGTCAGTCATCTCAAAGGTACTGCGCCTGCGCGCATCTGATCCCACTTCCTCAGTAAAGCTTAGCTTTTTCCTTCTTTTCTGTCTCCGTGGAAAATACTGACGAGCCACCGAGCTACTGGCCTAAGAGGGGGGCGCGGATTTACAGATGGGAAATGTAGCGGGATGGGAAATGATGTGGGAGCTGTGAACAGTGGCTGCTTCTCTTCCTTAAGGTCTGAAGAGCGAACCAACGAGGCCGCGACGGTTCACCCTGGGGAATCAGTGAGTTTACTGTGCTTACTTTCGGTAAGAAGTTACGTCCTAGAGCGTGGTAACTGCCAAAGCAGTCACACTGGAGTTCCTCCTAGTGGTATACAGGGAACCATCTCTACATTCTACCACCTTCCCCAAGGCCGCAAGCAATTAGAGGCAATTTACATACAGATGTCTAGGAGGAAAGGCTAGAAATTCAAGCTCGGTTCCAATGATCCATTGTCCTCCCTCTCTCTCTCTCTCTCTCTCTCTCTCTCTCTAAGGCTATGGTAGCAAGCCACACCTCTGGTCTTAATGGACTCTCACAGGCGGGCACAGCTGACTGACCTCAGATAGTGGCAATGCAGTTTGGAGGACAGCACCAAATAAGACTTTTACCTTGGGGAGTAAAAGAAGCTGGATTGGGTAGGGGGTGAAGTTGTGTTTGGACAGTTATCATTAACCAAGGCTTCCGTGCTGGTGCTGGGAGATAAGTATGCTGTGATGTCCAGGGTTGGAGCAACCCCTACACAGACGAAACTCTCCCATATACCTCCCCGATTTCCTTCACATTCATGGCTTCTTTTTATCATCAATGGTTATTGCATCCTTTGTTTTTTTTGTTTTTTGTTTGTTTGGTTTTTTTGGATACGGAATCTCATTATGTAGTCCTGGCTGGCAAACATCCATCTGCCTCTGCCTCTGCCTCCTGAGTGCTGAGATTAAAAACATGTGCCACCATGCCTGGCCTCATTCATTTTATTTATTAGAAACATAGCCCTCCAAGAGAATCTTTACTAGCTATACATCTGACAGAGGATTAGTATCCAGAATACACAAACTAAAAAAAAAAAAAAAAAAAACTGAACAGTAAGAAAAGAACCCCATCATAAATGAGCTAATAAAATGAGCAGAGAGGGTACAAATGATAAAACACATATGGCCAAAAAAGCACATGAAAAAATGTTTGTTCTTATTAACCATCCAGGAAGGGCAAATCAAAGCAGTCAGCCATTAAGAAAACAGCAGCCCCAAATGCTGCTGAGTTATTGTACAGAAAGCAACCATTATACATTGCTAATGGGGACAAAAACCAGTCTAGCCACTACTGAAGTTTAGAAAAAACAATGGAAAAGAGGGCTGGGTGTGTCGACATACTCCTTAAATTCCCCAGCACTCCGGAGACAGAAGCAGGCAGATTTCTGTGAGTTTAATGGCCGGCTGGTCTACAGAGTGTGTTCTGGTCAAGAACCACATAATGAGACCCAATCTCAAAAAAAAAAAAAAAAAAACAACAAGCCAACACCCTTCCTCCCTCCAAAAGACCTGCTAAAACTACACCTACCACATAATGCAGCTCTTCTACCCCTGGATATTTAGGCAGAAGGTTCCAAGGCAGCATATGACAGAGACACTTGCAGTACTGACTGCAAGTTCGCTGCAGGGCCAGCCACAGTAGCTGAGAACCAGCCCAGGCATCTGTCAGTGCAGGGGGCACAGTGGCTAAGCAAAAGGAGGTTTTCAGTCACAGAACAAAGGGAAGTTATGCCACACTAAGCAAACTAAGCCAGTCTTAGCTTCTCTCATTTGCAGTTCCTAGATTTTATATAGCCACATAAAATCATTATCTACCTATATTATAAAAGTGGAAAGTAAAAGTGTAGAGTACTGCGCTTAATTTGATCAGTCTTTGTTCTGTATATAGTTTTAAAAGATTTATTTATGTGAGAGTGTGTGCGTGAGTGCGTGTGCCCAGGGGAGGCCAAGGGCTTCAGATCCCATGGAGCTGGACTATCAGGCAGCTATGAGCCACCTGATGGAGGTGGTGGGACTCAAACTTGGAGCCTCTGGAAAAGCAATGTGTGCTCTTAACCACTGAGCCCTCTCTCTAGCTTCCATCCTTAGTGTATTTTTTTTTTAAATCAAGACTAATGTTCATTTTTGTGATACCTTTCCTGTGTGTGCACAGAACTGTTATTAGATTTCAAGTCAGATCTGAAGACACAATGTTTGAAAGGTTTGTCTCTTCTTACTTGGATGCAGTGCATGACTTGGGCCTGACCCTTGTGATCTGCAGGTAGCTAAGGTGTCTAAATTATTCATGGCACAGATGGTGCTCTGATTCTGTCCTGCCTTCTCAGTGCTCTGTGCTTTTCCTGCCTGCACTCAATTACAAAGTGCACAGTAGTTGTTGGGCACTGTTCAAATAGTCCTGGGCATTTCTTAATTACAAATACATGCCAATGGTTCCAACAGCCTGCCCCTGCTAACTTAGCTTTCATTACTTAAAATAAAAAAATTAAAATTAAAATAATTTTTTTCTGTGAGTGCTGTCAAGTTAAGGAATAGAAAGGGGTGTGTGTGTGTGTGTGTGTGTGTGTGTGTGTGTGTTGGGGGTAGGTCCTGTTTTTTATTTTGTCATAGGGAAATATTTTCAGGGTTGGGGGGAACATAATTGAAAATTCCACAGGTTCAAATGGGAGGCTATCAGTGATGGAGTCCTTGTTGTTTCCTCCTTTCATGTTGCTGTCAGTGGCCAAAACTCTCATTTTAAGAAGGTAAAATGACTTCCCAGACCATATACTACATTCCTCAGCTTTCTTAGAGCCAGGTTGTATGGTGGCATTCTAACCAAAGGTACAAATAGAACTCATGATGCACGTGCAAGGTTATAGTCTGTCTTAGGGTTTCTCTTGCTGCGACCAAACACCATAACTAAAAGCAAATTAGGGGAAAGGGTTTATTTGGTTTATCCCACCATATCATTGCTATTCGTCCCCAAAGGAAGGGAGGACAGGAACGCAAACAGGGCAGGAACCTGGAGGCAGGAGCTGATGCAGACACCACGAAGGAGTGCTGCTTACTGGTTTGCTCATCGTGGCTTGCTCAGCCTGCTTTCTTATAGAATCCAGGACCACCAGCCCAAGGAAGGCACCACTCACAATGGGCTGGGACCTCCCTTAGAGGAGCAGTTTGCTACCTTTTCCCATTACTTGCTGCCTGGAAAGGGGGCATAGTGATCTGGATAATGTGTCACCTGGGATGTCAGTTCCATAATAAGGAACAGCCCCAGACTAGGTATGTCTAGAGGAAAAAAAAAAGAGCTCCTTTCTTATAAGATTCCCTGTTTTGGCTCCTTGAGACAACATCCAAAATTATATTTTTGTGAAAAGTACAGGTAATTGAGCAGAAAATTATTTTTATTAAAAGACCAAGAAAATACATGAAAAGTCTCTGTATTTTATTTGCATATGAAAGTTGGCTCAAAGAAAAGGTGTCACTGGTGCTGGAGAGATGGCTCAGCAGTTAAGAGCACTGACCACTCTACCAGAGGTCCTGAGTTCTGTTCCCAGCAACCACATGGTGGCTCACAACCATCCGTAATGGGATCTGATGCCCTCTTCAGATGTGTCTGAGAACACTACAGTGTAGTCAAATATATAAAATAAATAAATCTTTTTAGAAAAGAAAAGGTATCATTGGATTTAACCCGATACTTGGTTATAGAAGTGTTCATAACACTTGACGTATAGAGCTACATTGAGAGACCCTGTCTTCAGTAAAATAGAATGGATGGAGACCTTGAACCTCAACTTCCAGGTACCTCCTGGTTCTTTTCAGACTAACACATTATTTTTTTACAAGGTAATTCACATGAGCAAAAGAGAGGAAGTACTATGAGACCCCTCTTCAAACTTAGAATGCCATGCAAACAGTATGATCATAAAACTCTCAGATCAAGGCTCCATTTGCTTCTGAAGAAGAAAGTATGGAGGTGATATTCTCAAGAACAGACTTTGCCCAAAATGGAAATTCCCTGCCCATTGTCTCATTGTAACCCCTGTGTTTCCCACAAGAGACTTCACCCCTGTCCCAAGATAGAGATTTAAGACAGGAAAGTGTAAAAGTAACTTTTATTGTCCTGTAATTGTTGTCTGGGTTACTGATGAATAAGTTCAATCTTTCTTATTCTTTCAGAACTCTAGTTGGCTGGTTCGACTTAGCCATTCTGGTTCTAATGCCCCTCCAAGCTAACTGATTCAATTTAGCTTTTCTCTCCACTCTGAATTGCTCCGCTTGGCCTCAACCTAACTCCAGCAATCTTTTCTAATCTTCTGGCTTTTTTCTTATTCTCTGGCTCATTTTACTTTACCTGTGTCTAGCTTGTTCTCTCTTCAATCTGTCTCTGTAAAATTCCCTGCAACCTGTCTCTCTACAACTGTCCCGGTAAACCTGCCTCCTTCTCCCTCTCTGTGCTGCTCTAGTCTCCCTCTCAACTCTACTGTGCTGCTCTCCACAAACTCAATTGTATTCCTGTACTGTACTCACTTCTTCCTGTACTGTCTGTCTCTCCCTTAAGTAGCTTTCCTTTCCACTCACTTCTCCTGAGAGCTGGGCGTATCCTCTTCTGTCAAATCTTTCTCTGATTCATCACTTTGTCTGCCACTCAATCAGACATCACTTTGAACATGGGTGCTTCCTTCTACAGACTAACTTTACCTTCATTGTTTGGGATTAAAGATGAGTACTAAGGGTGAGTCTACATCCCAGTCAAAGGGATTAAAGGTGTGTGCTAAGGGATGAGCCCCATCACAATTAGAAACAGGGTCAAATATCCTATAGCAGAAAAGTCTCTTCTATTTTGATATATGGGTTTTCATCAGTGAGCATCTTACATTTTGCTAACAGTTGGATATGATATATGCCAAGAAAGGTCTTAATCAAAGCAGAATACCCTCAAATAATAAAGAAGGGTCTCAAACACTTCTGGATATGTCTCAAGAGAATTTTAAAAGTCAGGCTAACATATATCAACAAGAGCCTCAAACATGTCAGAAAGATCTTTTAGAAAGTCAGCTGGTGCATACCTGAAGTTCAACACTCAGGAGGCTAAAGGAGACTAAAGCAGGAGGTCTATGGGTAGGAAAACAACCTGGGCTCCATTAAGAGTTCCAGGCCAGGCTGGCATACCTCAGGAAATTCTGTTAAGAAAGAAAAAAATGGCCGGACTGTGGTGGCGCACGCCTTTAATCCCAGCACTTGGGAGGCAGAGGCAGGCGGATATCTGAGTTCGAGGCCAGCCTGGTCTACAGAGTGAGTTCCAGGACAGCCAGGGCTATACAGAGAAACCCTGTCTCGAAAAAAACAAACAAAAAAAAAACAAAACAAAACAAAAGAAAGAAAAAATGAAAGAGAAGAAAGATGAAAGAAGGAAGGAACAAAGGAAGGAGGGAGGGAAGGAAGGATGGAAGTATGGAAGGAAGGAAGGAGGGAAAGAAAATATCATTAAGATGTTTTTCCATAATGGATTTTATTGATATCCATATGCAGTACAAGTTATCACCTTAAGGACCACAGTTCTATCAATCTTGTAGTGCCTTGAATACATACATCACTACCACCTAAATCCATAATTTTTATTATCACCCCAATACCTATTAGCCCTACTCTTCATTCCTCCCTACTCCAGACAGTACCAATGGCTAGTCTTTTTATATTTATAGAATCATGTATCCTGTACATTCTTTTTAAATAGAATCATCTAACTCGTAACCTTTTTGTCCGGATCCTGTCCCTTAGTATAATGTTTTCAGGATCTGCCAGGTTGTGCTATGTGTTGATATTTCACTTCTTTTTTAAAAAAATATGGCCAAGGATTATTTCATCATGTGGATGTATTTTATTTGCCCATTTATTAGATGATAGACATGGGGTTAGTTCCACTTTTGGACTATCATGAATCATGTCAGCACCCTGAGTGTTTCAGTACACATTTTTGTGTGAACAATAGGTTTCATTTTTCTAGGGTGTATACTTAGGAGAGGAATTGTTGGGACATGTGGTAAGAATTTTAATTACTTCAGAAAGGGTCACAGATCAAACAAGACAGATCTCAATTATAAAGAAAGAATTCAAATAGGAAGTGTCCCAAACATGTCCTAAACACTCTCAAAATGAGAGAAAATGTCTTTGTTATTTTGTTTTCAAGACAGGGTTTCTCTGCATACTCCTGGCTGTTCTGAAACTTGTTCTGTAGACGAGGCTAGCCTGAGACTCACAGAGATCTGTCTACCTTTGCCTCCTAAGTGCTGGAATTAAAGGTGCATGCATGCCACCACTGCCTGACAAAAGAAGTGACTCAATCACATTATAAATAACTCTTGAACTGATCTCCAATGACCCCAATGTATCAAAAATTCAAAATATATTAATAAGGGCTGAAAAGGGCTGAAGAGATTGGCTTAAATATGTCACAAAAGGGTCTCAAACTTACAGGAAGAGTATCACATAATCAAAAAAAAGGTCACTGACCTGTTAAAAAATGGTCTCAAAAATATCAGAAAGGGTCTTTGATAATTAGGAAAGGAAGCAATAAGTCTCAAAGAGTCACAAGACTATCAGGAGCCATTTTACCAAACAGGAAGAACCTCATGGTCTGGACAAGTCTCTAATATAACAGAAGACTGACTTAAGTCCACAAAGGCCTAAAACTGGAAAAAGAAGGGTCTTAGCTCCATCCAGCAGAGTTTAAAATAGATCTCTGAAGCTGAGTATGGTGGAGCATGCTTGTAATGAAGCACTTGGGAGGGAGACTGCATAGGAAGTTCAAATTCATTAGACTGCATAAGGCCCAACAGTCTCAACCTTGGCAACAGTGTCACAAACAGAGAACAATGCCTCAAGTCTATCACAAGTCGTCTCAAACAAGCAACCCGGAAGACTTGCAAGTAGGTCAGTCAGTGTCTCCAATGGAGAAGAACAATCTTGCGTAGCCTAGATTTGTGTGAATATGTCAAGAAGTCTCAAACTTGTCACAAAAATGTCTCAAAAAAATAAGTATAGGTCTCAAAAATTCCAGAAAGGGACTCAAGTAAAGTATAGTCTCTGGCAAGTCAGAGAGGGTGTTGATTTTTCTCTAAAGGAGCCTTCGGTGTTATTAGAGAGAGTCTCAAATACAGTGAAAGACACTCAATATACCAGCACATGTCCCCAAATGAAAGGGGGGAGCTGAATTATTTTATTTATTGTATGTAAGTACACTGTGGCTGTTTTTGGACACACCAGAAGAGGGCGGCATCAGGTCCCATTACAGATGGTTGTGAGCCACCATGTTGTTGCTGAGATTTGAACTCAGGACTTTCAGAAGAGCAGTCAGTGCTCTTAACCGCTGAGCCATCTCTCCAGCCCCATAGGAAAAGTCCTTAAGAGCATAAGAAAAACCTATAAATTTAGCAATAGCAGATACAAGTAAATGGGCAAATGTCTTAAGGATACTAGGAAAGGCCTCCCATGTGTTGATCGGGAAGTTGTGAGGCTCCTCACCTGTTCCTACTGTGTTTGCAGCTGCCAGTGATGGCTCAGAAGCACTTGTTTGCTACTTGTGAGCCTTTCTGTCATATTTTCTTGACAGTTTTGAGGCCCATCCCGTCAGGAAAAGTGTGATGTAAGGGACAAGGGTGGGGGCTGGGATACTTCCTTAATACATTAGAAGGGTCTCAGATATGTTAGGAGATGTTGCCAAGATGACAGAGGAAGACTCAGGAAATAGCATTATCAGGAAATATCCAAAGCAGAGTTCCTCCTCCCTCCCTTCCCTTCTTTCCTTCCTTCCTTCCTTCCTTCCTTCCTTCCTTCCTTCCTTCCTTCCCTCCCCTCCCCTCCCCTCCTCCTCCTCCTCCTCCTCCTCCTCCTCCTCCTCCTCCTCCTCCTCTTCTTCTTCTTCTTTGTTTTTTTTTTTTTTTTTTCCGAGACAGGGTTTCTTTGTGTAGCCCCGGCTGTCCTGGAACTCACTCTATAGACCAGGCTGGGCTCGAACTCAGAAATCTGCCTGCCTCTGCCTCCCAAGTGCTGGGATTACAGGCGTGCGCCACCACTGCCCAGCTTCTTCTTCTTCTTCTTTTTAAAAAGATTTACCCGATACAATCTAGAGTGTGCACAAATCGGGAATGGCCTCCAGCTGGCAGGAAGAATCTCCAGTGAGGGAAGAATTGCAGCGACCACATCAGAAAGGATTGCACACACTGAGGTGCAGTGTTACCTGCATCAAAACTCTTCTCAAATAACTCCGAAAGGTCTCAAAGTCATCAGAAAGTATGTAACCAAAGGCTGCGAGGAGAAAAAAAAAAACAGTCTGCATGCCTATGGAAGGGTCTTAGCCTTTCAAGGAAAGGGTTTAAGTGAATTGTGAAGGATTTCAGACTAGCCTGAGAAGTTTCCTAGTACAAGAAGAGTCTCAAAGTTCTCAAGAGTTTAAGGAACAGACACGAAGACTCTTAATTACCTAAGTATGCAGCTCAGACAAATCCAGAACTTTATCTAAGTAGTCACAATGAGTCAGGTATAAGTCAGTGAGGTTTTCTAAACTAAAGGAAGAGCCTCAAATCCCTGTGAGCAACTCTCAAACACATCTGGAAGGTTCTCAAGAAAGGCACACATTCTCAAGCTTATTAAAAATAGATCTCCTGAATGACAGAGTTCCAAAAGCCACATGAAGCGTCTCAAATATCCAGGTAAGGAAAAGGAATGATTGAAGGAGACAAATGCCCCTTAGATGTCATTATGGGCTGGAACAGGCAGGGGGTATCTCAGAGACAGCAAGAAGACTCTCACAGACATGTCAGGAAAGTCATGTCGTAGCAAACATGTCAGGAAGTGTCTTTAACATAGAAGAAGGCTTGAAGAAATCCAGAATGGTCTCACATGTATCAGAAAGCATCTCCAACAAGACAGAAGGTCTCTCCAACAGCTGAGTGTCTGGAATACTTCAGGAATGATATCACCCATGTCAATAAGGTTCTGCGGTGTCTCAAGAAGAGTCACGATCCCAAGAAAGTGTTTCAGAAACAACAGAGAAGGGCCTCAACATCATAAAAAAAAAGTCTCAAATATCCTCAGGAAGTGCCTTAAAATGGGACAGGATATTTCTGAAGCCGGACAGAAAGTATTCTCAAGAAGGGAAGGGTGTGAACTATTTGATTAGTCTTCTCAAATCAGCTTCGAAGGATCTCAGTCATCAGAGGGACATGAAATTGATCAGTAAGGATCAGTTACAGTCTCAAATACATCTGCAAGGGTCTTGAATATTGCACTATGAGGCTCACATGACTTTGGGAATATCTCATGCCAGTCAGACAAGATTGTAGTATCTCCCTAAGAATCCTGACAGCACATGCTCAAAAGAGTCTTAAGTATGTAAGGCTCTCAAATATGATAAGAAGGAGTCTGAAATATTCCAAGGAGGAGTTTTACACATGTTGGGAAGTGTCTGGATAGTCTCAGAAACTACCACAAGTGAGAAGAGAAATTTGAATTCTAGCAACAGTCTTTTCAAACAAGCCCAGGAAGGCCCCAAGTAATCAACAAGAACTTTAAATACATCACTGATTGCCTCAAGCAGACAGACACAAAGAAAAGTCTAGATAGGTCACAAGTCAGAAAATTATCTGCAGGCAAGTAAGAATGTCAAACAAGTCATGCATGAGTCATGAAGTCATGAAGGGTGTTGGTAAGTTTTAGAACAACCAAACGTCTCTAAGATATCAGAAACTATTCTATGTAAGTAATGAACACCCTGACATGTCATGAAGAACCTAAAATACGTCCTAGGTATAACAGACAAGTTCCCAAACAAGTCCAAGTGTGTATTTGACTGGGAGAGTCATAGAAGATGGTGCCTAAAACTTTTTAGTGTCATTCTAGAACATAGAGGAAAGTTTTCAAACACATCAGGAAACATCTCAAATAAATCAGGAAAGTTTTCAAAGCAACTCAGAGCTATAATTTGACTAGAGATATGACTCAACAGTTAAGAGCACTTGCTGTTCTTGCAATTCAGTTCCCAGCACTCACATCTAGCTCAAAGCCTTCTATAACTCCAGTTTCAGGGACTCCAACATTCTTGTCTGGTCTCTGTGAGTACCAGCTACACACCATGCACACACATACATGGGCTAACACTCATTCACGGAAAATAAAGACAAATACTTAAAAAAAAAAAAGTTGTAATTAAATCAGGAAGGGTCTCAGAATGGAAGTGTCTTAGGTATAACAAAGAATGCCACCATATCAAAAAGGGTCTCAAATGTGTCAGGAGTAACCTTAAAGATGACCAACTGAGTAGCGAAATGTTAGCAAGTGCTGTGTTCTGGGGAATGTCTTAAAGGTATCCGGGATCTCATCCAACAAGCCTGCAAGTTTCTCTGGGTGATTAAGATGAGCTCCAAACAAGTCGATGTCCAACTGGGAGAAAGAGGCCCAGATACCTTCAAAAGAGTCTCAGGTATGGCAGGGGAAACTTTCATATAAGTTGGGAAGACTCTAAAGCATCTCAGATGTCTAACATGTCATGAACAGTCCCACCCAAGGCAGAAGAACTTGGGAAACTGTCAGGAATGGGCCACACCCACGGAGTCAAGAAAGTTCTCTGATCTTCAGTAAATCTAAAGGGTCTCAAAAAGCATCTAGGAGGTCAAATGTTTGACATTGTCTTGAATAATGGGAAAGGGTACAAATGTGTCACAAATGGGTTTATAAATGTCAGGGACCATGTCACAATCATTAGGCTGAGCAGAAATACTAAAATAGGAAGTCAAATGCACAAAATGAATCTATTATATACCAAAAAAAGACAACAATGTTGGAATGGTGTCACATAGTTATGGAGGGTGTCAGACAAACTACAGAGTATCTCAGAGTCATCAGAAACAGGCCTAACCAGTCAGGAAAGGCCTCCAATATGTTGGTAAGTTCTCTAAATGTCACAGAGACTCTGGGTATGATAATAAACAAGTCAGGAAAACGTGTGAAAGTCATTTCTACAAGTCTCAGACATGTAGAAAAGGGCTTACTATAGGAAGAGTCTTAGCTCTATCTGAAAGGGTTTCAGACTCATAGGAAGAGATTAATTACACTAGTAACTATTTCTAACACCCTAAGAAGTGTCTCTGCTATGTAAAAAAGACGTTCAACCAGTCAGAAATAGCGTCCACTAGGCAAGGGATGATTTCAAACCCAAAGGAATGATCCAAAACTGATAAGAAGTTCTCGTTATCTTATGATGGGCCTCAAGTTGTTAGGGAGAGTCTCATCAAGTCAAGAAAGTCTCAAGGCCGGGCAGTGGTGGCGCACACCTTTAATCCCAGCACTTGGGAGGCAGAGGCAGGCGGATTTCTGAGTTCGAGGCCAGCCTGGTCTACAGAGTGAGTTCCAGGACAGCCAGGGCTATACAGAGAAAACATGTCTTAAAAAAACAAAACAAAAAAACAAAAAAAACCCCAAAACAACAACAACAAAAAAACCCAACCCAAAACTCAAATATTTTATGGAGAAGTCATAATGCACAGCTCCAGTAATCAATAAGATTTACTAATATATTAGAAAGAGTCTTGGGCTGGAGAGATGGCTCAGCAGTTAAGAGCACTGACTGCTTTTCCGAAAATCCTGAGTTCAAATCCCAGCAACCACATGGTGGCTCACAACTGTCTATAATGAGATCTGACACCCTCTTCTGGTGTGTCTGAAGACAGCTACAGTGTACTTACATATAATAATAAATACATCTTTTTTTTTTTAAAGTCTTAGTTAGCTACACTAGGAAATTCATCCATTAAATCAATCAGGGTTTCAAACAACTTAGGCCCTCAAAGATGTTGAAAAGTTTCTTAGAAAAGCTGTCACATGAGCTATTACAAAGGGTCTCAGACAAATCAGGTCTAATCTAAAATATCAGGCATGGATTCAGACAACTCATAAATCATTTCAAAACAAATTAGGAGGTGTTTGAAGAGTCTAAAGTAGATGGGCATAGCCACAACACACCGGGGATGGTCTTATATATGCCAGAAAAGTTAACCAAGAATTCAGAAAAAGACTGTCAGTTGTTAGACTTTCATTGCTCTAACTAAATATGTAAGAACAGTTTGAAGGGAGAAAGCTTATCTTGGCTCACGGTTTTAGTGGTTTCTGTCTATAGTCGTTGGTTCCATTAATTCTGGGCCTGTGGTTTAGGTAGAATGTCACTGTGGTAGAAGCATGTACAGACAGAACAGGATTTAGCCCCTAACCCCCCACCCCCACCCCCAGTGATCTACTTTCTTTAACCAAGTCTACCTCTTAAAGTTGACAAGTCCTCTTAAATAGTGCCACCGGCCGGGAACCTACTCTTTCATACATAAGTTTTTTGAAGGGACATTTCATATCCAAAGCACAGCAGATGTCTAATCAGGAATGAGTTTCCAAGTTGTCAAGAAGAATTTTACATATCTCTAGAAGGATCTCAAACAGATAGGGAGAGGCTCAGCTACATCAAGAATCACCTCAACCATGTTCAGAAGATCCCACAATCCCTAAACTGAGTCTGAACTTCATCAGGAAGGGTCTTCAACATGTCTGGCAGGGTTGGCTCTACACAAGTCAGGGAGAGTCACACATAGGTCTGGAAGAATCTCAAGAAAGTAGGAAGTCCAAATAAGTCAGGAACTATCTCAACTGAGTTGGGAACTGTCTTGAAAAGGTCAGAAAGGGGCTCCTCCATGAAAGACTTGAAGCAAGTTAGGAATGGTCACTGGTAAAGTAGGGAGAGTTCACTAGGAAGCCAACATAGTTCACCAGCAATGAACCAAATCGGAAGTCTTCAAGCACATTGGTAAGCTGAGACAAAGGCAGTTCACTCTCTGTAAAGGGGCTCTAGAAATTAGGATGTCTACAGTGAATACCATGGTGGGAGTGAAAACAGCCTACCTCAAGATTCCTGGCCCATGCTCCAGGAGTCACCCAGTTCCAAAACTTTGAACCAGAGCTACATCTCTAAGTGCACACTTCCTGGGATTCTATAGGCCTTCTTCTCAGTTTTCCCTTTATATGTATTCATATATGTATGTGTGTGCATGTGTGAGTGTGGGTTTGCATACATGTATGCACTAAAACGTGTGTGTGTGTGTGTGTGTGTGTGTGTGTGTGTGTGTGTGTATACAGCTTAAGGAGTCCATTTTTTTCCCTTTTTCTTGTGCTTCTCAGGGATTGAACTCAGGAACTTGCTCTTGGCTGA
This sequence comes from Apodemus agrarius, assembly GCA_964023405.1. NCBI lineage: Eukaryota > Metazoa > Chordata > Mammalia > Rodentia > Muridae > Apodemus > Apodemus agrarius. The sequence continues at coordinate 8,445,664 of OZ030010.1, forward strand.
AAGCACCTCTACATGCTGCACCATCTCATTGGCCCGAAGTGTAACCCAGGCTTCTGCTGCTGCTGCTGATCTCAGGTAGGGAGAGCCTAGGATACAGGCAGATTGCTGTACGGATTTATGATGATGTACCTCCTACCTCTGCCTCTTCAACATGTTTCGCAGGTATTGGCCACCACGGCTAGCTTAGGCTTTTATTCTCTCTCTTACAGTTTGTAACACTGCAAGGCAAGACAAAAACTGTAAATAAATTCAGACCTAGAGCTAGGCCTTAGGGCCAGAGATGCTATTTCAAAGAAATCCTTTAGATGACTCTTTCATTGCCATGATCCCAGGCCTTTAGTTGTATGTTCGAATGTGTTCAGAATCTCAGAAAGAGCCAGAAATACAAGGCCAACCCACCCCCACCTACCCCTCACCGCCCCTCCTCCCACTCAGGAATTCATTTGGTTGTGTAATAGAAACCCAGACTTCCCTGACACAGCTTCCAGGGTCACGGTCAAAGAGCCGGTGTGCATTTATTTTCCATGCTGCATTTCCATCTCAGCTGGGCTCTTACCAACAGCAAAATGAACTAAAACTTAGAAACACCTAAAACTGTATATGGGAGTTGTTTTTCAAAGGTTGGCTTTTGATAGAATTCCAAGGAATTCTACACAAAGAAAAACTGTGAGCAGCACTGACTGCCACATTTTTCTTCTTGAATAAAAAACCAGCAAGCCATCCTATTCCATGGCAGTGAAGCAATTTGAAGATTACATCCACTTTGTGTGTGTGTGTGTGTGTGTGTGTGTGTGTGTTGTTGTTGTTGGTGGTGGTGGTGGTTTGTTTATTTGTTTGTTTGTTTTTGTTTTTTTTGAGACAGGGTTTCTCTGTGTAGCCCCCTGACTGTCCTGGAACCCACTCGGTACCAGGCTGGCCTCGAACTCAGAAATCCGCCTGCCTCTGCCTCCCAGAGTGCTGGGATTACAGGTGTGCGCCACCACGCCCGGCGTGTGTGGTTTTTTTCGAGACAGGGTTTCTCTGTGTAGCCCTGGCTGTCCTGGAACTCACTCTGTAGACCAGGCTGGCCTCAAACTCAGAAATCTGCCTGCCTCTGCCTCCCAGAGTGCTGGGATTACAGGCGTGCGCCACCACGCCCGGCGTGTGTGGTTTTTTTTTGAGACAGGGTTTCTCTGTGTAGCCCTGGCTGTCCTGGAACTCACTCTGTAGACCAGGCTGGCCTCAAACTCAGAAATCCGCCTGCCTCTGCCTCCCAGAGTGCTGGGATTACAGGCGTCCGCCACCACTGCCTGGCTTACATCCACTTTCAATGGAAAAATAAACAGGTTTCTGAGTTGTCTTTATCAATCAGTTGTTTACCGTAGGTGCTTTAATTAGATGCTGCTCAAGTTTGTTGCTAACTTTGAAGGTATTTTTCTTTTTTTAAGCTCTTGGAAATGTTTCCTTCCCAAAATAGAGGTCTTTGTGCTTTGAATAATGCACACTAAAAAAAATAAGCTACTCTCTGGACTGTGTTTTAAGATGAGATCAGAAAATGTGAGAATCAACACTGTGGGTTAAAGGGCGCGAGGAACTCTGTCATGCCTTCAGTGTGAAGACTTAAACAAAACACCCCAAAAGAACACATGACCAGCTCTTTAGGTTTCAAGAATTATTGCATCTGAGAGTGGCATTGAATTACAATTTGTCGAATTAATAACCACAATAATTAAAAATAGATGACCTAATTTGGTCTCCTAAATCATTTTTGAGAATCACTGGCTCATGCCAAGGAACTTCTACAGGAAAGCTAGAGGCCGGAACCACTTCCTCTGTGGATCCATCCCAGGAGTGGGGCTGTAGGTTACCTTGCACCCTGTCCCACCTCAGCCCAGGGCTCAGATGGCCGAGTAATAGAAAGCATGCCTAGGGCCACCTTCCATAGACCTATATTAAGAACTTTCCTGGTCTGTCTCTTCGAAATCCACATCTTTATCACGGAGAATACTGGGAAACACTGACACTTAATGCATTGTGTTGAAGATGGTGCTGTGGTTTGGAACTATTGAGATGGCTCCCAATTCTGACACCAAAGCTAATGGTCTGTGTTTGATCCCCAGACCCCAAATGGTGAGAGGAGAAAAGTGATTTCTACAAGTTGTTGTCCCTATCTCCACATGTGCATGTGAATACACACACACACACACACACACACACACATCACACACACAAACCTAGTATGCCCATATACAAATACATATACACGTAAGCAAAGGCACACATGTAAACAAACACAGCACACATACATATCAATATACAAACACATACACACATAAACACACATGTACCCAAACACATACACATCATACTCACATATACCCACATACAAGCAAACACATACCACATATCAGACATACATACCTATATATACCTATATACAAACACATACATAAATCAACAAACATACATATGCATCAAACTCTCATATACACATATATAAACACATATATTCATAAACACACATATAAACACATATACATATATCACTCATACCCATATATATCCATATACAAACACATAGACACATCAACACACACACACACACACACACACACGATGGGACTTAGCTGCCAGATTATGCAGCAGGAAGTTCTGCTTCATTTTTACCTGGATTCTTAGTTAGTCTTATGTCTCTGTGCCAGAGCAGCTGAAATAAACAATGTAAAAGGAAGAAAGGTTGATTTGGGCTCACAGTTTTGGCCTTTTGGCCTGTGGCAAAGGCGTCAGCACGGCAGGGTAGGGAGCACATGGCAGAGGATGGTGGTTAGTTCATGTTGTGTTGGGAGCAAAGGAGACAAGAAGGGACCAGGGTTCAATGTCCCTTAATGGACACATCTACAGTGACATACTTCGACTTGGCCTAAGCTCTTAAAGCTTCCATAACCTTCAAATAGAGCCCCAGAGCAGGGACCAATTACCTTTTAATGGGACATTCTGTATGGATTTATATGTAAAAATATACTCAGGGCTCAATTCAATGTTTGAAAGAATCTTTAAAAACAAAAGACAAATAAACAAAACTACCTCCCCTCTCCCGCCCCTAGGCACAGTAGTCAATATTTGTAACTCCTTAGGAACAGACAATAAATAGGATAAGGTTTGAAGCCGGCTTAGGCTATGTGTTGAGTTCTAGAACAGCCTGTGCTACATAGCAAAGATTCTGTCTCAAAAAAACAAAAACGAACAACAACAAAAATCTCAAAAGAATTCCACACACATAATAAAGCAACAACAAAACCCCTAAGATTGGCAGGATTGTTCAGTGGGTAGAGGTGATTACCATGCAAATCGGATAACCTGATTTTGATCCTCTGAACCTCATAAAGTTAGAAGAAAAGAATCAACTCCATAGAGTTGTCCTCTCACCACCATATGCACACAGCGGCAGTGAGCTACCCCACATCATACAAACACAGTAAGAATATATATTTTTTAAATTTTATTTAAAAGTATTTTATATAATATATTCTGATAATATTCCTTCCCCCTCTTCCAACTCCCCCCACCTCTGTACCCACCCAACTTCATGTTCTTTCTCTCTCTTTCAAAAGACAAAAACAGACAAACAAACAAAAACTGGGAAAAGCAACAACAAAAATGAAAAGAAAAATGGACAAAAAAAAATTGCCAAGAGGTGGTGACACACACCTTTAGTTTCAGCACTTAGGAGGCAGAGGCAGGTGCATCTCTATGAGTTTGAGGCCAGCCTGGTCTACAGAGTGAGTTCCAGGACAGCCAGGGCTACACAGAGAAACCCTGTCTCAAATAGTTCATGGGGCCTGCTCTGGAGTGTGGTTTATATACAGTGACATTCCACTGGAATAATATAATACTAAAATGCATTTTAAATTAAAAATTAATAAAAGAAATAACTATACATTTTAAGCATGAAAGGGGAGGTAAGTCAGTGGTAGAGAGCTTATGGAGTATGCCTCAAACACTTGCAGTGTGATCACTGCAAAAAAATTTTTTTTCAGTGCTTGATATTGATGATAGGTGTCTATAATCCCAGAGCCCAGGAAGAGGAGGGAAGACCTTAAGGTCAGCCTGGGCTCCAGGGTTTGTTTGCTTCTTTCTTTCTTTGTTTCTTTCTTTTATTTTTATTTTTTTTTTACACAGTGTTTCTCTGTGTAGCCCTGGCTGTCCTGGTACTCACTCTGTATAGACCAGGCTGGCCTCGAACTCAAGCACGCTCCTGCCTCTGCCTCCCCAGTGCTGGGATTAAAGGCGTGTGGCAGCACTGCCTGGCTACATCCTGTTTCAATAAACAAATGACCAATCTCTTTTTACTCAGGAACGTTTCCAAACCTACACACATAGGAGTGATGGGGGGCGGGAGGAATGGGTGGAGAAAACCTAGGTTACCTCCCTCTGCACTGAGTGAGTAGAAAGAGACAGAGTAGCAGCTCTAACTGAGGCACTCTCTGGTTTTTATGGACTTTTCCATCATTTGGTCCTAATTCTTCACTTCATTTGTGTATGCCCAGCTAACAAGAGTTCACCCGAGCCTGTATAACCCCCCAGAACAGTCTTCGTATCAGTTAACCCTAGTAAGCAGTGGTCAGAGCCCAGATCTTCAGAGGAAGACTGCCGTAGGGACAAACACACTGCCCAAAACCCACCACCGTTCTTGCTTCTGGGACCCTCCCTTCGGCCACCTACACTCTTGGCATTGTCCTGCTCTCCATCAGCTAGCTACCTGCCCATGGACTCATTCCCTGGAATCTCACTGCTAGTTGGCACCACGCCACTGAGAGCTCAGAGCCTTAACGCCCGCTCTCAACCTTTCTAGCATTCAGCTTGTCAGGGGGTTGGGCGTCAACACTTACTGGGGAAGCTCTTTCCATTGGAGTCCTCCTGCCTCCTTAGAGTTAAGAGCATCTATTTTCCCCCCTTTGGGTTGTCACTCCCAGATGGCTAAAAGTCCCCCACATTGGTTCAGTCTTTGCTGTCTGCCCATTTCATTCCTGGAGAAGCCCGAGGCAAGAACCTGCATATGAACAGCCACTTGCTTCAGCGGCTAAGCCGTACGACCAATTTTATTTCATATATATTCCCAGCGGCTTTTCAGATTTTATTTCATTAGCAAGAATGCTTCAGATCACAACACACCAGGAGGCATGTACTGCCTGGCTACTCCATTTTTCAAAATATTAATATGAAGTATTAAATATAGGTATAGGTGGCGCTGCCTTTCATATAATACAAAGGGATTCCAAGATTCTGCATTTCATTTGGGCTTGCAAATTTGGGGGATTCGAATTTTGTTCTTTCTTGGATAAAGTATTTCTATAATAAAAACAACTTTCACCGGGCGGTGGTGGCGCATGCCTTTAATCCCAGCACTTGGGAGGCAGAGGCAGACGGATTTCTGAGTTGGAGGCCAGCCTGGTCTACAGAGTGAGTTCCAGGACAGCCAGGGCTATACAGAGAAACCCTGTCTCCAAAAGACCAAACCAAACCAAACAAAACAAAACTTTCTTTCATTAACTCTTTGGATACCTTGCAGCATAATTCATAGCATGAAGAAAACATAAGTGCCTTGTTTTCTAATCCTTACTTATTTTCAAAAAAATGAGTTGGTTCCCTAGTGTTATCTACAGGGAACCAAGGCCCTTTAACAAAAATCATTTTAGCACATCTGATGTTTTTCAATCCATTACATTCATTATTCATTGTCATTTCCCATCTTTTAACAATTCCATGGCATACAGCTTATCCATTTAAAGGCCAAGGCTCAGTGTTTCTTAGAGCACTATCATAGTCTAATTTTATAATGTTTGATGTCAAAAAGAAACCATTAGCAATCATGCCCGCTCCCTTTGATACCCCATAACCCTAGGAAACCACTGATCTACTCTCTGACCCTATTGATCTATCTATTGTAGACATTTCCTATAAATGGAAATACATAATACATAGCCTCTGTTTGACTTCTTTCCCTCAGTATAAAAATTTTAAGGCTTACCTATGCTGAAGTATGTGCTGGTCCATTCCTTTCCAATGGCAAATAATATCTCATTGTACTGATGAATGACATACTGGTTACCCATTCATCTATTGGTGAACATTTGGCTCTTTAAACTCTTAAACTTTGGAACCTTTGACTATGACTTGATTGGGAAAAGATCCTTTGCAGATGTTATTAAGTTAAGGATCTCAAGATGAGATCATCCTGGATCATCTCTATAGGCCCTAAACCCGGTGAATAAGAAATATCATAAGAGGCATGCAGAGGAGAAACCGAAGAGGGCTAGGGGTGGATTCCATGGGGAGGTGAGGACAAAGATTGGGCTGATGCCCTGAGCAGCTAGAAATCAGAAGCCATGAATGATGCTCCCCTAGGATGTTCGGAGAGAACATAGCATAGCCCTGCTTCCATCTGGATTTCAAGTTTTGGAGCACCAGCACCATGAGTGAATAAATGTCTGCAGTTTGAAGCCAAGTTCGTGACTTGCTATAGCAGTCCCAGGAAGCTAATAAAGGGCTTGTTTCCGTCACTTTCCATAGCTCTATCAAAATACCCGTGCAGAGAACTTAAAAGGAGGAATTCTTTATTTTAGCTCACAGCTTTGAAAGGTTTAGTCAATGCTCAGTCGGCTTTATTGCTTTGGGTTTGAGGCGAGGCTGAACATCATGGTACAGGAGCATGTAGGGAGGAAGGATGCTTGCCACAGAGAAGACAGGAAGCAGGAGGAAAAGGGAGAGGCCCCTTTAAAGACATGCCCTTAGTAAACCATTTCCTCCAGCTAGACCCCACCTCCAAGAGTATCCACCATCTCCAAGATTAGCACTACCCGCTGTGAATCTGCAGATCTTTCAAACTCTAACCACAGCTAGACTGTTTCTACCATTTGGCTATTAAGAGTAATGTTGCAGTGGGGTTTCGTGTGCAGGGTTTGGGATGGATGTGCGCTTTCCTTTCCTCTTGGGTGTGGAATTGTTGCATCATATGGTAACCTCTGATGTTTTGAGGAACTGCTAAGAGTGTTGAGTGGACCTCATGCCACTTACAGTCCTATGCGTAATATATGAAGTCTAAGTTCTCCACGCCCTCACAAACTCTTGTTACCTCTTATCTTGGTTGTCACCATCCTAGAGTATGGGAAGTGGGCTCTCCTAGGGGCTTTGATTTATACTTCCTTGATGACTAATGAGTTTGAGCCTTTTTTCATAGTCTCACTGGCATGCATACATGTGCTTTGGCCGCATGTCTAGATTCTCAGCCCATTCTTACATTAGGTCATCTTTTTTTAAACCTAGCTTTAAAAGAGAGGGGGCTGTCGAGTGTGCCATAGTGCAGGTTTGGAGGGCTGAGAACATCTTGCAGGGAATTATTCTTCTCCTTCCACTGTGCTGGTCCTCAGCACTGTGCTGGGCTCAGGCAGCAAGCACTTTTACCGACTCAACCCTAGATTCTCTTTTTATGCTGAGTTATTAGAGACTTATTTTTTGGTTTCGTTTTTTACATATTCTGGATATACATCCTTTTAATTATAATTTTTATTTTTATTATATTCAACACAATATATATTTTTATACCAATCATAAAAATAATAGACTTGATATTAAATGAACATAAAAAGATCAAGTCTTTTTGTTTGTTTGTTTTGTTTTAGTAGAGCTTAAAATCTTGGCTCTTACTGTGATAGAAACCCAAAATAAGAACAATTTTTAGACATTGGAGTTCATTGTAATAAGGCTGTACTTCAATGTCCCTCACATCACCAAAGGATTTCACCTCCATAGTAGCTAAGCTAAGAGTTGCCAGTTCTGCTGTGCCAAGGAATGAATTGTAGGCACAATTATTTGGATACAGATTTCCTGCTATGGTCAAAGCTATTTGACTTGAGTGATTGTCATCATTCTCAGCCCACAGGGAACAGGTTACATTCATTTAAGAAATGACATGTGTATTAAGATGGTCAGTCCAAGCCGGGCGTGGTGGCTCACGCCTGTAATCCCAGCACTTGGGAGGCAGAGGCAGGTGGATTACTGAGTTCGAGGCCAGCCTGGTCTACAGAGTGAGTTCCAGGACAGCCAGGACTACACAGAGAAACCCTGTCTCGAAAAAGAAAAAAAAATATGGCCTATCCATGAAGTCATTCATCAACTGTTTCAATGAACAATGGTTCTGCTTGGAGGGTGGCTCAGACATTAGGTGAGGGTAAGATTCTGGTTCATTGGCTGTGATGATTTTCACAAGAATTCATCTCAGAAAAAGAGTAACTTATAAGGGCATCTTCTTCAAAATTGATACAATAATTATAAATATCAAGCAAAAGCATCTCACTCTTCGTTGTTCTCTTACAAGCCAGCTCCCAAATTAATTTTCCCTGTTTCTTTTGGCTGTATAAATAACTTTGAAATACATAAGCTGTTCTAAAAACCATAGTATAGTGTAAAAACATCAATAAACAATCCTACTTATAAAGAGAATGAGATAGGAGAAGCATAATTTGAAGACCATTATGTGGTAAACAACAAGACACTGTCACATACAAACAAGCAGAAAATGTATATGGATTCTACAAAATTGGACATATCTCTCCAATTATCAAATTAGAGAGACCACTGGGTGACAGCCAACTAATTTCTATTTCCTTATATTTTTAAATTTCAATCTATTAGGATATGTTGGAAATATTTTCATATTAAGAGATGTTAAGGAAAGTGATTGTTACTTCCTGTCATGTTTGTTGTCAGAAGTGGAATTATGTTTGTGGGGGTTTGTTGAAAGATTACTTTCTTGCTTTTTCTAGAGTGTAGTTTCCCTCCTTATGTTGGTATTTTCCATCTATTACCCTTTGTAGGGCTGGATTTGTGGAAAGATATTGTGTAAATTTGATTTTATCATGGAATATCTTGTTTTCTTCGGCTATGGTATTTGAGAGTTTTCCTGGGAACAGTAGTCTGGGCTGGCATTTGTGCTCTCTTAGGGTCTGTATGACATCTGCCCAGGATTTTTTATAGTCTCTGGTGAGAAGTCTGGTGTAATTCTGATAGGCCTGCCTTTATATGTTACTTGACCTTTTCACCTTACTGCTCTTAATATTTGTTCTTTGTTTAATACATTTGGTGTTTTGATTATTATGTGACAGGAGAAATTTCTTTTCTGGTCCAGTCTGTTTGGAGTTCTGTAGGCTTCTTGTATGTTCATGGGCATCTCTTTCTTTAGGTTAGGGAAGTTTTCTTCTATAATTGTGTTGAAGATATTTACTGGCCCTTTAAGTTGGGAATCTTCACTCTCTTCTATACCTATTATCCTTATGCTTGGTCTTCTCATTGTGTCCTGGATTTCCTGGATGTTTTAGGTTACAAGCTATTGCATTTTTCATTTTCTTTGACTGTTGAGTCAATGTTTTTTATGGTATCTTCTGCACCTGAGATTCTCTCTTTTATCTCTTGTATTCTGTTGCTGATGCTTGAATCTATGACTCCTGAGCTCTTTCCTAGGTTTTCTAGCTTCAGGGTTGTCTCACTTTGTGATTTCTTTATTGTTTCTAGTTCCATTTTTAGATCCTGGATGGTTTTGTTCATTTCCTTCGCCTGTTTGATTGTGTTTTCCTATTATTCTTTAAAAGGTTTTTCTGTTTCCTCATTAAGTGCTTCTAGCTGTTTACTGGTGTTCTCCTGTATTTCTTTTCTTTTCTTTTTCTTCTTTTCTTTTCTTTTCTTTCTTTGTTTGTTTGTTTGTTTGTTTGTTTTCGAGACAGGGTTTCTCTGTGTAGCCCTGGCTGTCCTGAAACTCACTCTGTAGACCAGGCTGGCATCAAACTCAGAAATCCACCTGTCTCTGCCTCCCAAGTGCTGGGATTAAAGGTGTGTGCCACCACTGCCCGGTGCTCCTGTATTTATTTATTTATTTGTTTGTTTGTTTGTTTGTTTGTTTTTCAAGACAGGGTTTTTCTGTGTAGCCCTGGCTGTCCTGGAACTCACTCTGTAGACCAGGCTGGCCTCGAACTCAGAAATCCGCCTGCCTCTGCCTCCCAAGTGCTGGGATTACAGGCGTGTGCCACCACGCCCGGTACTCCTGTATTTCTTTAACGGAGTTATTTATGTCCTTTTCAAAGTCCTCTATCATCATCATGAGAAGTGATTTTAGATCCAAATCTTGCTTCTCCGGTGTGATGGACTTGCTATGGTAGAAGAATTGGGTTTTGATGATGCCAAGTAACGTTGGTTTCTGTTGCTTATGTTCTTACACTTGCCGCCCGCCATCTGGTTATCTCTAGTGCTACCTGCCCTTGCTATATCTGACTGGAGCCTGTCCTTCCTGCGATCCTGGTTGTGTTAGAACTCCTCAGATTCAAGCTGTCTCTGTGACCCTGTGATTCTGGGATCCTGGGTATGACCGAGCTCCTAGGAATCAAGCTGCCTCTGGGACCCTGAAATCCTGGTGTGACCAAGCTCCTGGGCTCCTGGGCTCCTTGATCCCGTGATCCTGTGATCCTGGGCATGTAAAAGCACCTGGGAGTGGAAGTTTACTCTGGGTGTTATGAGACTGGCTGTGGAGTTTGCACCTAAGGTCTGCTCATTGTACCGGCCCAAACCAAAAGGAACTTGTGTCACTGGTCTGGCAGAGTTCCTGCTGTTCAGATGGTGCATCCTCCTCATCTCTGATCCTGTGATCCTGGGTCTGTTAGAGCACCTGGGAGTGGAACTTCCTCTGGATGTTGTGGGACTGGTTGCAGAGTTTGCGCCCAAGGTCTGCTCAGGGCACCGGCCGAGACCAGAAGGCTACATCCTTTTTAATATCAGAATTTCAAATATTTTCTCTCCACTTTGAGTATTGTCTTACTTTGTTGTATTGCTTGCTTGCTTTCTTGTCTGATCTTTCAGTGCTCTGGATTGAACTCAAGAGCTTTGTGCATGCCAGGCAAGCATTAAACTACAGAGGTAGTTAAACTCTTGTGCTTTAAGTACAATACTTAAGAATCCCCTCTCTAGGGCCGGAGATGGCTCAGCAGTTAAGAGCACTGACTGCTCTTCCAAAGGTCCTGAGTTCAAATCCCAGCAACCACATGATGGCTCACAACCATCTGTAATGAGATCTGATGCCTTCTTCTGGTGTGTCTGAAGACAGCTACAGTGTACTTACATATAATAAATAAAATAAATCTGTAAAAAAAAATGAATCCCACTGTCTAACCATGAAATCACTGCTATGCTTTCTTCTAATAGCTTTATAGATATAAGTCTAGCATATATACACACACAATTTTGTGGTATGTTGTAAGGTAAGGGTTCAGCTTCATTTTTTTTTCTTTTTTGAAAATTAAATTTAATTCTGTGATGGATAGTGTTAACTCTTAATTTAATACAATCTAGAGTTACCTGGGAGTTGGGTCTCTAGGTAATTCTGCTTTTGGCTCCAAGAAAGCTAAGTGCAACGCTTTTGGTTGTCCCCAGTGTTCACCTGACGCCAGCTGCCTCCACTATACTGCCCATGTCCAGCCGGCCCCAACAAGATCAACATTATGTGCCAGATGCCCAGAGGTGAGGTTAGTGTCATATCCACTTTTGCTCCCAAGATGGGTCCTCTGCGTCTGTCACCAGAAAAGGTGGTGATGATACATACAGCCAAGGTACCACAAGATGCTTTTGGTGATGCAGCAGCTCAGTTTCAGAGACCCCAGCATTTTGGAGATGGCAGCATCATGGGACAACTTCTAAGGACAGCAGCCATAGAGAGGAGCAAGCCAGTAAGCAGCACTTCTCCATGGCCTCTGCATCAGCTCCTGCCTCCAGGTTCCTGCCTTGAGTCCCTACCCTGACTCCCCTGGATGATGAACTACAAATTGTAAGGTAAAATAAACCCTTCCCCCCCAGGTTGCTTCTGATCATAGTGTTTTATCATGACAACAGAAATCAAAGAAGGAAAATAAACAGGGTTGGTGTTGTCTGCCTGTTTTTTTTGTTTTGTTTTGTTTTTTGGTTTTGTTTTTTGTTTTTTGTTTTTTTGAGAAAGGCTTTTCAATGAGTTAGGGCTGGTTGATTAGGTTAGGTTGGTTAGCCAGCAATCCCCAGGATTCATCTGCCTCCTCTCTGGTGCTGGGAATCAGAAGCATGAGCTACCATGTACAGCTTTTTTATGTGGATGCCACAATCAAACCCAGATCCTTGTGCATATGTAGCAGCACTTTCTCTTTTTTGTTTTGTTTTGTTGTTTTATTTTTATTTTTATTTTTATTTTTTATTTTTTTGAGACAGGGTTTCCTTGTGTAGTCCTGGTTGTCCTGGAACTCACTCTGTAGACCAGGCTGGCCTAGAACTCAGAAATCCGCCTGCTTCTGCCTCCTAAGTGCTGGGATTACAGGCGTGTGCCACCACGCCCGGCCGTAGCAGCACTTTCTCAACTGGGACATCTCCCCAGTCCATCTCTGTTTTTCTTAAGGTTGGTGCATATGTAAGTTTTTATTTTTCCACAAATAAACTACTACTACTACTACTACTACTACTACTACTACTACTTCTTCTTCTTCTTCTTCTTCTTCTTCTTCTTCTTCTTCTCCTCCTCCTCCTCCTCCTCCTCCTCCTCCTCCTCCTCCTCCTCCTCCTCCTTCTCCTTCTCCTTCTTCTTTTTGGTTTTTCAATACAGGGTTTCTCTGTGAGGCCCTGGCTGTCCTGGAACTCACTCTGTAGACCAGGCTGGCCACAAACTCAGAAATCCGCCTGCCTCTGCCTCCCAGAGTGCTGGGATTAAAGGTGTGTGTCACCACCGCCCGACTGACAAATAAACTTCTTTAATGATCATTGGTCAAGTGTCAGGAATAGGTCCTCAGTATGGAACAGCAATCTAAATCACAGTGAGTTAAACCTGATGGGGTTTACTATTGTCATTGTTGCTGGGGCAACAGTGTACAGCCATGAAGCCCAGGGTAGCCTTGAAGCCACCAGCCTCCTGCCTCAGCCTCCCTAATGTCATCATGGCCATCTAAACAAAAGGTTTTTTTTTATTAAGGTTTATTTATTTTTATTTTTAATTGTGTGTGGGTATGTGGGGGTGTGAGGGTGTATGTGGGGGTGTGTGTATTGGTAGATATGTGGATGTTAGCACAGGTGCTCAAGAAGTATAAGCTCTCCCTGGAGCTGGAGTTACAGACTGTTGTGAGCCTTCCAACATGGCTGCTGGAACTGAAGTTGGGTCTTCTGCAAGAGCAGTAAGCACTCTCAACCTCTGAGCCATCTCTCCATCTGGCTAAGCAATAGTATTTTGAGTACAGATTTTGTGTCCTTCTGGACTACCAGATTTCTTGGTCTTATTTTGTATTGTATAGTCCCTGTCCAAGAATGAGAATCTGCTTCTAGCTTAAGGTCCTTCCCCCCCCTTCCCCAGCACTATTCAGATCATTCCAGCCTTTCCCCATTGATTATTTGTAACTTCCCACTCCAACACAAAGCAGCCATCCTCCATTTGTTTAATACTTGGCTTCTAGTATATAGCAGACTATATAGCATCAGACCTGTTAATTCAACCTCATGGGGAACAACTCAACTACAGGTCAAACTCCAGTTCATTTCATCTTTAGTCTCACGCTTGTTGCTTGGCTCGACAGCTTCTCTTTCTTCCCCCTCCAGTGCAATTATTTTGCACATGTGCAGTGCTGGAAGATTCTTTAGACACATTCTGTGCCCGATCTTCCAATCCCCTAACCTATGATTTTAAGAGGGGGAGAAAAAAAAACCTTACCTACATTAGGTACATTACCTTCATTACCTACATTACTCTATGGATTCTGGAAAATGCAAAATGTCATCTGTCCCCCAGAATTGTTCAAGCAGAAGAGCTTAGCTACCGGAAAAATGCCCGGTGCTTCATTTTCTCAAGAGTTCCTGTTCTCCAAATCCATGGCAACCAGTGCTCTGCTCATTAGCTCTCATTTTGCCCTTTCCTAAATGCCGTAGAAAATGCCTTTCGGTACTGGATACTTTCACTTGACATAGGCATCCGGAGCCTCAGTTGGTATAGAGCACACACGGAGGTCCTGGGTTCACTCTATAAACCGGATACGGTGGCACATTTCTGTAAGTTCAACACTTGAGAGCCAGAGGCAGGAGGGTCTGAAATTCCGAGGTCATCCTTGGCTACACAGGAAGTCAAAAGCCAAACTGAGCTATACGATACTCCGTCTCAAAAACAATTACAATCGAGCCTTACAAGACTATGCATGAGGGCCAGACATGGTAGCACACCCCTTTAGATCCCAGCTACTCAGGGAGGGGCGGCTGAGGCAGGAGAATATCAAGTTAGAGGATAACCAAACAGTTTAGTGAAACCCAGTCACAGGATACAGATTGAGAAGGGCGCGGGCTGGAACTTGGTGGTAGAGCAGTTAGTTGTCTTGAGACTCATCTTCAGCCTAGGGAAAAGGGGAGAGAAGCAAAGAAGAGGAAAAGACGGTGTTCCGGTGCTCCAGATGCCTGGGTTAAGTGAAAGAACCCAGTACAGAAAGGCATTGTCTCTGGCATTTAGGAAAGGGCAAGCCGGGCGGTGGTGGTCCACACCTGTAATCCCAGCACTTGGGAGGCAGAGGCAGGCGGACTTCTGAGTTCGAGGCCAGCCTGGTTTACAGAGTGAGTTCCAGGACAGCCAGGGCTACACAAAGAAACCCTGTCTTGAAAAAAAAACCAAAAAAAAAAAAAAAAGGGCAAAATGAGAGCTAATGAGCAGAGCAGTGGTTGCCATGGATTTGGAGAACAGGAACTCTTGAGAAAATGAATCACGGGGGCCTTTTCCGGTAGCGAAGCTCTTCTGCTTGACCCAATGCTGGGGGACATATGACATTTCTAGCCCACTTCATTTTTTAAATAACCGAATAGTATTCCAGTATACAGATGTACCCGTTGTTCATACAGCCATCTGTCGAAATACCTCTCGGTTGTTTCCTGTTTAAGGCAACTATGAAAAAATAAATCTGCTTCAAACGTTTATATGGAGGGGTTTTGTGTGAGAACAACTCAATAAGAGTTGATTAAATACTTAGAGGTACACTTGCTGTATTGCACAATAAGACTATGTTATAAAAAAAAAAATGACAGGCTTCCAGATTGTTAAATCCTCTCCAGTAGCAAGAAATGAACTTCATCTTTGCCAGAGATTAGTATTGCCAGTTTTCTTTTCCCTTATTATTTTTTTTTGAATTTTAGAACTCTAATCCTTGTGTGTGTTAGTAGCTCATTTAGTGCTAAATAAAATCTTTGGCAGCCCGTAGCATTTCTCCTGCTCTGACATTTGCCATTGGGAGTTTCATTGGGAAACTCTTTGGGAGTTTCACCCAGATCTTTCCGTATTATATATGTAACATGGTCCTCACCTTCGGTAGGTTTCTTGGTGGAAAGAGCTGGCTGCCTCCTGGAACACAGCTCCAAGAACACTGTGCATTGCCCGTGACATGTGACCACATTTCTCTGTGATGAAATCTGGTCTTTGGAGCTAGCTAGCCCTTTCTCTCTATTGTGAACAGCAAAGTACCGAAGGTACGGTTTCTTTTCTGGTGGCAGTCGGCTGGTCTGAATTTGATGTTCGGGGAAATAAATTGCTCCAGGAAATGAAGTGTGATTCATCCAAACAACTTGTGATCCCTTCCCCATCCATCACTGACAGGAGCTTAGCTCTCTGCCCACGCATGGCTAGGTGCGTTCTTGGCTCCCGGGTGGCCTCTGCAGGCTCCTCAACGTCCTTAGCCTCTTCCTGTTTGAGAGTGACTGGCAAAGAATTTTCTATCGAGCTGTTCGGTAGCCATGACAGTACAGCTTCACAGTAACTCACTGTTTTATATATGCGTTTGTCTTGTATACTTTACTGGGTTTTTTTGTTGTTGTTGTTTGTTTGTTTTATAATAAGAATGTAGTTTAGTACATGAGCTGTAGGAATCAACCAGACCTGCCAATCAGGCTCTCCTCCCTCCCCCTGTTTCCTTTTTTTTTTTTTTTTTTTTTGGTTTTTCTAGACAGGGTTTCTCTGTGTAGCCCTGGCTGTCCTGGAACTCACTCTGTATACCAGGCTGGCCTCGAACTCAGAAATCCGCCTGCCTCTGCCTCCCAGAGTGCTGGGATTACAGGCGTGCGCCACCACGGCCCGGCATTTTATCCCATTTTTAAACAATCAATCTATTCTTATTTTATGTACATTGGTGTTTTGCCTGCATGTATATCTATCTGTGTGAGGGTGTCAGAAACCCTGGAATTGGTTCTCTTGAAGAGCAACCAGTGCTCTTAACCACTGAGCCATCTCTCCAGCCCCATTTTATCCATTTTTTTTAAAGTGATGAATTGGTCTCTTAATATCTTTCATAGTGTCCAATATTTAAAGATCACCATGGATTTGAAAATAGAAGTATATTTCCTGTGTTTTACTTGTGTGTGTGTGTGTGTGTGTGTGTGTGTGTGTGTGTATTTGAGACAAGGTCTCGCTGTGTAGCTCTGGCTGCTCTGAAATTTGCTATGTAGACCAGGCTGTCCTCAAACACACAGAGATCTGCCTGCCTCTGCCTCCCAAGTGCTGGGATTAAAAATATGTGACATCATGCCCTGAAGGAGAAACTTAAGGGTTCTTTGGAAAGTTAGTTGGATGGTGTTTTGCTGGGGCAGACATGGGAAGGAACGTTTAGCTGAAGCAGACCCAGGAGAGAGGATGTTCTACTAAAGCCAAAACCGTGAAAGGACACGCGATGAAGGAGTCTTTGCTAAGGACGCATATTGGTCCGCCTTACATTGTGTAGCTGAGCTACATTTGTCAGGACTTCATAGAGTGATGTCAGCTGAGACAGACTCAGGTGCTGAGGCAAGACCCGTGGGGGACACGTGATGTTTGGAGGGAGGGTAAATAGAACTTGACGGATGGTGACAAGGTGACGCTGGGCTTGCTTATAGAGCGAGCCGAACAATGCTTGTTGGTCTGGAGTCTTCGCTGATCTTCGCTGATCTTCACTTCCCTGAGAGAGGCACAGCCGAAAACTTCTGGTGTCCCTCCTGGTCCCTCTTGCTGACTCAAGGAGGCTGAGGCCTGGCTTCTCTGCTAAGTCATGTCACCATTGTGGCTAACCCGACGCTACTGTACTGGCCTGCTGGCGTATCTGGGAAGTGTCTGTGAGTGGATCGAGCTGCCACTGCTGACCTGTGACCCGAACTGCCGATTTCCACACAACGCAGATGGGCGTTGCTCCAAAGAACCTTTCTAAACAGGCCCACTCCCCCTGTATCCTTTCTTTCCCACTACCTCTGGTGGGTGGTGGGCTACAATGAGGGTTAAAGTGGTTTTGTTTTTGTTTGTTTGTTTGTTTGTTCTTTAGGTTTTTTCGAGACAGGGTTTCTCTGTACAGCCCTGGCTGTCCTGGAACTCACTCTGTAGACCAGGCTGGCCTCGAACTCAGAAATCCGCCTGCCTCTGCCTCCCAAGTGCTGGGATTAAAGGTGTGCGCCACCACCACCCAGCAGAGGGTTAAAGTGTTTAAGAACCAGCATTAAAAATAAGGTTTGGAAAAATTAAAGTTACAATGCCCAGCCTATTTTTTTTTTTTTTTTGCTTAAAAATTACCATATAAGGCGTTCTGTTTCATTAGACTGTAATGGTTACAGCATTTTCAAAGATAGTTTTTGCTGATTCCCCGGCTCTTCTCTCTGCCCTCTCCTTGTACCCTTCTAACCCTAGTGCCCTTTTAACTGCCTCCACGCCACATGGAATCCATGGCCCGCCTTCCCTTCCTCAGCACTCCTTCCCCCCAATGTGGCCCCCTTTAGTATACATACGTTCCAAGCTAGGATCTACACAAGAGAGGAAACCTGCAAATTCTTTCTCCTTCCGTTCCTTTTCTTCCTTCCTTCCTTCCTTCCTTCCTTCCTTCCTTCCTTCTTTCCTTCCTTTCTTTTTTTTTTTTTTTTTTTTTTTTTTTTTCGAGACAGGGTTTCTCTGTATAGCTCTGGCTGTCCTGGAACTCACTCTGTAGACCAGGCTGGCCTTGAACTCAGAAATCTGCCTGCCTCTGCCTCCCAAGTGCTGGGACTAAAGGCGTGCGCCACCACTGTCCGGCAGCACCCACTTTCTTGAATCTTCATAATTTAATTTGCCTGTACCATAATTTATATGCATCTCCGTTTCACTATGCATCCATCAACTGATGGGCATCTAGGCTGATTCTATTTCCTTGCTATTATGACTAGAGCGTCAGCGAACATGGATGCACTAGTGTTTCTATGGTAGGATATGAAGTCCTTCAGGTATGTGCCCCTGGGGTAGAAGAGTTGGTATGATGGTTTTTATTTGTTTGGCCGAGGGAGTAGCACTATTAAGAGGTAGGGCCTTGTCCGAGTAGGTGTGTCACTGTGGGTGTGGGCTATAAGATCCTCATCCTAGGGTCCTTGGGGGGAGGGCAGGGAGCAGATCTGATGAGTGACCCCTCCCCCCAGGTCCCAGAGGAAGAAGCCTATGTCAGTCTGTTGGCACCAGAGTTCCATGGCCTCCACTTCTACCGGCACTGCCAAAACCGACGCTTCCGGTGATACTTGTCTGCAGGATGGCTGGTGCGAGCCCAGGCTCTCCTCCAGCGACATCCCGACCTTGATGTGGACACCGGGCAGCCCCTGCCTCTGCACAGGGCCTGTGCCCGCCACGATGCCCCTGCCCTGTGCCTGCTGCTGCATCTCGACGCTGACCCTGCCCACTAGGACCACCATGGCGACACGGCGCTGCACGCTGCTGCCCACCAGGGCCCTGATGGTGAGTGGGTCCGTGGGAGCTGGTTTTGAGAAGCTGGCCTGATCTGAACTGAAAGCCAGTTAATGGGTGGGAAATAAAGGCCTGGTGTGGAGGCGCAAGCTTTTGACCCCCAGCAAGCAGAGGCAGGAGGATCTCTGTAAGTATCCAGTCTAGTTTATACAAGTGAGCTCCTGGACTACATAGAGAGACTCTATCTAAAACAACAATAAAAATAGTTGGGAAATGAAAAAAGAAAAAAAGACCCTCATCCTAGCTGCCTGGAAGCCAGTCTTCCACTAGCAGCCTTCAGATGAAGATGGAGAACTCTCAGCTCCTCCTGCACCATGCCTGCCTGGATGCTGCCATGCTCCCACATTGATGGCAGTAGACTGAACCTCTGAACCTGTAAGCCAGCCCCAATTAAATCTTGTTCTTTATAAGAGTTGCCTTGGTCATGGTGTCTGCTCACAGCAGTAAAACCCTAACTAAGACAGCTAGGTCTTACGATAGTTTTACATTTAGTTTTCTTGAGAAACCTGCATGCTGGTTTCCATAAAGGGTGCATTAATTTCTATCCCCCCCCCCAAGCAGTGAATACAGATCCTCTTTCTCCCCATTTGTTGCCATTTGATTTGTGGACAGCCATACTCACTGGGGTGAGATGGAACCTAGAAGTCATTTTTATTCCCAGCTCCTTGATTGCTAGAAATAACTTTTTGTTGTTGTTGTTTTTGATTTTTTTTCAAGATAGGGTTTCTCTGTATAGCCCTGGCTGTCCTGGAACTCACTCTGTAGACCAGGCTGGCCTCGAACTCAGAAATCCTCCTGCCTCTGCCTCCCAGAGTGCTGGGATTACAGGCGTGCGCCACCACCGCCGCCCGGCTTAGAAATACCTTTAAAAGTACTTATTGGTCATTTGGGTTTCTTCTTTTGAGACCTATTCATTTCATTAGCACATTGATCAGCAGTGGGGTAAGAGGGGGTGGTGTTCAATTTTTGCAGTTCTTTTAAAAAATATATTACATTTTTTAAAAATTGCAGTAAAAGTCTTTATGTAGAGCAAACTAGCCTTGAACTTGTACCAATCCTCTTGCCTCCGCCCCCCCCCCCTCCCAGGGCTGAGATGAAGGGAATACACGCATCAGCACGCCCGGTTTTCATCGCATTATAGTGTGCTGTTCCATTAAAAAAAAAAAAACTACTCTAAAAATAACTTTTATAGGTCTTTAAGTAACCCCTCATCTGGAGGCTTTTGAATGGAGTTAGAATTCCATTCTCACCCCTGCTTTCCAATCAGCTCAAGCAAACAAGAGGCACCAGAGAAGCACCCGCCACTGTCGCTGCCGTCAATGCTATGACTCATGCCTAGCTCTGAGCCTCTCTTGGGAATCAACAGGAAGCCAGGATCTGTACTAGAGCTGACGCAGTTAATGAATGCAGTTTCAACATGGGTGACTTCACATCTGCACTGAGTAAGCATATCCTGTCCTCCATGCTTTATTAGAATTCATCTGTAGATCCGTGAGTGCACGAAGATCTTTGAGTCTAAAGTGCTTTAAAGGCTTTTTAAATCAGAAAATATGTACCCGGAGATGCTTCTTTCTGAACTTGAGCTCAGACTCCAGCAGCTGAGCAGACAGCTGCAGGAAAAAGTTACTCAACACACTTGCATGGATATGTTGCCCAAATCTCTACCCATTCCTCTCCTTTTGAGACTGTGGACTTTTAGTTTTTATTTTGCCGTCTTGCCTCTGGGTTTACATGCTCAGTTGGACAAATAGAATCTAATTTACAAGTAGATATGGAAGCACCTTGTCTAAAGGCTACAGGGGAAAAAAATGGTCATAAAGAAATCAAAGTTGACTTGTTGGTTGTGGCACGTGACTTAATTCCAGCACTCTGCAGGCAGAGGCAGTCAGGTCTCTGAATTCGAAGCCAGCCTGGTCTATAGAGTGAGTTCCAGGACAGCCAGAGAGAGAAAGAAAGAGCGAGGGGGATAGCTCAGTCAGGAAACTGTTAGCCACACAACCATAGAGACCCGAGTTCAATCCCGAGAACCTACATAAGTAGAAAAGAAAGCCAGGCTTGGTAGCACACACACTTGTAATCCCAGCACTGGTGAGGAAGAGATAAGCAGATCCCTGGGGCTTAAGCCAACCTCGCCTACTTGGCAAGCCAAGTCAATGAGAGATACTGTCTCAACAAACAAGGCAGCTAGAAGAGATGGATCCTGAGGAATAACGCCCAGGGTTGACCTCTGACCTACACACATACGCACATCCACACATGTGCATGTCAGAGAGAGACAAAGACAGAGAGACAGAAAGAAGAGAAAAGAGAGGACATACATTATATATGAAGAGTTTCAGAAATGTGGGAACACTACCCTTAAGAGCTGAGGTATACCACTCAAATATGTTTCAAGTGCAGTGCAGGAGCTTGGGAGATCAGTAGTTAGGAGCACTGGCTGCTCTTCCAGAGGACCCACGTTTGTTTGCCAACACCCACAGGATGGCTCACTCTAGTTCCAGAAGATCTGACACCATCTTTTGCCCTCCTCTGGTACCGCACACACAGGAAGCACAAACATGCATGAAGGAAAAATAACCATTAATTTAAAAATAAATGGTAATAAATAAATAAAAAAAAATAAAAATAAAGTTAAACAAACTCTCAAAATAATGCAGTACAGCTAGATACGGTGGCACATACCTGTTATCCCAGCACACTGGAGACTGAGGCAGGAGGGTCAGGGGGTTCAAGGCCATCCTGGGCTAAATTAGGAAACTTTGTCTCAAAAAAAAAAAAAAAAGCCCAAAAGAAACATGCCCAGATGCCCAAATATTCTCACATGAACATGATCTGGGAACAAGGACAACTTAAAAAGGTATTTCCAAACCTATTAATAATTATTACTTTATTTACTTGGTACCGATTTCAGAAATACCATTTATATACCTTCCCCTATGCCCAGCATTTGGAACACAGCTACGAAATATCCTCATGGAGCTGGTGGTGTGAAGAACTGCTAAGGGACTGACATTTTACCCTACATGCAAGCTAAGGCATTTACCTGACCCAGTTTCACAGCAGCTGGCAGAAGTCGACTGACTTGGGCCAAAGGCAATGAATTTTTTTTTTTTTTTTTGCTCACGGTAGAGCAAGCTGTATGGGTGTGAGTATATTTACACGAGTACTCCTTGTCCCCACATCTGATTAGGGTGCCAGAGACAGGCACAGGTAGGTGTTTGTGTGCATGGTGGGCTGCATTTCAGGAGAAAGGTACAGACTTTAGAGAACTTAAAACTAATAGGTGGCGAGCACCTTTGTCACTGGATGGAGACACCATAGCCATCTGTCCAGCCTGGTGGCTTTATAACATCCTTAAACAGATTGTCCAGAACAAGTCAGTACCAGTCTAGACCAACCAACAGGGTAGCCAGACGTTCACCAAGTTGAACAGGAATCGATTCGCTGGCCTCTAGTTGACCCCAGACATGTGAGCAATGAAAGCTATTGTTTAATGCTCCTGTTTGGGGATTGTTAAGTGGCATTATTGCAGCAACAAACTACTGATAGCATCACAGAAAAATGCTTGGTTCCAAAGTTGACTTTTTCCTTTATACCTAAAGACTCTCTGAAATGTGGATCTCATCCGACCATTTACTGTCTGAAAACCTCCAGCTGCAGACCGCAGCCCAGATGTGAAATAGCGTCCTTGGTGGCGGTCTGGTCTGGTCCTCATTTTCTTTGCAAAATTGTGTATATGTATGGTTTACCACAGAATATTTTCTTCCAGTTATTTTTTTTGCAACTTCTCTGATCACCTCTCACCAAAAATTGCCTGTTTACGTAAAGAAAACTCAAATCTTTGGAATAGCTTGTTTTTAAGACAGGGTCTCACATAGTCCCACTATGAGGCCTACCTATGCACATGCATACTCATTGTATAGGTAAAGGTGGTCTTGAATTCCTGGTAATCCTGCCTCCACCTCTCAAAGTCTGCGATTACAGGTGTGAGCACCGTGCTTGGTTTTGCGTGATGCTGAGAATGGAACCTAGAGATGATTGCATGCTAAGCAAGTACTCTACCAAATGAACTTTACCTCCAGCTCCGGGATGGAGCTTTTAGAGTTGAAGCCTACCTGAAAAGTATAAAAATTGATAAAGGGGGCATCTTAGCTGAATTTCCTTGAGGAATTTATCACCCACCCTTGGGCTTTTTTCTTTTTTCTTACATTAGGTTCACTGTCTCTTGTTTCCTTTGGTTTTACAAGACAGGATTTCATTGTGTGGTGCTACCTTCTTCTTTTCTCACTTCTACTTTCTACTTGAGAGGCAGGGAAAGTCTATCTAGCACAGGATGGCTTCAACTGCGCATGCACGCATGTTCCAATGCCTCGGTCCTCTTCAAGTACTTACACTCATGTTGGTGAGTGTGCGTGCACACACACACACACACACACACACACACACACACACACATACAGAGCCATCTCTCGGCTCTTTCATGCTGTTATTATCACTGAACATGAAGGTACTGTCTATATGGAGGGGAAAATCACTGAATGAACAACAAACAACTTTAGAAAAATGTTTATAGTGGAGAACAGGTTCCTATATTCTCCATATAGATTAAAAAGCATACATAGTAGCACACTCCTTCAATACTAGCACTCAGAAAGCTGAGGCAGGTGAATCTGAGTTTGAGGCCACCCTGATCTACATAGGAAGTTCCAGGCCAGCCAGAGTTAATGTAGTGATGTCAATAAGAATAGTCTTCATAGACTCTGAGATTCGAATACTTGGTTACCAGGGAATGGTATTATCTGAAAAGATTAGGAGGTGTGACCCTATTGGAGGAGTGTCACTGAGGGTGGTGGGTATTAGTGTCTCATTTCAGCTGGGCAGTGCTTTTTATCCCAGCACTCTGGAAGCAGTAGGCAGATCTCTGTGAGTTCGAGGCCAGCCTGGTCTACAAAGTGAGTTGCAGGATAACCAGGGCTACACAGGGAAACCCTGTCTCTGAGGCAGGCCCATTCTAAGTCCAGAGGTTCTCTTCCTCCTGCTGCCTATGAATGGTGATCGAGAACTCTCAGCTCCTTTTCCAGCGCCATGCCTGCCTGCATGCTGCCATACCTCCTGCCCTGATGATAATGGACAGAACCTCTAAACTGTAAGCCACGCCCAATGGAATGCTTTCTCCTACAAGAGTTGCCATGGTCATGGGTACCTCCTCATAGTAATAGAACAGTGACTTAAGACCGTTATATAAGCCGGGCGGTGGTGGCGCATGCCTGTAATCCCAGCACTCTGGGAGGCAGAGGCAGGCGGATTTCTGAGTTCGAGGCCAGCCTGGTCTACAAAGTGAGTTCCAGGACAGCCAGGACTACACAGAGAAACCCTGTCTCGAAAAACCAAAACAAAAAACCAAAAAAAAAAAAAAAACCACAAAGACCGTTATATAGTGAAAGCCTGTCTCAAGACAAACAAACAAACAAACAAACAAACAAACAAGAACATCAGGATTCAGCCTCAGAATTCTCAAACCTCAGTCTCCTGAGTGCTGGAATTCTAGGACCATGTTGCCATGCCCAGCTATTTTCTTACATTTCTTTTCTTTTTTTCTTTTGGCCTGGAACTCATTTTGTAGCATGGGCTGGACTCCCATGGATCCACTCGCCCGTGTTACATTACTTACCTGCAGTTGCAGCTAACA
The DNA here is from genome assembly GCA_964023405.1 of Apodemus agrarius. Classification (NCBI taxonomy): domain Eukaryota; kingdom Metazoa; phylum Chordata; class Mammalia; order Rodentia; family Muridae; genus Apodemus; species Apodemus agrarius. The sequence continues at coordinate 8,470,119 of OZ030010.1, forward strand.
AACCTTAGCGCAAAAGTGCAAAGCATTGCTGGTCAGCCTTCCTGTGGGCCCCAGACACCAGACCTCCCTCCGATTACTCTGAAGTTGAGAATCTTTATTTGCTTGGGATTCTTGGGGAGCCCTGGAACCCTAGGAGGTTTTCAGTGGCCCCACCCCACCTCATGGCACTTGTCCAGAAACTCCCAGTCTGGCTCACATCTCATATGAGATGATTTGAGAAATCTGAGTGCTCATTAAATGGGAGATTTCAATAGATTGTGCTGCGGGCTCTAAGGGTTCAAACTCGAGTTCCCGTGGGAGAGTTCCGGTGTGTTTCTTTTCTAGAACCCACACTCTTTGTGTCTTTATAGAATCCCCCAAGTGATTCGGACTCTGAAGGGCATGAAGCAATGATAATTTTGTTGTGCAGGATGGTTTCCATGGGCCAAGGTTTCCAACAAGGACTCTTGTAGACATATTATTCTACATCAACTTGACAATGCCCGGGCCTCCCTGGGGACAAACTAGCAGGCAGGAGCTGGAACTATCAGACGGACTCAGTCACCCACACAGCTGGTGGCTGATGCCGGCTGTCAGCCAGCCCTCCTACGTGTCCCTGTGGCCTTCTCATGTGGCCCAGGCAAAGCGGGGGCTGAGTCCAAGAGCAAGTATTCTGGGAGAGATCCCAGAAGGATCTGTCTCCTGACCTAGCCTTGGAAGAAGGCAGCATCATTTTACTGTACGCATGTGCTTCTGTCCTCAGAAGCCTCGGCCTATATTCCAGAGAGGGAAACAGAGACCCCAGTCTATGGTAAAGGGGGCTCTGTGCCACATAGAAAGAACATGTAGATTGGCGCAGCCATGCAAGGCAACCCAGTGCACTGTCCGAATTTACATGGGCGCTCAGTAAGCATCGTCCTTTCCTCTCCTGCTCTGTCTCTCTCTGTCTCTCCCTCCCTCCTTCCCTCCAATCTCAATCTCTCTCTCTCTCTCTCTCTCTCTCTCTCTCTCTCTCTCTCTCTCTCATAGCTGCTTTCAGTCCAGGCTATGAATGACTATAAACTCCTCATCTTTCTGCCTCTGTCTCTCTTCAGTGCTAAAATTACGACTATAATGAGCCACCACGCTCAGTTTTTCCCCTTAGTATTTTGAGTCTGTGCATTTTTTCAGCTAATTTATTTATTTATTGACAATTAACATTGTATGTGTACACACGGCGTGTATGGTGTGTGTGTGTGTGTGTGTGTGTGTGTGTACTCATACTCGAAGTATGTGTGTGCCTCTGTGTGTGTGTGTGTGTACTCGTACTCACAGTATGTGTGTGTGTGTGTGTGTATGTGTACTCGTACTCGCAGCGTGTGTGTGCCTCTGTGTGTGTGTGTGTGTGTGTGTGTGTGTGTACTCGTACTCGCAGTATGTGTGTGTGTATGTGTACTCATACTTGCAGTATGTGTGTGCCTCTGTGTGTGTGTGTGTACTCGTACTCGCAGTGTGTGTGTGCCTCTGTGTGTGCCTCTGTGTGTGTGTGTGTGTGTGTGTGTGTGTGTGTACTCGTACTCACAGCCTGTGTGTGTGTGTGTGTGTGTGTGTGTGTGTGTAGGACAGGGGTCGGTTTTCCTCCTTTCACCCTGAGTTCTGGGCATCAACAGCAGGTAGTCACACTTACCAGCAAGCACCTCTACCCTGTCCCTGAGCCATCTGCCCTTGATTCTTCTATATTGTCTTGGGGAGGAGGTGGGGGTAGTGATTACAGCTCAGTGGTAGACTATTTGCCAAACACGTGCGAGGCCTGGGATTTTATCCCTAGCACAAAAAAAAAAAATTAAAATATTATCTCCAAGGACTTTCTTTTCTCTGCCTTCCCTCCTGACTTGTCTCCTCCCCCTGCCTCCCTTCCTCCCTTCCCTCCCTAACCTTCATCTGTCCTTCCTTTCCGTTATTATATAAACAGCACAGCCATCAGTGCACTATTGTTTCCCGAGGAGAAGGCTTGCCAGCAGGGTGGCTGTGACAGTCTGCCTGGTGGCTCCCTAAATCATTTTATTTTTGATGTTTACATTTCATAGTCCCATGTAACCGCATCTTTTATGCTCTGGAGACGAGAAGGCTGTCTTTTCAAACATCCTTCGTTAGCGCTTACCTAATTATTCCCAAGAAAGAGTTTATGACATTAAAGGCATCCGAATTGAGTTAAAGCCCCTGTTCAGTGCTTCCTAGGTGCTAGGTGCTGTTCCAAGCAGACCCTTCCGAAACATTAACCTGCTCACTCTCCATAGCCTTGTTCCCAAAATATAAATGAGGAAACTAAGGCACAGAGGTTTCCCCGAAGTCACGGAGCTATCACACTGCACAGCCAAGTGTCACACTCCAGTCGGAGGCCTTCCAAATGTGTATTCTTTGTTTATTTGTTTTTTTTTGTTTTGTTTGTTGTTTACTGGAATAGGCTTTTACTATTGCCAGGTTGGCCTCGAACTCTTGATCCTCCTGCCTTGGCCTCCCGGATGCTGGGATTACATATATGTGCCACATTCCCAGCACCTCCATTAGTTGCGATCATACCCATCCCAACTATATATCATCCGTCACTGTGGTCTATGTCCTCTCTACCACTCACTGCTCCATGGGCCTTTTATTATCTTGAGCAAAAAGGACTATGCAGCCCCCAGAGGTTCCCAGATGTTCAGAATAATGGTGTGCCTGGGAAAGTCCTGGGAGAGCAGACTGTGTACTAGCTCCTATCTCGCCCCTGCCCTCGTTGGGGTCCTTATCTTTATCTTGGTCTTGTCCTGCCCAGCTCACAAGGAGCAGCTCCCACCCTGAAGCCGATCTATCCTCCCCTTGCGTGCATGTCTCGATCCAAAAGTGGCTGGGAGGACTGAAGAGAGTTGGCTAGAACCCCGGGGTGGTGCAGTGCTCGAGAGACGCAAAGCACTTTGTTACTGCCTTATGGTATTTTTCTCTTGGAACGCCAGTAATGCACTTTGGAACTCCTCACTTAGGACAGGTTGCGGAAACTGAGCAATTTCAAGTGACTTGCCCATATCCCACAGTCAAAAGACGTTTGAGATCCAAACAAAATTCACTACAAAGAATATCCTACGAACAGGTTCCCAAAGGTGATCGGGCTCCCCGGGTCGACATGGCAGCAGCTTGATCACTTGACACATCTTTTCTTTTTTTTTTTTTATGACTTCTTTATTCTTATTTTTATGTGCATTAGTGTTTAGCTTGCACGTATGTCTGTGTGAGGGAGTCAGATCCCTTGGAACTGGAGTTGGCCACGTGGGTACTGGAAATTGAATCCAGGTCCTCTGGAAGAGCAGCCAGTGCTTTAGCCAGTGAACCCATCTCTCCAGCCCCCAGTTGGGGTATCTCAATAATTGTGGTTGCACACGAACAAAATCCTTCTGAGGAGGCTGGCTATGCGAGGCGTTGAGCGCCTCATCAGAAGTCTTGCTCCAAATCTACAGTGACAAGACCGAAAATCTGCCACTAAAGCGCAGAAATAGTTCAAAGAAAGTATTGAAGAGGTCCCTCTGATCCTTCTGACAGCGTTTCCCAAAAGAAAGTTTTCCAAGGCGACAACCTGGGTGGGCGTTCCAACTGGCCAAAAAGTACCACGTATTTAAAGTAATAAATGAAGCATTTGTTATTTCAATAGCGAATGATACAGCACAGGTCCCCGAGGTAGGGCTTTTTGAAAGTCAGAGAGAAAGGAACAAGAAGAGACTTCTTAAAGTATGCAGTGTGGGTCGGGACATTTGCCAGGAAAAGCTGGGTAATGAAGGATTAGAATGAAAACAAAATTGGAAAGGAAGCACGGGTAAGGAAAGGGCCATAGGGAGAAAGAGCCAGAGAAAATGAACGCGCAGAAGAAACCCGAATGCCACTGTGAGAGGTGCTGTGGGGAAAGCGAGCCAAGTTCAAACTCAGGAAGAAAGAAAACTCCCGGCAGAGGCAGCAAATATAAGAGCCCAGGGGAAACGATGAATACGGAACTAGAAAAAAAAGAGAGAGAGAGAGAGAGAGAGAGAGAGAAAGGAAGTGATTTTAACAGGAAACGGACCAAAATAGGCGTGGACTGTGTCTTTTGAAGGGGGAACAGGGAAATCAAGGACAGGGGAGTTTTTCTGTTCAAAGTAGAGGCTACTCAAAGTGCTCTAGAATCCTCTCTCAGTGGGCTCTAGAGGATGAGAGCGAGAGCGTAGGGTGGAGTAGGGAGAGCTGGCTAGGTGCTTTGGCTGGGGCCCTGATCAGGGCTCTAGAAGTAGCAGGACTGATTGGTTTGGTGGCTTGGTCTGATCGTTTTTTCAGGTGTGTCTATCCTTCAATCTTCCACTCACCCTTCCCTTCCTCCCTCCCTCCCTCCCTCCCTCCCCAAAGTCTGGTGGTTAGTAGAACAAGGGAATATATGTGGGGCTATGCCCTGGGGCCAGAGGGATGGTTCAGTGAGGAGGGGCACTTGCTGCCAAGCCTTAGCCCTCGCTCAGTGGGTGGAAGGAGGGAGCCAACTCTTACAAATGGTCTTCTGATGTCTGCACACACACACATACACACACACACACACACAGATTGCAAACACACACACACACAGATTGCAAACACACACTAAACAAACAAACAGTAAACAAATAAATATAAACAATAATTGAAAAGAACGTGGGGCTGGAGAGATGGCTCAGCGGTTAAGAGCACTGACTGTTCTTCCAGAGGTCCTGAGTTCAAATCCCAGCAACCACATGGTGGCTTACAACCATTCGTAATGGGATCTGATGACCCCTTCTGGTGTGTCTGAAGACAGTGGCAGTGTACTCCTACATATAAAAGAAAGAATTCTTTAAAAAGAAAAGAGCGCATTGAGAAAGGAGGATAGAGGCCTGGCTCGTGACAACGTCCGAGCTGCCACCCCTCGCCTGGAAGGTCTTGTCCCTCCACTTCAAGTACCAGGGGATGCCCATTTAGCTGTAATGCAGACTTCCTTCGCTTTAGGACATGCATTGCATTTGGGTGGACTATTTCAGGAGCCACTCCTCCACATGCTGGGATTCAGAACTGCCATTCTTGCAGCTTACGGTGTCCTAACCTTGAACTTTTTGTCTCCCTAGCTGGAGTCCCAGTTCTACACATCTGTTACCCACAGTTCTACTTTTGACTCTCTCTTGATCATATACTCAATTCTGGTATTTAAGACCCTGCCTTGAGAACCGATCTACTTCTGAACGTCTTCTGTGGCACTGGCCCTTACCTTAGTATTGCCAAGAGCATTCTAGAGACTCCAACTACCGGAGACAAGTAACTGTTCCCCATTGCCTATTGTCCCCTTGGTGTCTAAGCACTGCCTATGCCTGGGCTCCTATCAGATGTACAAGTGCCCTTAGGGACACTATGTTCACTTCTGGCTGGCTGTTGGTCTGTCTGTCTGTCTATCTGTCTGCCTATCTGTCTCTGTCTTTCTCTCGCTCTCTGTGTATGTGTGTGTGTGTATGTGTTTGTGTGTGTGTGTGCACACGAATATACATTGGTATGTGTCGGGGGGGGGGCAGAGATTGTCAGGTATCTTCCTTAATTGCTTTATAGCTTGGTTTTTGACAGAGCCTCTCACTGAACCCCTGGCTCTTGGTTTTCACCAGACTGGCCAGCCAGTGCGGCTCCCAAGCTTGTTATCCCTCCCCCACCCCCTCACCCCCCCACCCCCCGCAACGTGGGTGGGTACATGAGATCCAAACTCAAGATTTTGTACTTGCTGGCAGGCAATTCACCTACTGAGCCAACTCTCCCTCTCCACAGCTCTGATCTTTCTAATCACATGTCATGGGCTGTCAGCTATACTGGACTGCTCGTAGCCCAGAAGCTGGGTTTGTGGGCCCACGTCCCTGCAGCTGGGCCCACCACCCCCCCACCCCCCCGCATCTGCTTCATTCCAGAGGTATCGGCTCGAGTGGTCACGCCTTCCAGCCTGCCCACCTTACTACTGCCAACTTGATTATTCTCATATGGCCTTTTTGGGACTTAAAAAGAATCAATAGCTTGCTTCAGGATTTTCAAAATATTTTACTGGTAAAGTTGTATATTTAACTACACTGGAGCCAAGAAGAGACTAGGAAAAACACACTTAAAATTCAGAGACGTGGCAGATACTGACATTGGCCCTTTCATAGCCCCTTGGCACTCATTTTCCAGCACAAGAGCAATACTTCTACTGCAAGAACCTGTGGCCAGCAGTTTGCACACTTTCCCGCAGCTATGGCCAGCACAAGAAAGAAGGGACGTGCCAAGGAATGAAACTGGGATTTAGCTTAAAATAAATACACTAGTTTCTTGCCTTCAGGATGCGCGCGTGCGTGCATGCGTGCGTGCATGCGTGCGTGTATGTGTGTGTGTGTGTGTGCGCGTGTGCGCGTGCGTGTGTGTTGGATGGGTACATAGTGCCTCTTCCATAGTAGAGCCTCAACTGCTCATAACTACACCATGTTGAGTAAGTCACCCCACTTCTCTTCCTTATCTTGCTTGTATCATTTGCCAACCCTCCTACCAGCATTTCCCGAGATTCTCTCTCTCATACATCAAATTAATGCTCATGTGCCAGTGGGTCAGACTAAGACAAGACGTCTCAGGGCCAAGGTGAAGGGTTTCATAATTTCTTTGAGAAAGACTTTGAGCACTAATACCATAATACTTTTTGTTTGTGTGTATGTCTGTTTGAGGCAGGGTTTCTCTTCGTAGCTCTAGCTGTCCTGGAACTTTATAATGTAATCCAGGCTGGCCTCAAACTCACAGAGATCCATCTGCCTCTGCCTCCCAAGCGCCACCACTGCCTGGCTTCAATAATACTTTTTTTTTTTTTTTTGGTTTTTTTGAGACAGGGTTTCTCTGTGTAGCTCCGGCTGTCCTGGAACTCACTCTGTAGACCAGGCTGGCCTTGAACTCAGAAATCTGCCTGCCTCTGTCTCCCAAGTGCTGGGATTAAAGGCGTGCGCCACCATGCCCGGCTGTCAATAATACATTTTCAATGCAATGATATGGGAAAAGCAGGCAGCAAAGTTTCCCAAGAACTGCACTCTCTACATGGGTCACATAGGTTCTACTGGCTTTTGAGATATTAAAAGAGTTTATGAGAGATTTTTGTGGTCAAATCAATTTAGATCAAAGAAAACTGAGCACATTTCTTCACTATAGTACTCCTGTAGGAGATATAAGACTTGGCAAATTTTCAGATGTCTTCCCATGTTCAATGAGTCCCATGATCCTCTTGCCTCAGCCTCCTAAGTACTGTGACTATAGACCTGAGCCATCATGCCTGGCTGGGACATAAAATTTCATATGCCATACCTAGTGGAATAATGAAGCAATCAGACCCATACATAATCAGTCAGATGCACATGCCTTATAATGTATTATACATACAACATACATAGAGTCCCTAAACCAGTGGTTCTCAACCTTCCTAATGCTACAACCCTTTAATATACTTCTTCATGTTGTGGTGACCCCCAATCTCTGCCTTAGAGAACAAAAGTACTTCGTTTCTACTTCATAACTGTGATTTTGCTACTGTCGTGAATTGTAATGTAGATATTTGATATTCTACCACCCCTTAAGGGGTCTATGACCCACATGTTGAAAGCCACTGATTTCGGCTTTGCAGACACCGCTGTTCCCTGTTGTCTCCCTGTTGTCGCTTGCTACAGCCGTGGTCAACCCCAGTATGTACTTCAACATCAGGGTGATGGCAAGCACTGGAGAGAAAGGACTTGGATATAAGGATTCCTCCTTTCACAGAATGATTCCAGGATTCATGGGCCAGGGTGGTGACTTCACACGCCATGATGGCACTGGTGGCAGGTTTATCTACAGGGAGAAATTTGAGGATGAGAACTTCATCCTGAAGCACACAGGTCCTGACATGGCCTTGTGACAGCTCCCGCGCTGCCACGGTACCAAGTATCAGGCATAGGCCTGGGGGATTGACAGAAAACACAGACACGGGTCATTCTGTGAGGAGAATGCCAGAGTTTTACTGAGGAGCCAGCAATTTATACTTGAGGCCGGGTGAAAAACAACAGGAGAAAACAATCATAGCCATAGGTCAGGCACCTGGGAAGCCGCTACCACACCTGGCAGGAAAACAGGAATCAAGCTGAGCCGCAGGATGTTTTGCTCTCAGGAAACCTGTGCAAACAGCTCAGCTGGGGGGCATTGAGCTAAACTCGCTGGTGCCCAACAGCCTTGTCCATGGCAAATGCTGGAATGAACACTAATGGATTCCCAGGATTTTTTTTTTTTTTTTTTTTTTTTTTTTTTTTTTTTTGGTTTTCAAGACAGGGTTTTTCTGTGTAGTCCTGGCTGTCTTGGAACTCACTGTGTAGACCAGGCTGGCCTTGAACTCAGAAATCTGCCTGCCTCTGCCTCCCAAGTGCTGGGATTACAGGCGTGCGCCACCACACCCGGCTTGTTTCCCAGGATTTTTTTTTTCTTTTTTTTCGAGACAGTGTTTCTCTGTGTAGCCCTGGCTGTCCTGGAACTCACTCTGTAGAGCAGGCTGGCCTCAAACTCAGAAATCCGCCTGCCTCTGCCTCCCAAGTGCTGGGATTAAAGGAGTGTGCCACCACGCCCGGCTCCAGGATTTTTATCTGCACTTCCAAGACTGGATTTCAAGCATGTGGTCTTTGGTGAAGGAAGGCATGAGCAGTGGGGAAGCCATGGAGTGTTTGGGTCTAGGAACTACAAGACCTACAAGAAGGTCACCATTGCCTACTGTGCACAGCTCGACTTCGGGCATCTTATCCACCAGACCATTCCTTCTGTAGCTCAGGAGAGCATCCCCAGCCCCCCCCCTCACAGTACCCTGTAATCTCTGCTCTCACTGAAGTTCTGTGGGTTCCATATTTTCCTCATTCCCCCTCCAAGCCCAGCTGGATTGCAGAGTTGAGTTGATGATTATGAATCAAACCTAACTAAATAAGAAAAAAGAAAACTACTGATTTTGAAGAACTATTAACTAAACTATGTAAGAAGATAAAGTCAATAACCACTCACCACTCAAGATGGAATTACGGGCAATACTCTAGTAACTTACTGGAAGGTGGGAAAAAATGAGGCAGAAATGGAAAGCAGAGAATAAAAAGTAAATTCAAAGTTAAGCATTTGCATATTAATAATTATGTTAAAGTTAATGGCCTGATGTACCAATTACATACAAGGCACAGATTAGCAGAGGGCATTTAAAAATGGCCCCAACTATATATTGTCTACAAGAAACACACTACAGATATGATAGTTTGAAAGTAAAAACTCAGACCAGTATGTAATTCAAATATTAATAAAAAGAAAGCAGGGCTGGAGAGATGGCTCAGCAGTTAAGAGCACTGACTGCTCTTCTGAAAGTCCTGAGTTCAAATCCCAGCAACCACATGGTGGCTCACAACCATCCATAATCCCTCTTCTGGTGTGTCTGAAGACAGCTACAGTGTACTTACATATAATAATAAATAAATCTTTAAAAAAATAAAAAGAAAGCAGTACTAATATCAGATAGAGTACAGAGAAAACAAAATGCCAGTGATACATATTATTACATAACAATCAGAGTTATTACATCAAGAAGGCATCAATTTCTATGTATATCTGCTGCAAACTATGGAGAATCTAAACATGTGAATCTAAAATTATAGGACTGAGGGCTAAAGAGATTGCCCGTCCAGTGGTTAAGAGTACTTCCTACTCTTGGAGAGGACCTGAGTTCAGTTCCCAGAACCCACATGGAGTAGTGACCTGTAACTCCAGCTCTAGGGAATCTTCCCTCTGTCCTCCAAGTGCACACACACACACACACACACACACACACACAATTAAAAATTAAACCTGTAAGAAAAATTATAGAACTAGAAGGACGATGGACAAATCCATGACACAGCCAGGATGTCAATGCTTTTCTTTCAACAATTAATAAAAAGCTAGGCAGAAGATGATACAAACCCATCCAGCAACTGGCTGGAATCAACGTGGAACAATCCAATTGACAGTAGAATTTTTGTTTGTTTGTTTGTTTGTTTGTTTGTTTGTTACTCCCAACTGCCCACGGAATATATACCAAGGCCCTGGGCCATAAGACAAACCTTAGCAAGTTCCAAAGGAAGCATATATTGTGTAGTCTCTGCCTTGTGATGTAAGCAGTAGCAGAAAGCTAATGGGAATATTTCCAAAGCGTTAGAAACTAAACTTATCACTTTAAAGAACAAAGCAAAACAAACAAGGAACAACAAACAGGACCTCTCAGGTGAATCTACAAAGTATGCTGGGGTTGACTAAGGAGAAAAGCCAAAATATAGGGCACACAGCAACTCTGAGACGTCAGAGCTGCAGGTGCTAGCAGCAGAGAAGGGGGAAACTTCCTAATCTGTGACTTCATCCCACCTCGAGAACCAAGCAGCAACTCCAGTGTGAGAAGGGAGAATTCAAAAAGGACAGGAGAGAACTCAGTGAGGATGAACCCAGGGGAAAAAAAAAGAGAGAAAGAAACCAAACAAAAAGCTTATTCTTTGCAAAGGTCAAGAAAATTTGGGGCGGTTATAACAAACCCATGCTTGTGACAGTGTGACAGCCATACACGCTGCTTTTGCCAGTGTCAACTTCCCCATTTCTCCAGCTTCACGGTATCTATAGGGACTGTAAGGCTTCCCGAGACCAGTCGCCAGTCGGAATCACCTTTGCCCCCGTCCCGTGGCTCCACTATCTCAAGGCAGAAAGGGAGCTGGGTGTGTTGAGGCATCCCAGGAATCCCAGCAATTAGGAGGCTGAGGCAGGAGGTCCTTGAATTCAAGGCCAGCCTGGACTACGCAGTTACATCTTATCTCCAAAAGAATGAATTCATTTAAAAAAAAAAAACTTTAATTCAAGGAATTCATACGATGTTATGTTTTACAGCGTTTTCTAAAAATTTCTGACAGGAAAACTACAGGGCGTTGAGTTTATAACAAATGTTCTTAATAATACAAGGTTCTGTGACTTTCCAAGAGCCTGGCTCTCTTCCTCTAAAGGTTGTCTCGTCTCTCAGGTTCCATCTTAATTAATGATGCCCAGGAGGGAACAACCAGCTTCAGACAGAACCTCTTGTTCCAGACGCAATACTTTCTCAATGTGGATAGAATCTACTTTGGCTTTCTAAGTAGCTATCACACATGTTCTTGGATCCCTTTCAGTGTGTGTGTGTGTGTGTGTGTGTGTGTGTGTGTGTACGTGTGTACGTGTTCCAGACTACCTTGGAACTGTTGAACCTCCTGTCTCAGGCTCCCTGAAGCTGGTATTACCAGCGTGTGCAATAATGCCCCGTCCTAGTCTTATAGTGAAATAAATGAAAGAGAGGGAGACAGACGGACAGACTGTGGCTTGCATAGAACTCACTATATAGCCCAAAGCTGGCCTCAGCCTCACAGAGATCCACCCTCCTTTGTCTTCTGCATGCTGGATTGAAAGGTGTGCTCTACTACCGTGCCCACCTTGAAGTAGTTTTCAGCTCTGTTAGCTAGTTGTCCATAAGGAAGATGGTCTTCCATCTGGCAAGCCAGCTGTAGGGATGTCAGCCCGTGTGGCTCTCGGTCTTCATTCCACCCACTCTTTGCCTTCAGCAGCCCTGGAGGTGAGGGATGTAGCTCTCATTTCAGGAAGGAATTTCTGACTCAGCTGCAGGAACTAAAGCTAGCAAATTGTCTCAGCAGGCAATGCTGTCACTGTCTACTTCAACTCCTTGGTTTTTTTTTTTTTTTGAAAGAAAAGATTTGTGCCTTAGATGGTGCTCACACCTTTGATCCCAGCACTTGGGGGGCAGAGGCAGGGGGATCCGTGTGAGTTCCAGGCCAGCCTAGTCTGCAGAGTGAGTACAGGGCTACACAGAGAAACCCCGATTCCAACTCCCCACACCCCGAAAAAAAAATTGGTGCCCAGCCAGGCGTAGTGGTATATACCTTTAATCTCAGCATCCAAGAGGCAGGGGCAGGGGCAGGGGCAGGGGCAGAGGCAGAGGCAGGGGCAGGGGTAGGCAAATCTTTGTGAATTTGAAGTCAAGCTTGTCTAGAGAGTTCTAGACCTGCCAGGACTACATACTAAGACCCTGTCTCAGAAAAGTCGAGGCAGCTAAGGATCTTTAGTCCTAGCATTTGGAAGCCATAAGATGTGGATCTCCATGGGTGTGAGGCCAGCCTGGCCTTCCTAGCAAGTTCCCTGAAAGTACATTATCTGAGTTTTTATTATTATTTAAATGTATGGTACAGTATTAATAACTATCTTTAATGGGTGGCACAGATGAGTGGATCTTTGAGTTCCTGGCTAACTTGATCAAGAGTTCCAGGACAGCCAGGGCTACACAGAGACACCCTGTGTGTCTAATCATAATAACAGCAAAATACTGTATTTATATTCGTAACTCTACGTATATGCATGTGAGTCTTAGTGTGGATTTGTAAACACAGTGCTCAGAGGTCAGGCATGGGGTGGCAGGCAGTTGGAAGCTGCTTGTGACGGATGTCAGGAGCAAGCCCCAAGTCCTCTCCATGAGCAGTACAAGCTCTTAACCGCTGAGCCAACTCTAGCCCCAGTCGTTTTGATGAGTACTTGTACATTTGATTCAGGGGTTTTTTGTTGTTTTGTTTTTGGTTTTTTTGTTTGTTTGTTTGTTTTGTTTTTTGAGACACGGTTTCTCTGTGTAGCCCTGGCTGTCCTGGAACTCACCCTGTAGACCAGGCTGGCCTTGAACTCAGAAATCCACCTACCTCTGCCTCCCAAGTGCTAGGATTAAAGCTGTGCGCCACCACCGCCCGGCCAGTTTTCTTTTTAAATTTATGTATTATTATATGTAAGTACACCGTAGCTGTCTTCAGACACACACCAGAAGAGGACGTCAGATCCCATTACAGATGGTTGTGAGCCACCATGTGGTTGCTGGGAATTGAACTCAGGACCTCTGGAAGAGCAGTCAGTGCTCTAAACCGCTGAGCCATCCCTCCAGCCCTTGATTCAGTTTTATAAAGTGTCCGTACCATGCACTACTCAATAAATCTGTGATGACCAAGGGAACTAAAGCTTACTGGGTGTCCAGCCGCCAATCAGGACGAGGCAGAAGTCAGTAATGTGCAGGATTTAGCCCTAGGCTTGAGCAACTTTAATGGTTAAGGACTTCTAACGCTTTGAACGATTCTGCCCTGTCACGTGGCCAGAGCTTTATGTAAATGTAGTCAAGTGAAGGAGAATGCCAGAAAAAGGAAATGGGATGTGGGGGGGGGGAGGGGGTTTGTGTCCTGGTGGTACTGAACCCTGGGGCCTCGTGAATGCTACGCACTGATTATACCGCTGAGCCTTTCCTAGATCCCTACATATGCCCCTTTTCACTTCTAATTTTCACTTTTTAAAAATTATCTTTGTTTGGTCTTGTTTGTAGTTTCTAACTTTTCATTTCAAGCCAGTCTCTTAACCCAGGCTGTATGTAAACTAATTGCTTGAAACCTCCTGCCTCAAGATCCTGAGTAGTCTGTGCCACTAGGCCTGGCCCACAAACCTTGATTTCCTGCCCTCATACCCAAAGTAGAATTTTTTTTTTTAAATTGAACATATACAAGAATGCACAAGAGCCAGGTCTCTTGGGTGTGGTTAATGTAGTTGATAAGTGGATGTTAAAGCGGTTGTAGGAGATAGGGGAGGGTTCCCTGGGGAAAGGGCTTGCTGCATAAACACCAGGACCTGCCTGTGAATCTCCAGCATCCACATGAAAAAGTGGATGTCATGGCGCTTGCCTGTAACCCCAGAGCTGGGAAGTGGTAACTGGGAAGCTCAGGGCGGGGACTCACTGGCTAGCCCAGCCCAGCCCAGCCCAGCCCAGCCCGGAGACCTCCAGGTTTCAGGAATGATTCTGTCTCAAAGATAACAAGGTAGAGGGGCAGAAGAGATGGCTCAGCCATTAAACGCAATTCTAGTCTTGCGGAAGACCCAAGATTAGCTTGATGGCTTTCCGGCCCCGAAGACATTTGCATATACCCCGCTCCAAACACATTCATACACACAATTAAATCCAACTATTACCAACCTAAGGGGACACAACTGGGTGGGGCAAGAGAATGGAAAGTCTGCTGAATCAAGTCACCCCTTGTAAAGGAATTGACCCCAAGTTCCATCCTGCTAGTCCTTTGATGCACAGTCATTGTTATGATGGTAGAAAAAAAAAATTAGAAGTGTCCAAATTCAGTGCTCGTAGAACTTAAATGTCTAACTTCTCAAGGAATCTGCTGAGCACTTTATAAAGTTTATCAGCCTGTGAACGAGTTACAGCATCCCGTTAGGAAAAGGAAAATGGAAAGGATGAATGGTAGTGTTTCACAACTAACCCCAGGCTCTGCTTCATAACCAATAGTGAACCAATAGGGAAAAAAATTCATTATTTACCTGGGATGGAGAGGTAGAAGGATCAGGAGCTCCGGGCCAGCCTCGGGTACCTGAAACCCTGTCTCAAAGAAGGGGCAAAGGAAGTAGAGAAAGATTTAGCTAAGCAAGACCAGTGCAAATGACTGCTACTAAGCCTTAAGTGGCTTGGTCTTGATTGCTTTGCCCAAGTATAGTAGTATAACTCAGTTTCAAGAGCCCAGCTTTAGGAAATAGCTCATATCATAACATGGCCATAAAAGTGTTATCAGTTCACCAGCAAAGTTATCATTAGTTGGGCAATCAAATGGCTTTAGACCCTAAAAGACTATAGTTGAGAAGATATAACCATTCAACTGGGAACAGAACTCAGTGGGATAGGTCACATAGCTCGCAGGAGGCCCTGAGTTCCACCCGGCAGCATCACACAAAACACAGAAACCCAAAACTCTTCGAAGCCAGTCTACTGGCAAAACGTTTATTGGCACTAAATGGAACAAATGTTTGAAAATACTCATTATGCCCTCCCCCCTCCCCCCAAGAAACAAAAATTATAAAAGTCACAACCCACCGGCCTAGTTAACACATTTCACTGAATTAAGGAAAACAGATGATGAAAAATAGATACTATGATTATTTGTCAGGGAAAACCACAGTAAAGGCTCCCCAGTTCAGCCCAAGACCCCCCCCCCCAACAGTAAGCAAAAATGAAAAGGTCGGAACTTCTACTGGTGGTCAGTTGACTATGTTTCAAAACAAAGTCCACTAAAACATCAATTAGCTAACATCTTCCGTACTACCGTTACAAAGATATGCAAAGCTTGTGTCTTTAAAGCTACCTCGTTCCAAAGACGTGGCAGTCTATTATTATTTACCCATCTTCCTTGGGAGGAGTGAACCAGCCCCTTTTCTCATGCATCTGCACAACAGAGTCATAGGACTGTTGGGCTGTTTCGAGATTATATTGATTCTTATCTGCTCCAAAGCGCACCCTGGCCTTGCCTTTGACCAAGGTGGCATTGATCTGCATGATGACCGATTCTATGGAGTAGGCGCTGCTCCAGCCCTGTTTGGTGAGCAGTTCCATACACAGCGCCCCTCCACCCAAGACATACCCTCCAGAGAGAATAGGCAACTCGACGCGAACAAATGGTGGATCGAACGGAAAGTTATCTTTGAAAGAGAAGTTGAGCAAAATATGGTCTATGCCTTCTTTCTCTTTCAAGAGCTGAAGGTCACCGTACAAGGGACTATCAGGGTCAACTTTCCTCAGTTTAACGTGCCAGTCGTATAAGCTGTCGCTTATCAGTTCCACGGAATAAGTCCCCGACTTGTAACTCTGCGATCTGTATATGTCTCTGAGCTCTTTCATAAGTCTGTTCGAAGCATGCACCGAGCCAGACACGGTGCCATTCAAATGCTCTTGCCTTTGACTCTTCTTGATATTCTCTAATATCGCCAAATGTTCTTTCTCGAGCCCTTCATCCTCTGACCTTTTCTCAGGACTAGTCTCTTCTTCTTTCAGCTCATAATGATCCAAGTCTTCCAGCCCGTCCGCTGCATCTTCATCTTCGTCTTCCGAAGGCACCTCTTCGATGGTCGCCTTCTGAGCGATGGGGACCGGCTGGTCCAGCAGCTCCACATCCAGGTGCTCAGGCAGCTTATATAAGCCGCAGAGTTCACAGATCAGCCACTTGAGCTGCTGACGAAGCGAGCTGTTGGGCTTCGAATCTTCCAGGCGTTCCAGGATCGCTGTGAGATCTGGATCGTCCGAGTCCACGAACCAGATCGGCGGCGAGGATGGGTAGGACTCGGTGATGGTGCAGTGCAGGGTGAGCGGCGGCGGCGAGGGCGGGCTGCCCGCGGGAGCCGGCGGCACCAGGAACTGACACTGCAGCTCATCCAGCTGCCAGCTCACGATGCGGAGCCGCTCGTGGTCCTTGTCGAAGATGGACGCTAGGAACTCCAGCTCGGCCTTAAGCCCCGACGACATCCTTCCTCTCGGGTCCTCTGAGACGGAGTGTGGAAGCAAAGCGGCCCCGCGAGACGCCTGCTGGGCTGCCACCGCCCCTGGGGCCGCCGGGCCGGGCTCCTGCGGCTCCGCCTCTGCCCGCCTCCGCGACCCGCAGAGCGTGGCCGCCGCAGTCAGAAGTCTAAGCACTGCGTCGCACAATGATCTACAGGGCCTTTTCATCTTGCATAACGGAACCTTTTGTTCTTTTTTTTTTTTTTTAAACTTTGTTTTGAAACATAGTCTGGAGTAGTGGGGGCTGGTTTTGAACTCTGTGTAGCCAAAGATGGCCTTGAACGCCCGACCGTCCGGCCTCTACCTCCCTCCTCTCCCAGGGCTGAAATCACAGCGCCACCACACCCAGTTTGTAGCCTACTGGGAAAGGAAGTCAAGGCCACACGTATGCTAGGCTTGTAAGCTAAGGCTCCAGGCTGATTTTAAAAGAAATTTGAACTTCTGCTCTTTCTACCCTCACCTCCTGGGTGGTGGGATCACGGGAAAGCATCGCCACAGCTAGTTTGCGTGGTGCTAAACGGACCCAGGGCTTGGGGCAGGCTAGGCAAGCATTCTACCCCCGGAACTGATTTCTGAGCTGAGAGACGATGGCTCAGCAAATAAGGATCACTGGATACTCGAACCTGGGGAGTTCAGATCTCCAGCACGTGTATAGAAAACTTGGCCTGGCTTAACGCACGCCTGCGATCCCGGTGCTGTAGGAGCGGCAGGCTGGGAGGTTGTCTTGCCTGTATCTTGCACATACAAAACAAATACACCGAGTCGGGGAGGCAGAGAGGAGAGAGTGTGAGTGACTGAGTGAGTGAGAGACAGAGATTAAGACAGAGAGGAGAGAACTGCTTTTGGTTCTTTTGAATAAGCAAAAGCATGCCTGGTGGAATCATAAGACTTTATGTTGTACATAGATTTTTTTTTTTTAAGGAAACTTCACAGCTATTTCCAGCTCAGCAGGGGCGCCGATTTCTCCACATCTTTGTTATCACTGGCCTTTTTTTTTCTTTTTGCTTTATTTATTTATTTATTTATTTATTTATTTATTTATTTTTACCATGCTCCGTATGAAGTCTGACAAGATATCTCTCGGTGGTCTGCATCTGCAGTCTGCTCACAGTTTAGTGAAGACAAGCAGTTTCACAAGAGCCTCAACACTTCCTGTCTCCTCATGAGTCCTTTGTCCATTCTAAAATCAGGTTTTTGTTTTGTTTTGCTATTGAGGTTTTTTATTTATTTATTTATTTATTTATTTATTTATTTTTTTTGTTTGGTTGGGTTTGGTTTGGTTTCCCGAGACAGGGTTTCTCTGTGTATCTCTGGCTGTCCTGGAACTCACTCTGTAGACCAGGCTGGCCTCGAACTCAGAAATCCGCCTGTCTCTGCCTCCCAAGTGCTGGGATTGAAGGACTGCACCACCACCGCCCGGCTGCTATTGAGTTCTTAATATTTTGTGATATTAACTTAAGATTTTTTTTTTTGTTTTGTTTTTTGTTTTTCTCAAGACAGGGTTTCTCTGTGTAGTCCTGGCTGTCCTGGAACTCACTCTGTAGACCAGGCTGGCCTTGAACTCAGAAATCCGCCTGCCTCTGCCTCCCAAGTGCTGGGATTACAGGTGTGAGCCACCACGCCCGGCTAATTTAAGATTTTGAATCTTTATTTTTCTTTTCTGTGTATGGGTATTTTGCCTGCATGCATGTATGCGTGTGCATCAAGTGACTGCAGTCCTTGTGGGGGCCAAAAGAAACTGTCAAATCCCCTAGGACCGGGGTTACAGGCCGTGGTGACCTGCCATGTGGATGCTGGGAATTGACCTCAGGTCCTCTTAACTGCTGAGCCATCCCTCCCACCCAGGATATTAACCTGTTTTGGTTGGTTGGTTTTGGTTTTGTTTTGTTTTGTTTTGTTTTGTTTTTTTCGAGACAGGCTCTGGGATGACAGGGTTTCTCTGCAGAGCCCTGGCTGTCCTGGAACTCACTCTTTTTTTTTTTTTTTTTTTTTTTTTTTTTTTTTTTTGGTTTTTCGAGACAGGGTTTCTCTGTGTAGCTCCGGCTGTCCTGGAACACACTCGGTAGATCTTTTTCTCCTTACACTATGTAGGGGCTCTGGGATCAAACTCAGACTGTCAGGCCTGGCAGCAAATGCTTTTGCCCACTGAGCCATTTTGCCAGTCTGGAATTTTTTTTTTTAAATCAGCTGTAAAATTTGAAGCATTTTCTCAAATTCTACTGGCTGCCTTTTCATACTGTCGACTATTCTGACAGGAGTCTGATATAATTTTCAGTGTCTGGTTTTGGCTTTGTTGCTTGTGTGCAAGAAATCATTTTGCTACCGTAGGTGTTGTAAAGATCCCCCCCCAATCTTCTATGAGTATTTACTATTTTAGAACTCCTGTTCATGCTTTTAACCTATTTTGAGGTGACATTTGTATATGGTGTAAGACAAATGTCGAATGTATTCTTTTTGCCTGTTGTCCTAGCTACAATCTCTACAGCTGTGATAAAACACCATGACCAGCTAGGACATCTGTGGATAGCCAGTTTCCCACACAGTATTTGATGACATAATTATCTTTTCCTAATCGTGAAATTTTGGTACCCTTATCAAGGATCGCTTGACCATATATGCCCATGCATGTATCTATTTCTCTGTTCTTTCTGTTCCATTCTGCATGTATGTCTCTATGCCAATACCATACACTTCTGTTCACTGTAGCTTTGTAATAGATTTTGAAATGGAGAAATATGAAAGCATCTACACGTGTTCTTTTTGTTCAGTGTTGGGTTTTTTTGTTGTTTGTTTGTTTTTGTTTTTTTGGTTTTTCTAGACAGGGTTTCTCTGTATAGTCCTGGCTCTCCTGGAACTCACTCTGTAGACCAGGCTGGTCTCAGACTCAGAAATCCGCCTGCCTCTGCCTCCCCAGTGCTGGGATTACAGGGGTGTGCCACCACCGCCCTCAGGCTCAGTGTTGTTTTTAATGTTAGAGTTCCTTTACAGTTACACAGTAATTTAATACTTTCCTTTCTATTAGAGTGAAAGGCCACTTGGATCTTTGTAGAGGCTGTATTGAAGCTGAATTCGTCTTTGAGTAATGTAGACTTTTGAGTGGGGGTAGCAAGATTAAGTCTCCCAGCCCTTCTCATATGCTGTGTTTTTAAATTTCTTTCAGCCATGTTGTATAGCTTTCAGTGTCGAAATCTCTTCTCTATTAACTTAATTCTTACAGGGGTTATTTTTCGATGCTGCTGTAAATGAATACATTGAACTTCTTGTTTGCTTTCTGCTCTTTGGTCCGTGTGTGCATGTGGGGTTTGCAAGCGCATCCGTGCATTTATCTGTTTGTGCACATCAATGGTAATACCCTTCTCTACACACTCAGTGTTTGCTTTGGTTTTTATTTGCTTTGTTTGTTTGTTGAGACAGGGTTTCTCTCTGGAGTCCTGGAACTCACTCTGTAGACGATGCTCTCCTCAGACTCCCAGAGATCTGTCTACCTCTGCCTCAGGGTCTCATAGGGAACCTGGATCACACCATTTTTTTTTTAAAGATTTATTTATTTTTTTATTTATATGTAAGTACACTGCAGCTGGCTTCAGACACACATAGAAGAGTGCATCGGACCCCATTACAGATGGTTGTGAGCCACCATGTGGTTGCTGGGAATTGAACTCAGGACCTCTGGCAGAGCAGTCAGTGCTCTTAACCACTGAGCCATCTTTCCAGCCCCGGATCACACCATTTTTTGCTAGACTGGCTGAGATCCAGGAAACTGGAGTCCGCCTGAGTCTGCAATGACCTCCCCCACCCCTGAGCCTACAGACCCTCACTACTGTGCCCACCTTTTTACACAGTGCTGGGGAATCAAAATATGGGGCCCTTATTATTTTGTTTGTTTTCTGAGATGGTTTTCTCTGTGTAACCCTGGCTGTCCTGGAGCTTGCTCTGGAGACCAGGCTGGCCTTAAACTCACAGAGATCCACCTGCCTCTGTCTCCTGAGTGCTGGGATTAAAGGCGTGTGCCACCACTGCCTGTTAGCTTTATATACAGCATAGCACCCACATTACCAACTGAGCCATCTCCGCAGCCCTGAAACAGTTTCCTTCATTTCCATTTAAATATTATTACCTGATATTGTATTGAAACATAACTGATTTTTTTTCCTTCAACACATACACAACAACAACAGTATACACACACACAAACCAAGCAAGCAAGTAAACAAGCAAGCAATCAAACAACCATTTTTCTATGCAGTGCAGAGTGACACCAAAATCCCAATCCTCCTGCCTCAGTTTTCTGAGTGTTGGGGGTTGCAGGAATGTAAGCATGTCATCTCTGACTTTGTAGTGTTCATTCTATTTGTTCATTAGTTCCAGCAGTATGCAGATGCATGCGTGTTTTGCAAACTTGAGGGTTTTCTATGTCCAAGATCATATGATCAGTAGGCAGATGATTTAAATTTTTCCTTTCTGATTAGAATGGCATTTCTTTCATTCTCTTGCTTAATCGCTTTTACTGGGACTTTCAGTGCTACATGGTAGTGGGAAAGGGTAAAAGTGGGTGTCTGTGTCTCGCTCTTGATCCCGCGGGTTCTTAGTATTGTTACCTGGTTGCTTGGCACATGCGGCCTTTATTATGTTGGGTCCTTTTTTTCTATTCCTGGTTTGTGTTCTTCTGAATGTTTAATTTTATGAAATGATTTTCCTAACTGCTTAAGAGGATCATGCGATTCTCGTTCTTTGTGGCTTTTGGATGACATGTGTATGGCACTGATCAATTTTTGTTGTCTTGTTGTTTGTTTGTTTTTTTTTTTTTTCCGAAACAGGGTTTCTCTATATAGCCTTGGCTGTCCTGGAACTCACTCTGTAGATCAGGCTGGCCTTGAACTCAGAAATCTGCCTGCCTCTGCCTCCCAAGTGCTGGGATTAAAGGCTCCTTTCTTCTCCCCTCTCCTCCTTCCTCTTCTCCTTTTCTTCTTCCTCCACTGTACTTCTCTAGGTTGGGCCCATGACATGCATAAGCCACCACTGAGAATACACTCTTGCCCCCGCCCGCCCCGCCAGCCAGCTTTTCTCTGTTCGGGGTTTGGTTGCTCTTTCAGCCTAAGAGTTATGGGACCGCTCAGGTGTTTCATTTCTCCAACTCCAATCGAGTTGGTAGCTTATAACCCTCTAGGACTTTAGCCATTTCTTTTAGGTCATCCAGTTGCTGTGACATTTACAAGTCATCTATGACCACCTTTCACTGTTGTACCAGTTGTCTTTTCTCTCCTTTCCTCCCTCCCTCCTCCTACTTTTTGATGTGACTAAAAGCTCGTCAGTTTTGCTCATCTTGTCAAGAAACAGGGTTCTTAGCCGGGCGGTGGTGGTGCACGCCTGTAATCCCAGCACTCTGGGAGGCAGAGGCAGGAGGATTTCTGAGTTCAAGGCCAGCCTGGTCTACAGAGTGAGTTCAGGACAGCCAGGGCTACACAGAGAAACCCTGTCTCGAAAAACCAAAAAAAAAAAAAAAAAAAAAAAAAAAAAGAAGAAGAAGAAAGAAAGAAAGAAACAGGGTTCTTTGTTTTATTGTTTTTAATTGCGTATATTCACACGTGCCTGTCTAAGGGTGTGTGCACATGAATCCCAGCGCCTGCAGAGGCCAGAAGAAAATGCCAGATGTTCTGATGTGAGCAGCTGTCAGCTGCCTGATATGATGCTGGGATCGGAACTCCAGTCCTCTTGCAAAAGCAGTAGGCATTCTTTGTAAGCTCTCCTCTGCCCCACTCCCCACCCTTCCCTTTCTCCCTCTTGCTCCGGGCCCTGCTTGCTCCAGCCCATAGGTTCTTTTCTTCCTCATTTGTTTCTCATTACATCACTGTGTGGGTGCTGGGATTTGAACTCATGACCTCCGGAAGAGCAGTCAGTCGGTGCTCTTAACCACTGAGCCATCTCTCCAGCCCCCACAGCATATGTTCATAACTGCTGGACCGCCGTTCCGTCTTCAGTGTGCACTCTTAACCACGGAGCTTTCTCCAGCCCTAGTCTTCTTGTTGTTATTTTAAACTATCCTTTATTCAGGTTATTTCTGCTCGAATATCATTTTGACTTTCTGCTTGGGGGCTTAGGTTTTTTCCCCCCCGTAGTTTGTTGTTGTTTGAAACAGCATCTTTCTATGTAGTACGAGCTGGCCTTGAATCTTACTCCCCAGATTATGGGCATTCGCCACCATACCCAACTTTCCCCCAAGTCTCTTTACACGGTTTCTTAATTACATTTATTTTATGTAATGGGGTATTTGTGACACACTAAATGTATAGAAGTCACAAGACAAGGCTCAGGAGTTCGTTCTTATTAACCAGATGGATCCCAGGGATCTAACCTGGGCCATCAGGTTTGGTGGCGAGATTTCTTATGGTCCCATCTAGGTAGTTCTCTGGTTTCTTTGGCAGTAGAGTTAGATTGCTTGAGGTCTTTCCTTTAAAAAACTTTCATATTTTTAAATCTTTTCTGTGTCTCTCTGTGTGGGTATACATCCACGAGTGCGGTACCCGCAGAAGCTAGAAGAGAGTTGGATCCCCTAGAGCTAGAGCTACAGTCAGTTGTGGGCCTCGAACATGGATGCCGATCGTCAAACCGGGATCTTTTGGAAAGGCAGGAAGCACTCCTAACTGCAGGGCTGTGTCTCCATTCCTGGAGTGGCGGGCTGTGCTGGTGGTGGCTCTGTCCCTTTTTCAAGTGTGGCTACATTATTACTTATCACTGACTGGCTAAATCGGTAAGCATGTCCCCTAGAACTCCTATTTGCTGCATCCATATATTTTGGTATATTTGCATTTCCTCTCCGCCTGCCCCCCCCTCCACCTGGGAAAGACGTCAGTACCTCTCTTTCTTTTTTTTTTTTTTTTTTGGGGGGGGGTGTGATGTTTCCAGAGAGGGTTTCTCTGTGTAGCCCTGGCTGTCCGGAACTCATCTGCAGACCAGGCTGCCCTTGAACTCAGAAATCTACCTGCCTCTGCCTCCCAAGTGCTGGGATTAAAGGCGAGCGTGTGCCTGCCACTGCCCTGTGGTTGGACCTCTTTTGATACCAGTGAGCGGTCCTAGAGAATGTGCGCTTGAGAAGCCCGCGTGTCTTGTTGTTGTGGCCGGGAAATGGTAGCAATTTTCCCCCTTTTAAGTTACATGAATGTTAATTTTGTTTCTTTTTCTTTTTTATTCCTTTGTATGCCATGTGCTCACAGAGTCCAGAAGATGTCCTATCCCCTGCCGTTGGAACTGCAGGCAGCTCAGTGCTGCCCAAGGCCATGGATGCTGGGAATCAAACTCAGGCCCTTTAGAGAGCCGTACGGATTCATAAGCCTTGAGACGTTTATGCGGCCTAGCGACAGGAGTCTGTGTGCCCTGAGTATTTGGATACATGATGCTTTTTGCATCTATAACTGGGCTTGTTCTATCTTCTCAGTGAACTGTCCCTTCTGTCTCATGATGATAGTCTTGGCCCAGCCCAGGTATGGCTACCCTGCTTTTTCCTCCTATCCGTTTGCTGGTGGCCTTTGTGCTGCCTTCTGGAGTAAGCCGCAGGGCTCCGGCTCTTCCCCCCAGCCCCAGCACCTGGTGTTTGTTCAGTTCTCTCCTTGCTCTAAGGCAGAGAACAAGGAAGCTAGGTCCGTAAAAAGGCAGAGACGCTGAGCTCAGTTCCCCCTTCCCAGCAGATTGAGAGCCTGTCCCCTGTCCACAGGCTGCAGTAGTCAGCTGCCCGCGGGTTTCAGGCCTGACCAGACTCGGGGACTGACGTCAAAGGAATCAGCCCCCCAGGCAGCCCCGAGAAACCCCCCCCCCCCGCTGCTGTTGACCTCTCGGGCTGCATCTGCTGGTCCGCCTCCTCCCTCTCCCCAGGAGCGGCGGCGTGTGAGCCAGGTGGGGCCTGTCTGCTCTCCTAGGGGGAGGGGAGGGTTCCCACTGAGCCACTGCGGGTCTGCCCAGCTCTTTCTCCTTCCAAGCGACCCGACCCCGTGGCATTTGAAGCACGCTGAGTCTTGTCAGCACTCTTGAGACAGGCAAGACAGAAGCCAGTCCCCTCAGGTGGCCCCTGACCCCAGAAAGTCAGACCGTTTGCTATCCAGGCGAGTCTGGCCAGGTCTCGCCCTTCCCAGGAAGCAGTCAGGGGATTGAGAATTGCCTCCCTCTCCCCACGGTGGGCCTGTGCCTTTTGTCCCAAGGAGGCTTTTGTCCCACTCTCCTGGGATGTGGGAGCCACCTGGCTGGCTTCTGCATTCCCACAAAGGGAATCGGCCCACACATGGATGTGGACAGCGTGACCCCGTGGGAAGGCAAAATGGTCTCGGGCGTCTTAATCCGCCATGTTGCTGACATCACTGTGACTCAGCGCTTTTTAAACCGGGTTTTCATGTATTGTGTCTACAAAAGAGTGGGTTTCGTCGAGAGCAAGTATGCCTACTTTGTATCTGTTCCCCTCCGTGTATCTTCTTTTGACCTCTTCCTGCGTGTGGTCTAAGTACGCCCCTGTTTTGTTTCATGTGTTGTTTTCTGATTTGTGTTTTGTGAGACCAAGAACACCAGAGTCCCCTTTCTAATTCTGGCTCCTTTTGCTTAATGGTATGATCGCTAGATGCATCCATTTTTCTGCAGATGACATCATTTCAGTCTTTATGCTGAATAAAACTCCATTGTAGGAGCCGATGGCGTGGATCAGTGGTTAGAGACACTTGACGACCTGGGTTTAGTCCCGCCCCCCGCCCCTCCCCCTTGACAACTCAGAATTGTCTGGAACTCTAAAGTACCGACGGACCTTTCCTGGATTCTGTACGTACATACACGGGACAGAAAAAGCACACACACACACACACACACACACACACACACACCAGCAGTGACTGCAGTGAGTCAGGGTTCCTCCCACCTCCAACCTTCGTCCACACTCTTTCTGGTTTCACTTCTTGATGTCAAGTGGTATGAGATGGATTCCTAGCATAGTTTTATTCCGAGTTTTCTTTATTCCTTTACAATTTAGGTTCGGTTTTTGTTGTTGTTGTTGTTGCTGCTGCTGCTGTTTTGTTTTTTAAAGCTGAGGTCCTTTTTGCTCTTCCAAGGCTGTGCGCTGGGGCTGGCCCTACTCACCTTGCAACTCTACCTCTTTTATCTCACAGGCATTTCCTACTGATAAACCTCTTTCCTCCTGACTATTAGCACCTAAGGGGTCCTGAGAAGCTAATCGGCACCCGGGCGGGGATCAAAGGCCCCGACTTGGCCTCTTTGTCTTAATTTTAGGCCAATGTTGACCATGTGAGGAACACTCTCCCGGAAAACATCCACATGGTTTCTCACCAGCCCATCCTCCACCACCGCCAAGTCCCTTGTGGCAGATTAGAGGCTGCCTAAGAGACCTCTTCCTCCATCTTTCTGCATTTCCCAGGCTTCCTTGCGCTCAGGTGGATATAGAAGAAAATGCGTTTTTGCTTCTCTTGATATCTGTAGCGACTCAGGAACATTGGAAAGAAGGTAAAATGTAAGGTGGGGGTGGGGGGAGAGGTGACTCAGCAGGTAAGGTGTTTTCTGTGCAAGCGTGACAACCTGGGTGCACCTCTCGCAGAGACAAATGTGGCGATGTGGGCCTGAAATCTCTCTGCGGAGGCTCAGATAGAAAAATGAGCCATGAATTGACAAATAGGTCAGAAATGGGAACGTGCTTGAGTCTTGCTGGCCAGACAGTCTAGCCAAATCAGTGAGCCCCAAGTTCAGTGAGAGTCCCTGTCTCCAGAGTATGGAGAACCATTGAAGAAGCTACCTCTACTTGACCTCTGGTCTTCAGAGCCATGTGCGCATGCTCCTGCACACGTACACTACACACACTGTGGCGGCCTGAATAACAATGCCCCCCACAAGCTCCTAGTCTGACTATTTGGTCAGTCGTTGGTGGAACTAATTGGGAATGATCAGGAGGTATGACCTTGCTGGTATGTTACTGGGAGTGGGTTCTGAGATTTCAAAAGCCCACGCTTCGCTGGGAGCGGTGGCGCATACCTTTAATGCCCGCACTCAGGAGGCAAAGGCAGGTGGGTCTCCGAGTTCCACTTTAGCCTGATCTACGTAGGGCGTTCCAGGACAGCTAGGGCTATGAGGCAAGATCCTTTCTCAAAACAGCAACAACAAGCCGGGCGGAGGTGCCGCACGCCTGTAATCCCAGCACTCTGGGAGGCAGAGGCAGGCCTGGTCTACAGAGTGAGTTCCAGGACAGCCAGGGCTATACAGAGAAACCCTGTCTCGAAAAAAACCAAACCAAAACAAAAAAAACAGCAACAACAAAACAAAACACTCGCCCTTGCCCTCCCAGTCAGCTCTCCAAGCTTCGTGTGTGTAACTGCCCCAGCACTGTGACTATCTGCCTGCTGCCAGGGTCCCTACCACGGACTATAGCTCTCTGAGTCTATAAGCAAGCCACCAATGAAATGTTTTCTCTTTTCAGTTGTCTTGGTCATGGTGTCTGATCACAGCAATAAAAAACTAAGAGACACATACAGAGTCTAGGATGGACTTTGAATTTTTTTTCCCCTCAGTATCAACTAGCTGTCGTGTGGGGGGAGGGGAAGGGCAGGATGGAGCAGGCCCTGCACAGGATAAGCTCAGTTGCCGAGCTACATTTGCAGCCTCTCAGCAGCTAATGTTCAAAACTGGACTCTGAGGGGCTGGGGGAGATGGCTCAGCAGTTAAGAGCACTTACTGCTCTTGCAGAAGACCGGAGTCCTGATACCAGTACCCACCCGGCAGCTTGCGAGCAATGTGATTCCATTTTCAGAGGATCTGACGCCCTCTTCTGGCCTCTAAGGATACTGCATGCGTGCAGTGTACTTACAGGTACGCACATAGATAAAAAGAAGGAAACTGTGTGGTTTTTTTTTTTTTTAATGGACCGAGCGAGGGAGACTAGGCACAGAGCCATGTCCTTGGATGGCAAAGAAAAACAATATCACATTAGTTTGCGAGGCTTGACTGGGAAGTCTTTAATTGGATGAAGAGGGATTAGAGTTATTCTTCGTCACCGCCATCTGGAGGTAACACTAGAATGTTCATTACCACAGGGCCCTGTTAACATAAGTACCCAAGCTTCTGAGGCCTGTGTGAGTGTGAGAGGCTCACCAGAGGGAAACCCAACTCCCATCAGCACCTGCCCGTGAAGGCTGAGCCTTATTGTCCTGAAGTGGTACTTTCGGCATTGGTTCTGAGAATTGAAAATAAGTCTTATCCCGAAAATGACTTGTAACCGTCTGCTCTAACCCATGCCTGTGTCTCAGGGAGGCTCATAATGGCTTCGTCGGCAATGCCACCCCAGAAGCAATGATATTACGGAAGGACCTTTATTTGCGGTTTGTCTGATGACCAGTGATCTGTCTCCAGATCTGTGGCTCTCACTACCTAACTGTTCCTCCTTGTGTTGTTGAAAGACTTTCTATAGTAGCATCTCTGCAGTAACGGACGACAGCCTGATCGGGGATACTAGCCAGCCTAAACTCTACCCCCAAACGGTGGCTATCCTGGCCTTAAGTCTGCTCTTCTTAACCCTTGCCAGAGAAATTGCAAATTTCACGAGCCACGTATTTGTTTTTTGTTTTTGTTTTTTTCTTTCCATGCTACGGATCAAATCCAAGGCCTTTTGCCAGAATCCCGCCACTAGCCCCATGATCTACTTTAAAGCGAGCTACACATTTCCCAAATGTCTGAGTGGTTCACAATTTCCTTTTTAGCAGTTTACTTAAAAACTTGCCAGGATGAAGTGAGCTTATCTTGTCTTAGCAAGTAAAAAGCTTGCCACCGATCCTGATGACCTGAGTTCGATCCCCAGAATCCAGGGAAAGGTGGAAGGAGAGAACCAACTCCTGGAGTTCTGTCTGCTGGCCTGTGGATATATGCTGTGGTATGTGTGACCCCCATGGACTCAAAACCAAACCGAACCAACCTCCCTAAATACATAAATAAGCAGAATAAATTAAAATAAAAACTCCAGGGTATGGTGGTGTACACCTGCGATCCCAGGACCCAGAAGAAGAGTCAGGAAGATCAGGAGTTCAAGTCTTGGCCTCTGAGAGGCCACCCTGGGCTACTTGACATCTTGTCACAGACAGGAAGCCAAAACTAACCAACCAAACCAAACCAAACCAAACCAAACCAAACCAAAACAAAACAAAACAAAACCCCCCAATGATCATGCAGTAAAATGGATTCTTTGTTGTAAAATCACACAAATCTTACTACCAGTGCAATAAGGATATGGAACAGCCCCGTCACAGCATCATAACCACCCATGACCAACACCGCTGTTTGGACCTGTTTCTGTCACTGAAAATTTAAGATTGTCATAGAAGAATCACACAGGGGTTCCCCTTCCAAGACTGGCTTCTTGCCCTCAGTGTAATGGTTTTGAGGTTCACCTTGGAGTAAAACCCCCGTCCTTGTAGGCCAGTGATGGTGATGCCCCCCCACCCCCACTTACCTTTTCTCTCCTTCTCTCTTAGGCAATTAAAAAAAAATCAAATGCATTCCTTAGCCTGTGGGCCCTTCCTGAGCAGATGCTGGGCCCGATTTGGCTTGCCCTCTTACTTAAGATGGCCCTTGCTCTGGGATAAACATCTGGGTAAGTCAGAGACAGCTGTGGCCTGGCTTCGTGTCCCTCCCAGCAGTGCCCGAAGGCTCCAGCAGTCAGCGGTTGAAAGCATCTGGTCTTGCCAGCAGCTGGGAGCCATTCCAATGGATGCATTTCCTCATCCAGTTCTCCATGACGACGGCCGTGCAGGTGAGCTCCTTTGCGCACGCGTGCTGGCTCTGTATTTTCTGGGGTGAAGGTCCAGTTCTCTCTCCTAATTATTGTTTTTCCTTTTTCACGGTAGAGTTTCAAACATGCCTTCCATGTTCTAGAAAGGAATCCTTTATCAGATGTGGGCTTTGCAAATACCTTCCCCAGGTTAAAACTTGCCCCTTAGCTTCTCCACGGGCTCTTTCATCGAGAAAAATAGATTTCTCACAAAGTGAAAATTTGCATTTCTCCATTCACGGGTTGTGCTTTTGACATCAACTCTATGAATTATTTCTATAGCTCTGAATCTGAAGATTTTCTCCTACCCCCTTCTTCCCTTGTAAATGTCCCCATAGTTCTGTTTTATATTCAAATCTCTGTTCCTTCTGAGTTGATTTCTATGTGAATGAGAAGTTTAAGTTGCCCCCTCCTTCCCCTGATTTCCTAAGGCTCCAGCGTCCTGTTGAAAAGGCAATTTTTCTCACCTGAATTGCATTCACACCTTTTTTAAAAAATCAGTTGTCCACATTTCCACTGCTCTGTTTCTGACTTTTCTATTTTGCTCCATTGGTTTCTGTGGCTCTTGGTCTTTGCAAAGGGCCAAGCAACTTCCGTGATTATAATTCCATAGTAAGTCCTGTGTGCCTGTGTGTGTATGCTATATATATGCATATGTGTTTGTGTATGCACATGTGGTGTGTGTGTGCTATGTATGCATGTATGTGTATGTGGTATGTGTGTATATGCATGTGGTATGTGTGTGGTGTGTGGTATGTGTGTGTGTGCATGTGAGGTGTGCATATGAATGTGTGGTATGTGTGGTGTGTTTATGTCGTGGTATATGCATGTGTGTGGTATGTATTTATGTATGTGTAGTATGTGTGGTATGTGTGTGTGTATGGTGTGTATGTGTGGTGTGTGTGTGTGGTATGTGTACGTGTGTAGTGTGTGTGTGGTGTGTGTGTATGTGGGGTGTATGTCTGTGTATATATGTATTTGTGGTATAGTATGTATGTATGTATGTGTGTAGGTGTGTATGTGTGGTGTATGTCTGTGTATATATGTATTTGTGGTATAGTATGTATGTATGTATGTGTGTATGTGTGTATGTGTGTATATGTGTGTGTTCGTGTATATGTATGTATGTGTAGTGTGTATGTATGTGTGTAGGTGTGTATGTGTGGAGAAAAAACCAAATTCCCTCCCCCCCAAAAAAAAGAAGTCACCTTGCTAACTGTTAGAAATACCATGGGTTGGCCTTGGCTGTGTATCTTGTGGCCTTGCTGAATCCCCTTATTTCAGTACTCTAGCATTTGTTTTTGTTTTATTTTTGTTTTTTTTTTTTATTTTTTTGGTTTTTCGAGACAGGGTTTCTCTGTGTAGTCCTGGCTGTCCTGGAACTCACTCTGTAGACCAGGCTGGCCTCGAACTCAGAAATCCGCCTGCCTCTGCCTCGTAGGTGCTGGGATTAAAGGCGTGCGCCACCACTCCTGACTAATTTCCTTTATTTTTATTTTACCTAAATGGGTTTTTTTTTCTGCATGGAAGGAGAAGACTGACTCTATAAAGTTGTTCCCTGATTGCACCACTCCACATATTACATGGCACGTACACAAACATACACACACTACTTGGCATGAGTACACACACACACACACATCATATACACAGAAACACACATGGGAATACTAAGTTTACCCATCCTAGGTAAAATTGCCATGTATCAGCTGAATACAGTACCAATCCTCTTGGAAGCACTGAACTTTAGGGATTAAGAAAGAATTCTGCTTGAATCATTGTGAGCAAGTCAAATCACTTATAAACAGGAAAAGAAACAATTTTGTGGCTTCCGGTCTTTCTCCTTACCAGCATGCAACATTCAAAGATGGAGTAGCCACGCCCGTGGAGCCTTCAGCACAGAGGCGCAGCCCAGTGCCTCATTGTCCCCAAAAGGCTTTCATCGAAGACCCAAGTGTTAGAAAAAAAAAAAGTCAGTGGGTAAAAGCTTTTGCCTGTCGTGTAAGCCTGACGACCTGAATTTGAATCCCTGGAGCCCAAGTAAAGGCCAGGTATGAGAACTGGCCTAGCATTCTCACAGTCAGACAGGAGTAGAGGCAGGGGAATAGCTGTCTTCCCCACCAGAAATTGATGGAGCAGCTAGCCTAGAGGGGGCAGGGCAGCAGCAATATGAAAGAGACGGCACCTCAAACAAAGGATAAGAACTCACACCCAAGTTGGGCCTCCGACTGCCACAGGAGTACTGTGGCGTCTGTGTAGCCTAACACACAGTGTATGCACATTCATACACACAAATGAATTAACTGACCGAATCAAAAATGACTAGGACCTGGCGCTGGGGAGATGGCTCAGTGGTTAAGACTAGTGGTTGTTCTTCCAGAGGACCCAAGTTCAGTTCCCAGCCCCCACATGGCAACTCACAATTGTCTGTCACTGCAGTCCTAGAGGATCAGACACCTCTGCTGAGAACAGAGGGCACTACATGCACACGGTGCCCCCCCCACAGACAAACACACATGTAAGTAAAACAAAAATTAAAATAAAAAAAAAGTGGTCTCGAGGCTCAGAGGTTGAGAACACTGCTTCTCGAGAGGTCTTGAGTTCAATTCCTTGCAAACCACCTGGTGGCTCATAACCTTCTATAATGAGATCTGGCGCCCTCTACTGGCCTACAGGCATATTTGCAGGCTGAACAGTACATAATAAATCTCTTTAAAAATGGGTATGATTGGTCAACGGTCTATTAAAGGCAGAGTCTCATAGGCCTGTTATATACACTGTGACAATAGAGAAATAGCTACCAACATGATGGAGCCAACTACATACTGAAGAGTCTGGGGATAGAAACCCTTGGAGGCTGGTGTAAGCATCCAGTATGCTCTGAGAATTATTTAAAACCTCTCAGTCAGGAATGGAAACAGAAGTATTTTTCTCTGAAGGAATTAATGACTGGCTTTAAGACATTTGTTATGTAGAGACACAGTTTGTTCTTGTCAGGGTAGTAAAACCCAGACCGTGTTGTGGCATCCACAAAATGCTTCTATAAGCCTTTCTACCTAGTAAAGTCACGAAAGTTGCTCTAAATTCCATCCATGCCCAACTGTCTCTTCAAACTGAATAACCGGGCTCTGTAGCTCTGTGGCCGAGTGCTTGTCTAGTATGTACAAGGTCTTGGGTTAAATCCCCAGTTCTAGAAACAACAAAAGTCTCTGTCTTTTTTTTTTTTCCTTTTCTTTCTTTTTCATTTGTTGGGCTGGGGCTCAAACCTGGGGCCCGATGCCTGCTAGTCAAGCATTTTGTCACTGAATTCCATTCCCAGCACCAATAATTCCACAGCATCGTCTCACTTTAGTCTATATCCAAAGGTCCTTCGTGATAACAAAGATACACTGAAGACCTAAGCAAGGATCCTCCATTCTACTTGGTTACTGGAGCTCAGAAATTTGTGTTATCCACTAACAGCCTTGTCTCCTCTTGACTATTGACTTATTGAACATGCTGACTGGGAAGCTGGAATGGTGGCTCAGTGGTTAAGAGCACTGACTGCTCTTCCGAAGGTCCTGAGTTCAAATCCCAGCAACCACATGGTGACTCACAACCATCCGTAATGAGGTCGATGCCCTCTTCTGGGGTGTCTGAAGACAGCTACAGTGTGCTCACATATTAGACACAGAAACGTACTGAAGCTTCCTTATAACTTAATAGGCACTGTTATGTACTTTGGGTCACACCACAGCAAGAGATGGATAGTGTGTGTCATCTCACCTGTACAAAGGTTGAAATCCTACAGGTGACACGAGCCTGGTTCATCTATTAGAAAGTTTCCAGGTCTGATTTTACTTAATGATTTCTTTATTAATTGCTGTCCACTAATGGCTGACGTTGAAATCCATTGCATCTTTTGTTTTCTTATATCTTTATTTATTTTTATATGCACTGGTCTTTTGCTTGCCTGTGTGTCTATGTGCAGGTGTCGGATCCCCTGGAACTGGAGTTACAGACAGCTGTGAGCCGCCATGTGGTTGCTGGGAATTAAACTGGGGTCCTCTGGAAGAGCAGCCACTGCTCTTACCTGCCAAGCTCTCTCTCCAGCTCTTCATCTTTTGTCTTCATAAAGGGTCTTGCACAAGACTTTTCTATGTAGCCCTAGCTGGCCTAGGATTCGTGATCCTACTGCCTCTGCTTCCTGAGTGCTGGGATTGCAGGTGCTGCCTAGCATGAGAAAGTCCTCGGGTTCATTTATTCTGCATGCACATGAATTATTGACAAATAAAACCATACAAGGCCTGGCATTTGCTGGGAAATGGTGAAGACGGGTAAGCAGGAGTGTGGGATTGGCTCCAGGATAAGAGCTGGTGACTCGAGGCACTGGCTAGTGAAACTCATTATATGACTCCTTTGGTTGTTGTATTGCTTTTTTTTTTTTTTTAAATTATGTGTATGTTTGTGTCTCTGTGAGAGTATGTGCACTTGAGTCCAGGTCGTCTCGGAGGCTGCAGTTGACACTGGAGCTGCCTGACATGGGTGTGGCAAACCAAACTTAAATCCTCTGGAAAACCAGTATGTGCTTTCAAGGGCGGAGCCATCCTTTCAGTCCGCTCGTTGTGTTTGTTTGTTTGTTTGTTTTTGTTTTGTTTTGTTTAGAGCCTGTCTCACTTAGCCCGGGCGCCTCAAACTCATTATGTAGCTGAGGAAGGCCTTGAACATCTGTCTGATCCAGGACTGTGCTACTGTGCTGGGTTTGCCACCCACAGCCCTCCCCCCCTCCCCCCCGCGTTTGAAAAGCCTTGCCGTTTTCCTGAAGTGGGAGGGGTGTTGGATGCTTTCCTTTTGTCCCCTGGACTTACTTTCTGCCCTTCTCCACCATTCCCTGTACCAGCAAGGCTGACCCCGATGAACAGAGTCAGTGGGCTCCAGTGCCCTCTGTTGGGTTTGGGAACTGGGATGGAGTCTGAGCCCTCCCCACCCCCACCCCCACCCCCCCACACACACTGTGGGTCTTGGGGAACCGCCCGGCTCGCCTGAGGTGGCCAACTGGGACCTCCGCTCCACCAGCGCCTTTCCCACCGCTGCTACCGCCCCTTGCCACGAGGGACGGCCCTAGCCAAGTGACTTCTCTATGTCCTGCCACACTTTCAGAAACAGTCCTTCATTAAATTTTATATTACCCAGTTGGAGTGTGTCATCTTTTTTTGTTGTTTTTTGTTTGTTTGTTTTGTTTTTTCTGAGACAGGGTTTCTCTGTGTGATTCTGGCTGTCCTGGAACTCACTCTGTAGACTAGGCTGGCCTCGAACTCAGAAATCCGCCTGCTTCTGCCTCCCAAGTGCTGGAATTATAGGCGTGCGCCACCACCACCCGGCTTGTGTCATCTGTTTCTTGCTGGGTCCTGTCTGCTACCCAGAACGCGATTAGCAGCAAAAAGGCCAGAATAAGGCCAAAAGGCTCCGAAGAGGCAGCGGGAGGAGGGACTTTAGAGAGAGGAATGACCATGGGGGACAAAGGTGATTGATTAGCCGTGATGGGGGCCCGGTGTCTCAAACAGCAAAAAATCGGAGACTGGTCTCAAACAGCCCTAGTGGGCAGAGTAAATAGCTCTCTTAGCCCTGATGCATCCCTTTGGAATCCCAGGCCTGCTGGAAGGGGCGCAGACCTGCAGGACAGGCTCGGCTGGGTTCTCAGAACGCCTGCTTTGCCCAGATGCTTGGGGCCTGGCAGTTAGCCCAGTGCCTCCGAATCTTCCCTGGGCAGGGGGGGGGTGAGTCTCAGCTGCCATCAGGGGTCCTGGGGGGCGCAACAGGAGAACCTTGGTGACCTCTAGGGAAAAAGCAGCCCCTTAATCCTGCCCAGAGAGCTGGGGTGGGAAAGATAAGGGGTGACTACTCTAGAAGCTAGTGAAAAATCCTCTGCAAAATCCGCATAAGGCTGGGGTGGGAGGAGCTTGGGCGCCAGGCTTGGCACTGCAGTGAATACTGGGAAGAGGTGGTGCTAGACCCATCTCTCCGGGTGTCTGAGCTCTGCCGCTCCAAAACCTCTTTAAATGTTTTCGTTTAAAGCACATTCATTGGAGGCTGGAGAGATGGCTCAGCAGTTAGGAGTGTGCCCTGCTCTGGCAGAGGATCTGAGTTCAGTTCCAAACACCCGGATCAGGTTGCTCACAACTGCCTGTAACTCCAGCTCCAGGGAGTTCTGCTCTCTGCTCGCCTCTGCGACAACACACAAACACACGGTTTTCAAAAACCCTTAGACAGAAATACCTGTACGTGATATTTTACATAATTGATAGTTCAACGTGATTCAAAACCAAAATATATAGGGGAGGAAGGCCCAGCTCGGCCAACGGAGCGCTTCCCTAGCAGCCCGAAGCACAGACCCAGTGTGACAACCCAGGCCCGGAGCATTCGGGATACGAGGATCACGTGGTCAAGGTCACCTTCAGCTCCACATAGTTTGAAGCTGGCCCGGAATACAGGAGGCTGTAGCCCAGAAGTTAAAGTAAAATAAACTTAAAAATATATCCACAAACACTAGTGAGAGGCTCTGTCCCGCGTCCCCTCTAGTTCCCATCGTCTCCAGGGAGGCAGCCATTGTGGGCCTCTGCCTCCCGGATGCTGGAACTGCCAGCCAGCGTGTGTCAGCACGCTTGGCTTACTGACCGGACTTCTGTGGCGGTTGGACCAATCTGTACTCCATCCTGTCAATGTCTTAAAGTGGCCAAGGCTAGTTAAAGACAGTTGCACAAGGGGTAGGATTTGGACTATCCTCCTTCAAGTTTGCTCCAAATGAGATTCTGACCCTCTGGGGTCTATCTCTCCAATGGAGTACTGCCTTCCATTGTTTCTTTTTTCTTTTCTTTTCTTTTCTGTTTTTTTTTTTTTAAATCTGGATCTTCCTAGATCTAGGCTCGCCTTTCTATATTAGATTCCTTGTGTATGCATGTGAGCAGGTATAGGCGTGCCTGTACATTCGTGTGGAGGCCAGAGGTCAGTGTTGGGTGTCTTTCCCAATCACACTCCATCTTAGCCTTTTTTTGTTGTTGTTTTGTTTTTTTCTTTTGTTTTGTTTTGTTTGTTTTGGATTTGTTTTTTTTTTTTTTCCGAGACAGGGTTTCTCTGTGTAGCCCTGGCTGTCCTGGAACTCACTCTGTAGACCAGGCTGGCCTCGAACTCAGAAATCCGCCTGCCTCTGCCTCCCAAGTGCTGGGATTACAGGCGTGCGCTGCCACCACTGCCCGGTGCATCTTAGATTTTGAGACAAAGTCTCTCACTAAACTTGACCAATTGGCTAGACCGGCTTGCTAGAAAGACCCAGGAATGCTTGTCCCCAGCCCTGGAGCTGGGTGCCAGCGACGGCATCCAAACTCAGGTTCTCGTACTTTACCCACCGAGCCCTCTCCACAGCCCTCTCCATTAGTTTTCCATTGATGTATAATAAATCGCCAAGTTAGCAGCTTGCAATAGTACAAATGTATCAGCTCACAGTTCTGTGGGTACAAGTTAGCGGAGTCTTCTGCTCAGCTCAGTCGCACCAGAGTAAAACCAAGGTCTCAGCCATTGCTGGTGGGCTGTGCTCTCATCCGAGCCCCAGGAACCAGTAGCAAAGCCTTAGAAGTTGCTGGTAAGATTCATTTCCTTATAAATGTAGAATTGGGGCTAAAAGGATGGTTCATTGAGTAAAGTGCTTGCAACGTAAACGTGATAACCAGAATTTGAATCCCAGGGCCCATGTAAATGCTGGGTGGGTGCGCTAATCTAACTGTAATCCCATTTGCAATGAAGCAGAGATGGAGGAGCTCTGGGGCAAGCTGGCCAGCTAGATGCGCCAACTACATGAGCGCTCGGTTTAAGTGACAGGCCCTGCCTCCATGAGGCGTCACTAAGAGAGACACAGGCCTCAACACAGGCCTGTACACATATGCGAGTTGGCACACATACATACAGCACACACACATACATGAACCTTTGAGATTGAAATCCCTTTTGTTTTTTGTTTTTCTGGTTTGGGACACTAAGAGCATCTAAGGCTTCCCTGAGGCCCGAGCCACATGTTCCTCTCCTTATTTGGCATCAAAACCTGTAAAGGTCGATAGGAGGGCCTGTTGCAGTCTATAGAGTCCCGTATAACATAATCTCGCCAATGGAACAGGACTATTATTCCATTATATTCGAAGATACCACCCACACAAAGGCAATGGCATAATACTCTCTCTCTCTCTCTCTCTCTATATATATATATATATATATATATACACATTATATATATTATAATATATATATTATATACATATATATGTGTGTATATAATATATATATATATACACACACACATACATATACACATACACATACATATATATACATACCAAGGAGTAGATATTGGGAGAGCCCTCTTAACACTTGCTTACCATTCGTTAATTTATTTCCAAGCCCCTCTTTTCTCAGTCACCAGCCTGAAGCCCAGCTCCTACTGAGCTGCTTGTGGTTCCTGGTTCAGGGTTCCACATGCTCTGTTTCCATCCTCATGTGCCCCAGGGCCTCTCCCCCATTTGCTCCATATGTAGAACAGTTCCCTATTTCTTGGTTACTGGCTACATAGTCATATTCTTCTAAAAAAAAAGAAAGAAAGAAAGAAAGAAAGAAAGAAAGAAAGAAAAAAGAAAGAAAGAAATTGTTTTTACCAGTGGACTGTTAGCTACCTAACTTGGACAGTGGGTGTCCCGGTCTCAACCAACCTACAAAGCTTGGTCGAACCTCTCTGGGGTAATAGCTACACTGGACAACATGGGGCAAAAGTGACGTCATGCCTACCCACCACACTAATGACTTCCCACTCTCCCTCATCTGGCCCTGAACACGCCATCTTGAAGGGGGTCTGTGGTGAGTCGTCCACACAAACTTCAAAATGTATTTCCCTTGGGCCTTTTGGTCCCCACACAGTCCGCTTTAGAATCTGAATGACTAAATTATTAATCCAGTTCTTTCACATCTTAAGATATATTTTCTGGTTGGAGGATATGGTTCAGTGTTAGAGGGCTTATGTAGCAAGTGTGAGGCCTTAGGTTCAATCCCCAGCAAAACACACACACACACACACACACACACACATACACACACACACACATACACACATACACACATACACACTCACACACACACACACACATACACACACACACACACACACACTCACACACACACTTTCACACATATATACACACACACACATATGGAGAGGCATTTCCTAAGTTTTTTAGAGATAGGAAAGGTGGGTATTAGTTTCTAGTCTCTGTTTAAGCTTCTCTCCATCCTTTTCTTTTCTTTTTTCTTTTAATTTACATTTCTTTATTTTCTGTATTCTTTGTTTACATTCCAAAGGCTTTCCCCTTTCCCAGTTTCCCCTTCACCCTCTGTCCCATAAGTCCTCTCCCCCCTCCCCCGCCTCCCGCCTATTCCCCCATCCCCCCACCTTTTTTCTGTGCTTCTCTCCATCCTTATACCTGGGTCCCCAGCTTCTCTTCCAACCTGCCCCCAACAGGAACTCCACAACAGCGTGTCCACAGAAAACATTTCTGACCGGATAAAACTTGTCTTCGATATTGCAACCTTGTCTTCAATGCTAGGGACATTCTGTGGCCATGTGGAGACCTTCTCCTGGAAACATATCTGAGATCAAGGCTGTTTTCTCTAAGAATAAAAAGCTATCCCAAAAAAATGCGCCTAGATGCTCCCGCCATCTTTTCATCTCACATTCCTCTCTGGTACAGATTAAAACTCTGTTAATCTTGTAGATGGACGATAGTCCAGTTAAGCTACATGATTACACAATCAGCTCACCAAATAAGATTTTTGGACTAGATCTAGATGCCTAGATCTAGAAAGCAAACTCCTTGCTGCAATTTCTTTTTGCATTTCTGCTGTGTGTGTGTGTGTGTGTGTGTGTGTGTACACGTACACTCGAGCCCATATATAAGCATGCGGGTTTTTTTTTTTTTTTTTTTGTAAATGTGGAGCACCCCCGCCCATCACCTACGTCTATGATGTTGGGAATTATACTCCATTGCTCTTCTACCTTAGTCACTGAGACATGAGCTCTCAGTGAAACCCAGAGCTCAACTAATATGGCTAGTCTCTTGCTCTGTCTACACCTTCTGCCCCTGGAAGGACAGGTAGACTGCCAAATCTACCTGGCATTTACATGGATTCTGGGAGTCCAATCTCACAGTTGCCTGTCAAGTGCTTTAACCACTGAGCCATCTCCCCAGCCAAGAATTGCAAATTTTATTCAAGGTTCTGGGGGAAGCCTGCTCTTTAAGTCAGTCACATGTAAATAGTAACAGCTCTCTATAGCAGTTGCCAAGACTGACTTTAGAGAAAGTATCAAAGAATGCTTGTACATCCTTCTTCTGACTTAACAACAGTTCTGAAATCACCCCAAAGAAAACTTTTCTTGCCGGGCAGTGGTGGCGCAGGCCTTTAATCCCAGCACTTGGGAGGCAGAGGCAGGCGGAACTCTGAGTTCAAGGTCAGCCTGGTCTACAGAGTGAGTTCCAGGATAGCCAAGGCGATACAGGGAAACCCTGTCTCGAAAAACAAAGCAAAAACCAAACCAAACCAAAACAAAACAAAACAAAAAACTAGGAAAACTTTTCTTCATAGTCTTATAGGCTTTGGGCTCTTTAGAAGAAATTTTATTTCCCCTCTTTCTTTAAAAATAAAAATGGGGGCTGGAGAGATGGCTCAGTGGTTAAGAGCACTGACTGCTCTTCTGAAGGTCTTGAGTTCAAATCCCAGCAACCACATGGTAGCTCACAACCATCTGTAATGAGATCTGACGCCCTCTTCTGGTGTGTCTGAAGACAGCTACAGTGCAATACTAAATAAATCTTAAAAGAAAAAAAAAAGAAAAAGAAAAACAAACAAACAACATTTTATTTTGAGCCAGGCATAGTGGCACACCCCTTTAATCCCAGCACTGGGGAGGAAGAAGTAACAGATCTTTTAAATTTGATACCAGCCTGATCTACAGAGCAAGTTCCAGGACAGCCAAGGGTACACAGAGAAACCCTATCTCAAATGCTTCCTATCCTTGTCCTTCCCCCATCCCCCATCCCCATCCCCCCACCATCCCACCAACCCCCACCCCGCCAATTCCAGTACTTGGGAGGAGGCAGGGGGCAGATCTTTGTGAATTTGAAGTCAGCCTGGTCTATAGAGCAAGCTCCAAGCCATCTGGTGCTACACAGTGAGACCCTGTCTCCAAACAAACCCCAACATTTTACATTCAGATCATTCTAGCTTCCCTTGTAGATGTAAGAAAAAGTACCAGGAGAGCCCCAAGGATCCTTTCCATGGTGGCAAGATGTTTCCTATAAGCAGGCTGCTGGCTCGGCATGCCAAGTATCTAGAGTTGCTATTTTCTTTTTTATTAATTCTGATTTGGTTTTGTTTTTGTTTTTACTTTTAACTGTCACACTGGTTTCCATAGCAACTGAGCCATTTTGCATTTCCACAAAATTGCAGAGGTTTCTAATCTTTACCAACGCTTCTTCTTCTTCTTCTTCTTTTTTTTTTTTTTTTCAGGAGGGTATAGAAATGTGCTGTTTTATTACAAAGAGTCTCACAAAATGAAAATATCTCAAAAAGGAAGCTAGGCAATATAAATTTTTCTGCTTGCCTAGGACAGGTCAGAAGGTATAAACAAAGCCAATTAAAAAATGGCTGATATTACCCAGGCCTGAAAAGGGGTCCCAGAAGACCCAGTCACCCCTCCTAAGCTCCTAAGCAGGCACTTGGCAGTTCAGGATTTCATCTTCTGGTTCAAAACTAAGACCCGGGGTAGAACGGACAAGGTAGCTCTGTGAAGAGGTCTCCCAGCACCACTGCCTTGGGCCCTGGCCCTGGTTTATATGTAGTTATGTTATATCTAATATATTTAATATCTAATATATTTTATATATTTTATATAAGTACACAGAGGAACAGAAAATATAAAATCTGAGCCGTTGAGGAAAAGTGAGGATTTGGGCAGATGATGGAGCTGCAGACCTCGCTCAGACCAACCTGGCCTCTCCTTTGACCCCTTTGGCTCCTGGCTCCTTGGTTTTCTCCTCTTCTGTGACTTCTTTTTTCTCTCCAGGATCTTTCTCTTTCTCATCCTCTGTTTTGACTCTTTTGGCTTTTTTTTTTTTTTTGAAGTTAGAAGAGTTCTTGTGAGCACCTTCTCCCTCCTCATCGGAATCCGAGAATTCTTCCTCACAGGCGATGCGGTTGTCAGAGGAGCAGATGGGGAGATGCGTTTGTCAGGGTCTCCTCGTCCTCATGCTCATCACCCCTCTCGTCTGGGATGCCATCCTCCGGTATGGCCTAGCAGTTGGACCCCAGGGGCATGGGGCAGCATTCTCAAGTTCTCAAAGAGCCGCTGCTTCTTCTCTTCCAGGTATTCATTAGTGTTCTGGTTAGTCATATTGGAAGGGCTGATGTGAAGCTTGAAATCTGGTCCAAAGTATTCAAAAGCAGTCATTGTATGGCAGCTCCCCAGGGATCTCTGTGTCCAGGGCCGCGGCTGTTTTCTAAGTCCAGCACCAAGCGACATTACAGATGGTGTAGCCACCTCCTCCCAGCATTAGCATAGGCAAGTTGAAACTCTTCACGAACCCACACACGTGGCATGCCCTTTGATGGTCAGGTTGAAGCAACCTAACTGATGCCCAGACAGGGAATCTGAGCCACACTGTAAGACCACACTGCGCTAGGCTGGAACATCTCAATTTCTGTGGACATGACTGGCTTGAAGATGGCGTCATTGGACTCATCATCAATGCCGTGTCACAGTGGGTAGTTCCCAGCGTGGCACTTGCCTTTGCCTGGCCCAGTTTCTGGGAAGTACTCTCCGTATTTATGAAAGAACAGTCTTGACCCAGTCTGTAGTATAGACGATCTCTTCCACGCCATCGCCGTGGTGAATATCAATATACAACGCCCTCTGGGGATACTTTAGAAATTCCAGGCTGGCCAAGATAATATCATTGACAGAAGCCAGATGCTTCAGACTTCTTTGCATGGTGCAGGCCCCCACTCCACTTCACAGCGATGTGCATTTGCTTCTTGTTAAGTTTCACAGCACTTTTGCAACAGAGTCACCCAGTGGACAACTGACAGAACCCAAACAAGCCACCAAATACTGGACAGTCCTCACCAACGGTGAATCTCTGCATCTGCTTGCTGTATTCAGACACCGAATAGAATGCACGAACTCAATGTAGTCATCACTGTGGTACTTGGTCACCTACCTCCTCAGCACTGGCTTCGTGAGGACGATAGATTTCCATTTTTCGGTGGAGACCATAGTTAGGCAGCAAATTGTGACTCACGTGGATTTGGTGAGGCTTCACTGGGTGCCCTTGTCTATAGTAGTCGTT
This sequence comes from Apodemus agrarius, assembly GCA_964023405.1. Classification (NCBI taxonomy): domain Eukaryota; kingdom Metazoa; phylum Chordata; class Mammalia; order Rodentia; family Muridae; genus Apodemus; species Apodemus agrarius. The sequence continues at coordinate 8,512,735 of OZ030010.1, forward strand.
TGCAACGTCCCTGTCGTAGTAGTAACAGACAGTCCTCTTGTAGTCTGCGCCATCTTGCTCGCCACCCAACCATCCTGTCAGTCTGCCAATGCTTCTTCTTCTTCTTCTTCTTCTTTTTCTTTTCTTTTTTTTCTTTTTTTTTTTTTTTGGTTTTTCGAGACAGGGTTTCTCTATGTAGCCCTGGCTGTCCTGGAACTCACTCTGTAGACCAGGCTGGCCTCGAACTCAGAAATCCGCATGCCTCTGCCTCCCAAGTGCTGGGATTAAAGGCATGCGCCACCACCGCCCAGCAATGCTTCTTTTTACATAGTAGCCATCCTAATAGATGTAAGGTGGTGTCTCAGTGACTTGTACATATGCATGCAGGTATGCGGATATGTATGTGTGCATGTACTAACCTGGCATCGTAGGCACCAGAAGCTGACATCAGGATCCCTTTCCTGTATCTTTTAAAGGTGTCTTTCCTTTAAGACACGGTCTCTCCTTGAACCTTGTCATTTAGATTAGAAAGATATTCAAAGTAGTTATTTTATTTTTAATAATTTATTTATGTGCATTGGTATTTTGCCTGCCGACCAATGGGGCCTCAGGATCCTGTTGTCTCCACCCCTCATCCCTGGAATTACAGATGTTCACAGTGGTGCATAGCCCGCACACAGGTTCTGGGGATCCATACTCAGTCTTCTTGCTTTTGCACTGGGCATTTTACCCACTGAATTACTTCCCCAGCCCAGAGTTTAGTTTTGATTTGTGTTTCCCCAATGATTAGTGATATTGGGCAGCTTCTCCTGTGCTTCTTGACTATTTCTATATCTTCTCTGAGATGTTCTGGTTTATTTCGAATATTCATAAATGACATTTTCTATGGGGGTGTACATGTACATAACAGTGTATAGAAGCACACTCAGTTTTACAGGTTATTCTTTTAAAGAAAGTATAATGGACACTATTATCTATCTATTCATTTTATCTATTTATCTATCTATCATTTAGTGTGTATATGTGCGTGAGCGGTCATGCCACAGTGTGAATGTAAGATGAAGGAACAACTTGCAGATGGTGGTCCCCCACATCCACCATGGAGGTCCCAGAGTTTAGACTCGGGTTCTCAGGGTTAGAGTCATCTGCCTTTATCTCCTGAGCCATCTCAGCGACTTGTGAGTTTTTCCCTTTAAACTAGTAGGACAGTGGATCACACTGAATGGTTTTAGGGCTAGTCTTACATCCCTGGAATAAAGTCTACTTTATCAGTTGCATGATTCTTTTTTTGGGGGGGGTTTGGTTTTTTCGAGACAGGGTTTCTCTGTATAGCCCTGGCTGTCCTGGAACTCACTCTGTAGACCAGGCTGGCCTCGAACTCAGAAATCCGCCTGCCTCTGCCTCCCAGAGTGCTGGGATTACAGGAGTGCGCCACCACCGCCCGGCTGCATAATTCTTTTTATATATTCCTATGTTTCATATATGCTCAATTCTATGTGAGAATATTTTGCTGGTTATCTCTGCCTGTGTATGCACAATGGGTGTTGTTTTGTAGAACCTGTTTGTGCAGTCTTTGTCTAGTCTTGATGTGATACTAGCTTCAGAAAATAAATTGGGGACTTGATTTTTTTTTGGTAGAGTTCTCCAGTGAGACCATATGGCTACTGATATTTATTTTGGGGAGAGTTTTTAAATTACAAATTTGATTACCTTGATAGTCTATTTCATGTTCATTTTTTAAATAAAATTTACTTTTAGTCTATGTTCATTGGTGTTTTGCCTACCTGTATGCCTGTGTGAGGGTGTCATGTCCCTTGAGACTGCAATTACAGACAGTTGTGAGCTGGGAACCCACCTAGATCCTCCAGAAGAGCAGCCAGTGCTGTTTGTTAACTTCTGAGCTCTCTCTCCTGCCCCTCCAATTACCAATTTCTTTTGGGGGGGAGGGGGGTGTTTTGTTTTTTGAGACAGGGTTTCTCTGTGTAGCCCTGGCTGTCCTGGAACTCACTCTGTAGACCAGGCTGGCCTCGAACTCAGAAATCCTCCTGTCTCTGCTTCCCAAGTGCTGGGATTAAAGGCATGCACCACCACTGCCCGGCTGAATTACCAGTTTCATATTGGGTAAGTTGTAGTTACGTTTCCTCCCCCCTTTGGGTAGTCTATTTCCTCTAGTAGTTAAATCTATATGTGTAGTGTTGTCACCAAAGTTCTCGGGCCTGTAGTGACAGTCTGTAGTGACATCCTGTAGTCCATTCTTGACATTGGGCAGGCCATGCCTGGCTTTCCCGAGGGCCCGCTTTCACACTGAGCGCGGTACCCTTTCTTCTTTGTTTCTTCGCTTGTCTAAATGGATTTTCATCATCAAGCTTGCTGATGAATTCACAGAATCAACTCTGTGTTTCATTGTTTCTTTTGTTTTTATTTTATTTTATTTTTTGTAGGGCAGTTTTTTTGTTTGTTTGTTTGCTTGCTTGCTTGCTAGCTAGCTTTTGGAGACAGTGTCTCACAATGTAGCTCTGGCAAGCCAGGAAATACGTTGCCCAGGCTGGCTTCTAACTTAAGAGATTCATCTGCCTCAGCCCCTGAAGTGCTAGGATCAAAGCTGTGCACCACCACACCCGATCTTCTTTTGCTATTTTAATCGTATTTAATTTGCTCTCATTTGTATTGTTTTCTTTCTTCTGCTTGCCTTTGGTTTATTTTCCCTTGTACTGTGGATTCTTGAGGCACATTCTGCTACTGTCAGGTACAGTATTCCATAAAGGTTGTTGTCGAATGATGCTCTTGATGAGTTTCTCTATACTCTTGCTGATTTTCTGTTTAGCTGTTGATAAACAAATGTTGACATTTCAAATGCTGTATCTATTTCTCCTTTCAATTCCAGTGGGTTTCGTGTGCCATGGTTTAGATGATCTGGTGGCTGGTGCACATACATTTACAAATGCCATATCCATTTGCCTTCTCTATGTTTTTATCGTTACACAAAGTCTCTCTTTGATGCGGGTGATTTTCCTTGCTCTGTATTCTAGCTTATTGCACACAACCACACATATTTTCTTTTAATTAATGTTTGCAATATATATCACTTTTACCCTTTTTTAAAAATTTTTATTTATTTAACGTACGTTATAAATACACTGTAGCTGTCTTCAGACACACCAGAAGAGGGCGCCAGATCTCATTACAGATGGCTGTGAGCCATCATGTGGTTGCTAGGATTTGAACTCAGGACCTTCGGGAGAGCAGTCAGTGCTCTTAACCACTGAGTCATCTCTGCAGCCCCCTAGTCCTTTTACTTTCAATACCCCTTTTAAAAAAAAGCCAGGCGGTGGTGGCACATGCCTTTAATCCCAGCACTTGGGAGGCAGAGGCAGGCGGATTTCTGAGTTTAAGGCCAGCCTAGTCTACAGAGTGAGCTCCAGGACAGCCAGGGCTACACAGAGAAACCCTGTCTTGAAACAACAACAAAAATGTGTCTGTGTATGAGTACATTCACATGGGCGCAGGTGTCTTCATATCTCTTTAGAACTGGAACTACTCATAGGGCCACGGGGAGCTAGCTGAGTTTGGGTCCTTTCCAGGAGTAGGATTTGCTTTTAGGCACTGAGCCATTTCTCTAGCTCCTCACTCAGCTTTTATCATTACATTTGAAGTTAGTTTCTTGTATACACAATATTACTGGGTTGTGTTTTTTTTTTAAAGATTTTATTTATTTTATATATGTGAGTACACTGTAGCTGTCTTCAGACACCCCAGAAGAGGGCATCAGATCTTATTAGGGATGGTTGTGAGTCACCATGTGGTTGCTGGGATTTGAACTCAGCACCTTCGGAAGAGCAGTCAGTGATGCTGAGCCATCTCTGCAGCCCTGGGTTGTACTTTTTAAATGTACTCTACTATTTTCTGCTTCTAATTGGTGTCTTTGAAAGTCTCTGCTTAAGGTAATTAAATCTGCTGTTTGATTTCTTGTTTTCTTTTTTTCTTTTTCTTTTTCTTTTTTTTTTCTGCTGTCTGGGTTTTCTTGAACATTTCTTATAATTTTATATTGGTTTCTTTATAGTACTTTTTCATATATGTATTTCTTTATATTTTTTTCTTATTGGTTTCTCCGGGAATGCATTATATTGTTACATTTTATTTATGTATTTAGAGGTGGGCATGCATGTCTTCATTTTCTATCATGTGAGCGGAGGGTGCTTTTTTCCCTCCACCATATTGGTCCTGGGGATCAAAGTCAGACAATAAGACTTAGTAATAAGCATCTACATCTTCCTGGCCCAGAATTATATCACACAAGCAGAATTACATCATCATTATCATCTCTACCATTTTGAATGACAGGCAGAAATTTTAGGCCTCATTTGATATGTGAATCGTTTCTTGAGTATTCAGAGCTTCTGGGCTAATATCCTCTTATCAGTGAGTGCATTCCATGTGTGTTCTTTTGTGATTGGGTTACCTCACTTAGGATGATATTTTCCAGTCCCACCCATTTGCCTAAGAATTTCATGAATTCATTGTTTCTAATAGCTGAGTAGAAACAATTCACATATCAAATGATGCCCAAGAAGAAGGAAGGAGAGGTCCCTGGTCCTGGAAAGGCTCAGTGCAGCAGTGTAGGGGAATACCAGAACAGAGAAATGGGAGGGGGATGATTGGGGAACAGGGGGAGGGAAGAGGGCTTATGGGACTTTTGGGGAGGGGGGAATCCAGGAAAGGGGAAATCATTTGAAATGTAAATAAATCTAATAAAAAAAGAAAATTTAGGCCTAATTTTAATACTCACTCTCCCTCATTTGTAATTAAATTCTCTGGGCTGTTTCCTCCAGATGCACTGGGCAATGGGCTAAATAGTCCATAGTATACGTTTTAGCAGCCAGCAAAATGTCTACTATCCAAGAGAGGGAAAGTTGTAGTTGCTCATGATTTTCCCCACTGTATCTCTTTTCCTTCTGTTTCCTGAGTTCTTTTCTTATCCCTTCTGTTGTGTGGCCTCCCTCTGCCCCCTTTTTTAGGAAGCTTGCTGGAAACAATTTCTCTTCATTTTCTGGCATCTGTGAGTGTCGGCATTTCCTGTTCTTTCTAACCGGTATTTTCTACTGCGCACAGGAGTCTAGATCTACCGTTCTTTCATATCTTGCTTTCATACCTAGCTTCTCTGCAGTCCTGCTGTGTCACTCCTTCCTGCTTTCAAGATTTCTTTCAAGGTTGATTCATTTTCAAAGGTTGATCATATGTATGGTTTCGTGTCATCCTTTTGGGGTTTATCCTGTTTCCTGTTCACTCACTCTGTTAGGGCAATTGACAATTCCTTTGCCAAATGTGGGACCATTGTAGACAAAGGACTTGTGGCTGGGTTGGTGTTTACATTCCTCCTTTGGTAGCAGGCAAAGTACCAAGAACACTAGACCGTAGGAGTGAAGGCTCTAGGTAGGCACCAGGTGAACTTCTCTGTGGTTATTGAGTTGTGTAGGCATTGTCTTCAGCGATGGGGTCCCCCACTGTCAGCTTGTCAAGAACAACCTATAGACAACAGCCTGAGTTGTTTGTTTGAGGTCCCCATGGGACATGTTTCCCCAACTCAATTAGATGTAACCCATTCCAGTACTGGAAGCTGCACTTGGTGATAAGTCCTGTTGGGGCTCTGTCATCCCGATGGTTTGGTGATTTCATTTAGAACTCATATACATATAATTTTTACTTTTTAGGAAGTTTCTACTGTACTATATTTCCATAGCACCTGTTAAATGAGCCTTAATTATAGCTGTCTCTCTCTGTATTGCCCCCCCCTTGTCTCCCTCTCACCGAATCATCCCATTTCAGTCCCCCCCCCAGTCCACTCATAACTATTCTATTCCATTTCCTAGTGAGATCTATCTGCCCCCGCCGCAGAGCCCTTACTCTATACCTAACCTCTGCGGCTCTAGTTTGTCTTGTATATCATTACCTAGACTTAAAAGATAATATCCACATATAAATGAATACATACCATTATTGTACAGTATTGTTTTGGCTATATTGTTTTTTTTTTTTCATTTATCCATACGAAACTTGAAAGTGTCCTTTTCAAGAGCTATAAAAAAATTTGTCTAAGAATTCTGAAGGGTAATGCATTAAATAAATAAACTGCTTTTGGTAAGATGGCCATTTTTACTGTTAATCCTACCAATCCATGAACAGGGGCAATATTTCCATCTTCTGCTATCTTTTTTAATTTCTTACTTCAATATCTTAAAAGGTTTTGTAGTTTTTGTTTTTGTTTTTTTTTTTTTGTTTTTGCTTTTTTGTAGATTTTCGAGACAGGGTTTCTCTGTGTAGCCCTGGCTGTCCTGGAACTCACTCTGTAGGCTGGCCTCGAACTCAGAAATCCGCCTGCCTCTGCCTCCCAAGTGCTGGAATTAAAGGCGTGCGCCACCACTGCTCCGCTGTCTTAAAAGTTTTTTTTAAAGTAGTTATTTATTTTATGTATGTAAGTGCACTGTCTCTGTCTGGAGACACACCAAAAGAGGGCATCAGATCTCATTACAGTTGGTTATGAACCACCACGTGGATGCTGGGATTTGAACTCAGGACCTCTAGAAGAGCAGTCAGTGCTCTTAACCACTGAGCCATCCCTCCAGCCCTGTCTTAAAGTTTTGAATCACACAAGTCTTTCACTTGCTCGGTTAGAGTTACCCCAAGATATTTGTATTATTTATGGCTGTCGTGAAGGGTGTTGTTCCCCTTCCTTTATTAGCCCCTTTGTCCTTTGCATATAGGAAGGCTATTTTACTGAACGTGTTTATTGGCTGTAGAGTTCCCCAGTGAAAATTTAGGCCACTCACCTGTCCTATCTTTTTTTTTTTTTTTTTGGTTTTATACTATATTTATTTTCTTTTTTTCTTTAATATATTCTTTACTTACATTTCAAATGATTTCCCCTTTCCTGGATCCCCCCCTCCCCAAAAGTCCCATAAGCCCTCTTCCCTCCCCCTGGTCCCCAAGCCACCCCTTCTCCTTCCCTGTCCTGGTATTCCTTATGTGTCCTATCATATCATCTGCAAATACAGATATTTCTCTTATTGCTTTCTAATTTGTATCTTCTTGATCTTCAGTTGTCTTCTTGCTCTAAATAAGACCTCAAGCACTATACTGAATAGATGGTGACAGCCATTTCTTGTTCCTGATTGTAGGGGGTTGCTTTGAGTTTCTTTCCATTTAAGTTGATGGCTATGGGCTTGCTGTAAACTATCTTTACTACATTGAGGTGTCCCTTGTATCCCCAATCTCTCTGGTACTTTTATTATAAAGGGATGTTGCATTTTTGTCAAAGACCTTTTCTGTATCTAATGAGATGGTCATGTGGTTTTTTTCTTTCAGTCTGTCTATATAGTGGATTTCATTTGCCAATTTATGTTATGTTGAACCATCCCTGAATCCCTAGGATGAAGCTTACTTTATCATGGGCGATGGTTTTTTATGTGTTCTTGGATTCATTTTGTAAGTATTTTATTAAGATTTTTGCATCTATGTTCATAGGGGATATTGGTCTGTAATTCTGTCTTTTTTTTTTTTTTTTTGGTTGGGTCTTTATGTGGTTTGAGTGTCAGGGTAACTGTGACCTCCTAATAAAACCTGGGCAATGTTCATTTTGTTTCTATTTTGTGGAGTATTGGCATTAGCTCTTAGGGTTAGGAGGAGTTAGGGTTAGGGTGTTTGAACATCTGGTAAAATGCTGTGTTAAAACCTTCTATCCATGAGCATTTTGGGTCAGTAGATTTTAATTACTGCTTCTATTTCACTGAGGCTTATGAGTCTGTTTAACTCGCTTATTTGATCTTAACTGTGGTAGGCAGTATGTAACAAGAAATGTATTCATTTCATTTAGATTTACCAGTTTGGTAAAATATAGGGTTTTAAAGCATGATCTTATGATTCTCTGCATTTCCTTGATGTCTGTTTTATGTCTCCCCTTTTATCTTAACTTTGTTCATTTGCATCTTCCCTCTTTGCATTTTAGTTCATTTGGATAAGGGTTTGTCAATCTTACTGATTGTCTCAAAATACCAACTATTTGTTTCATTGATTCTTTGTATTGTGTTTTGTTTGTTTGTATGTTTTTTATTTCAGCCCTGAGCTTCAGTATTTCCTGCAGTCTACTCCAATGGCTGTGATTTCTTCTTTATGTTCTAAAGCTTTGGGGTGTGCTGTTGTTGGTGGAATCTCTCTCTCTCTCTCTCTCTCTCTCTCTCTCTCTCTCTCTCTCTCTCTCTCTTTTGGTTTTTCTGAGACAGGGTTTCTCTGTATAGCCCTGGCTGTCTTGGAACTCACTCTGTAAACCAGGCTGGCCTCGAACTCAGAAATCCCCCTGCCTCTGCCTCCCAAGTGCTGGGATTACAGGCGTGTGCCACCACACCCGGCTTCTCTCTAATTTTTTATGTAGGCACTTAGTGCTATGAACTTGCCTTTTAGACTCTCTTTTCTTTTTTTAAACTTTTTTGGTTTTTCTAGTAATTCATTTGTGTATAGGAGTACACAGACTTTGTCTTTAGACACACCAGAAGAGAACATCAGATCTCATTACAGACAGTTGTGAGCCACCATGTGGTTGCTGGGATTTGAACTCAGGACCTCTGGAAGAGCAGTCAGTGCTCTTAACCACTGAGCCATCTCTCCAGCCCCGACAGACTCTTTTTCATTGTGTCCCATTAGTTGGGTATACTACATCATAAGTTTCATTGAATTCTAGAAAGTCTTTCATTTCTTAATTTCAGTCTTGACCCAATTTTTAATTAGTAATTTAAAGGTTTTTTTCTTCCCAGTTTCCATGAGTTTGAATGTTTTCTGTTGTTCCTGTTGTAGATATCCAGCTTTAATCTGTGATGGTCTGATAGTATGTAAGGTGTTATCTCAATTGTCATATATCTACTGAGACTTGCTTTGTGTGTGAGAATGTGGTCAATTTGGGGGAAGTTTCCTGAGGTGCTGAGAAGGGGGTATATTCTTTTGTGTTTGGTGAAGTGGTCTGTAAATATCTTTTGTTGTTTGGTTGGGTTTTTGGTCTTTGCGAGACACAGTTTCTCTGTGTAGCCCTGGCTGTCCTGGAACTCACTCTGCAGACCACGATGGCCTTGAACTCAGAAATCCACCTGCCTCTGCCTCCCAAGTGCTGGGACTATAGGTGAGCACCACCACTGCGCAGCTGAAAATATCTTTGAGGTCCATTTGGTTTGTGACATCAATTAGCCTTTCTCCGCGGTCTTCTTTTATTTATTTATTTTTGTATGGATGTCCTGTCTATTGTCAGGAGTGGACCATTGAAGTCTCCCAATATCCGTGTTGATTATACGTGATTTAAGGTCAGGTTGTGTTTCCTTTATGAACTTGGACACCCTTCTGTTTAGAGCATAGATGTTAAAAGAACTTCAATGTCTTCTTGTTGAATATGAAAGAAAGAAAAAGGAAGGAAGGAAGAAAGAAAAGAAAAGAAACCGTTTGAACACTTTTCCCTTCTTCATGTCATAAAAATAAAGTAATTTGCCTTAAAAACAAACAAACAAACAAACTGAAAAAGCCTCCTGGTTCTGCGTACTTTCCTAATGCCTCTGAGATAGGTGTTTCCAGCAGGTCAGCAGGCTGAGGCCGAGAAGCCAGTGTTCTAGGCGAAAGCACCACACTCTGGAGTCTGACTCTACACCCTTCTTCATGGTCTAACATATGTGCAGCTGAAACTACCAACGCCAACCATTACACAGCACTCACTTCTCTCTGTTCTGTTAGGTTAAGTAAACCCAAATTACCTCTAACATGTTCAGAAAAATACTTAAGCCTCAAGGTCCCCCCAATAATTTGGAGGACTGACCTAGATGCACTCTGACACTCTGGACAGAAGTAACGTTTTATTTAATGAGAGGTCTCGGTAGCATGCTGGTAGAACCTACACACACAACACTGATAGCCCCTGTTCACCAAGGTTACTCTCCAGGCAGTCCATGCTGTAAGCAGGCCAGAGTCCAGCAGGAAAGTGTGTGGTGCACCGGCTCCACCGGCTCTTAGGTTGCTACTGTTTGTCTTCTTTACTGAGAGGCTGTTCAGAGCCAGGCTCGACCCACGACAGGCCAGCAACCTGAACACTCTTATCGTGCTGTTCCTCGCGCTTCTTTCTCTGAATCAGCTTCTTCGCTCTGGCATCATAACGAAAGAATGGGCTCCACGGAGAAAACGTGATGGCATAGGCGTCTTCTATCTTGGGCGGGTCAAACAGACGAGCAGCACAGTCCTTAACACTTTCCGCTGCTTTACGTTTAAAAAGCTGAAAGAACTTTTCATAAATCATTGCAGCGTTCGGGTTCAGCGGGCTCTTGGTGCTGATCTCGTAGAAGATGCTCCTTGCGTACACTAACACCTGCCATATGTGATTCTGGTTAGGCGTCCACTTGGCGAATTCTCTTTTCACATCCAGCTCGCCCGAATTTGGATCCACCAATGGGTGAAAGACGGGGCTATCAAAGAGCAGGCGTGGACAGTCGCCATCTGGATAATTCTCAGGAATCTGCACGGTAAACTTGAATATGCCTCCTTGATACAGCCCGCGCCCTATGAATATTATTCCAAACCACAGTAATTCCGACTGGTAGGACGGCTGCACGTGGACTCCAGGCAGCTTCTGCTTCACCGCCAGTGTAAATTCTGCATGAACCGAATATTCCTGGGAGAAGGGTCTGTCTGTAGGAGCCGTGGGTGCCGCATCTTCACTGGCCTGCTGGGCCAGGCTTCGATCTGGGCAGAGCATTTTGGGGAACAGAAGGTAGCGGTTTTGTGGGTGCGCTGTGTTTTCACATGCTCCACTAATGTCTTCTCTTCGCCTTCAGCTGGTTTGAGCACAGAGCGTGCAGACGCGCTCCACAAAGGCATCATAATGTGTCCTCCAAGGAACATCAGTGCTGTGTCATCAAAGGCTTCTGTCCTCAGCATTCACCCTGGATGCCCTTGGTACCTGAGCGCTGGGGCTGAGCTTCACCGTGGGCCAACAGCATCTCAGGCTGTAGTGCAGCCCGGCCCCTGAAGCTCCATCAATAGAATTTTTATCTTGGCGCATGAGCATCTGGGTTTGGGATATGTGTAATTCTAGGTACTGATAACCTGCTCGTGTCTTTATTGGGTGAGTGGGTTTTCTCTCTCTTGATTTCTTTTGTCCTCTCTGGTCCTTAGGAGGGTGTGGTGGCTGTTGAGAATTATTCTTGTAGACTCCTATGAGATGTGGTCATGGTTTCAAGGAGAATGTTTTCCTAGTTTTCAGATAGATGGTTTCCTAGACCTGAAATGTAGAAAAGGGGATGGGCTAAGAGCCAGGTTGAGGGGTCCACAAGAGGGAGGAAAGCGGGCTGTTCCACCAGGATCTGCTTAGTCCTCTGGGAAGGAGCTCAGAGAATGAGGAGAGCCTGGAGCAGGTAGTCTGTTACAGAGGTGAGGGAGGATGAGACTGGGGGATGGCACTGGAGGAGAGAAGGGAAAGTGGAGATCTGAAGCTTGCCTGCCTGCTTCCCTGGCAGGCCTGGCTAGTGGGTCCTTAAGGAATGCCAGCTGGAGTTGGGCCTAGGATAAAGACATGAGGATGGAGTGTAGCTTCCTGGGAACATGGAAAGATTAAATCAAACTTGTTTTTTCAAACATTTTTAATTTGTCTCTGGACTTAATTACATGATGGTTGCCTTAAAACCCTTTGTTAGATAACCTTAATATGTATTTCGTGTATTTTAAAGATTATTTTATATGTGATGAGTACACTGTAGCTCTCTTCAGACACAGCAGAAGAAGACATAGGAGTCCACTACAGATGGCTGTGATCAGGCATGTGCATGCTCAGAATCCAACTCAGCATCTCTGGAAGAGCAGTCGGTGTTTTTAACCACTGAGCCATCTCTCCAGCATGTATTACCTCTTACTGTTGACATCTATAGGGTATATATTGCCAGGTTTTGTTGTTATTGTTGTTTTCTTTTCAGAGCAAATCTCAGTATGCCACTCTGGCAGGTTTGGAACTTCCAATGTGGACCAAGCTGGCCTCTCATCCTCCCAAGTGCTGTAACTAAAGGCAAGCAACACCGCCTCATCTAGCAAACAAAAGGAACCATTTTAGTGTCTGGGAGGTGGGGAGGTCAGGGTCTCCTGTAGCCCAGGCTGTCCTTAAACTCACTATGTACCTGAGACTGCTTGCGAATTCTTCATCTACCTGCCTCTGTCCCCTAAATGCTGATGCTGCAAGGGTGTACCCTGACTCCATTTCATGCAGTTCTGGGGACTGAATCATGAGCATCATGTGTCCTAGGCAAGTACTCTATCAATTAAAGTATATCTTTGGCCCTAGTGTGTAGTTTTGAGATTTAGACATTTGGAGCATTATGTTATGGTGAATCTCATTGGGACTTTCTGGTTTTGCTGGCATTTTTAATGCTGTTCCAGCACTGTGGACAACAGGGAGGAGAGTTTATGCAGCTCTGTGGGAAATCCAGGCTCATGGAGGGTCAGTATTACTGAGGATAGGAAGATCCTTCTACCCTCCAGCCTAGCTTCCTGGGAATTCCCCAAGAAGGAAGTGTACACAGGCTCTCTGTGTGGTCGCCTCCCTGGTACACAGTAGTGGGAGTGTGCTGTGTCTTAGTTTGCTTTAACAGCTGTGATAAAGACCATGACCAAAAACAACCTGAGGAAAGGGTTTCTTTAGGTCACACTTCATCACTGAGTGAAGTCAGGGCAGGAAGCTGGAGGCAGGAGCTGGTGCAGAGGCCATGGAGGACGATCCTGACTGGCTTGCTCCCTGTGACTGGCTCAGCCTGCTCTCCTCTACTTCCGGGGCACACCTGCCCACAGTGACACCACTCACAGTAGGCTGGGCTCTCCCTTATCAAACACCAATCAAGAAAATGCCCTACAGGGTTATCTACAGGTCACTCCTGTCACATTTTCTCAGTCAAGTGTCCCCCTTTCCTGATGAGCTGAGCTTGTGTCAAGTTGACAAAAAACAAACAAACAAAAACAAAAAATACAAAACAAAACTAACGAGCACAGATTACTTATTGTAGCAAGACAGATTTTGTTTGGTGTGTTCTTGGTGTCTCCTCTTTATGCCAATGGTGATCTTTTCCTGGTCCTTTGGTTAACACATTTCTCTTTTGCTATGTTCTATTTATTTGTTTATTTATGTATTCTATACTGAGACAGACTCTTGCTATGTAGCCTAGACTGTCCTCAAATTCAAGATCTTCCTTCTTAGACCTCCCAAGAGCTGGGATAACTGGCAGGAGCCATCACACACAGACTCTTTGTGGTCCTTAGGTTGGGAAGAACAGGCTTTTCCTGGGACTTTAAAGTCTGCTCTTGTGGACGATCTGAGGGCCAGCTCCTTTTGAGCCGGAGATCTAGAATGCAGGCGTCAAAATGAAGCCATTGCCCTTTGATTCTTGGGTACTGGGGCAAAGCCATCTTATGCTTGCTTTGTATATAATATCCTAAGTTTGTCCTTAGCTGGACTGACAGGGAAAAGGATGTCTACTCTATCTTCATGGAAATAGAAGTCTCTTGAATTTTTACAGGTTGTTAAAGTATAGCAGTTGTATGGCAAAGGGTATTTCTCTCACATACAGGACAATGACTCTCTGTTAGAGTAACACAGCCATGTGACCCAGAAATACAGTCAAGACACCACACCTCCATCACCCCTAAGAAGTTTCTTCTTCGTGTTCATAGTGAGGTACTCCACAGTGACCAGGGTCTGAGCAGTGAGTGGACAAGTGGCTCTACTAGCCAGGATTCAAGATCCAAGGGGATCAAAGCCACACACTGCCACACTGCACTCTCAGTTCATAGTAAGGTACTCCACAGTGACCAGGGTCTGAGCTGGGAGGGGCTTCAGTCTAGGAGAACTCAGGGAGGTCAGCATCCTTAAGAAAGTGGCCCAGTGGCTTCTTTGTGGACCTAAGGAGCCAAAACTAATCTCATGGATCACTGGAGGCCAGTGTGCTACAGCACCTGAAGAGGATGGCCCCAAGCTCACATTCTTCTCCAGGAAGCCTTCTGCTTCCAAGGAGGGCGACAGTCCCTGACAAATTCAAATTGGACCACCCCCCCTAGTTAAGCGGATCTGTGATGCCCATCCCAAATGTCTACACAAAGGAGAAGGCCAGAATCATCAGAGAGAAATAGAAGAATTTCAGAAGGCGCTCTTTTTGCCTGACTCTTTGGCATTTGAACAGAAAGGGCCAAGGAGGCTCCAGAGCAACAGAGCAAGACATGGACAGAAAGAGAAACAAGCTGTTGGAGCACTGCAATACTTTTGTCTTTTTTGTTTGTTTGTTTGTTTGTTTGTTTTTAGACAGGGTTTCTCTGTGTAGCTCTGGCTGTCCTGGAACTCACTCTGTAGACCAGGCTGGTCTCGAACTCAGAAATCCACCTGCCTCTGCCTCCCAAGTGCTGGGATTACAGGAGTGTGCCACCACGCCCGGCTACTGCAATACATTTTCACTGAAGCCAAGCAAAAACAAATCTATAGAGAAATGTCTCAACAGGTGATGGCTCTGCTTGCTGCCAAGCATGACCGATGTGGGTAAGAGCCCAAGAGCCACTTGGTACAAGACATCTAGGAGAGATCCAACTCCTGTAGGTTGTTGTCCTCTGACCTATACATGTGTGCTATTTCACACACACACACACACACACACACACACACACACACACAAATAAATGAATGTACTAAAATGTTCTAAATACATACATAATTGGACATTCTACTACACACCTGTAATCCTAGCACTTGGACCACAGAAGCAGGAGAGTTCTGAGTTCAAGGTGGAGGCCAATCTAGGCTACAAACCAAGACTCTTTCTAAAAACAGAGGCTGTATGTCTATCCTGAACCAGACCCTGGATTTGAGGATCAGTATTGAAACAGACACACACACACACACACACACACACACACACACACAGAGAGAGAGAGAGAGAGAGAGAGAGAGAGAGAAGGAGAGAAAGAGAGAGAGAGAGAGAGCACAAGTACCAAATAAATAAGGAAACAAGCAATAAAACGCCAACAGGATGGCTCAGTGGGTAAAAGGGCTTGTCACACAAGCCTGCCGTCCTGGGCTCAATTCCTAGAACCATGTAAAGTCGGAAGGAGAGAGCAGACTTCACAAAGCTGTGCTAGGATGTTCCCCATCATACAGGGAGAGAACTTAATACACAAATAATTAAAATAGACAAGTGAATACTCTGAGAGGTTTGATGTTTTACCATTTTATTGATAAATTAATGAATGAGACTATCCTATTTTATTTAGAAACAATAAATCACTAATATTTGAAATGATTATCAGCTGCTTTGTCATTTGCATATAGGAAGGCTATTTTACTGAAAGTTTCTATTGGCTGTAGAGTTCCCCAGCCAAATTTTTAGGCCACTTAAGTGTCCTTTCTTATCATATATATATGATATATATATGTATATGTGTGTGTGTGTGTTTGTTTTATACTATTTTTTTCTTTAATATAGTCTTTACTTACAGTTCAAATGGTTTCCCCTTTCCTGGACACCACCTCCCGAAAAGTCACATAATCTCTCTTCCCTCCCACTGTTCCCCTCTCCACCCCTTCTCACTTCCCTGTCCTCATATTCCTTATGTCTTATCATATCATCGGCAAATAAAGATATTTTGACTTATTCCTTTCTAATTTGAATCTTCTTGATCTTTAGTTGTCTTATTGCTTGATATTAGACCTAAAGTAGCTGGGAGTGGTGGCACATGCCTGTCATCCCAGCACTTGGGAGGCAGAGGCAGGCAGATTTTTGAGTTCGAGGGCAGCCTGGTCTACAGAGTGAGTTCCAGGACAGCCAGGGATACACAGAGAAACCCTGTCTCGAAAAACCAAAAATACAAAAAAAAAAAAAAAAAAAAAAGAGCTGAAGCACTATACTGAACAGATGGTGACAGCCATTTCTTGTTCCTGATTATAGGGGGTTGTTTTGAGTTTCTTTCCATTTAAGTTGATGGCTATGGGCGTGCTGTAAACTATCTTTACTACATTGAGGTGTCCCTTGTATCCCTAATCTCTCTGGTACTTTTATTATAATGGGATGTTGAATTTTTGTCAAAGACCTTTTCTGTATCTAATGAGATGGCCATGTGCTTTTTTTCTTTCAGTTTGTCTGTATAGTGGATTTCATTTGCAAATTTATGTTATGTTGAACCATCCCTGAATCCCTAGGGTGAAGCTTACTTTATCATGGGCGATGGTTTTTTATGTGTTCTTGGATTCAGTTTGTAAGTATTTGATATTTGATTGAGATTTTTGCATCTATGTTCATAGGGAATATTGGTCTGTAATTTTGTCCTGTTTTTTTGGGGGGGTAGTCTTTATGTGGTTTGAGTGTCGGGGTAACTGTGACCTCCTAAGAAAACCTGGGCAGTGTTCATTTTGTTTCTCTTTTGGGGAGTATTGGCATTAGCTCTTAGGGTTAGGAGGAGTTAGGATTAGGGTTTTTGAATGCCTAGTAAAATGCTGAGTTAAAACCATCTATCCATGAGCATTTGGGGTCAGTAGATTTTAATTACTGCTTCTATTTCACTGAGGCTTATGAGTCTGTTTAACTTGCTCATTTGATCTTAACTTTGGTAGGCAGTATGTAACAAGAAATGTATACATTTCATTTAGATATACCAGTTTGGTAGATATAGGGGTTTAAAGCATGATCTTATGATTCTCTGTATTTCCTTGATGTCTGTTTTATGTCTCCCTTTTTATCTCAACTTTGTTCATTTGCATCTTCCCTCTTTGCATTTTAGTTCATTTGTCAATCTTACTGATCGTCTCAAAGAACCAACTATTTGTTTCATTGATTCTTTGTATTGTTTTGTGTTTGTATGTTTTTGATTTCAGCCCTGAGCTTCAGTATTTCCTGCAGTCTACTCCAATGGCTGTGATTTCTTCTTTATGTTCTAAAGCTTTGGGGTGTGGTCTTTGAAGATCTCTCCAATTTTTTATGTAGGCACTTAGTGCTATGAACTTGCCTTTTAGACTTCATTTTTCTTTTCTTTTTTAACTATTTTAGTTTTTTCTAATAATTCATTTCTGTATAGGAGTACACAGTTGCTGTCTTCAGACACACCAGAAGAAGACATCAGATCTCATTACAGACAGTTGTGAGCCACCATGTGGTTGCTGGGATTTGAACTCAGGACCTCTGGAAGAGCAGTCAGTGCTCTTAACCACTGAGCCATCTCTCCAGCCCCCACAGACACCTTTTCACTGTGTCCCATAAGTTGGGTATACTACATCATCACTTTCATTGAATTCTTGAAAGTGTTTCATTTCTTAATTTCAGTCATGGGGCAATTTTTAATTAGTAATTTAAAGGTTTTTTCTTTCCAGTTTCCATGAGTTTGAAAGTTTTCTGTTGTTCCTGTTGTAGATATCCAGCTTTAATCTGTGATGGTCTGATAGTATGTAAGGTGTTATCTCAATTTTCATATATCTATTGAGACTTGCTTTGTGTCTGAGAATGTGGTCAATTTGGGGGAAGTTCCCTGAGGTGCTGAGGAGAGGGTATATTGTTTTGTGTTTGGTGAAGTGGTTTGCAAATATCTTTTTTTCTGTTTGGTTGTTTTGTTTTTTGTTTTTGTTTTGTTTTGTTTTTTGTTTTTGGTCATTTTGAGACAGGGTTTCTCTGTGTAGCCCTGGCTGTCCTGGAACTCACTCTGCAGACCACGCTGGCCTTGAACTCAGAAATCCACCTGCCTCTGCCTTGCAAGTGCTGGGAATATAGCTGAGTGCCACCACTGCCCAGCTGTAAATATCTTTGAGGTCCATTTGGTTTGTGACATCAATTAGCATTTCTCTGGGGTCTTTTATTTATTTATTTATTTTGTATGGATGTCCTGTCTATTGTCAGGAGTGGAGCATTGAAGTCTCCCAATATCCATGTTGATTATACGTGATTTAAGGTCAGGTTGTGTTTCCTTTATGAACTTGGACACCCTTCTGTTTGGGGCATAGATGTTAAAAGAACTTCAATGTCTTCTTGTTGAATATGTTCTTTAAGAAGTTTTCCGGGTCTGGAGAGATGGCTCAGCTGTTAAGAGCACTGACTGCTCTTCCAGAGGTCCTGAGTTCAATTCCCAGTAATCCCATCAGGACTCACAACCATCTGTAATGGGATCCCATGCCCTCTTCTGGAGTGTCTGAAGACAACTACAGTGTACCCATGTACATGAAAGAAATAAAATCTTTAAAAAAAAAAAACAAAATTTCTGATATAAGGACCTGTGATGTTTAAATTTAAAGTTTCCTTTTTAGAGCTAATTTATCCATTTTCTTTCATTGTTTGCTTGTTTTCCTAGGATTTCTTAAGGGTTTCCTTCCTTTCCTCTTTAAGGAATTCTCTCACATCCGTAAAGGCTCTTTTAGGGCCCTTGTCTTCTTCTTCTTCAGCTGTGCTGCATTTCCCAGGGCCTATTGTGGTAGGGATGGAGAGATCTGGTGGAGACATATTATCCGGACTGTTATCAATTGAGCTTTTTTTCCTGCATAAATGACATTTTTGGGTTTAGTTCATGTCCACTAACACATCGATCATTCACCATTTAATTACCTGGCTTCCTCAGAAACCGTTTGAACAAGCCGGGCAGTGGTGGCACAGCCTATAATCCCAGCACTTGGGATGCAGACACAGGTGGATTTCTGAGTTCCAGGCAAACCTGGTCTACAGAGTGAGTTCCAGGACAGCCAGGGCTACACAGAGAAATCCTGTCTCAAAAAACCAAAAAAAGAAAAAGAAAAAGAAAAAGGAAGGAAGGAAGGAATGAAGGAAGGAAGGAAGAAAAGAAACGGTTTGAATCCTTTTCTCTTCTTCCTTTCATAAAAATAAATTAATTTGCCTTAAAAACAAACAAACAAACAAACAAACTGAAAAAGCCTCCAGGTTCTCCCTGCTTTCCTGATGCCTCTGAGATAGGTGTTTCCAGCAGGTCAGCAGGCTGAGGCTGGGAAGCCAGTGTTCTAGACGAAAGCCTGCACTCTGGAGACTGACTCTACACCCTTCTTCACGGTCTAACATATGTGCAGCTGAAACTACCAACCCCAACCATTACACAGCACTCATTTCTCTCTGTTCTGTTAGGTTGACTAAACCCAAATTACCTCTAACATGTTCAGAAAAATACTTAAGCCTCAAGGTCCCCCAATAATTTGGAGGACTGACCTAGATGCACTATGACACTCTGCACAGAAGTAACGTTTTATTTAATGAGAGGTCTCGGTAGCATGCTGGTAGAACCTACACACACAACACTTATAGCCCCTGTTCACCAAGGTTACTCTCCAGGCAGTCCATGCTGTAAGCAGGCCAGAGTCCAGCAGGAAAGTGTGTGGTGCACCGGCTCCACCGGCTCTTAGGTTGCTACTGTTTGTCTTCTTTACTGAGAGGCTGTTCAGAGCCAGGCTCGACCCACGACAGGCCAGCAACCTGAACACTCTTATCGTGCTGTTCCTCGCGCTTCTTTCTCTGAATCAGCTTCTTCGCTCTGGCATCAAAACGAAAGAATGGGCTCCACGGAGAAAACGTGATGGCATAGGCGTCTTCTATCTTGGGCGGGTCAAACAGGCGAGCAGCACAGTCCTTAACACTTTCGGCTGCTTTACGTTTAAAAAGCTGAAGGAACTTTTCATAAATCATTGCGGCGTTCGGGTTCAGCGGGCTCTTGGTGCTGATCTCGTAGAAGATGCTCCTTGCGTACACTAACACCTGCCATATGTGATTCTGGTTCGGCATCCACTCGGCGAAGGCTCTTTTCACATCCAGCTCGCCCGAATTGGGATCCACCAGTGGGTGAAAGACGGGGATATCAAAGAGCAGGCGTGGACAGTCGCCATCTGGATAATTCTCAGGAATGTGCACGGTAAACTTGAATATGCCTCCCTGATACAGCCCGCGCCCTATGAATATTATTCCAAACCACAGTAATTCCGACTGGTAGGAAGGCTGCACATGGACTCCAGGCAGCTTCTGCTTCACCGCCAGTGTATATTCCGCATGAACCGAATATTCCTGGGAGAAGGGTCTGTCTGTAGGAGGCCTGGGTGCCGCATCTTCACTGGCCTGCTGGGCCAGGCTTCGATCTGGGCAGTGCATTTTGGGGAACAGAAGGTAGCGGTTTTGTGGGTGCCCTTCGTTTTCACATGCTCCGCTAATGTCTTCTCTTCGCCTTCAGCTCGTTTGAGCACAGAGCGTGCAGACGTGCTCCACAAAGGCATCATAATGTGTCCTCCAAGGAACGTCAGTGCTGTGTCATCAAAGGCTTCTGTCCTCAGCATTCACCCTGGATGCCCTTGGTGCCTGAGCGCTGGGGCTGAGCGTCACCGCGGGCCAACAGCAACTCGGGCTGTAGTGCAGCCCGGCCCCTGACGCTCCATCAATAGAATTTTTATCTTGGCACATGGGCATCTGGGTTTGGGATATGTGTAATTCTAGGTAGTGATAACCTGCTCGTGTCTTTATTGGGTGAGTGGAGTTCTTTCTCTCTCTTGGTTTCCTTTGTCCTCTCTGGTCCATAGGAGGGTGTGGTGGCTGTTGAGAATTCTTCTTGTAGACTCCTGTGAGATGTGGTCATGGTTTCAAGGAGAATGTTTTCCTAGTTTTTAGGTAGATGTTTTCCTAGAGCTGAAACGTAGAAAAGGGGATGGGCTAGGAGCCAGGTTGGGGGGTCCACAAGAGGGAGGAAAGTGGGCTGTTCCACCAGGATCTGCTTAGTCCTCTGGGAAGGAGCTCAGAGAATGAGGAGAGCCCAGAGCAGGTAGTCTGCTCCAGAGGTGAGGGAGGATGAGACTGGGGGATAACATTGGAGGAGAGAAGGGACAGTGAAGATCTGAAGCTTGCCTGCCTGCTTCCCTGGCAGGCGTGGCTAGAGGGTCCTTAAGGAATGCCTGCTGGAGTTGGGCCTGGATAAAGACATGAGGAGGGAGTGTAGCTTGCTGGGAACAGGGACAGATTAAATCAAATATGTTTTTTCAAACATATTTTTAATTTGTCCCGAGTTAGTTTTAAGATGGTTGCCTTAAAATCTTTTGTTAGATAACCTTAATATGTATTTCATATTTTTTAAAGATTCATTTTATATATGATGAGTACACTGTAGCTCTCTTCAGACACAGCAGAAGAAGGCATAGGATCCAACTACAGATGGCTGTGAGCAGGCATGTGGTGCTCGGAATCCAACTCACCATCTCTGGAAGAGCAGTCGGTGTTTTTTTGTTTTTTGGGGTTATTTTTTGTTTGTTTTGTTTTTTGTTTTTTAAGACAGGGTTTCTCTGTGTAGCGCTGGCTGTCCTGGAACTTACTCTGTAGACCATGCTGGCCTTGAACTCAGAAATCTGCCTGCCTCTGCTTCCCAGAGTGCTGGGATTACAGGCGTGCGCCACCACCGCCTGGCCGGCAGTCGTGTTTTTAACCACTGAGTCATCTCTCCAGCCATGTATTACCTCTTACTGTTGACATCTATAGGGTATATATTGCCAGGTTTAGTTGTTATTGCTGTTTTCTTTTCAGAGGAAATCCCAGTATGCCACTCTGGCAGGTTTGGAACTTACAGTGTGGACCAAGCTGGCCTCTCAGCCTCCCAAGTGCTATAACTATAGGCAAGCAACATCACCTCGTCTAGCAAACAAAAGAAACCATTTTAGCATCTGGGAGGTGGGGAGGTCAGGGTCTCCTGTAGCCCAGGCCGTCCTTAAACTCACTATGTACCTGAGACTGCTTGTGAATTCTTCATCTACCTGCCTCTGTCCCCTACATGCTGATGTTGCAGGGGTGTGCCCTGACTCCATTTCATGCAGTTCTGGGGACTGAATCATGAGCATCATGTGTCCTAGGCAAGTACTCTATCAATTAAAGTATGTCTTCGGCCCTAGTGTATCGTTTTGAGACTTAGACATTTGGAGCATTATGTTATGGTGAATCTCATTGGGACTTTCTGGTTTTGCTGGCAATTTTAATGCTGTTCCAGCACTGTGGACAACAGGCCGGAGAGTTTATGCAGCTCTGTGGGAAATCCATGCTCATGGAGGCTCAGTATTACTGAGGATAGGAAGATCCTTCTGCCCTCCAGCCTAGCTTCCTGGGATATCCCCAAGAAGGAAGTGCACACAGGCTCTCTGTGTGGTCGCCGCCCTGGTACACAGTAGTGGGAGTGTGCTGTGTCTTAGTTTGCTTTAACAGCTGTGATAAAGACCATGACCAAAAACAACCTGAGGAAAGGGTTTCTTTAGGTCACACTTCATCACTGAGTGAAGTCAGGGCAGGAAGCTGGAGGCAGGAGCTGATGCAGAGGCCATGGAGGACGATCCTGACTGGCTTGCTCCCTGTGACTGGCTCAGCTTGCTCTCCTCTACTTCCAGGGCACACCTGCCCACAGTGACACCACTCACAGTAGGCTGGGCTCTCCCTTATCAAACACCAATCAAGAAAATGCCCTACAGGGTTATCTACAGGTCACTCCTGTCACATTTTCTCAGTCAAGGGTCCCCCTTTCCTGATGAGCTGAGCTTGTGTCAAGTTGACAAAAAACAAACAAACAAAAACAAAAAATACAAAACAAAACTAACGAGCACAGATTACTTATTGTAGCAAGACAGATTTTGTTTGGTGTGTTCTTGGTGTCTCCTCTTTCTGCCAATGGTGATCTTTTCCTGGTCCTTTGGTTCACGCATTCCTCTTTTGCTATGTTTTATTTATTTGTTTATTTATGTATTCTATCCTGAGACAGACTCTTGCTATGTAGCCTAGACTGTCCTCAAATTCAAGATCTTCCTTCTTAGACCTCCCCAGAGCTGGGATAAATGGCAGGAGCCATCACACGCCGAATCTTCCTGGTCCTTAGGCTGGGAAGAACAGGCTTTTCCTGGGACTTTAAAGTCTGCTCTCGTGGACGATCTGAGGGCCAGCTCCTTTTGAGCCGGAGATCTAGAATGCAGGCGTGAAAACGAAGCCATTGCCCTTTGATTCTTGGGTACTGAGGCAAAGCCATCTTAGGCTTGCTTTGTATATAATATCCTAAGTTTGTCCTTAGCTGGACTGACAGGGAAAAGGATGTCTACTCTATCTTCATGGAAATAGAAGTCTCTTGAATTTTTACAGGTTGTTAAAGTATAGCAGTTGAATGGCAAAGGGTATATATCTCACACATACAGGACAATGACTCTGTTAGAGTAACACAGCCATGTGACCCAGAAATACAGTCAAGACACCACACCTCCATCACCCCTATGTAGTTTCTTGTTCATGTTCACAGTGAGGTACTCCACAGTGACCAGGGTCTGAGCAGTGAGTGGACAAGTGGCTCTACTAGCCAGGATGCAAGATCCAAGGTCATCAAAGCCACACACTGCCACACTGCACTCTCAGTTCATAGTGAGGAACTCCACAGTGACCAGGGTCTGAGCTGGGAGGGGCTTCAGCCTAGGAGAACTCAGGGAGGTCAGCATCCTTAATAACGTGGCCCAGTGGCTTCTTTGTGGACCTAAGGAGCCAAAACTAATCTAATGAATCACTGGAGGCCAATGTGCTACAGCACCTGAAGAGGATGGCCCCAAGCTCACATTCTTCTCCAGGAAGCCTTCTGCTTCCAAGGAGGGAGACAGTCCCTGACGAATTCAAATTAGACCACCCACTTCCCCCCCCCCAGTTAAAAGGATGTGTGATGCCCATCTCAAATGTCTACAAAAAGGAGAAGGCCAGAATCATCAGAGAGAAATAGAAGAATTTCAGAAGGCGCTCTTTTTGACTGACTCTTTGGCATTTGAACAGAAATGGCCAAGGAAGCTACAGAGCAAGACGGGGAGAGAAACAAGCTGCTGGAGAACTGCAATACATTTTCACTCAAGCCAAGCAAAAACAAATCTATAGAGAAATGTCTCAACAGCTGATGGCTCTGCTTGCTGCCAAGCATGACCGATGTGGGTAAGAGCCCGAGAGCCTCTTGGTACAAGACATCTAGGAGAGATCCAACTCCTGTAGGTTGTTGTCCTCTGACCTATACATGTGTGCTATTGCACAGACACACACACACACACACACACACACACACACAAATAACATACTAAAATGTTCTAAATACATAAATAATTGGAGATTATACTACATACCTGTAATCCTAGCACTTGGACCACAGAAGCAGGAGAGTTCTGAGTTCAAGGTGGAGGCCAATCTAGGCTACATACCAAGACTCTTTCTAAAAACAGAGGCTGTATGTCTATCCTGAACCAGACCCTGGATTTGAGGCTCAGCATTGAAATACACACACACACACACACACACACACACACACACACACACACACACAGAGTGAGAGAGAGAGAGAGAGAGAGAGAGAGAGAGAGAGAGAGAGAGAGAGACAGAGAGAGAGAGAGAGAGAGAGAGAGAGAGAGAGAGCACAAATACTAAATGAATAAATAAACAAGCAATAAAGGTCAACACGATGGCTCAGTGGGTAAAAGGGCTTGTCACACAAGCCTGCCGTCCTGGGCTCAATTCCTAGAACCATGTAAAGACGGAAGGAGAGAGCAGACTTCACAAAGCTGTGCTAGGATCTTCTCCATCATACAGGGAGAGAGCTTAATACTCAAATAATTAAAATAGACAAGTGAGTACTCTGAAAGGTTTGATGTTTTACCATTTTATTGATAAACTAATGAATGAGATTATCATATTTTATTTAGAAACAATAAATCACTAATATTTGAAATAATTTATATTTTATAACAAGCGCTCTAAGGCTTTATATTCTTTGGTCCTTACAATTACTATGAGATGGGTGATATTATTCTCATTGAAGGTGAGAAAATCAAATTTTTTGGTTTTTTTGTTTGTTTGTTTGTTTGAGACAGGGATTCTCCGTGTAGCATATGCTCTCCTAGAACTCACTCTGTAGTCCAGGCTGGCCTGGAGCTCACAGAGATCCATGTGCCTCTGCCTCTTGAGTGCTGGGTTTCAGGGCGTGTACCACCATTGCCCAGCTTTAAGATGGGAAACTTTATGCTCAGCAAAACAGAATATGTCCAAGGTCACCCAGGTAGATTTAGTAGCCCCAGAAGGAAAGAGTTGTCCATGTACCAAGTTTTGAGATGGTTTTGATTGGCTCCCTTTTGATTACATGACTACAAAATGACCATCAATAAGTGCTTGACCTACTGACCTACCATGGTCCTCTAGAGCACAGTAAGGGAATTGGGAGTGATTTTAGAGGAAGTGTCTCGGTCACTTTTCTTTCTTCTTTCTTTTTAAGATTTATTTATTTATTTTATGGATAGTACACAACTATTGCTCTCTCGAGACACACCAGAAGAGGGCACCAGACCCCATTACAGATGGCTGTGAGCCACCATGTGGTTGCTGGGATTTGAACTCATGACCTCTAGAAGAGCAGTCAGTGCTCTTAACCACTGAGCCGTCTCTTCAGCTCTCTCTTAAAGTCTTGAATCACACAAGTCTTTCACTTGCTCGGTTAGAGTTACTCCAAGATATTTGTATTATTTATGGCTGTCGTGAAGGGTGTTGTTCCCCTTCCTTTATCAGCCCCTTTGTCATTTGCATATAGGAAGGCTATTTTACTGAACGTGTTTATTGGCTGTAGAGTTCCCCAGTCAAATTTTTAGGCCACTTAAGTGTCCTTTCCTGTCATATATATATATATATATATATATATATATATATATATATATATGTGTGT
This sequence comes from Apodemus agrarius, assembly GCA_964023405.1. NCBI lineage: Eukaryota > Metazoa > Chordata > Mammalia > Rodentia > Muridae > Apodemus > Apodemus agrarius. Next base: position 8,538,460 of record OZ030010.1, read on the forward strand.
GTGTGTGTGTGTGTGTGTGTGTGTGTGTGTTTTATACTATATTTTCTTTTTTTCTTCAATATAGTCTTTCCTTACAGTTCAAATGATTTCCCCTTTCCTGACACCACCTCCCAAAAAGTCTTATAATCCCTCTTCCCTCACACTGTTCCCCTATCCACCCCTTCTCACTTCCCTGTCCTCATATTCCTTATGTCTTATCATATCATATCATCGGCAAATAAAGATATTTTCTCATATTCCTTTCTAATTTGAATCTTCTTGATCTTCAGTTGTCTTATTGCTTGATATTAGACCTAAAGCAACTGGGAGTGGTGGCACATGCCTGCAATCCCAGCACTGGGGAGGCAGAGGCTGGCGGAAACCCTGTCTCGAAAAACCAAAAATACAAAAAAAAAAAAAAAAAAAAAAAAAAAAGAGCTGAAGCACTATACTGAACAGATGTGGACAGCCATTTCTTGTTCCTGATTTTAGGGGTTTGCTTTGAGTCTCTTTCCACTTAAGTTGATAGGTATGGGCGTGCTATAAACTATCTTTACTACATTGAGGTATGTCCTTTGTATCCCCAATCTCTCTGGTACTTTTATTATAAAGGGATGTTGCATTTTTGTCAAAGACCTTTTCTGTATCTAATGAGATGGTCATGTAGTTTTTGTCTTTCAGTTTGTGTATATAGTGTATTTCATCTGCCAATTTATGATATGTTGAACCATCCCTGAATCCCTAGGATGAAGCTTACCTTTATCATGGGTGATGGTTTTTTATGTGTTCTTGGATTCAGTTTGTCAGTATTTTATTGAGATTTTTGCATCTATGTTCATAGGGGATATTGGTCTGTAATTCTGTCTTTTTTTTTTTTTTTTGGTTGGGTCTTTATGTGGTTTGAGTGTCAGGGTAACTGTGACCTCCTAAGAAAACCTGGGCAATGTTCATTTTGTTTCTATTTTGTGGAGTATTGGCATTAGCTCTTAGAGTTAGGAGGAGTTAGGGTGAGGGTCTTTGAACGTCTGGTAAAATGCTGTTTTAAAACCATCTATCCAGGCTGGGCCTGTTGGCGCACGCCTGTAATCCCATCACTTGGGAGGCAGAAGCAGGTGGATTTCTGAGTTTGAGGCCAGCCTGGTCTATAGAGTGAGTTCCAGGACACCCAGGGCTACACAGAGAAACCCTGTCTCAAAAAACCAAAACAAGAGAAAAAAAAGAAAAAGAAAGAAAGAAAGAAAGAAAGAAAGAAAGAAAGCAGTTTGAACACTTCTCTTCTTCCTGTCATAAAAATGAAGTAATTTGCCTTAAAAACAAACATAAACAAACTGAAAAAGCCTCCTGGTTCTGCCTGCTTTCCTGATGCCTCTGAGATAGGTGTTTCCAGCAGGTCAGCAGGCTGAGGCCAGGAAGCCAGTGTTCTAGGTGAAAGCCTGCACTCTGGAGACTGACTCTACACCCTTCTTCACGGTCTAACATATGTACAGCTGAAACTACCAACGCCAACCATTACACAGCCTCATTTCTCTCTGTTCTGTTAGGTTGACTAAACCCAAATTACCTCTAACATGTTCAGAAAAATACTTAATCCTCAAGGTCCCCCCAATAATTTGGAGGACTAACCTAGATCCACTCTGACACTCTGCACAGAAGTAACTTTTTATTTAATGAGAGGTCTCAGTAGCATGCTGGTAGAACCTACACACACAACACTGATAGCCCCTGTTCACCAAGGTTACTCTCCAGGCAGTCCATGCTGTAAGCAGGCCAGAGTCCAGCAGGAAAGTGTGTGGTGCACCGGCTCCACCAGCTCTTAGGTTTCTACTGTTTGTCTTCTTTACTGAGAGGCTGTTCAGAGCCAGGCTCGACCCACGACAGGCCAGCAACCTGAACACTCTTATCGTGCTGTTCCTCGCGCTTCTTTCTCTGAATCAGCTTCTTCGCTCTGGCATCATAAGGAAAGAATGGGCTCCACGGAGAAAACGTGATGGCATAGGTGTCTTCTATCTTGGGCGGGTCAAACAGACAAGCAGCACAGTCCTTAACACTTTCGGCTGCTTTACGTTTAAAAAGCTGAAGGAACTTTTCATAAATCATTGCGGCGTTCCGGTTCAGCAGGCTCTTGGTGCTGATCTCGTAGAAGATGCTCCTTGCATACACTAACACCTGCCATATGTGATTCTGGTTCGGCGTCCACTTGACGAATTCTCTTTTCACATCCAGCTCGCCCGAATTGGGATCCACCAGTGGGTGAAAGACGGGGATATCAAAGAGCAGGCGTGGACAGTCACCATCTGGATAATTCTCAGGAATATGCACGGTAAACTTGAATATGCCTCCCTGATACAGCCCGCACCCTCTGAATATTATTCCAAACCACAGTAATTCCGACCGGTAGGACGGCTGCACGTGGACTCCAGGCAGCTTCTGCTTCACTGCCAGTGTAAATTCCGCATGAACCGAATATTCGTGGGAGAAGGGTCTGTCTGTAGGAGGCCTGGGTGCCGCATCTTCACTGGCCTGCTGGTACAGGCTTCGATCTGGGCAGAGCATTTTGGGGAACAGAAGGTAGCGGTTTTGTGGGTGCGCTACGTTTTCACATGCTCCGCTTATGTCTTCTCTTCGCCTTCAGCTGGTTTGAGCACAGAGCGTGCAGACGCGCTCCACAAAGGCATCATAATGTGTCCTCCAAGGAACGTCAGTGCTGTGTCATCAAAGGCTTCTGTCCTCAGCATTCACTCTGGATGCCCTTGGTGCCTGAGCGCTGGGGCTGAGCGTCACCGCGGGCCGACAGCATCTCAGGCTGTAGTGCAGCCCGGCCCCTGATGCTCCATCAATAGAATATTTATATTGGCGCATGAGCATCTGGGTTTGGGGGGGGGGATAAGTGTTTTTATTTTTGTAAGGCTGTCCTGGCTAGTGTCAGGAGTGGAGCATTGAAGTCTCCCAATATCTGCGTGTGATTATATTTGATTTAAGGTCTGGTTATGTTTCCTTCATGAACTTGGGTGCCCTTTTGGTTGTGTAATAGATGTTAAAAGAACTTCAAACGTAGAAAAGGGGATGGGCTAAGAGCCAGGTTGAGGGGTCCACAAGAGGGAGGAAAGCGGGCTGTTCCACCAGGATCTGCTTAGTCCTCTGGGAAGGAGCTCAGAGAATGAGGAGAGCCTGGAGCAGGTAGTCTGCTCCAGAGGTGAGGGAGGATGAGACTGGGGGATGGCATTGGAGGAGAGAAGGGACAGTGGAGATCTGAAGCTTGCCTGCCTGCTTCCCTGGCAGGCGTGGCTAGAGGATCCTTAAGAAATGCCTGCTGGAGTTGGGCATGGATAAAGACATGAAGAGGGAGTGTAGCTTGCTGGGAACATCGTCAGATTAAATCAAATATGTTTTTTCAAACATTTTAAATTTGTCCCTGTAGTTAATTTTATGATGGTTGCCTTAAAATCTTTTGTTGGATAACCTTAATATATATTTCATATATTTTAAAGATTATTTTATATATGATGAGTACACTGTAGCTCTCTTCAGACACAGCAGAAGAAGGTATAGGATCCCACTACAGATTGCTGTGAGCAAGCATGTGCATGCTTGGAATCCAACTCAGCATCTCTGGAAGAGTAGTCTGTGTTTTTTGTTTTTTTGTTTTTTTTGTTTTTTGTTTTTGTTTGTTTTTTGTTTTTTGTTTTTCGAGACAGGGTTTCTCTGTGTAGCCCGGGCTGTCCTGGAACTCACTCTGTAGACCAGGCTGGCCTCGAACTCAGAAATCTGCCTGCCTCTGCCTCCCACAGTGCTGGGATTACAGGCGTATGCCACCACCGTCCGGCCAGCAGTCGTGTTTTTAACCACTGAGTCATCACTCCAGCGATGGATTACCTCTTACTGTTGACATCTATAGGGTATATATTGCCAGGTTTTGTTGTTATTGCTGTTTTGTTTTCAGAGGAAATCCCAGTATGCAACTCTGGCAAGTTTGGAACTTCCAATGTGGACCAAGCTGGCCTCTCAGCCTCCCAAGTGCTGTAACTAAAGGCAAGCAACACCGCCTCATCTAGCAAACAAAAGGAACCATTTTAGTGTCTGGGAGGTGGGGAGGTCAGGGTCTCCTGTAGCCCAGGCCGTCCTTAAACTCACTATGTACCTGAGACTGCTTGCGAATTCTTCATCTACCTGCCTCTGTCCCCTAAATGCTGATGCTGCAAGGTGTGCCCTGACTCCATTTCATGCAGTTCTGGGGACTGAATCATGAGCATCATGTGTCCTAGGCAAGTACTCTATCAATTAAAGTATATCTTTGGCCCTAGTGTGTAGTTTTGAGACTTAGACATTTGGAGCATTATGTTATGGTGAATCTCATTGGGACTTTCTGGTTTTGCTGGCATTTTTAATGCTGTTCCAGCACTGTGTACAGTAGGGAGGAGAGTTTATGCATCTCTGTGGGAAATCCAGGCTCATGGAGGGTCAGTATTACTGAGGATAGGAAGATCCTTCTACCCTCCAGCCTAGCTTCCTGGGATATCCCCAAGAAGGAAGTGTACACAGGCTCTCTGTGTGGTCGCCTCCCTGGTACACAGTAGTGGGAGTGTGCTGTGTCTTAGTTTGCTTTAACAGCTGTGAGAAAGATAATGAACAAAAACAACCTGAGGAAAGGGTTTCTTTAGGTGATACTTCATCACTGAGTGAAGTCAGGGCAGGAAGCTGGAGTCAGGAGCTGGTGCAGAGGCCATGGAGGACGACCCTGACTGGCTTGCTCCCTGTGACTGGCTCAGCCTGCTCTCCTCTACTTCCGGGGCACACCTGCCCACAGTGACACCACTCGCAGTAGGCTGGGCTCTCCCTTATCAAACACCAATCAAGAAAATGCCCTACAGGGTTATCTACAGCTCACTCCTGTCACATTTTCTCAGTCAAGGGTCCCCCTTTCCTGATGAGCTGAGCTTGTGTCAAGTTGACAAAAAACAAACAAACAAAAACAAAAATTACAAAACAAAACTAACGAGCACAGATTCCTTAGTGTAGTAAGATTTTGGTTTGGTGTGTTCTTGGTGTCTCCTCTTTCTGCCAATGGAGATCTTTTCCTGGTCCTTTGGTTCACGCATTCCTCTTTTGCTATGTTTTATGTATTTGTTTATTTACATATTCTATACTGAGACAGACTCTTGCTATGTAGCCTAGACTGTCCTCAAATTCAAGATCTTCCTTCTTAGACCTCCCAAGAGCTGGGATGGATACCTGGCAGGAGCCATCACACACAGACTCTTCCTGGTCCTTAGGCTGGGAAGAACAGGCTTTTCCTGGGACTTTAAAGTCTGCTCTCGTGGACGATCTGAGGGCCAGCTCCTTTTGAGCCAGAGATCTAGAATGCAGGCGTGAAAACGAAGCCATTGCCCTTTGATTCTTGGGTACTGAGGCAAAGCCATCTTAGGCTTGCTTTGTATATAATATCCTAAGTTTGTCCTTAGCTGGACTGACAGGGAAATGGATGTCTACTCTATCTTCATGGAAATAGAAGTCTCTTGAATTTTTCGAGACAGGGTTTCTCTGTGTATCCTGGGCTGTCCTGGAACTCACTCTGTAGACCAGGGTGGCCTCAAACTCAGAAATCTGCCTGCCTCTGCTTCCCAGAGTGCTGGGATTACAGGCGTGTGCCACCACCGCCCGTCAGGCAGTCGTGTTTTTAACCACTGAGCCATCTCTCCAGCGATGGATTACCTCTTACTGTTGACATCTATAGGGTATATATTGACAGGTTTTGTTGTTATTGCTGTTTTGTTTTCAGAGGAAATCCCAGTATGCAACTCTGGCAGGTTGGGAACTTCCAATGTGGACCAAGCTGGCCTCTCAGCCTCCCAAGTGCTGTAACTAAAGGCAAGCACCACCACCTCGTCTAGCAAACAAAAGGAACCATTTTAGTGTCTGGGAGGTGGGGAGGTCAGGGTCTCCTGTAGCCCAGGCTGTCCTTAAACTCTCTATGTACCTGAGACTGCTTGCGAATTCTTCATCTACCTGCCTCTGTCCCCTAAATGCTGATGCTGCAATGTGTGCCCTGACTCCATTTCATGCAGTTCTGGGGACTGAATCATGAGCATCATGTGTCCTAGGCAAGTACTCTATCAATTAAAGTATATGTTTGGCCCTAGTGTGTAGTTTTGAGACTTAGACATTTGGAGCATTATGTTATGGTGAATCTCATTGGGACTTTCTGGTTTTGCTGGCATTTTTAATGCTGTTCCAGCACTGTGGACAACAGGGAGGAGAGATTATGCAGCTCTGTGGGAAATCCATGCTCATGGAGGCTCAGTATTACTGAGGATAGGAAGATCCTTCTGCCCTCCAGCCTAGCTTCCTGGGATATCCCCAAGAAGGAAGTGCACACAGGCTCTCTGTGTGGTCGCCTCCCTGGTACACAGTGTTGGGAGTGGGCTGTGTCTTAATTTGCTTTAACAGCTGTGAGAAAGACCATGACCAAAAACAACCTGAGGAAAGGGTTTCTTTCTACTTGTAACTCTTAGGTCACACTTCATCACTGAGGGATGTCAGTAGAGGCCAGTGTGCAACAGCACCTGAAGAGGATGGCCCCAAGCTCACATTCTTCTCCAGGAAGCCTTCTGCTTCCAAGGAGGGAGACAGTCCCTGATGAATTCAAATTGGACCAGCCCCCCCCCAGATAAGAGGATCTGTGATGCCCATCCCAAATGTCTAGAAAAAGGAGAAGGCCAGAATCATCAGAGAGAAATAGAAGAATTTCAGAAGGCGCTCTTTTTGCCTGACTCTTTGGCATTTGAACAGAAAGGGCCAAGGAGGCTCCAGAGCAACAGAGCAAGACATGGACAGAAAGAGAAACAAGCTGTTGGAGCACGGCAGTACAGTTTGTTTTGTTTTGTTTTTTTGTTTTTTTGTTTTTCGAGACAGTGTTTCTCTGTATAGCTCTGGCTGTCCTGAAACTCACTCTGTAGACCAGGTTGGCCTCGAACTCAGAAATCCGCCTGCCTCTGCCTCCCAAGTGCTGGGATTACAGGAGTGTGCCACCACGCCCGGCTACTGCAATACATTTTCACTGAAGCCAGCAAAAACAAATCTATAGAGAAATGTCTCAACAGGTGATGGCTCTGCTTGCTGCCAAGCAGGACCGATGTGGGTAAGAGCCCGAGAGCCACTTGGTACAAGACATCTAGGAGAGATCCAACTCCTGTAGGTTGTTGTCCTCTGACCTATACATGTGTGCTATTGCACAGACACACACACACACACACACACACACACACACACACAGAGAAATAAATGAACGTACTAAAATGTTCTAAATACATACATAATTGGACATTCTACTACACACCTGTAATCCTAGCACTTGGACCACAGAAGCAGGAGAGTTCTGAGTTCAAAGTGGAGGCCAATCTAGGCTACATACCAAGACTCTTTCTAAAAACAGAGGCTGTATATCTAGCCTGAACCAGACCCTGGATTTGAGGATCAGCATTGAAATACACACACACACACACACACACACACACACACACACACACAACGAGAGAGAGAGAGAGAGAGAGAGAGAGAGAGAGAGACAGAGAGAGACAGAGAGAGAGACAGAGAGAGAGACAGAGCACAAATACCAAATAAATAAATAAACAAGCAATAAAGGCAACAGGATGGCTCAGTGGGTAAAAGGGCTTGTCACACAAGCCTGCCGTCCTGGGCTCAATTCCTAGAACCATGTAAAGACGGAAGGAGAGAGCAGACTTCACAAAGCTGTGCTAGGATGTTCCCCATCACACAGGGAGAGAGCTTAATACTTAAATAATTAAAATAGACAAGTGAATACTCTGAGAGGTTTGATGTTTTACCATTTTATTGATAAATTAATGAATGAGATCATCCTATTTTATTTAGAAACAATAAATCACTAATATTTGAAATGATTTATATTTTATAACAAGTGTTCTAAGGCTTTATATTCTATGGTCCTTACAATTACTATGAGATGGGTGATATTATTCTCATTTAAGGTGAGAAAATCAAATTTTTTTGTTTTGTTTGTTTGTTTGTTTGTTTGTCTGAGATAGGGATTCTCCGTGTAGCATATGCTCTCCTAGAACTCACTCTGTAGTCCAGGCTGGCCTGGAGCTCACAGAGATCCCTGTGCCTCTGCCTCTTGAGTGCTGGGATTCAGGGCGAGTACCACCATTGCCCAGCTTTAAGATGGGAAACTTTATGCTCAGCAAAACAGAATATGTCCAAGGTCACCCAGGTAGATTTAGTAGCCCCAGAAGGAAAGAGTTGTCCATGTACCGAGTTTTGAGATGGTTTTGATTGGCTCCCTTTTGATTACATGACTACAAAATGACCATCAATAAGTGCTTGACCTACTGGCCTACCATGGTCCTCTAGAGCAAAGTAAGGGAATTGGGAGTGATTTTAGAGGAAGTGTCTCGGTCACTTTTCTTTTTCCTTTCTTTCTTTCTTTTTTTAAAGATTTATTTATTTATTTTATGGATAAATGGTACGCAACCATTGCTCTCTACAGACACACTAGAAGAGGGCACCAGACCCCATTACAGATGGCAGTGAGCCACCATGTGGTTGCTGGGAATTGAGCTCAGGTCCTCTAGAAGAGCAATCAGTGCTCTTAACCACTGAGCCATCTCTCCAGCCCTGTCTTAACGTTTTGAATCACACAAGTCTTTCACTTGCTCGGTTAGAGTTACCCCAAGATATTTGTATTATTTATGGCTGTCGTGAAGGGTGTTGTTCCCCTTCCTTTATCAGCCCCTTTGTCATTTGCATATAGGAAGGCTATTTTACTGAAAGTGTTTATTGGCTGTAGAGTTCCCCAGCCAAATTTTTAGACCACTTAAGTGTCCTTTCTTATCATATATATGTTTTATACTATATTTATTTTCTTTTTTTTCTTTAATATAGTCTTTCCTTACAGTTCAAATGATTTCCCCTTTCCTCCACACCACCTCCCGAAAAGTCCCATAATCCCTCTTCCCTCCCACTGTTCCCCTATCCACCCCTTCTCACTTCCCTGTCCTCATATTCCTTATGTCTTATCATATCATATCATCTGCAAATATAGATATTTTGACTTATTCCTTTCTAATTTGAATCTTCTTGATCCTCAGTTGTCTTATTGCTTGATATAAGAACTAAAGCAGCTGGGCGTGGTGGCACATGTCTGTAATCCCAGTACTTGGGAGGCAGAGGTAGGCAGATTTCTGAGTTGGAGGACAGCCTGGTCTACAGAGTGACCGGGCTACACAGAGAAACCCTGTCTCAAAAAACCAAAAATACAAAAAAAAAAAAAAAAAAAAAAAAAAAAAAAGAGCTCAAGCACTATACTGAATAGATGGCGACAGCCATTTCTTGTTCCTGATTTTAGGGGTTTGCTTTGAGTTTCTTTCCATTTAAGTTGATGGCTATGGGCGTGCTATAAACTATCTTTACTACATTGAGGTGTCCCTTGTATCACCAATCTCTCTGGTACTTTTATTATAAAGGGATGTTGAATTTTTGTCAAAGACCTTTTCTGTATCTAATGAGATGGTCATGTGGTTTTTGTCTTTCAGTTTGTCTATATAGTGGATTTCATTTGCCAATTTATGTTATGTTGAACCATCCCTGAATCCCTAGGATGAAGCTTACTTTATCATGGGCGATGGTTTTTTTATGTGTTCTTGGATTCAGTTTGTAAGTATTTTATTGAGATTTTTGCATCTGTGTTCATTGGGGATATTGGTCTGTAATTCTGGTTTTTTTTTTTTTTGTTGTTGTTGTTTTTTTGGGTTGGGTCTTTATGTGGTTTGAGTGTCAGGGTAACTGTGACCTCCTAATAAAACCTGGGCCGTGTTCATTTTGTTTCTATATTGTGGAGTATTGGCATTAGCTCTTAGGGTTAGGAGGAGTTAGGATTAGGGTCTTTGAACCTCTGGTAAAATGCTGTGTTAAAACAAACTATCCATGAGCAGTTTGAATCAGTCGATTTTAATTACTGCTTCTATTTCACTGAGTCTGTTTCACTTGCTTATTTGTCTTAACTTTGGTAGGCAGTATGTAACAAGAGATGTATTCATTTCATTTAGATTTACCACTTTGGTAGAATATAGGGTTTAAAGCATGATCTTATGATTCTCTGCATTTCCTTGATGTCTGTTTTATGTCTCCCCTTTTATCTTAACTTTGTTCATTTGCATCGTCCCTCTTTGCATTTTAGTTCATTTGGATAAGTGTTTGTCAATCTTACTGATTGTCTCAAAGTACCAACTATTTGTTTCATTGATTCTTTGTATTGTTTTTTGTTTGTTTGTATGTTTTTGATTTCAGCCCTGAGCTTCAGTATTTCCTGCAGTCTACTCCAATGGCTGTGATTTCTTCTTTATGTTCTAAAGCTTTGGGGTGTGCTCTTGTTACTGAAGATCTCTCCAATTATTTATGTAGGCACTTAGTGCTATGAACTTGCCTTTTAGACTTCCTTTTTCTTTTTTTTAAACTATTTTAGTTTTTCTAGTAAATCATTTGTGTATAGGACTACACAGTCTTTGTCTTCAGACACACCAGAAGAGGACATCAGATCTCATTACAGACAGTTCTGACCCACCATGTGGTTGCTGGGATTTGAACTGAGGACCTCTGGAAGAGCAGTCAGTGCTCTTAACCACTGAGCCATCTCTCCAGCCCCCACAGACTCCTTTTCATTGTTTCCCATAAGTTGGGTATACTAAATCATCACTTTCATTGAATTCTAGAAAGTCTTTCGTTTCTTAATTTCAGTCATGGGGCAATTTTTAATTAGTAATTTAAAGGTTTTTTCTTTCCAATTTCCATGAGTTTAAAAGTTTTCTGTTGTTACTGTTGGAGATATCCAGCTTTAATCTGTGATAGTATTTAAGGTGTTATCTCAATTTTCATATATCTATTGAGACTTGCTTTGTGTCTGAGAATGTGGTTAATATGGGGGAAGTTCCATGAGGTGCTGAGAAGGGGGTATATTCTTTTGTGTTTGGTGAACTGGTCTTAAAATATCTTTTTTGTTTGGTTGGTTGGTTGTTGGTTTTTGTTTGTTTGTTTGTTTGTTTGTTTTTGGTCTTTTTCAGACAGGGTATCTCTATGTAGCCCTGGCTGTCCTGGAACTCACTCTATAGACCAGGCTGGCCTTGAACTCAGAAATCAGCCTGCGTCTGCCTCCCAAGTGCTGGGACTATAGGTGAGTGCCACCACTGCCCAGCTGTAAATATCTTTGAGGTCCATTTGGTTTGTGACATCAATTAGCCTTTCTCTGGGGTCTTCTTTTATTTGTTTATTTTTGTATGGATGTCCTGTCTATTGTCAGGAGTGGAGCATTGAAGTCTCCCAATATCCATGTTGATTATACGTGATTTAAGGTCAGGTTGTGTTTCCTTTATGAACTTGGACACCCTTCTGTTTGGGGCATAGATGTTAAAAGAACTCCAATGTCTTCTTGTTGAATATGTTCTTTAAGAAGTTTTCCGGGTCTGGAGAGATGGCTCAGCTGTTAAGAGCACTGACTGCTCTTCCAGAGGTCCTGAGTTCAATTCACAGTAATCGCATCAGGACTCACAACCATCTGTAATGGGATCCCATGCCCTCTTCTGGAGTGTCTGAAGACAACTACAGTGTACCCATGTACATGAAAGAAATAAAATGTTTTAAAAGAAAAAAGAAAATTTCTGATATACAGACCTGTGATGTTTAAATTTAGTTTCCTTTTTAGAGCTAATTTATCCATTTCCTTTCATTGTTTGCTTGTTTTCCTAGGATTTCTTAAGGGTTTCCTTCCTTTCCTCTTTAAGGCCTTCTCTCACATCCATAAAGGTTCTTTTAGGGCCCTTGTCTTCTTCTTCAGCTGTGCTGCATTTCCCAGGGCCTGTTGTGGTAGGGTTGCTGAGCTCTGCTGGAGACATATTATCCGAACTGTTATCAATAGTTTTTTTCCAGCATAAATGACATTTTTGGGTTTAGTTCATGTCCACTAACTCATCGGTCATTCACCATTTAATTACCTGGCTTCCTCAGAAACTGTTTGAACAAGCCGGGCAGTGGTGCCTCACGCCTTTAATCCCAGCACTTGGGATGCAGAGACAGGTGGATTTCTGAGTTCCAAGCCAGCCTGGTCTACAGAGTGAGTTCCAGGACAGCCAGGGCTACACAGAGAAACCCTGTCTCAAAAAACCAAAAAAAGAAAAAGAAAGAAAGGGAAGGAAGGAAGGAAGGAAGGAAGGAAGAAAAGAAACGGTTTGAACACTTTTCTCTCCTTCCTTTCATAAAAATAAAGTAATTTGCCTTAAAAACAAACAAACAAACAAACAAACAAACAAACTGAAAAAGCCTCCAGGTTCTCCCTGCTTTCCTGATGCCTCTGAGATAGGTGTTTCCAGCAGGTCAGCAGGCTGATGCCGGGAAGCTAGTGTTCTAGGTGGAAGCCCGCACTCTGGAGTCTGACTCTACACCCTTACTTCACGGTCTAACATATGTACAGCTGAAACTACCAACGCCAACCATTACACAGCACTCATTTCTCTCTGTTCTGTTAGGTTAAGTAAACCCAAATTACCTCTAACATGTTCAGAAAAATACTTAAGCCTCAAGGTCCCCCCAATAATTTGGAGGACTGACCTAGATCCACTCTGACACTCTGGACAGAAGTAACATTTTATTTAATGAGAGGTCTCGGTAGCATGCTGGTAGAACCTACACACACAACACTGATAGCTGCTGTTCACCAAGGTTACTCTCCAGGCAGTCCATGCTGTAAGCAGGCCAGAGTCCAGCAGGAAAGTGTGTGGTGCACCGGCTCCACCAGCTCTTAGGTTCCTACTGTTTGTCTTCTTTACTGAGAGGCTGTTCAGAGCCAGGCTCGACCCAGGACAGGCCAGCAACCTGAACACTCTTATCGTGCTGTTCCTCGCGCTTCTTTCTCTGAATCAGCTTCTTCGCTCTGGCATCATAACGAAAGAATGGGCTCCAGGGAGAAAACGTGATGGCATAGGCGTCTTCTATCTTGGGCGGGTCAAACAGACTAGCAGCACAGTCCTTAACACTTTCGGCTGCTTTCCGTTTAAAAAGCTGAAGGAACTTTTCATAAATCATTGCGGCGTTCAGGTTCAGTGGGCTCTTGGTGCTGATCTCATAGAAGATGCTCCTTGCGTACATTAACACCTGCCATATGTGATTCTGGTTCGGCGTCCACTTGGCGAAGGCTCTTTTCACATCCAGCTCGCCCGAATTTGGATCCACCAGTGGGTGAAAGACGGGGATATCAAAGAGCAGGCGTGGACAGTCGCCATCTGGATAATTCTCAGGAATATGCACGGTAAACTTGAATATGCCTCCCTGATACAGCCCGCGCCCTATGAATATTATTCCAAACCACAGTAATTCCGACTGGTAGGACGGCTGCACATGGACTCCAGGCAGCTTCTGCTTCACCGCCAGTGTAAATTCCGCATGAACCGAATATTCCTGGGAGAAGGGTCTGTCTGTAGGAGCCGTGGGTGCCGCATCTTCACTGGCCTGCTGGGCCAGGCTTCGATCTGGGCAGAGCATTTTGGGGAACAGAAGGTAGCGGTTTTGTGGGTGCGCTACTTTTTCACATGCTCCGCTAATGTCTTCTCTTCGCCTTCAGCTCGTTTGAGCACAGAGCATGCAGACGCGCTCCACAAAGGCATCATAATGTGTCCTCCAAGGAAGGTCAGTGCTGTGTCATCAAAGGCTTCTGTCCTCAGCATTCACTCTGGATGCCCTTGGTGCCTGAGCAATGGGGCTGAGCATCACTCCGGGCCAACAGCATCTCAGGCTGTAGTCCAGCCCGGCCGCTGATGCTCCATCAATAGAATTTTTATCTTGGCACATGGGCATCCGGGTTTGGGATAAGTGTAACTCTAGGTACTGATAACCTGCTTTTGTCTTTATCGGGTGAGTGGGTTTTTTTTTTCTCTTGGTTTCCTTTGTCCTCTCTGGTCCTTAGGAGGGTGTGGTGGCTTTGAGAATTCTCCTTGTAGACGCCTGTGAGATTTTGTCATGGTTTCAAGGAGAATGTTTTCCTAGTTTTCAGGTAGATTTTTTTCTAGAGCTGAAACGTAGAAAAGGGGATGGGGTAAGAGCGAGGTTGAGGGGTCCACAAGAGGGACGAAAGCGGGCTGTTCCACCAGGATCTGCTTAGTCCTCTGGGAAGGAGCTCAGAGAATGAGGAGAGCCCGGAGCAGGTAGTCTGTTACAGAGGTGAGGGAGGATGAGACTGGGGGATGGCATTGGAGGAGAGAAGGGACAGTGGAGATCTGAAGCTTGCCTGCCTTCTTCCCTGGCAGGCGTGGCTAGTGGGTCCTTAAGGAATGCCTGCTGGAGTTGGGCCTAGGATAAAGACATGAGGATAAAGTATAGCTTCCTGGGAACATGGAAAGATTAAATCAAACTTGTTTTTTCAAACATTTTTAATTTGTCTCTGGACTTAATTACATGATGGTTGCCTTAAAACCCTTTGTTAGATAACCTTAATATGTATTTCGTATATTTTAAAGATTATTTTATATGTTATGAGTACACTGTAGCTCTCTTCAGACACAGCAGGAGAAGGCATAGGAGTCCACTAAAGATGGCTGTGATCAGGCATGTGCATGCTCAGAATCCAACTCAGCATCTCTGGAAGAGCAGTCGGTGTTTTTTTGTTTTTTGGTTGTTTTTTTGGTGTTGTTGTTTGTTTTGTTTTTGTTTTTCAAGACAGGGTTTCTCTGTGTAGCCCAGGCTGTACTGGAACTCACTCTGTAGACCAGCCTGGCCTCAAACTCAGAAATTTGCCTGTCTCTGCCTCCCAGAGTGCTGGGATTACAGGCATGTGCCACCACCGCCCAGCCGGCAGTCGTGTTTTTAACCACTGAGCCATCTCTCCAGCCATGTATTACCTCTTACTGTTGACATCTATAGGGTATATATTACCAGGTTTTGTTGTTATTGCTGTTTGTTTTCAGAGCAAATCTCAGTATGCCACTCTGGCAGGTTTGGAACTTCCAATGTGGACCAAGCTGGCCTCTCATCCTCCCAAGTGCTGTAACTAAAGGCAAGCACCACCACCTCCTCTAGCAAACAAAAGGAACCATTTTAGTGTCTGGGAGGTGGGGAGGTCAGGGTCTCCTGTAGCCCAGGCCGTCCTTAAACTCACTATGTACCTGAGACTGCTTGTGAATTCTTCATCTACCTGCCTCTGTCCCCTAAATGCTGATGATGCAGGGGTGTGCCCTGACTCCATTTCATGCAGTTCTGGGGACTGAATCATGAGCATCATGTGTCCTAGGCAAGTACTCTATCAATTAAAGTATATCTTTGGCCCTAGTGTATAGTTTTGAGACTTAGACATTGGAGCATTATGTTATGGTGAATCTCATTGGGACTTTCTGGTTTTGCTGGCATTTTTAATGCTGTTCCAGCACTGTGGACAACAGGGAGGAGAGTTTATGCAGCTCTGTGGGAAATCCAGGCTCATGGAGGCTCAGTATTACTGAGGATAGGAAGATCCTTCTACCCTCCAGCCTAGCTTCCTGGGAATTCCCCAAGAAGGAAGTGTACACAGGCTCTCTGTGTGGTCGCCTCCCTGGTACACAGTAGTGGGAGTGTGCTGTGTCTTAGTTTGCTTTAACAGCTGTGATAAAGACCATGACCAAAAACAACCTGAGGAAAGGGTTTCTTTAGGTCACACTTCATCACTGAGGGAAGTCAGGGCAGGAAGCTGGAGGCAGGAGCTGATGCAGAGGCCATGGAGGACGATCCTGACCGGCTTGCTCCCTGTGACTGGCTCAGCCTGCTCTCCTCTACTTCCGGGGCACACCTGCCCACAGTGACACCACTCACAATAGGCTGGGCTCTCCCTTATCAAACACCAATCAAGAAAATGCCCTACAGGGTTATCTACAGCTCACTCCTGTCACATTTTCTCAGTCAAGGGTCCCCCTTTCCTGATGAGCTGAGCTTGTGTCAAGTTGACAGAAAACAAACAAAAACAAAAAATACAAAACAAACGAGCACAGATTACTTAGTGTAGCAAGACAGATTTTGTTTGGTGTGTTCTTGGTGTCTCCTCTTTATGCCAATGGTGAATTTTCCTTGTCCTTTGGTTAACACATTTCTCTTTTGCTATGTTCTATTTATTTGTTTATTTATGTATTCTATACTGAGACAGACTCTTGCTATGTAGCCTAGACTGTCCTCAAATTCAAGATCTTCCTTCTTAGACCTCCCCAGAGCTGGGATAACTGGCAGGAGCCATCACACAGAGACTCTTCCTGGTCCTTAGGCTGGGAAGAACAGGCTTTTCCTGTGACTTTAAAGTCTGCTCTCGTGGACGATCTGAGGGCCAGCTCCTTTTGAGCCGGAGATCTAGAATGCAGGCGTGAAAACGAAGCCATTGCCCTTTGATTCTTGGGTACTGGGGCAAAGCCATCTTATGCTTGCTTTGTATATAATATCCTAAGTTTGTCCTTAGCTGGACTGACAGGGAAAAGGATGTCTACTCTATCTTCATGGAAATAGAAGTCTCTTGAATTTTTACAGGTTGTTAAAGTATAGCAGTTGTATGGCAAAGGGTATTTCTCTCACATACAGGACAATGACTCTCTGTTAGAGTAACACAGCCATGTGACCCAGAAATACAGTCAAGACACCACACCTCCATCACCCCTAAGAAGTTTCTTCTTCGTGTTCATAGTGAGGAACTCCACAGTGACCAGGGTCTGAGCAGTGAGTGGACAAGTGGCTCTACTAGCCAGGATTCAAGATCCAAGGGGATCAAAGCCACACACTGTCACACTGCACTCTCAGTTCATAGTGATGTCCTCCACAGTGACCAGGGTCTGAGCTGGGAGGGGCCTCAGCCTAGGAGATCTCAGGGAGGTCAGCATCCTTAAGAAAGTGGCCCAGTGGCTTCTTTGTGGACCTAAGGAGCCAAAACTAATCTCATGGATCACTGGAGGCCAGTGTGCTACAGCACCTGAAGAGGATGGCCCAAAGCTCACATTCTTCTCCAGGAAGCCTGCTTCCAAGGAGGGAGACAGTCCCTGACGAATTCACATTGGACCACCCCCCCCCAGTTAAGCGGATCTGTGATGCCCATCCCAAATGTCTACACAAAGGAGAAGGCCAGAATCATCAGAGAGAAATAGAAGAATTTCAGAAGGCGCTCTTTTTGCCTGACTCTTTGGCATTTGAACAGAAAGGGCCAAGGAAGCTACAGAGCAACAGAGCAAGACATGGACAGAAAGAGAAACAAGCTGTTGGAGCACTGCAGTACTTTTGTCTTTTTTGTTTGTTTGTTTGTTTGTTTGTTTTTAGACAGGGTTCCTCTGTGTAGCTCTGGCTGTCCTGGAACTCACTCTGTATACCAGGCTGGTCTCGAACTCAGAAATCCACCTGCCTCTGCCTCCCAAGTGCTGGGATTACAGGAGTGTGCCACCACGCCTGGCTACTGCAATACATTTTCACTGAAGCCAAGCAAAAACAAATCTATAGAGAAATGTCTCAACAGGTGATGGTTCTGCTTGCTGCCAAGTACGACCGATGTGGGTAAGAGCCTGAGAGCCTCTTGGTACAAGACATCTAGGAGAGATCCAACTCCTATAGGTTGTCCTCTGACCTATACATGTGTGCTATTGCACAGACACACACACACACACACACACACACACACACACACACAAATAAATGAATGTACTAAAATGTTCTAAATACATAAATAATTGGACATTCTACTACATACCTGTAATCCTAGCACTTGGACCACAGAAGCAGGAGAGTTCTGAGTTCAAGGTGGAGGCCAATCTAGGCTACATACCAAGACTCTTTCTAAAAACAGAGGCTGTATATCTAGCCTGAACCAGACGCTGGATTTGAGGATCATCGTTGAAATACACACACACACACACACACACACACACACAAAGAGAGAGAGAGAGAGAGAGAGCACAAATACCAAATAAATAAATAAATAAACAAGCAATAAAGGCAACAGGATGGCTCAGTGGGTAAAAGGGCTTGTCACACAAGCCTGCCGTCCTGGGCTCAATTCCTAGAACCATGTAAAGACGGAAGGAGAGAGCAGACTTCACAAAGCTGTGCTAGGATGTTCCCCATCATACAGGGAGAGAGCTTAATACTTAAATAATTAAAATAGACAAGTGAATACTCTGAGAGGGTTGATGTTTTACCATTTTATGGATAAATTAATGAATGAGATTATCCTATTTTATTTAGAAACAATAAATCACTAACATTTGAATTGATTTATATTTTGTAACAAGTGCTCTTAGGCTTTATATTCTTTGGTCCTTACAATTACTATGAGATGGGTGATATTATTCTCATTTAAGGTGAGAAAATCAAAGTTTTTGGGTTTTTTTTTGTTTGTTTGTTTGTTTGTTTGAGACAGGGATTCCCCGTGTAGCATATGCTCTCCTAGAACTCACTCTGTAGTCCAGGCTGGCCTGGAGCTCACAGAGATCCATGTGCCTCTGCCTCTTGAGTGCTGGGATCCAGGGCCTGTACCACCATTGCCCAACTTTAAGATGGGAAACTTTATGCTCAGCAAAACAGAATATGTCCAAGGTCACCCAGGTAGATTTAGTAGCCCCAGAAGGAAAGAGTTGTCCATGTACCAAGTTTTGAGATGGTTTTGATTGGCACCCTTTTGATTACATGACTACAAAATGACCATCAAGTGCTTGACCTACTGGCCTACCATGGTCCTCTAGAGCAAAGTAAGGGAATTGGGAGTGATTTTTAGAGGAAGTGTCTTGGTCACTTTTCTTTTTTCTTTCTTTCATTTTTTTTTTAAGATTTATTTATTTATTTTATGGATAGTACACAACCATTGCTTTCTTGAGACACACCAGAAGAGGGCACCAGACCCCATTACAGATGGCTGTGAGCCACCATATGGTTGCTGGGATTTGAACTCAGGACCTCTGAAAGAGCAGTCAGTGCTCTTAACCACTGAGCCATCTCTCCAGCCCCCACAGACTCCTTTTCATTGTGTCCCATAAGTTGGGTATACTACATCATCACTTTCATTGAATTCTAGAAAGTCTTTTGTTTCTTAATTTCAGTCATGGGGCAATTTTTAATTAGTAATTTAAAGGTTTTTTCTTTCCAGTTTCCATGAGTTTGAAAGTTTTCTGTTGTTCCTGTTGTAGATATCCAGCTTTAATCTGTGATGGTCTGATAGTATGTAAGGTGTTATCTC
Source organism: Apodemus agrarius (assembly GCA_964023405.1). NCBI lineage: Eukaryota > Metazoa > Chordata > Mammalia > Rodentia > Muridae > Apodemus > Apodemus agrarius. The sequence goes on from OZ030010.1 coordinate 8,557,676, forward strand.
AATTTTCATATATCTATTGAGACTTGCTTTGTGTGTGAGAATGTGGTCAATTTGGGGGAAGTTCCATGAGGTCTTGAGAAGGGGGTATATTCTTTTGTGTTTGGTCAAGTGGTATGTAAATATCTTTTTTTGTTGTTTGTTTGGTTTTGTTTTTTTGTTTTTTTTTTTTTTTTTGGTCTTTTTGAGACAGGGTTTCGCTGTGTAGCCCTGGCTGTCCTGGAACCTACTCTGTAGACCAGGTTGGCCTTGAACTCCTGCCAAGTGCTGGGACTATAGGTGAGCGCCACCACTGCCCAGCTGTAAATATCTTTGAGGTCCATTTGGTTTGTGACATCAATTAGCCTTTCTCTGGGGTCTTCTTTTATTTGTTTATTTTTGTATGGATGTCCTGTCTATTGTCAGGAGTGGAGCATTGAAGTCTCCCAATATCCATGTTGATTATACGTGATTTAAGGTCAGGTTGTGTTTCCTTTATGAACTTGGACACCCTTCTGTTTGGGGCATAGATGTTAAAAGAACTCCAATGTCTTCTTGTTGAAAGATATTTTCAGCTGGGCATGGTGGCACGCGCCTTTAATCCCAGCACTTGGGAGGCAGAGTCAGGTAGATCAATTCACAGTAATCGCATCAGGACTCACAACCATCTGTAATGGGATCCCATGCCCTCTTCTGGAGTGTCTGAAGACAACTACAGTGTACCCATGTACATGAAAGAAATAAAATGTTTTAAAAGAAAGAAAAGAAAATTTCTGATATAAGGACCTGTGATGTTTAAATTTAACGTTTCCTTTTTAGAGCTTTTTTATCCATTTCCGTTCATTGTTTGCTTGTTTTCCTAGGATTTCTTAAGGGTTTCCTTCCTTTCCTCTTTAAGGACTTCTCTCACATCCATAAAGGCTCTTTTAGGGCCCTTGTCTTTTGCTTCAGCTGTGCTGCATTTCCCAGGGCCTGTTGTGGTAGGGTTGCTGAGCTCTGGTGGAGACATATTATCTGGACTGTTATCAATAAAGTTTTTTTTCCAGAATAAATGACATTTTTGGGTTTAGTTCATGTCCATTAACACATCGGTCATTCACCATTTAATTACCTGGCTTCCTCAGAAACTGTTTGAACAAGCTGGGCAGTGGTGCTACACGCCTTTAATCCCTGCACTTGGGAGGCAGAGGCAGGCGGATTTCTGAGTTCCAGGCCAGCCTGTTCTACAGAGTGAGTTCCAGGACAGCCAGGGCTACACAGAGAAAACCTGTCTCCAAAAACCAAAAAAGAAAAAAGAAAAAAGAAAGAAAGGAAATGGTTTGAATATTTTCCCCTTCTTCATGTCATAAAAATAAAGTAATTTGCCTTAAAAACAAACTTACAAACAAACTGAAAATACCTCCTGGTTCTGCCTGCTTTCCTGATGCCTCTGAGATAGGTGTTTCCAGCAGGTCAGCAGGCTGAGGCCGGGAAGCTAGTGTTCTAGGCGGAAGCCTGCACTCTGGAGTCTGACTCTACACCCTTCTTCACGGTCTAACATATGTACAGCTGAAACTACCAACACCAACCATTACACAGCACTCATTTCTCTCTGTTCTGTTAGGTTGACTAAACCCAAATTACCTCTAACATGTTCAGAAAAATACTTAAGCCTCAAGGTCCCCCCAATAATTTGGAGGACTGACCTAGATGCACTCTGACACTCTGGACAGAAGTAACGTTTTATTTAATGAGAGGTCTCGGTAGCATGCTGGTAGAACCTACACACACAACACTGATAGCCCCTGTTCACCAAGGTTACTCTCCAGGCAGTCCATGCTGTAAGCAGGCCAGAGTCCAGCAGGAAAGTGTGTGGTGCACCGGCTCCACCGGCTCTTAGGTTGCTACTGTTTGTCTTCTTTACTGAGAGGCTGTTCAGAGCCAGGCTCGACCCACGACAGGCCAGCAACCTGAACACTCTTATCGTGCTGTTCCTCGCGCTTCTTTTTCTGAATCAGCTTCTTCGCTCTGGCATCATAACGAAAAAATGGGTTGCAGGGAGAAAACGTGATGGCATAGGCGTCTTCTATCTTGGGCGGGTCAAACAGATGAGCAGCACAGTCCTTAACACTTTCGGCTGCTTTACGTTTAAAAAGCTGAAGGAACTTTTCATAAATCATTGCGGCATTCTGGTTCAGCGGGCTCTTGGTGCTGATCTCCTAGAAGATGCGCCTTGCGTACACTAACACCTGCTATATGTGATTCCGGTTCGGCGTCCACTTGGCGAAGGCTCTTTTCACATCCAGCTCGCCCGAATTGGGATCCACCAGTGGGTGAAAGACGGGGCCATCAAAGAGCAGGCGTGGACAGTCGCCATCTGGATAATTCTCAGGAATATGCACGGTAAACTTGAATATGCCTCCCTGATACAGCCTGCGCCCTATGAATATTATTCCAAACCACAGTAATTCCGACTGGTAGGACGGCTGCACGTGGACTCCAGGCAGCTTCTGCTTCACCGCCAGTGTAAATTCCGCATGAACCGAATATTCCTGGGAGAAGGGTCTGTCTGTAGGAGGCCTGGGTGCCGCATCTTCACTGGCCTGCTGGGCCAGGCTTCGATCTGGGAGAGCATTTTGGGGAACAGAAGGTAGCGGTTTTGTGGGTGCGCTTCGTTTTCACATGCTCTGCTAATGTCTTCTCTGCGCCTTCAGCTCGTTTGAGCACAGAGCATGCAGAGGCGCTCCACAAAGGCATCATAATGTGTCCTCCAAGGAACGTCAGTGCTGTGTCATCAAAGGCTTCTGTCCTCAGCATTCACCCTGGATGCCCTTGGTGCCTGAGCGCTGGGGCTGAGCGTCACCGCGGGCCAACAGCAACTCGGGCTGTAGTGCAGCCCGGCCCCTGACGCTCCATCAATAGAATTTTTATCTTGGCACATGGGCATCTGGGTTTGGGATATGTGTAATTCTAGGTAGTGATAACCTGCTCGTGTCTTTATTGGGTGAGTGGAGTTCTTTCTCTCTCTTGGTTTCCTTTGTCCTCTCTGGTCCTTAGGAGGGTGTGGTGGCTGTTGAGATTTCTTCTTGTAGACTCCTGTGAGATGTGGTCATGGTTTCAAGGAGAATGTTTTCCTAGTTTTTAGGTAGATGTTTTCCTAGAGCTGAAACGTAGAAAAGGGGATGGGCTAGGAGCCAGGTTGGGGGGTCCACGAGAGGGAGGAAAGTGGGCTGTTCCACCAGGATCTGCTTAGTCCTCTGGGAAGGAGCTCAGAGAATGAGGAGAGCCCAGAGCAGGTAGTCTGTTACAGAGGTGAGGGAGGATGAGACTGGGGGATGACATTGGAGGAGAGAAGGGACAGTGAAGACTGAAGCTTACCTGCCTCCTTCCCTGGCAGGCGTGGCTAGAGGGTCCTTAAGGAATGCCTGCTGGAGTTGGGCCTGGATAAAGACATGAGGAGGGAGTGTAGCTTGCTGGGAACAGGGACAGATTAAATCAAATATGTTTTTTTCAAACATATTTTTAATTTGTCCCGAGTTAGTTTTACATGATGGTTGCCTTAAAATCTTTTGTTGGATAACCTTAATATGTATTTCATATATTTTAAAGATTCATTTTATATATGATGAGTACACTGTAGCTCTCTTCAGACACAGCAGAAGAAGGCATAGGATCCCACTACAGTTGGCTGTGAGCAGGCATGTGGTGCTCGGAATCCAACTCAGCATCTCTGGAAGAGCAGTCAGTGTTTTTTTGTTTTTTGGGGTTATTTTTTGTTTGTTTTGTTTTTTGTTTTTTAAGACAGGGTTTCTCTGTGTAGCGCTGGCTGTCCTGGAACTTACTCTGTAGACCATGCTGGCCTTGAACTCAGAAATCTGCCTGCCTCTGCTTCCCAGAGTGCTGGGATTACAGGCGTGTGCCACCACCGCCTGGCCGGCAGTCGTGTTTTTAACCACTGAGTCATCTCTCCAGCCATGTATTACCTCTTACTGTTGACATCTATAGGGTATATATTGCCAGGTTTAGTTGTTATTGCTGTTTTCTTTTCAGAGGAAATCCCAGTATGCCACTCTGGCAGGTTTGGAACTTACAGTGTGGACCAAGCTGGCCTCTCAGCCTCCCAAGTGCTATAACTATAGGCAAGCAACATCACCTCGTCTAGCAAACAAAAGAAACCATTTTAGCATCTGGGAGGTGGGGAGGTCAGGGTCTCCTGTAGCCCAGGCCGTCCTTAAACTCACTATGTACCTGAGACTGCTTGTGAATTCTTCATCTACCTGCCTCTGTCCCCTACATGCTGATGTTGCAGGGGTGTGCCCTGACTCCATTTCATGCAGTTCTGGGGACTGAATCATGAGCATCATGTGTCCTAGGCAAGTACTCTATCAATTAAAGTATGTCTTTGGCCCTAGTGTATCGTTTTGAGACTTAGACATTTGGAGCATTATGTTATGGTGAATCTCATTGGGACTTTCTGGTTTTGCTGGCAATTTTAATGCTGTTCCAGCACTGTGTACTGCAGGGAGGAGAGTTTATGCAGCTCTGTGGGAAATCCAGGCTCATGGATTTCCAGCCTCATTACTGAGGATAGTAAGATCCTTCTGCCCTCCAGCCTAGCTTCCTGGGATATCCCCAAGAAGGAAGAGTACACAGGCTCTCTGTGTGGTCGCCGCCCTGGTACACAGTGGTGGGAGTGTGCTGTGTCTTAGTTTGCTTTAACAGCTGTGATAAAGACCATGACCAAAAACAACCTGAGGAAAGGGTTTCTTTAGGTCACACTTCATCACTGAGGGAAGTCAGGGCAGGAAGCTGGAGGCAGGAGCTGGTGCAGAGGCCATGGAGGACGATCCTGACTGGCTTGCTCCCTGTGAGTGGCTCAGCCTGCTCTCCTCTACTTCCGGGGCACACCTGCCCACAGTGACACCACTCACAGTAGGCTGGGCTCTCCCTTATCAAACACCAATCAAGAAAATGCCCTACAGGGTTATCTACAGCTCACTCCTGTCACATTTTCTCAGTCAAGTGTCCCCCTTTCCTGATGAGCTGAGCTTGTGTCAAGTTGACAGAAAACAAACAAACAAAAACAAAAAATACAAAACAAAACTAACGAGCACAGATTACTTAGTGTAGCAAGACAGATTTTGTTTGGTGTGTTCTTGGTGTCTCCTCTTTGTGCCAATGGTGATCTTTTCCTGGTCCTTTGGTTCACGCATTCCTCTTTTGCTATGTTTTATTTATTTGTTTATTTATGTATTCTATACTGAGACAGACTCTTGCTATGTAGCCTAGACTGTCCTCAAATTCAAGATCTTCCTTCTTAGACCTCCCCAGAGCTGGGATACCTGGCAGGAGCCATCACACAGAGACTCTTCCTGGTCCTTAGGCTGGGAAGAACAGGCTTTTCCTGGGACTTTAAAGTCTGCTCTCGTGGACGATCTGAGGGCCAGCTCCTTTTGATCCAGAGATCTAGAATGCAGGCGTCAAAACGAAGCCATTGCCCTTTGATTCTTGGGTACTGCGGCAAAGCCATCTTATGCTTGCTTTGTATATAATATCCTAAGTTTGTCCTTAGCTGGACTGACAGGGAAAAGGATGTCTACTCTATCTTCATGGAAATAGAAGTCTCTTGAATTATTACAGGTTGTTAAAGTATAGCAGTTGTATGGCAAAGGGTATATCTCTCACACATACAGGACAATGACTCTCTGTTAGAATAACACAGCCATGTGACCCAGAAATACAGTCAAGACACCACACCTCCATCACCCCTAAGAAGTTTCTTCTTCATGTTCACAGTGAGGTACTCCACAGTGACCAGGGTCTGAGCAGTGAGTGGACAAGTGGCTCTACTAGCCAGGATGCAAGATCCAAGGGGATCAAAGCCACACACTGCCACACTGCACTCTCAGTTCATAGTGAGGTCCTCCACAGTGACCAGGGTCTGAGCTGGGAGGGGCTTCAGCCTAGGAGAACTCAGGGAGGTCAGCATCCTTAAGAGAGTGGACCAGTGGCTTCTTTGTGGACCTAAGGAGCCAAAACAAATCTCATGAACCAGTAGAGGCCAGTGTGCTACAGCACCTGAAGAGGATGGCCCCAAGCTCACATTCTTCTCCAGGAAGCCTTCTGATTCCAAGGAGGGAGACAGTCCCTGACGAATTCACATTGGACCACCCCCCCCCCTTGTTAAGAGGATCTGTGATGCCCATCCCAAATGTCTACACAAAGGAGAAGGCCAGAATCATCAGAGAGTAATAGAAGAATTTCAGAAGGTGCTCTTTTTGCCTGACTCTTTGGCATTTGAACAGAAAGGGCCAAGGAAGCTACAGAGCAACAGAGCAAGACATGGACAGAAAGAGAAACAAGCTGTTGGAGCACTGCAGTACTTTTTTCTTTCTTTCTTTTTTTTTTTTTTTTTGGTTTTTAGACAGGGTTTCTCTGTGTAACTCCGGCTGTCCTGGAACTCACTTTGTAGACCAGGCTGGTCTAGAACTCAGAAATCTGCCTGCCTCTGCCTCCCAAGTGCTGGGATTACAGGAGTGTGCCACCACGCCTGGCTACTGCAATACATTTTCACTGAAGCCAAGCAAAAACAAATCTATAGAGAAATGTCTCAACAGGTGATGGCTCTGCTTGCTGCCAAGCATGACCGATGTGGGTAAGAGCCTGAGAGCCAGTTGGTAGAAGACATCTGGGAGAGATCCAACTCCTGTAGGTTGTTGTCCTCTGACCTATACATGTGTGCTATTGCACACACACACACACACACACACACAAATAAATGAACGTACTAAAATTTCTAAATACATAAATAATTGGACATTCTACTACACACCTGTAATCCTAGCACTTGGACCACAGAAGCAGGAGAGTTCTGAGTTCAAGGTGGAGGCCAATCTAGGCTACATACCAAGACTCTTTCTAAAAACAGAGGCTGTATATCTATCCTGAACCAGACCCTGGATTTGAGGCTTAGTATTGAAACAGACACACACACACACACACACACACACACACACACACACAGAGAGAGAGAGAGAGAGAGAGAGAGAGAGAGAGAGAGAGCGCACAAATACCAAATAAATAAATAAACAAGCAATAAAGGTCAACAGGATGGCTCAGTGGGTAAAAGGGCTTGTCACACAAGCCTGCCGTCCTGGGCTCAATTCCTAGAACCATGTAAAGACGGAAGGAGAGAGCAGACTTCACAAAGCTGTGCTATGATGTTCCCCATCATACAGGGAGAGAGCTTAATACTTAAATAATTAAAATGGACAAGTGAATACTCTGAGAGGTTTCATGTTTTACCATTTTATTGATAAATTAATGAATGAGACTATCCTATTTTATTTAGAAACAATAAATCACTAATATTTGTAATGATTTATATTTTATAACAAGCGTTCTAAGGCTTTATAAGCTTTGGTCCTTACAATTACTATGAGATGGGTGATATTATTCTCATTTAAGGTGAGAAAATCAAATTTTTTCGGTTTTTTGTTTGTTTGATTATTTGTTTGTTTGTTTGTTTGTTTGAGACAGGGATTCTCCGTGTAGCATATGCTCTCCTAGAACTCACTCTGTAGTCCAGGCTGGCCTGGAGCTCACAGAGATCCCTGTGCCTCTGCCTCTTGAGTGCTGGGATTCAGGGCGTGTACCACCATTGCCCAGCTTTAAGATGGGAAACTTTATGCTCAGCAAAACAGAATATGTCCAAGGTCACCCAGGTAGATTTAGTAGTCCCAGAAGGAAAGAGTTGTCTATGTACCAAGTTTGAGATGGTTTTGATTGGCTCCCTTTTGATTACATGACTACAAAATAACCATTAATAAGTGCTTGACCTACTGGCCTACCATGGTCCTGTAGAGCAAAGTAAGGGAATTAGGAGTGATTTTAGAGGAAGTGTCTCAGTCAGTTTTCTTTTTTCTTTCTTTCTGTTTTTAAAGATTTATTTATTTATTTTATGGATAGTACACAACCATTGCTCTCTTGAGACACACCAGAAGAGGGCACCAGACCCCATTACAGATAGCTGTGAGCCACCATGTGGTTGCTGGGAATTGAGCTCAGGACCTCTAGAAGAGCAGTCAGTGCTCTTAACCACTGAGCCATCTCTCCAGCTCTGTCTTAAAGTTTTGAATCACACAAGTCTTTCACTTGCTCGGTTAGAGTTACCCCAAGATATTTGTATTATTTATGGCTGTCGTGAAGGGTGTTGTTCCCCTCCCTTTATCAGCCCCTTTGTCATTTGCATATAGGAAGGCTATTTTACTGAAAGTGTTTATTGGCTGTAGAGTTACCCAGCCAAATTTTTAGTCCACTTAAGTGTCCTTTCTTATCATAAGTGTGTGTGTGTGTGTGTGTGTGTGTGTGTGTGTGTGTTTTATACTCTATTTTCTTTTTTTTTCTTTAATATAGTCTTTATTTACAGTTCAAATGATTTCCCCTTTCCTGGACACCACCTCCCGAAAAGTCCCATAATCCCTCTTCCCTCCCACTGTTCCCCTATCCACCCCTTCTCACTTCCCTGTCCTCATATTCCTTATGTCTTATCATATCATCGGCAAATAAAGATATTTTGACTTATTCCTTTCTAATTTGAATCTTCTTGATCTTTAGTTGTCTTATTGCTTGATATTAGACCTAAAGTAGCTGGGCGTGGTGGCACATGCCTGTCATCCCAGCACTTGGGAGGCAGAGGCAGGCAGATTTTTGAGTTCGAGGGCAGCCTGGTCTACAGAGTGAGTTCCAGGACAGCCAGGGATACACAGAGAAACCCTGTCTCGAAAAAACAAAAATACAAAAAAAAAAAAATAGCTGAAGCACTATTTTGAATAGATGTGGACAGCCATTTCTTGTTCCTGATTAGGGGGTTGTTTTGAGTTTCTTTCCATTTAAGTTGATGGCTATGGGCGTGCTGTAAACTATCTTTACTACATTGAGGTATGTCCCTTGTATCCCCAATCTCTCTGGTACTTTTATTATAAAGGGATGTTGCATTTTTGTCAAACACCTTTTCTGTATCTAAGGAGATGGCCATGTAGTTTTTGTCTTTCAGTTTGTCTATATAGTGGATTTCATTTTTCAATTTATGTTATGTTGAACCATCCCTGAATCCCTGGGATGAAGCTTACTTTATCATGGGCGATGGATTTTATGTGTTCTTGGATGCACTTTGTCAGTATTTTATTGAGGTTGTTGCATCTGTGTTCATAGGGGATATTGGTTTGTAATTCTGTCTTTTTTTTTTTTTTTGGTTGGGTCTTTATGTGGTTTGAGTGTCAGGGTAACTGTGACCTCCTAAGAAAACCTGGGCAATGTTCATTTTGTTTCTATTTTGTGGAGTATTGGCATTAGCTCTTAGGGTTAGGAGGAGCTAGGGTTAGGGTCTTTGAACGTCTGGTAAAATGCTGTGTTAAAACCATCTATCCATGAGCATTTTGAGTCAGTAGATTTTAATTACTCCTTCTATTTCACTGAGGCTTATGAGTCTGTTTAACTTGCTTATTTGATCTTAACTTTGGTAGGCAGTATGTAACAAGAGATGTATTCATTTCATTTAGATTTACCAATTTGGTAGAATATAGGGTTTTAAAGCATGATCTTATGATTCTCTGCATTTCCTTGATGTCTGATTTATGTCTCCCTTTTTATCTCTAACTTTGTTCATTTGCATCTTCCCTCTTTGCATTTTAGTTCATTTGGATAAGGGTTTGTCAACCTTACTGATCGTCTCAAAGAACCAACTATTTGTTTCATTGATTCTTTGTATTGTTTTGTGTTTGTTTGTATGTTTTTGATTTCAGCCCTGAGCTTCAGTATTTCCTGCAGTCTACTCCAATGGCTGTGATTTCTTCTTTATGTTCTAAAGCTTTGCGGTGTACTGGTGTTAGTGGAAGATCTCTACAATTTTTTATGTAGGCAGTTAGTGCTATGAACCTGCCCCCCCCTTTTTTTTTTTTTTTGGTTTTTAGAGACAGGGTTTCTCTGTGTAGCCCTGGCTGTCCTGGAACTCACTCTGTAGGCCAGGCTGGCCTCGAACTCAGAAATCCGCCTGCCGCTGCCTCCCAAGTGATGGGATTAAAGGTGTGAGCTACCACCGCCGTGGTTGCTGGGATTTGAACTCAGGACCTCTGGAAGAGCAGTCAGTGCTCTTAACCACTGAGCCATCTCTCCAGCCACTACAGACTCCTTTTCATTGTGTCCCATAAGTTGGGTATACTACATCATAAGTTTCATTGGATTCTAGAAAGTCTTTCATTTCTTAATTTCAGTCATGGGGCAATTTTTAATTAGTAATTTAAAGGTTTTTTCTTTCCAGTTTCCATGAGTTTGAAAGTTTTCTGTTGTTCCTGTTGTAGATATCCAGCTTTAATCTGTGATGGTCTGATAGTATGTAAGGTGTTATCTCAATTTTCATATATCTATTGAGACTTGCTTTGTGTCTGAGAATGTGGTCAATTTGGGGGAAGTTCCCTGAGGTGCTGAGAAGAGGGTATATTCTTTTGTGTTTGGTGAAGTGGTTTGTAAATATCTTTTTTTCTGTTTGGTTGTTTTGTTTTTTGGTTTTTTTGTTTTGTTTTTTGTTTTTGGTCTTTTTGAGCCAGGGTTTCTCTTTGTAGCTCTGCTTGTCCTGGAACTCACTCTGCAGACCACGCTGGCCTTGAACTCAGAAATCCACCTGCCAAGTGCTGGGACTATAGGTGAATGCCACCACCGCCCAGCTGTAAATATCTTTGAGGTCCATTTGGTTTGTGACATCAATTAGCCTTTCTCTGGGGTCTTCTTTTATTTATTTATTTATGTATGTATGGATGTCCTGTCCAGTGTCAGGAGTGGAGCATTTAAGTCTCCCAATATCCGTGTGTGATATGTGATTTAAGGTCTGGTTGTGTTTCCTTTATGAACTTGGACACCCTTCTGTTTGGGGCATAGATGTTAAAAGAATTCCAATGTCTTCTTGTTGAATATGTTCTTTAAGAAGTTTTCCGGGTCTGGAGAGATGGCTCAGCTGTTAAGAGCACTGACTGCTCTTCCAGAGGTCCTGAGTTCAATTCCCAGTAATCGCATCGGGACTCACAACCATCTATAATGGCATCCCATGCCCTCTTCTGGAGTGTCTGAAGACAACTACAGTGTACCCACATACATGAAAGAAAAAAATCTTTAAAAAGAAAAAGAAAATTCCTGATATAAGGACCTGTGATGTTTGAATTAAAAGGTTCCTTTTTAGAGCTAATTTATCCATTTGCTTTCTTGTTTGCTTGTTTTCCTAGGATTTCTTAAGGGTTTCCTTCCTTTCCTCTTAATGACTTCTCTCACATCCATAAAGGCTCTTTTAGGGCCCTTGTCTTCTTCTTCTTCAGCTGTGCTGCATTTCCCAGGGCCTATTGTGGTAGGGATGCAGAGATCTGGTGGAGACATATTATCCGGACTGTTATCAATTGAGCTTTTTTTCCTGCATAAATGACATTTTTTGGTTTAGTTCATGTCCACTAACACATCAGTCATTCACCATTTAATTACCTGGCTTCCTCAGAAACCGTTTGAACAAGCCAGGCAGTGGTGGCACAGCCTGTAATCCCAGCACTTGGGATGCAGAGACAGGTGGATTTCTGAGTTCCAGGCCAGCCAGCCTGGTCTACAGAGTGAGTTCCAGGACAGCCAGGGCTACGCAGATAAACCCTGTCTCAAAAAACCAAAAAAGAAAAAAAAAAGAAAAAGATAGAAAGGAAGGAAGGAAGGAAGGAAGGAAGAAAGAAAGAAAGAAAGAAAGAAAGAAAGAAAGGAAACGGTTTGAACACTTTTCTCTCCTTCCTGTCATAAAAATAAAGTAATTTGCCTTAAAAACAAAAATACAAACAAACTGAAAAAGCCTCCTGGTTCTGCCTGCTTTCCTGATGCCTCTGAGATAGGTGTTTCCAGCAGGTCAGCAGGCTGAGGCCAGGAAGCTAGTGTTCTAGGCGGAAGCCTGCACTCTGGAGTCTGACTCTACACCTTTCTTCACGGTCTAACATATGTACAGCTGAAACTACCAACGACAACCATTACACAGCACTCATTTCTCTCTGTTCTGTTAGGTTGACTAAACCCAAATTACCTCTAACATGTTCAGAAAAATACTTAAGCCTCAAGGTCCCCCCAATAATTTGGATGACTGACCTAGATCCACTCTGACACTCTGCACAGAAGTAACGTTTTATTTACTGAGAGGTCTCGGTAGCATGCTGGTAGAACCTACACACACAACACTGATAGCCCCTGTTCACCAAGTTTACTCTCCAGGCAGTCCATGCTGTAAGCAGGCCAGAGTCCAGCAGGAAAGTGTGTGGTGCACCGGCTCCACCGGCTCTTAGGTTGGTACTGTTTGTCTTCTTTACTGAGAGGCTGTTCAGAGCCAGGCCTGACCCACGACAGGCCAGCAACCTGAACACTCCTATCGTGCTGTTCCTCCAGCTTCTTTCTCTGAATCAGCTTCTTCGCTCTGGCATCATAACGAAAAAATGGGTTGCAGGGAGAAAACGTATGGCATAGGCGTCTTCTATCTTGGGCGGGTCAAACAGACGAACAGCACAGTCCTTAACACTTTCGGCTGCTTTACGTTTAAAAAGCTGAAGGAACTTTTCATAAATCATTGCAGCATTCGGGTTCAGCGGGCTCTTGGTGCTGATCTCGTAGAAGATGCTCCTTGCATACACTAACACCTGCCATATGTGATTCTGGTTCGGCGTCCACTTTGCGAAGGCTCTTTTCACATCCAGCTCGCCCGAATTGGGATCCACCAGTGGGTGAAAGACGGGGCCATCAAAGAGCAGGCGTGGACAGTCGCCATCTGGATAATTCTCAGGAATATGCACGGTAAACTTGAATATGCCTCCCTGATACAGCCCGCGCCCTATGAATATTATTCCAAACCACAGTAATTCCGACTGGTAGGACGGCTGCACGTGGACTCCAGGCAGCTTCTGCTTCACCGCCAGTGTAAATTCCGCATGAACCGAATATTCCTGGGAGAAGGGTCTGTCTGTAGGAGGCGTGGGTGCCGCATCTTCACTGGCCTGCTGGGCCAGGCTTCGATCTGGGCAGAGCATTTTGGGGAACAGAAGGTAGCGGTTTTGTGGGTGCGCTGTGTTTTCACATGCTCCGCTAATGTCTTCTCTTCGCCTTCAGCTCGTTTGAGCACAGAGCTTGCAGACGCGCTCCACAAAGGCATCATAATGTGTCCTCCAAGGAACATCAGTGCTGTGTCATCAAAGGCTTCTGTCCTCAGCATTCACCCTGGATGCCCTTGGTGCCTGAGCGCTGGGGCTGAGCGTCACAGCGGGCCAACAGCATCTCAGGCTGTAGTGCAGCCCGGCCCCTGATGCTCCATCAATAGAATTATTATCTTGGCGCATGAGCATCTGGGTTTGGGATATGTGTAATTCTAGGTACTGGGTTTGGGATATGTGTAATTCTAGGTACTGATAACCTGCTCTTGTCTTTATTGGGTGACTGGGTTTTTTTTTTTTTCTCTCTCTCTTGATTTCTTTTGTCCTCTCTGGTCCTTAGGAGGGTGTGGTGGCTGTTGAGAATTCTTCTTGCAGATACCTGTGAGATGTGGTCATGGTTTCAAGGAGAATGTTTTCCTAGTTTTCAGGTAGATGTTTTCCTAGAGCTGAAACGTAGAAAAGGGGATGGGCTAGGAGCCAGGTTGAGGGGTCCACAAGAGGGAGGAAAGCGGGCTGTTCCACCAGGATCTGCTTAGTCCTCTGGGAAGGAGCTCAGCGAATGAGGAGAGTCCAGAGCAGGTAGTCTCCTCCAGAGGTGAAAAAGGATGAGACTGGGGGATGGCACTGGAGGAGAGAAGGGACAGTGGAGATCTGAAGCTTGCCTGCCTGCTTCCCTGGCAGGCGTGGCTAGAGGGTCCTTAAGGAACGCCTGCTGGAGTTGGGCCTTGATAAAGACATGAGGAGGGAGTGTAGCTTGCTTGGTACAGGGACAGATTAAATCAAACTTGTTTTTACAAACATGTTTTTAATTAGTCCTTGGAGTTAATTTTATGATGGTTGCCTTAAAATCTTGTGTTAGATAAACTTAATATGTATTTCGTATATTTTAAAGATTATTTTATATATGATGAGTACACTGTAGGTCTCTTCAGACACAGCAGAAGAAGGCATAGGATCCCACTACAGATTGCTGTGAGCAAGCATGTGCGTGCTAGGAATCCAACTCAGCATCTCTGGAAGAGAAGACGGTGTTTTTTTTTTTTTTTTTTTTTTTGTTTGTTTTTTGTTTTTTTTTTTTTTTTTTTGGTTTTTCGAGACAGGGTTTCTCTGTTTAGCCCAGGCTGTCCTGGAACTCACTCTGTAGACCAGGCTGACCTCGAACTCAGAAATCTGCCTGCCTCTGCCTCCCAAGTGCTGGGATTACAGGCATGTGCCACCACCGCTCGTCTGGCAGTCGTGTTTTTAACCACTGAGCCATCTCTCCAGCCATGTATTACCTCTTACTGTTGACATCTATAGGGTATATATTACCAGTTTTTGTTGTTATTGCTGTTTTGTTTTCAGAGGAAATCCCAGTATGCCACTCTGGCAGGTTTGGAACTTCCAATGTGGACCAAGCTGGCCTCTCAGCCTCCCAAGTGCTGTAACTAAAGGCAAGCAACACCACCTCGTCTAGCAAACAAAAGGAACCATTTTAGTGTCTGGGAGGTGGGGAGGTCAGGGTCTCCTGTAGCCCAGGCCGTCCTTAAACTCACTATGTACCTGAGACTGCTTGTGAATTCTTCATCTACCTGCCTCTGTCCCCTAAATGCTGATGATGCAGGGGTGTGCCCTGACTCCATTTCATGCAGTTCTGGGGACTGAATCATGAGCATCATGTGTCCTAGGCAAGTACTCTATCAATTAAAGTATATCTTTGGCCCTAGTGTGTAGTTTTGAGACTTTGACATTTGGAGCATTATGTTATGGTGAATCTCATTGGGACTTTCTGGTTTTGCTGGCATTTTTAATGCTGTTCCAGCACTGTGTACAGTAGGGAGGAGAGTTTATGCAGCTCTGTGGGAAATCCATGCTCATGGAGGCTCAGTATTACTGAGGATAGTAAGATCCTTCTGCCCTCCAGCCTAGCTTCCTGGGAATTCGCCAAGAAGGAAGTGTACACAGGCTCTCTGTGTGGTTGCCTCCCTGGTACACAGTAGTGGGAGTGTGCTGTGTCTTAGTTTGCTTTCACAGCTGTGATAAAGACCATGACCAAAAACAACCTGAGGAAAGGGTTTCTTTAGGTCACACTTCATCACTGAGTAAGTCAGGGCAGGAAGCTGGAGGCAGGAGCTGGTGCAGAGGCCATGGAGGACGATCCTGACTGGCTTGCTCCCTGTGAGTGGCTCAGCCTGCTCTCCTCTACTTCCGGGGCACACCTGCCCACAGTGACACCACTCACAGTAGGCTGGGCTCTCCCTTATCAAACACCAATCAAGAAAATGCCCTACAGGGTTATCTACAGGTCACTCCTGTCACATTTTCTCAGTCAAGGGTCCCCCTTTCCTGATGAGCTGAGCTTGTGTCAAGTTGACAAAAAACAAACAAACAAAAACAAAAAATACAAAACAAATTAACGAGCACAGATTACTTAGTGTAGCAAGACAGATTTGGTTTGGTGTGTTCTTGGTGTCTCCTCTTTGTGCCAATGGTGATCTTTTCCTTGTCCTTTGGTTCACGCATTCCTCTTTTGCTATGTTTTATTTATTTGTTTATTTATGTATTCTATACTGAGACAGACTCTTGCTATGTAGCCTAGACTGTCCTCAAATTCAAGATCTTCCTTCTTAGACCTCCCCAGAACTGGGATAACTGGCGGGAGCCATCACACAGAGACTCTTCCTGGTCCTTAGGCTGGGAAGAACAGGCTTTTCCTGGGACTTTAAAGTCTGCTCTCGTGGACGATCTGAGGGCCAGCTCCTTTTGAGCCGGAGATCTAGAATGCAGGCGTGAAAACGAAGCCATTGCCCTTTGATTCTTGGATACTGAAGCAAAGCCATCTTATGCTTGCTTTGTATATAATATCCTAAGTTTGTCCTTAGCTGGACTGACAGGGAAATGGATGTCTACTCTATCTTCATGGAAATAGAAGTCTCTTGAATTTTTACAGGTTGTTAAAGTATAGCAGTTGTATGGCAAAGGGTATATATCTCACACATACAGGACAATGACTCTCTGTTAGAGTAACACAACCATGTGACCCAGAAATACAGTCAAGGCACCACACCTCCATCACCCCTAAGAAGTTTCTTCTTCATGTTCACAGTGAGGTACTCCACAGTGACCAGGGTCTGAGCAGTGAGTGGACAATTGGTTCTACTAGCCAGGATGCAAGATCCAAGAGGATCAAAGCCACACACTGCCACACTGCACTCTCAGTTCATAGTGAGGTCCTCCACGGTGACCAGGGTCTGAGCTGGGAGGGGCTTCAGCCTAGGAGAATTCAGGGAGGTCAGCATCCTTAAGAAAGTGGCCCAGTGGCTTCTTTGTGGACCTAAGGAGCCAAAACAAATCTCATGAACCAGTAGAGGCCAGTGTGCTACAGCACCTGAAGAGGATGGCCCCAAGCTCACATTCTTCTCCAGGAAGCCTTCTGATTCCAAGGAGGGAGACAGTCCCTGACGAATTCACATTGGACCACCCCCCCTTGTTAAGAGGATCTGTGATGCCCATCCCAAATGTCTACACAAAGGAGAAGGCCAGAAGAAAGAAATAGAAGAATTTCAGAAGGCGCTCTTTTTGCCTGACTCTTTGGCATTTGAACAGAAAGGGCCAAGGAAGCTACAGAGCAACAGAGCAAGACATGGACAGAAAGAGAAACGAGCTGTTGGAGCACGGCAGTACTTTTTTCTTTCTTTCTTTCTTTCTTTCTTTCTTTCTTTCTTTTTTTTTTTTTTTTTTTTTTGGTTTTTAGACAGGGTTTCTCTGTGTAGCTCTGGCTGTCCTGGAACTCACTCTGTAGACCAGGCTGGCCTCGAACTCAGAAATCCTCCTGCCTCTGCCTCCCAAGTGTTGGGATTACAGGAGTGTGCCACCACGCCTGGCTACTGCAATACATTTTCACTCAAGCCAAGCAAAAACAAATCTATAGAGAAATGTCTCAACAGGTGATGGCTCTGCTTGCTGCCAAGCATGACCGATGTGGGTAAGAGCCTGAGAGCCACTTGGTACAAGACATCTAGGAGAGATCCAACTCCTGTAGGTTGTCCTCTGACCTATACATGTGTGCTATTGCACAGACACACACACACAAATAAATGAACGTACTAAAATGTTGTAAATACATAAATAATTGGACATTCTACTACACACCTGTAATCCTAGCACTTGGACCACAGAAGCAGGAGAGTTCTGATTTCAAGGTGGAGGCCAATCTAGGCTACATACCAAGACTCTAAAAACAGAGGCTGTATGTCTATCCTGAACCAGACCCTGGATTTGAGGCTCATCATTGAAATACACACACACACACACACACACACACACACACACACACACACAGAGAGAGAGAGAGAGAGAGAGAGAGAGAGAGAGAGAGAGAGAGAGAGAGAGCACAAGTACCAAATAAATAAGGAAACAAGCAATAAAACGCCAACAGGATGGCTCAGTGGGTAAAAGGGCTTGTCACACAAGCCTGCCGTCCTGGGCTCAATTCCTAGAACCATGTAAAGACGGAAGGAGAGAGCAGACTTCACAAAGCTGTGCTAGGATCTTCCCCATGATACAGGGAGAGAACTTAATACACAAATAATTAAAATAGACAAGTGAATACTCTGAGAGGTTTGATGTTTTACCATTTTATTGATAAATTAATGAATGAGACTATCCTATTTTATTTAGAAACAATAAATCACTAATATTTGAAATGATTATCAGCTGCTTTGTCATTTGCATATAGGAAGGCTATTTTACTGAAAGTTTCTATTGGCTGTAGAGTTCCCCAGCTAAATTTTTAGGCCACTTAAGTGTCCTTTCTTATCATATATATATATGATATATATATGTATATGTGTGTGTGTTTGTTTTATACTATTTTTTTCTTTAATATAGTCTTTACTTACAGTTCAAATGATTTCCCCTTTCCTGGACACCACCTCCCGAAAAGTCACATAATCCTTCTTCCCTCCCACTGTTCCCCTATCCACCCCTTCTCACTTCCCTGTCCTCATATTCCTTATGTCTTATCATATCATCGGCAAATAAAGATATTTTGACTTATTCCTTTCTAATTTGAATCTTCTTGATCTTTAGTTGTCTTATTGCTTGATATTAGACCTAAAGTAGCTGGGAGTGGTGGCACATGCCTGTCATCCCAGCACTTGGGAGGCAGAGGCAGGCAGATTTTTGAGTTCGAGGGCAGCCTGGTCTACAGAGTGAGTTCCAGGACAGCCAGGGATACACAGAGAAACCCTGTCTCGAAAAACCAAAAATACAAAAAAAAAAAAAAAAAAAAAAAAAAAAAAAAAAAAAGAGCTGAAGCACTATTTTGAATAGATGTGGACAGCCATTTCTTGTTCCTGATTATAGGGGGTTGTTTTGAGTTTCTTTCCATTTAAGTTGATGGCTATGGGCGTGCTGTAAACTATCTTTACTACATTGAGGTATGTCCCTTGTATCCCTAATCTCTCTGGTACTTTTATTATAAAGGGATGTTGAATTTTTGTCAAAGACCTTTTCTGTATCTAATGAGATGGTCATGTGCTTTTTTTCTTTCAGTTTGTCTGTATAGTGGATTTCATTTGCAAATTTATGTTATGTTGAACCATCCCTGAATCCCTAGGGTGAAGCTTACTTTATCATGGGCAATGGTTTTTTATGTGTTCTTGGATTCAGTTTGTAAGTATTTGATATTTGATTGAGATTTTTGCATCTATGTTCATAGGGAATATTGGTCTGTAATTTTGTCCTGTTTTTTTTGGGGGGTGGTCTTTATGTGGTTTGAGTGTCGGGGTAACTGTGACCTCCTAAGAAAACCTGGGCAGTGTTCATTTTGTTTCTCTTTTGGGGAGTATTGGCATTAGCTCTTAGGGTTAGGAGGAGTTAGGATTAGGGTTTTTGAATGCCTAGTAAAATGCTGAGTTAAAACCATCTATCCATGAGCATTTTGGGTCAGTAGATTTTAATTACTGCTTCTATTTCACTGAGGCTTATGAGTCTGTTTAACTTGCTTATTTGATCTTAACTTTGGTAGGCAGTATGTAACAAGAAATGTATACATTTCATTTAGATATACCAGTTTGGTAGATATAGGGGTTTAAAGCATGATCTTATGATTCTCTGTATTTCCTTGATGTCTGTTTTATGTCTCCCTTTTTATCTCAACTTTGTTCATTTGCATCTTCCCTCTTTGCATTTTAGTTCATTTGTCAATCTTACTGATCGTCTCAAAGAACCAACTATTTGTTTCATTGATTCTTTGTATTGTTTTGTGTTTGTATGTTTTTTATTTCAGCCCTGAGCTTCAGTATTTCCTGCAGTCTACTCCAATGGCTGTGATTTCTTCTTTATGTTCTAAAGCTTTGGGGTGTGGTCTTTGAAGATCTCTCCAATTTTTTATGTAGGCACTTAGTGCTATGAACTTGCCTTTTAGACTTCGTTTTTCTTTTCTTTTTTAACTATTTTAGTTTTTTCTAGTAATTCATTTCTGTATAGGAGTACACAGTTGCTGTCTTCAGACACACCAGAAGAAGACATCAGATCTCATTACAGACAGTTGTGAGCCACCATGTGGTTGCTGGGATTTGAACTCAGGACCTCTGGAAGAACAGTCAGTGCTCTTAACAACTGAGCCATCTCTCCAGCCCCCACAGACACCTTTTCACTGTGTCCCATAAGTTGGGTATACTACATCATCACTTTCATTGAATTCTTGAAAGTGTTTCATTTCTTAATTTCAGTCATGGGGCAATTTTTAATTAGTAATTTAAAGGTTTTTTCTTTCCAGTTTCCATGAGTTTGAAAGTTTTCTGTTGTTCCTGTTGTAGATATCCAGCTTTAATCTGTGATGGTCTGATAGTATGTAAGGTGTTATCTCAATTTTCATATATCTATTGAGACTTGCTTTGTGTCTGAGAATGTGGTCAATTTGGGGGAAGTTCCCTGAGGTGCTGAGGAGAGGGTATATTGTTTTGTGTTTGGTGAAGTGGTTTGCAAATATCTTTTTTTCTGTTTGGTTGTTTTGTTTTTTGTTTTTGTTTTGTTTTGTTTTTTGTTTTTGGTCTTTTTGAGACAGGGTTTCTCTGTGTAGCCCTGGCTGTCCTGGAACTCACTCTGCAGACCACGCTGGCCTTGAACTCAGAAATCCACCTGCCTCTGCCTTGCAAGTGCTGGGAATATAGGTGAGTGCCACCACCGCACAGCTGTAAATATCTTTGAGGTCCATTTGGTTTGTGACATCAATTAGCATTTCTCTGGGGTCTTTTATTTATTTATTTATTTTGTATGGATGTCCTGTCTATTGTCAGGAGTGGAGCATTGAAGTCTCCCAATATCCATGTTGATTATATGTGATTTAAGGTCAGGTTGTGTTTCCTTTATGAACTTGGACACCCTTCTGTTTGGGGCATAGATGTTAAACGAACTTCAATGTCTTCTTGTTGAATATGTTCTTTAAGAAGTTTTCCGGGTCTGGCGAGATGGCTCAACTGTTAAGAGCACTGACTGCTCTTCCAGAGGTCCTGAGTTCAATTCCCAGTAATCGCATCAGGACTCACAACCATCTGTAATGGGATCCCATGCCCTCTTCTGGAGTGTCTGAAGACAACTACAGTGTACCCATGTACATGAAAGAAATAAAATCTTTAAAAAAAAAAAAACAAAATTTCTGATATAAGGACCTGTGATGTTTAAATTTAAAGTTTCCTTTTTAGAGCTAATTTATCCATTTTCTTTCATTGTTTGCTTGTTTTCCTAGGATTTCTTAAGGGTTTCCTTCCTTTCCTCTTTAAGGAATTCTCTCACATCCGTAAAGGCTCTTTTAGGGCCCTTGTCTTCTTCTTCTTCAGCTGTGCTGCATTTCCCAGGGCCTATTGTGGTAGGGATGGAGAGATCTGGTGGAGACATATTATCCGGACTGTTATCAATTGAGCTTTTTTTCCTGCATAAATGACATTTTTGGGTTTAGTTCATGTCCACTAACACATCTGTCATTCACCATTTAATTACCTGGCTTCCTCAGAAACCGTTTGAACAAGCCGGGCAGTGGTGGCACAGCCTGTAATCCCAGCACTTGGGATGCAGACACAGGTGGATTTCTGAGTTCCAGGCAAGCCTGGTCTACAGAGTGAGTTCCAGGACAGCCAGGGCTACACAGAGAAATCCTGTCTCAAAAAACCAAAAAAAGAAAAAAAAAAGAAAAAGGAAGGAAGGAAGGAAGGAAGGAAGGAAGGAAGAAAAGAAACGGTTTGAATCCTTTTCTCTTCTTCCTTTCATAAAAATAAAGTAATTTGCCTTAAAAACAAACAAACAAACAAACAAACTGAAAAAGCCTCCAGGTTCTCCCTGCTTTCCTGATGCCTCTGAGATAGGTGTTTCCAGCAGGTCAGCAGGCTGAGGCCGGGAAGCCAGTGTTCTAGACGAAAGCCTGCACTCTGGAGACTGACTCTACACTCTTCTTCACGGTCTAACATATGTGCAGCTGAAACTACCAACCCCAACCATTACACAGCACTCATTTCTCTCTGTTCTGTTAGGTTGACTAAACCCAAATTACCTCTAACATGTTCAGAAAAATACTTAAGCCTCAAGGTCCCCCAATAATTTGGAGGACTGACCTAGATGCACTATGACACTCTGGACAGAAGTAACGTTTTATTTAATGAGAGGTCTCGGTAGCATGCTGGTAGAACCTACACACACAACACTGATAGCCCCTGTTCACCAAGGTTACTCTCCAGGCAGTCCTTTGCTGTAAGCAGGCCAGAGTCCAGCAGGAAAGTGTGTGGTGCACCGGCTCCACCGGCTCTTAGGTTGCTACTGTTTGTCTTCTTTACTGAGAGGCTGTTCAGAGCCAGGCTCGACCCACGACAGGCCAGCAACCTGAACACTCTTATCATGCTGTTCCTCGCGCTTCTTTCTCTGAATCAGCTTCTTCGCTCTGGCATCAAAACGAAAGAATGGGCTCCACGGAGAAAACGTGATGGCATAGGCGTCTTCTATCTTGGGCGGGTCAAACAGGCGAGCAGCACAGTCCTTAACACTTTCGGCTGCTTTACGTTTAAAAAGCTGAAGGAACTTTTCATAAATCATTGCGGCATTCGGGTTCAGCGGGCTCTTGGTGCTGATCTCGTAGAAGATGCTCCTTGCGTACACTAACACCTGCCATATGTGATTCTGGTTCGGCGTCCA
Organism: Apodemus agrarius; assembly: GCA_964023405.1. Taxonomy (NCBI): domain Eukaryota; kingdom Metazoa; phylum Chordata; class Mammalia; order Rodentia; family Muridae; genus Apodemus; species Apodemus agrarius. The sequence goes on from OZ030010.1 coordinate 8,580,004, forward strand.
CTTGGCGAATTCTCTTTTCACATCCAGCTCGCCCGAATTGGGATCCACCAGTGGGTGAAAGACGGGGCCATCAAAGAGCAGGCGTGGACAGTCGCCATCTGGATAATTCTCAGGAATATGCACGGTAAACTTGAATATGCCTCCCTGATACAGCCCGCGCCCTATGAATATTATTCCAAACCACAGTAATTCCGACTGGTAGGAAGGCTGCACGTGGACTCCAGGCAGCTTCTGCTTCACCGCCAGTGTATATTCCGCATGAACCGAATATTCCTGTGAGAAGGGTCTGTCTGTAGGAGGCCTGGGTGCCGCATCTTCACTGGCCTGCTGGGCCAGGCTTCGATCTGGGCAGTGCATTTTGGGGAACAGAAGGTAGCGGTTTTGTGGGTGCCCTTCGTTTTCACATGCTCTGCTAATGTCTTCTCTTCGCCTTCAGCTTGTTTGAGCACAGAGCGTGCAGAGGCGCTCCACAAAGGCATCATAATGTGTCCTCCAAGGAACGTCAGTGCTGTGTCATCAAAGGCTTCTGTCCTCAGCATTCACCCTGGATGCCCTTGGTGCCTGAGCGCTGGGGCTGAGCGTCACCGCGGGCCAACAGCAACTCGGGCTGTAGTGCAGCCCGGCCCCTGACGCTCCATCAATAGAATTTTTATCTTGGCACATGGGCATCTGGGTTTGGGATATGTGTAATTCTAGGTAGTGATAACCTGCTCGTGTCTTTATTGGGTGAGTGGAGTTCTTTCTCTCTCTTGGTTTCCTTCGTCCTCTCTGGTCCATAGGAGGGTGTGGTGGCTGTTGAGAATTCTTCTTGTAGACTCCTGTGAGATGTGGTCATGGTTTCAAGGAGAATGTTTTCCTAGTTTTTAGGTAGATGTTTTCCTAGAGCTGAAACGTAGAAAAGGGGATGGGCTAGGAGCCAGGTTGGGGGGTCCACAAGAGGGAGGAAAGTGGGCTGTTCCACCAGGATCTGCTTAGTCCTCTGGGAAGGAGCTCAGAGAATGAGAGCCCAGAGCAGGTAGTCTGCTCCAGAGGTGAGGGAGGATGAGACTGGGGGATGACATTGGAGGAGAGAAGGGACAGTGAAGATCTGAAGCTTGCCTGCCTGCTTCCCTGGCAGGCGTGGCTAGAGGGTCCTTAAGGAATGCCTGCTGGAGTTGGGCCTGGATAAAGACATGAGGAGGGAGTGTAGCTTGCTGGGAACAAGGACAGATTAAATCAAATATGTTTTTTTCAAACATATTTTTAATTTGTCCCGAGTTAGTTTTAAGATGGTTGCCTTAAAATCTTTTGTTAGATAACCTTAATATGTATTTCATATTTTTTAAAGATTCATTTTATATATGATGAGTACACGGTAGCTCTCTTCAGACACAGCAGAAGAAGGCATAGGATCCAACTACAGTTGGCTGTGAGCAGGCATGTGGTGCTCGGAATCCAACTCACCATCTCTGGAAGAGCAGTCAGTGTTTTTTTGTTTTTTTGGGGTAATTTTTTGTTTGTTTTGTTTTTTGTTTTTTAAGACAGGGTTTCTCTGTGTAGCGCTGGCTGTCCTGGAACTTACTCTGTAGACCATGCTGGCCTTGAACTCAGAAATCTGCCTGCCTCTGCTTCCCAGAGTGCTGGGATTACAGGCGTGTGCCACCACCGCCTGGCCGGCAGTCGTGTTTTTAACCACTGAGTCATCTCTCCAGCCATGTATTACCTCTTACTGTTGACATCTATAGGGTATATATTGCCAGGTTTAGTTGTTATTGCTGTTTTCTTTTCAGAGGAAATCCCAGTATGCCATTCTGGCAGGTTTGGAACTTACAGTGTGGACCAAGATGGCCTCTCAGCCTCCCAAGTGCTATAACTATAGGCAAGCAACATCACCTCGTCTAGCAAACAAAAGGAACCATTTTAGCATCTGGGAGGTGGGGAGGTCAGGGTCTCCTGTAGCCCAGGCCGTCCTTAAACTCACTATGTACCTGAGACTGCTTGTGAATTCTTCATCCACCTGCCTCTGTCCCCTAAATGCTGATGCTGCAAGGTGTGCCCTGACTCCATTTCATGCAGTTCTTGAGACTGAATCATGAGCATCATGTGTCCTAGGCAAGTACTCTATCAATTAAAGTATGTCTTTGGCCCTAGTGTGTAGTTTTGAGACTTAGACATTTGGAGCATTATGTTATGGTGAATCTCATTGGGACTTTCTGGTTTTGCTGGCATTTTTAATGCTGTTCCAGCACTGTGGACAACAGGGAGGAGAGTTTATGCAGCTCTGTGGGAAATCCATGCTCATGGAGGCTCAGTATTACTGAAGATAGGAAGATCCTTGTGCCCTCCAGCCTAGCTTCCTGGGATATCCCCAAGAAGGAAGTGTACACAGGCTCTCTGTGTGGTCGCCGCCCTGGTACACAGTGGTGGGAGTGTGCTGTGTCTTAGTTTGCTTTAACAGCTGTGATAAAGACCATGACCAAAAACAACCTGAGGAAAGGGTTTCTTTAGGTCACACTTCATCACCGAGTAAAGTCAGGGCAGGAAGCTGGAGGCAGGAGCTGGTGCAGAGGCCATGGAGGACGATCCTGACTGGCTTGCTCCCTGTGACTGGCTCAGCCTGCTCTCCTCTACTTCCGGGGCACACCTGCCCACAGTGACACCACTCACAGTAGGCTGGGCTCTCCCTTATCAAACACCAATCAAGAAAATGCCCTACAGGGTTATCTACAGCTCACTCCTGTCACATTTTCTCAGTCAAGGGTCCCCCTTTCCTGATGAGCTGAGCTTGTGTCAAGTTGACAAAAAACAAACAAACAAAAACAAAAAATACAAAACAAAACTAACGAGCACAGATTACTTAGTGTAGCAAGACAGATTTGGTTTGGTGTGTTCTTGGTGTCTCCTCTTTCTGCCAATGGTGATCTTTTCCTGGTCCTTTGGTTCACGCATTCCTCTTTTGCTATGTTCTATTTATTTGTTTATTTACATATTCTATCCTGAGACAGACTCTTGCTATGTAGCCTAGACTGTCCTCAAATTCAAGATCTTCCTTCTTAGACCTCCCAAGAGCTGGGATAAATGGCAGGAGCCATCACACAGAGACTCTTCCTGGTCCTTAGGCTGGGAAGAACAGGCTTTTCCTGGGACTTTAAAGTCTGCTCTCGTGGACGATCTGAGGGCCAGCTCCTTTTGAGCCGGAGATCTAGAATGCAGGCGTGAAAACGAAGCCATTGCCCTTTGATTCTTGGGTACTGAGGCAAAGCCATCTTAGGCTTGCTTTATATATAATATCCTAAGTTTGTCCTTAGCTGGACTGACAGGGAAAAGGATGTCTACTCTATCTTCATGGAAATAGAAGTCTCTTGAATTTTTACAGGTTGTTAAAGTATAGCAGTTGAATGGCAAAGGGTATATATCTCACACATACAGGACAATGACTCTGTTAGAGTAACACAGCCATGTGACCCAGAAATACAGTCAAGACACCACACCTCCATCACCCCTATGTAGTTTCTTGTTCATGTTCACAGTGAGGTACTCCACAGTGACCAGGATCTGAGCAGTGAGTGGACAAGTGGCTCTACTAGCCAGGATGCAAGATCCAAGGTCATCAAAGCCACACACTGCCACACTGCACTCTCAGTTCATAGTGAGGAACTCCACAGTGACCAGGGTCTGAGCTGGGAGGGGCTTCAGCCTAGGAGAACTCAGGGAGGTCAGCATCCTTAAGAGAGTGGACCAGTGGCTTCTTTGTGGACCTAAGGAGCCAAAACTAATCTAATGAATCACTAGAGGCCAATGTGCTACAGCACCTGAAGAGGCTGGCCCCAAGCTCACATTCTTCTCCAGGAAGCCTTCTGCTTCCAAGGAGGGAGACAGTCCCTGACGAATTCAAATTAGACCACCCACTTCCCCCCCCCCAGTTAAAAGGATGTGTGATGCCCATCTCAAATGTCTACAAAAAGGAGAAGGCCAGAATCATCAGAGAGAAATAGAAGAATTTCAGAAGGCGCTCTTTTTGCCTGACTCTTTGACATTTGAACAGAAATGGCCAAGTAAGCTACAGAGCAAGACGGGGAGAGAAACAAGCTGCTGGAGAACTGCAATACATTTTCACTCAAGCCAAGCAAAAACAAATCTATAGAGAAATGTCTCAACAGCTGATGGCTCTGCTTGCTGCCAAGCACGACAGATGTTGGTAAGAGCCTGAGAGCCACTTGGTACAAGACATCTAGGAGAGATCCAACTCCTGTAGATTGTTGTCCTCTGACATATACATGTGTGCTATTGCACACACACACACACACACACACACACACACACACATAACATACTAAAATGTTATAAATACATAAATAATTGGAGATTATACTACACACCTGTAATCCTAGCACTTGGACCACAGAAGCAGGAGAGTTCTGAGTTCAAGGTGGAGGCCAATCTAGGCTACATACCAAGACTCTTTCTAAAAACAGAGGCTGTATGTCTATCCTGAACCAGACCCTGGATTTGAGGCTCAGCATTGAAATACACACACACACACACACACACACACACACACACACACACACGGAGAGACAGAGAGAGAGAGAGAGAGAGAGAGAGAGAGAGAGAGAGAGAGCACAAATACTAAATGAATAAATAAACAAGCAATAAAGGTCAACACGATGGCTCAGTGGGTAAAAGGGCTTGTCACACAAGCCTGCAGTCCTGGGCTCAATTCCTAGAACCATGTAAAGATGGAAGGAGAGAGCAGACTTCACATAGCTGTGCTAGGATCTTCTCCATCATACAGGGAGAGAGCTTAATACTCAAATAATTAAAATAGACAAGTGAGTACTCTGAAAGGTTTGATGTTTTACCATTTTATTGATAAACTAATGAATGAGATTATCATATTTTATTTAGAAACAATAAATCACTAATATTTGAAATGATTTATATTTTATAACAAGCGCTCTAAGGCTTTATATTCTTTGGTCCTTACAATTACTATGAGATGGGTGATATTATTCTCATTGAAGGTGAGAAAATCAAATTTTTTGGTTTTTTTGTTTGTTAGTTTGTCTGAGATAGGGATTCTCCATGTAGTATATGCTCTCCTAGAATTCACTCTGTAGTCCAGGCTGGCCTGGAGCTCACAGAGATCCCTGTGCCTCTGCCTCTTGAGTGCTGGGTTTCAGGGCGTGTACCACCATTGCCCAGCTTTAAGATGGGAAACTTTATGCTCAGCAAAACAGAATATGTCCAAGGTCACCCAGGTAGATTTAGTAGCCCCAGAAGAAAAGATTTGTCCATGTACCGAGTTTTGAGATGGTTTTGATTGGCTCCCTTTTGATTACATGACTACAAAATGACCATCAATAAGTGCTTGACCTACTGACCTACCATGGTCCTCTAGAGCACAGTAAGGGAATTGGGAGTGATTTTAGAGGAAGTGTCTCGGTCACTTTTCTTTCTTCTTTCTTTCTTTTTAAGATTTATTTATTTATTTTATGGATAGTACACAACTATTGCTCTCTCGAGACACACCAGAAGAGGGCACCAGACCCCATTACAGATGGCTGTGAGCCACCATGTGGTTGCTGGGATTTGAACTCATGACCTCTAGAAGAGCAGTCAGTGCTCTTAACCACTGAGCCGTCTCTCCAGCTCTGTCTTAAAGTCTTGAATCACACAAGTCTTTCACTTGCTCGGTTAGAGTTACTCCAAGATATTTGTATTATTTATGGCTGTCGTGAAGGGTGTTGTTCCCCTTCCTTTATCAGCCCCTTTGTCATTTGCATATAGGAAGGCTATTTTACTGAACGTGTTTATTGGCTGTAGAGTTCCCCAGTCAAATTTTTAGGCCACTTAAGTATCCTTTCCTGTCATACATATATATATATATATATATATATATATATATATATATATATATATATGTGTGTGTGTGTGTGTGTGTGTGTGTGTGTGTGTGTGTTTTATACTATATTTTCTTTTTTTCTTCAATATAGTCTTTACTTACAATTCAAATGATTTCCCCTTTCCTGACACCACCTCCCAAAAAGTCTTATAATCCCTCTTCCCTCCCACTGTTCCCCTATCCACCCCTTCTCACTTCCCTGTCCTCATATTCCTTATGCCTTATCATATCATATCATCGGCAAATAAAGGTATTTTGCCTTATTCCTTTCTAATTTGAATCTTCTTGATCTTCAGTTGTCTTATTGCTTGATATAAGACCTAAAGCAGCTGGGAGTGGTGGCACATGCCTGTAATCCCAGCACTTGGGAAGCAGAGGCAGGCGGATTTTTGAGTTCGAGGCCAACCTGGTCTACAGAGTGGGTAGGACAGGACAGCCAGGGCTACACAGAGAAACCATGTCTCGAAAAACCAAAAATACAAAAAAAAAATAGCTGAAGCACTATACTGAACAGATGGTGACAGCCATTTCTTGTTCCTGATTTTAGGGGGGTTGCTTTGAGTCTCTTTCCACTTAAGTTGATGGGTATGGGCGTGCTATAAACTATCTTTACTACATTGAGGTATGTCCTTTGTATCCCCAATCTCTCTGGTACTTTTATTATAAAGGGATGTTGCATTTTTGTCAAAGACCTTTTCTGTATCTAATGAGATGGTCATGTAGTTTTTGTCTTTCAGTTTGTGTATATAGTGTATTTCATCTGCCAATTTATGATATGTTGAACCATCCCTGAATCCCTAGGATGAAGCTTACCTTTATCATGGGTGATGGTTTTTTATGTGTTCTTGGATTCAGTTTGTCAGTATTTTATTGAGATTTTTGCATCTATGTTCATAGGGGATATTGGTCTGTAATTCTGTCTTTTTTTTTTTTTTTTGGTTGGGTCTTTATGTGGTTTGAGTGTCAGGGTAACTGTGACCTCCTAAGAAAACCTGGGCAATGTTCATTTTGTTTCTATTTTGTGGAGTATTGGCATTAGCTCTTAGAGTTAGGAGGAGTTAGGGTGAGGGTCTTTGAACGTCTGGTAAAATGCTGTTTTAAAACCATCTATCCAGGCCGGGCCTGTTGGCGCACGCCTGTAATCCCATCACTTGGGAGGCAGAAGCAGGTGGATTTCTGAGTTCGAGGCCAGCCTGGTCTATAGAGTGAGTTCCAGGACACCCAGGGCTACACAGAGAAACCCTGTCTCAAAAAACCAAAACAAGAGAAAAAAAAGAAAAAGAAAGAAAGAAAGAAAGAAAGAAAGAAAGAAAGAAAGCAGTTTGAACACTTCTCTTCTTCCTGTCATAAAAATGAAGTAATTTGCCTTAAAAACAAACATAAACAAACTGAAAAAGCCTCCTGGTTCTGCCTGCTTTCCTGATGCCTCTGAGATAGGTGTTTCCAGCAGGTCAGCAGGCTGAGGCCAGGAAGCCAGTGTTCTAGGTGAAAGCCTGCACTCTGGAGACTGACTCTACACCCTTCTTCACGGTCTAACATATGTACAGCTGAAACTACCAACGCCAACCATTACACAGCCTCATTTCTCTCTGTTCTGTTAGGTTGACTAAACCCAAATTACCTCTAACATGTTCAGAAAAATACTTAATCCTCAAGGTCCCCCCAATAATTTGGAGGACTAACCTAGATCCACTCTGACACTCTGCACGGAAGTAACTTTTTATTTAATGAGAGGTCTCGGTAGCATGCTGGTAGTACCTACACACACAACACTGATAGCCCCTGTTCACCAAGTTTACTCTCCAGGCAGTCCATGCTGTAAGCAGGCCAGAGTCCAGCAGGAAAGTGTGTGGTGCACCGGCTCCACCAGCTCTTAGGTTTCTACTGTTTGTCTTCTTTACTGAGAGGCTGTTCAGAGCCAGGCTCGACCCACGACAGGCCAGCAACCTGAACACTCTTATCGTGCTGTTCCTCGCGCTTCTTTCTCTGAATCAGCTTCTTCGCTCTGGCATCATAACGAAAGAATGGGTTCCACGGAGAAAACGTGATGGCATAGGCGTCTTCTATCTTGGGCGGGTCAAACAGACGAGCAGCACAGTCCTTAACACTTTCGGCTGCTTTACGTTTAAAAAGCTGAAGGAACTTTTCATAAATCATTGTGGCGTTCGGGTTCAGCAGGCTCTTGGTGCTGATCTCGTAGAAGATGCTCCTTGCATACACTAACACCTGCCATATGTGATTCCGGTTCGGCGTCCACTTGACGAATTCTCTTTTCACATCCAGCTCGCCCGAATTGGGATCCACCAGTGGGTGAAAGACGGGGATATCAAAGAGCAGGCGTGGACAGTCGCCATCTGGATAATTCTCAGGAATATGCACGGTAAACTTGAATATGCCTCCCTGATACAGCCCGCGCCCTATGAATATTATTCCAAACCACAGTAATTCCGACTGGTAGGACGGCTGCACGTGGACTCCAGGCAGCTTCTGCTTCACTGCCAGTGTAAATTCCGCATGATCCGAATATTCGTGGGAGAAGGGTCTGTCTGTAGGAGGCCTGGGTGCCGCATCTTCACTGGCCTGCTGGGCCAGGCTTCTATCTGGGCAGAGCATTTTGGGGAACAGAAGGTAGCGGTTTTGTGGGTGCGCTACGTTTTCACATGCTCCGCTTATGTCTTCTCTTCGCCTTCAGCTGGTTTGAGCACAGAGCGTGCAGACGCGCTCCACAAAGGCATCATAATGTGTCCTCCAAGGAACGTCAGTGCTGTGTCATCAAAGGTTTCTGTCCTCAGCATTCACTCTGGATGCCCTTGGTGCCTGAGCGCTGGGGCTGAGTGTCACCGCGGGCCGACAGCATCTCAGGCTGTAGTGCAGCCCGGCCCCTGATGCTCCATCAATAGAATATTTATATTGGCGCATGAGCATCTGGGTTTGGGGGGGGATAAGTGTTTTTATTTTTGTAAGGCTGTCCTGGCTAGTGTCAGGAGTGGAGCATTGAAGTCTCCCAATATCTGCGTGTGATTATATGTGATTTAAGTTCTGGTTATGTTTCCTTCATGAACTTGGGTGCCCTTTTGGTTGTGTAATAGATGTTAAAAGAACTTCAAACGTAGAAAAGGGGATGGGCTAAGAGCCAGGTTGAGGGGTCCACAAGAGGGAGGAAAGCGGGCTGTTCCACCAGGATCTGCTTAGTCCTCTGGGAAGGAGCTCAGAGAATGAGGAGAGCCTGGAGCAGGTAGTCTGCTCCAGAGGTGAGGGAGGATGAGACTGGGGGATGGCATTGGAGGAGAGATGGGACAGTGGAGATCTGAAGCTTGCCTGCCTGCTTCCCTGGCAGGCGTGGCTAGAGGGTCCTTAAGAAATGCCTGCTGGAGTTGGGCATGGATAAAGACATGAAGAGGGAGTGTAGCTTGCTGGGAACAGGGACAGATTAAATCAAATATGTTTTTTCAAACATTTTAAATTTGTCCCTGTAGTTAATTTTATGATGGTTGCCTTAAAATCTTTTGTTGGATAACCTTAATATATATTTCATATATTTTAAAGATTATTTTATATATGATGAGTACACTGTAGCTCTCTTCAGACACAGCAGAAGAAGGTATAGGATCCCACTACAGATTGCTGTGAGCAAGCATGTGCATGCTCGGAATCCAACTCAGCATCTCTGGAAGAGTAGTCTGTGTTTTTTGTTTTTTTGTTTTTTTTTTTGTTTGTTTTTTGTTTTTTGTTTTTCGAGACAGGGTTTCTCTGTGTAGCCCGGGCTGTCCTGGAACTCACTCTGTAGACCAGGCTGGCCTCGAACTCAGAAATCTGCCTGCCTCTGCCTCCCACAGTGGTGGGATTACAGGCGTATGCCACCACCGTCCGGCCAGCAGTCGTGTTTTTAACCACTGAGTCATCACTCCAGCGATGGATTGCCTCTTACTGTTGACATCTATAGGGTATATATTGCCAGGTTTTGTTGTTATTGCTGTTTTGTTTTCAGAGGAAATCCCAGTATGTAACTCTGGCAAGTTTGGAACTTCCAATGTGGACCAAGCTGGCCTCTCAGCCTCCCAAGTGCTGTAACTAAAGGCAAGCAACACCGCCTCATCTAGCAAACAAAAGGAACCATTTTAGTGTCTGGGAGGTGGGGAGGTCAGGGTCTCCTGTAGCCCAGCCTGTCCTTAAACTCACTATGTACCTGAGACTGCTTGTGAATTCTTCATCTACCTGCCTCTGTCCCCTAAATGCTGATGATGCAGGGGTGTGCCCTGACTCCATTTCATGCAGTTCTGGGGACTGAATCATGAGCATCATGTGTCCTAGGCAAGTACTCTATCAATTAAAGTATGTCTTTGGCCCTAGTGTGTAGTTTTGAGACTTTGACATTTGGAGCATTATATTATGGTGAATCTCATTGAGACTTTCTGGTTTTGCTGGCATTTTTAATGCTGTTCCAGCACTGTGTACAGCAGGGAGGAGAGTTTATGCAGCTCTGTGGGAAATCCAGGCTCATGGATTTCCAGCCTCATTACTGAGGATAGGAAGATCCTTCTACCCTCCAGCCTAGCTTCCTGGGATATCCCCAAGAAGGAAGTGTACACAGGCTCTCTGTGTGGTCGCCTCCCTGGTACACAGTGGTGGGAGTGTGCTGTGTCTTAGTTTGCTTTAACAGCTGTGATAAAGACCATGACCAAAAACAACCTGAGGAAAGGGTTTCTTTAGGTCACACTTCATCACTCAGGGAAGTCAGGGCAGGAAGCTGGAGGCAGGAGCTGGTGCAGAGGCCATGGAGGACGATCCTGACTGGCTTGCTCCCTGTGACTGGCTCAGCCTGCTCTCCTCTACTTCCGGGGCACACCTGCCCCCAGTGACACCACTCACAGTAGGCTGGGCTCTCCCTTATCAAACACCAATCAAGAAAATGCCCTACAGGGTTATCTACAGCTCACTCCTGTCACATTTTCTCAGTCAAGGGTCCCCCTTTCCTGATGAGCTGAGCTTGTGTCAAGGTGACCAAAAACAAACAAACAAAAACAAAAAATACAAAACAAAACTAAGGAGCACAGATTACTTATTGTAGCAAGACAGATTTTGGGTTGGTGTGTTCTTGGTGTCTCCTCTTTGTGCCAATGGTTATCTTTTCCTTGTCCTTTGGTTAACGCATTCCTCTTTTGCTATGTTTTATTTATTTGTTTATTTACATATTCTATACTGAGACAGACTCTTGCGATGTAGCCTAGACTGTCCTCAAATTCAAGATCTTCCTTCTTAGACCTCCCAAGAGCTGGGATGGATACCTGGCAGGAGCCATCACACACAGACTCTTCCTGGTCCTTAGGCAGGGAAGAACAGGTTTTCCTGGGACTTTAAAGTCTGCTCTTGTGGACGATCTGAGGGCCAGCTCCTTTTGATCCAGAGAGCTAGAATGCAGGCGTCAAAACGAAGCCATTGCCCTTTGATTCTTGGGTACTGAGGCAAAGCCATCTTATGCTTGCTTTGTATATTATATCCTAAGTTTGTCCTTAGCTGGACTGACAGGAAAAAGGATGTCTACTCTATCTTCATGGAAATAGAAGTCTCTGGAATTTTTACAGGTTGTTAAAGTAAAGCAGTTGTATGGTAAAGGGTATATCTCTCACACATACAGGACAATGACTCTCTGTTAGAGTAACACAGCCATGTGACCCAGAAATACAGTCAAGACACCACACCTCCATCACCCCTAAGAAGTTTCTTCTTCATGTTCACAGTGAGGTCCTCCACAGTGACCAGGGTCTGAGCAGTGAGTGGACAAGTGGCTCTACTAGCCAGGATGCAAGATCCAAGGGGATCAAAGCCACACACTGCCACACTGCACTCTCAGGTTCATAGTGAGGTACTCCACAGTGACCAGGGTCTGAGCTGGGAACTCAGGGAGGTCAGCATCCTTAAGAAAGTGGCCCAGTGGCTTCTTTGTGGACCTAAGGAGCCAAAACTAATCTAATGTATCACTAGAGGCCAGTGTGCTACAGCACCTGAAGAGGATGGCCCCAAGCTCACATTCTTCTCCAGGAAGCCTTCTGATTCCAAGGAGGGAGACAGTCCCTGACGAATTCAAATTGGACCACCCCCCCTAGTTAAGAGGATCTGTGATGCCCATCCCAAATGTCTACACAAAGGAGAAGGCCAGAATCATCAGAGAGAAATAGAAGAACTCCAGAAGGCGCTCTTTTTGCCTGACTCTTTGGCATTTGAACATAAAGGGCCAAGGGGGCTCCAGAGCAACAGAGCAAGACATGGACAGAAAGAGAAACAAGCTGTTGGAGCACTGCAGTACTTTTTTTTTTTTTTTTTTTTTTTTGGTTTTTAGACAGGGTTTCTCTGTGTAGCTCCGGCTGTCCTGGAACTCACTCTGTAGACCAGGCTGGTCTAGAACTCAGAAATCTGCCTGCCTCTGCCTCCCAAGTGCTGGGATTACAGGAGTGTGCCACCACACCCGGCTACTGCAATACATTTTCACTGAAATCAAGCAAAAACAAATCTATAGAGAAATGTCTCAACAGGTGATGGCTCTACTTGCTCCCAAGTACGACCGATGTGGGTAAGAGCCCGAGAGCCTCTTGGTACAAGACATCTAGGAGAGATCCAACTCCTGTAGGTTGTTGTCCTCTGACCTATACATGTGTGCTATTGCACAGACACACACACACACACACACACACACACACACACAAATAAATAAATGAATGTACTAAAATGTTGTAAATACATAAATAATTGGACATTCTACTACACACCTGTAATCCTAGCACTTGGACCACAGAAGCAGGAGAGTTCTGAGTTCAAGGTGGAGGCCAATCTAGGCTACATACCAAGACTCTTTCTAAAAACAGAGGCTGTATATCTATCCTGAACCAGACCCTGGATTTGAGGCTCAGCATTGAAACACACACACACACACACACACACACACACACACACACACACAGAGAGAGAGAGAGAGAGAGAGAGAGAGAGAGAAAGAGTGAGAGAGAGAGAGAGAGAGCTCACAAATACCAAATAAATACGTAAACAAGCAATAAAGGGCCAACAGGATGGCTCAGTAGGTAAAAGGGCTTGTCACACAAGCCTGCTGTCCTGGGCTCAATTCCTAGAACCATGTAAAGACGGAAGGAGAGAGCAGACTTCACAAAGCTGTGCTATGATGTTCCCCATCAGACAGTGAGAGAGCTTAATACTTAAATAATTAAAATGGACAAGTGAACACTCTGAGAGGTTTGATGTTTTACCATTTTATTGATAAATTAATGAATGAGATTATCCTATTTTATTTAGAAACAATAAATCACTAATATTTGAAATGATTTATATTTTATAACAAGTGCTCTAAGGCTTTATATTTTTTGGTCCTTACAATTACTATGAGATGGGTGATATTATTCTCATTTAACGTGAGAAAATCAAATTTTTTGGTTTGTTTGTTTGTTTGTTTGTTTGTTTGTTTGAGACAGGGATTCTCCGTGTAGCATATGCTCTCCTAGAACTCACTCTGTAGTCCAGGCTGGCCTGGAGCTCACAGAGATCCCTGTGCCTCTGCCTCTTGAGTGCTGGGATTCAGGGCGTGTACCACCATTGCCCAGCTTTAAGATGGGAAACTTTATGCTCAGCAAAACAGAATATGTCCAAGGTCACCCAGGTAGATTTAGTAGCCCCAGAAGGAGAGAGTTGTCCATGTACCGAGTTTTGAGATGGTTTTGATTGGCTCCCTTTTGATTACATGACTACAAAATGACCATCAATAAGTGAGGACCTACTGGCCTACCATGGTCCTCTAGAGCAAAGTAAGGGAATTGGGAGTGATTTTAGAGGAAGTGTCTTGGTCACTTTTCTTTTTTCTTTCTTTCTTTCTTTCTTTTTAAGATTTATTTATCTATTTTATGGATAGTACACAACCATTGCTCTCTGCAGACACACCAGAATAGGGAACCAGACACCATTACAGATGGCTGTGAGCCACCATGTGGTTGCTGGGATTTGAACTCATGACCTCTAGAAGAGCAGTCAGTGCTCTTAACCACTGAGCCATCTCTCCAGCTCTGTCTTAAAGTTTTGAATCACACAAGTCTTTCACTTGTTCGGTTAGAGTTACCCCAAGATATTTGTATTATTTATGGCTGTCGTGAAGGGTGTTGTTCCCCTTCCTTTATCAGCCCCTTTGTCATTTGCATATAGGAAGGCTATTTTACTAAAAGTGTTTATTGGCTGTAGAGTTCCCCAGCCAAATTTTTAGGCCACTTAAATGTCCTTTCTTATCATATATATGTGCGTGTGTTTGTGTGTGTTTGTGTGTGTTTTATACTATATTTTCTTTTTTTTTCTTTAATATAGTCTTTACTTACAGTTCCAATGATTTCCCCTTTCCTGACACCACCTCCCGAAAAGTCCCATAATCCCTCTTCCCTCCCACTGTTCTGCTATCCACCCCTTCTCACTTCCCTGTCCTCATATTCCTTATGTCTTATCATATCATATCATTGGCAAATAAAGATATTTTGACTTATTGCTTTCTAATTTGAATCTTCTTGATCTTCAGTTGTCTTACTGCTTGATATTAGACCTAAAGTAGCTGGGAGTAGTGGCACATGCCTGTAATCCCAGCACTTGGGAGGCAGAGGCAAGCAGATTTGTGAGTTTGAGGCCAGCCTGGTCTACAGTGAGTTCCAGAACAGCCAGGGCTACACAGAGAAATCCTGTCTCGAAAAATCAAAAATACAAAAAAAAAAAAAAAAAAAAAAAAAGACCTCAAGCACTATACTGAGTAGATGGCGACAGCCATTTCTTGTTCCTGATTTTAGGGGGTTGCTTTGAGTTTCTTTCCTTTTAAGTTGATGGCTATGGGCGTGCTGTAAACTATCTTTACTTCATTGAGGTATGTCCCTTGTATCCCTAATCTCTCTGGTACTTTCATTATAAAGGGATGTTGAATTTTTGTCAAAGACCTTTTCTGTATCTAATAAGATAGTCATGTGGTTTTTTTCTTTCAGTCTGTCTATATAGTGGATTTCATTTGCCAATTTATGATATGTTGAACCATCCCTGAATCCCTAGGATGAAGCTTACTTTATCATGGGCAATGGTTTTTTTATGTGTTCTTGGATTCAGTTTGTAAGTATTTTATTGAGATTTTTGCATCTATGTTCATAGGGGATATTGGTCTGTAATTCTGTCTTTTTTTTTTTTTGGTTGGGTCTTTATGTGGTTTGAGTGTCAGGGTAACTGTGACCTCCTAAGAAAACCTGGGCAATGTTCATTTTGTTTCTACTTTGTGGAGTATTGGCATTAGCTCTTAGGGTTAGGAGGAGTTAGGGTTAGGGTCTTTGAACGTCTGGTAAAATGCTGTGTTAAAACCATCTATCCATGAGCATTTTGAGTCAGTAGATTTTAATTACTCCTTCTATTTCACTGAGGCTTATGAGTCTGTTTAACTTGCTTATTTGATCTTAACTTTGGTAGGCAGTATGTAACAAGAGATGTATTCATTTCATTTAGATTTACCAATTTGGTAGAATATAGGGTTTTAAAGCATGATCTTATGATTCTCTGCATTTCCTTGATGTCTGATTTATGTCTCCCTTTTTATCTCTAACTTTGTTCATTTGCATCTTCCCTCTTTGCATTTTAGTTCATTTGGATAAGGGTTTGTCAATCTTACTGATCGTCTCAAAGAACCAACTATTTGTTTCATTGATTCTTTGTATTGTTTTTTGTTTGTATGTTTTTGATTTCAGCCCTGAGCTTCAGTATTTCCTGCAGTCTACTCCAATGGCTGTGATTTCTTCTTTATGTTCTAAAGCTTTGGGGTGTGCTCTTGTTACTGAAGATCTCTCCAATTATTTATGTAGGCACTTAGTGCTATGAACTTGCCTTTTAGACTTCGTTTTTCTTTTCTTTTCTTTTTTTTAACTATTTTAGTTTTTTCTAGTAATTCATTTGTGTATAGGAGTACACAGTTGCTGTCTTCAGATACACCAGAAAAGGACATCAGATCTCATTACAGACAGTTGTGAGCCACCATGTGGTTGCTGGGATTTGAACTCAGGACCTCTGGAAGAGCAGTCAGTGCTCTTAACCACTGAGCCATCTCTCCAGCCCCCACAGACTCCTTTTCATTGTGTCCCATAAGTTGGGTATACTACATCATAACTTTCATTGAATTCTAGAAAGTCTTTCATTTCTTAATTTCAGTCATGGGGCAATTTTTAATTAGTAATTTAAAGGTTTTTTCTTTCCAGTTTCCATGAGTTTAAAAGTTTTCTGTTGTTCCTGTTGTAGATATCCAGCTTTAATCTGTGATGGTCTGATAGTATGTAAGGTATTATCTCAATTTTCATATATCTATTGAGACTTGCTTTGTGTGTGAGAAATTGGTCAATTTGGGGGAAGTTCCATGAGGTGCTGAGAAGGGGGTATATTCTTTTGTGTTTGGTGAAGTGGTCTTTAAATATCTTTTTTGTTTGTTTGTTTGGTTGGTTTTTTTGTTGTTGTTGTTTTTTGTTTTTGTTTTTGTTTGTTTGTTTGTTTGGTTTTTTTTTTGGTCTTTTTGAGACAGGGTTTCTCTATGTAGCCCTGGCTGTCCTGGAACTCACTCTGTAGACCAGGCTGGCCTTGAACTCAGAAATCAGCCTGCCTCAGCCTCCCAAGTGCTGGGACTATAGGTGAGTGCCACCACTGCCCAGCTGAAAATATCTTTGAGGTCTATTTGGTTTGTGACATCAATTAGCCTTTCTCTGGGGTCTTCTTTTATTTGTTTATTTTTGTATGGATATCCTGTCTATTGTCAGGAGTGGAGCATTGAAGTCTCCCAATATCCGTGTGTGATTATACGTGATTTAAGGTCTGGTTGTGTTTCCTTTATGAACTTGGACACCCTTCTGTTTGGGGCATAGATGTTAAAAGAACTTCAATGTCTTCTTGTTGAATATGTTCTTTAAGAAGTTTTCCTGGTCTGGAGAGATGGCTCAGCTGTTAAAAGCACTGACTGCTCTTCCAGAGGTCCTGAGTTCAATTCACAGTAATCGCATCTGGACTCACAACCATCTGTAATGGGTTCCCATGCCCTCTTCTGGAGTGTCTGAAGACAACTACAGTGTACCCATGTACATGAAAGAAATAAAATGTTGCGGGGCGGTGGTGGCGCACGCCTGTAATCCCAGCACTTGGGAGGCAGAGGCAGGCGGATTTCTGAGTTCGAGGCCAGCCTGGTCTACAGAGTGAGTTCCAGGACAACCAGGACTACACGGAGAAACCCTGTCTCAAAAAAAAAAAAAAAACAAAAACAAAAAACAAAAAACAAAAAACAAAAAAAAAAAGGAAGAAATAAAATGTTTTAAAAGAAAAAAGAAAATTTCTGATATAAGGACCTGTGATGTTTAAATTTAGTTTCCTTTTTAGAGCTAATTTATCCATTTCCTTTCATTGTTTGCTTGTTTTCCTAGGATTTCTTAAAGTTTTCTTTCGTTTCCTCTTTAAGGACTTCTCTCACATCCATAAAGGCTCTTTTAGGGCCCTTGTCTTTTGCTTCAGCTGTGCTGCATTTCCCAAGGCCTGTTGTGGTAGGGTTGATGAGCTCTGGTGGAGACATATTATCCAGACTGTTATCAATTGAGCTTTTTTTCCTGCATAAATGACATTTTTTGGTTTAGTTCATGTCCACTAACACATTTGTCATTCATCATTTAATTACCTGCCTTCCTCAGAAACGGTTTGAACAAGCCGGGCAGGGGTGCCTCACACCTTTAATCCCTGCACTTGGGATGCAGAGACAGGTGGATTTCTGAGTTCCAGGACAGCCTGGTCTACAAAGTGAGTTCCAGGACAGCCAGGACTACATAGAGAAACCCTGTCTCAAAAAACCAAACAAAGAAAAAAGAAGAAAAAGAAAGAAAGAAAGGAAGGAAGGAAGGAAGGAAGGAAGAAAAGAAACGGTTTGAACACTTTTCTCTCCTTCCTGTCATAAAAATAAAGTAATTTGCCTTAAAAACAAAAATACAAACAAACTGAAAAAGCCTCCTGGTTCTGCCTGCTTTCCTGATACATCTGAGATAAGTGTTTCCAGCAGGTCAGCAGGCTGAGGCCGGGAAGCCAGTGTTCTAGGTGAAAGCCTGCACTCTGGAGTCTGACTCTACACCATTCTTCACGGTCTAACATATGTACAGCTGAAACTACCAACGCCAACCATTACACAGCACTCATTTCTCTCTGTTCTGTTAGGTTGACTAAACCCAAATTACCTCTAACATGTTCAGAAAAATACTTAAGCCTCAAGGTCCCCCAATAATTTGGAGGACTGACCTAGATCCACTCTGACACTCTGGACAGAAGTAACATTTTATTTAATGAGAGTTCTCGGTAGCATGCTGGTAGAACCTACACACACAACACTGATAGCCCCTGTTCACCAAGGTTACTCTCCAGGCAGTCCATGCTGTAAGCAGGCCAGAGTCCAGCAGGAAAGTGTGTGGTGCACCGGCTCCACCAGCTCTTAGGTTGCTACTGTTTGTCTTCTTTACTGAGAGGCTGTTCAGAGCCAGGCTCGACCCACAACAGGCCAGCAACCTGAACACTCTTATCATGCTGTTCCTCGCGCTTCTTTCTCTGAATCAGCTTCTTCGCTCTGGCATCAAAACGAAAGAATGGGTTGCAGGGAGAAAACGTGATGGCATAGGCGTCTTCTATCTTGGGCGGGTCAAACAGACGAGCAGCACAGTCCTTAACACTTTCGGCTGCTTTACGTTTAAAAAGCTGAAGGAACTTTTCATAAATCATTGCTGCATTCGGGTTCAGCGGGCTCTTGGTGCTGATCTCGTAGAAGATGCTCCTTGCGTACACTAACACCTGCCATATGTGATTCTGGTTCGGCGTCCACTTGGCGAATTCTCTTTTCACATCCAGCTCGCCCGAATTGGGATCCACCAGTGGGTGAAAGACGGGGCCATCAAAGAGCAGGCGTGGACAGTCGCCATCTGGATAATTCTCAGGAATATGCACGGTAAACTTGAATATGCCTCCCTGATACAGCCCGCGCCCTATGAATATTATTCCAAACCACAGTAATTCCGACTGGTAGGAAGGCTGCACGTGGACTCCAGGCAGCTTCTGCTTCACCGCCAGTGTATATTCCGCATGAACCGAATATTCCTGTGAGAAGGGTCTGTCTGTAGGAGGCCTGGGTGCCGCATCTTCACTGGCCTGCTGGGCCAGGCTTCTATCTGGGCAGAGCATTTTGGGGAACAGAAGGTAGCGGTTTTGTGGGTGTGCTACGTTTTCACATGCTCCGCTTATGTCTTCTCTTCGCCTTCAGCTGGTTTGAGCACAGAGCGTGCAGACGCGCTCCACAAAGGCATCATAATGTGTCCTCCAAGGAACGTCAGTGCTGTGTCATCAAAGGCTTCTGTCCTCAGCATTCACCCTGGATGCCCTTGGTGCCTGAGCGCTGGGGCTGATCGTCACCGCGGGCCAACAGCAACTCGGGCTGTAGTGCAGCCTGGCCCTGACGCTCCATCAATAGAATTTTTATGTTGGCGCATGAGCATCTGGGTTTGGGATGTGTGTAACTCTAGGTACTGATAACCTGCTCTTGTCTTTATCGGGTGAGTGGGTTTTCTCTCTCTTGATTTCTTTTGTCCTCTCTGGTCCTTAGGAGGGTGTGGTGGCTGTTGAGAATTATTCTTGTAGACTCCTATGAGATGTGGTCATGGTTTTAAGGAGAATGTTTTCATAGTTTTCAGATAGATGGTTTCCTAGACCTGAAATGTAGAAAAGGGGATGGGCTAAGAGCCAGGTTGAGGGGTCCACAAGAGGGAGGAAAGCGGGCTGTTCCACCAGGATCTGCTTAGTCCTCTGGGATGGAGCTCAGGAATGAGGAGAGCCTGGAACAGGTAGTCTGCTCCAGAGGTGAGGGAGGATGAGACTGGGGGATGGCATTGGAGGAGAGAAGGGACAGTGGAGATCTGAAGCTTGCCTGCCTTCTTCCCTGGCAGGCGTGGCTAGAGGGTCCTTAAGGAATGCCTGCTGGAGTTGGGCCTGGATAAAGACATGAGGAGGGAGTGTAGCTTGCTGGGAACAGGGACAGATTAAATCAAATATGTTTTTTTCAAACATATTTTTAATTTGTCCCGAGTTAGTTTTAAGATGGTTGCCTTAAAATCTTTTGTTAGATAACCTTAATATGTATTTCATATTTTTTAAAGATTCATTTTATATATGATGAGTACACGGTAGCTCTCTTCAGACACAGCAGAAGAAGGCATAGGATCCAACTACAGTTGGCTGTGAGCAGGCATGTGGTGCTCGGAATCCAACTCACCATCTCTGGAAGAGCAGTCGGGGTTTTTTTGTTTTTTGGGGTTATTTTTTGTTTGTTTTGTTTTTTGTTTTTTAAGACAGGGTTTCTCTGTGTAGCGCTGGCTGTCCTGGAACTTACTCTGTAGACCACGCTGGCCTTGAACTCAGAAATCTGCCTGCCTCTGCTTCCCAGAGTGCTGGGATTACAGGCGTGCGCCACCACCGCCTGGCCGGCAGTCCTGTTTTTAACCACTGAGTCATCTCTCCAGCCATGTATTACCTCTTACTGTTGACATCTATAGGGTATATATTGCCAGGTTTAGTTGTTATTGCTGTTTTCTTTTCAGAGGAAATCCCAGTATGCCACTCTGGCAGGTTTGGAACTTACAGTGTGGACCAAGCTGGCCTCTCAGCCTCCCAAGTGCTGTAACTATAGGCCAGCAACATCACCTCGTCTAGCAAACAAAAGGAACCATTTTAGTGTCAGGGAGGTGGGGAGGTCAGGGTCTCCTGTAGCCCACGCCGTCCTTAAACTCACTATGTACCTAAGACTGCTTGTGAATTCTTCATCCACCTGCCTCTGTCCCCTAAATGCTGATGATGCAGGGGTGTGCCCTGACTCCATTTCATGCAGTTCTTGAGACTGAATCATGAGCATCATGTGTCCTAGGCAAGTACTCTATCAATTAAAGTATGTCTTTGGCCCTAGTGTATCGTTTTGAGACTTAGACATTTGGAGCATTATGTTATTGTGAATCTCATTGGGACTTTCTGGTTTTGCTGGCAATTTTAATGCTGTTCCAGCACTGTGGACAACAGGGAGGAGAGTTTATGCAGCTCTGTGGGAAATCCATGCTCATGGAGGCTCAGTATTACTGAGGATAGGAAGATCCTTCTGCCCTCCAGCCTAGCTTCCTGGGATATCTCCAAGAAGGAAGTGTACACAGGTTCTCTGTGTGGTCGCCGCCCTGGTACACAGTGGTGGGAGTGTGCTGTGTCTTAGTTTGCTTTAACAGCTGTGATAAAGACCATGACCAAAAACAACCTGAGGAAAGGGTTTCTTTAGGTGACACTTCATCACTGAGGGAAGTCAGTGCAGGAAGCTGGAGGCAGGAGCTGGTGCAGAGGCCATGGAGGACGACCCTGACTGGCTTGCTCCCTGTGACTGGCTCAGCCTGCTCTCCTCTACTTCCGGGGCACACCTGCCCACAGTGACACCACTCACAGTAGGCTGGGCTCTCCCTTATCAAACACCAATCAAGAAAATGCCCTACAGGGTTATCTACAGGTCACTCCTGTCACATTTTCTCAGTCAAGGGTCCCCCTTTCCTGATGAGCTGAGCTTGTGTCAAGTTGACAAAAAACAAACAAACAAAAACAAAAAATACAAAACAAAACTAACGAGCACAGATTACTTAGTGTAGCAAGACAGATTTGGTTTGGTGTGTTCTTGGTGTCTCCTCTTTCTGCCAATGGTTATCTTTTCCTTGTCCTTTGGTTCACGCATTCCTCTTTTGCTATGTTCTATTTATTTGTTTATTTACATATTCTATCCTGAGACAGACTCTTGCTATGTAGCCTAGACTGTCCTCAAATTCAAGATCTTCCTTCTTAGACCTCCCAAGAGCTGGGATAACTGGCAGGAGCCATCACACAGAGACTCTTCCTGGTCCTTAGCCTGGGAAGAACAGGCTTTTCCTGGGACTTTAAAGTCTGCTCTCGTGGACGATCTGAGGGCCAGCTCCTTTTGAGCCGGAGATCTAGAATGCAGGCGTGAAAACGAAGCCATTGCCCTTTGATTCTTGGGTACTGAGGCAAAGCCATCTTAGGCTTGCTTTGTATATAATATCCTAAGTTTGTCCTTAGCTGGACTGACAGGGAAAAGGATGTCTACTCTATCTTCATGGAAATAGAAGTCTCTTGAATTTTTACAGGTTGTTAAAGTAAAGCAGTTGTATGGTAAAGGGTATATCTCTCACACATACAGGACAATGACTCTCTGTTAGAGTAACACAACCATGTGATCCAGAAATACAGTCAAGGCACTACACCTCCATCACCCCTAAGAAGTTTCTTCTTCATGTTCACAGTGAGGTACTCCACAGTGACCAGGGTCTGAGCAGTGAGTGGACAATTGGTTCTACTAGCCAGGATGCAAGATCCAAGGGGATCAAAGCCACACACTGCCACACTGCACTCTCAGGTTCATAGTGAGGTCCTCCACAGTGACCAGGGTCTGAGCTGGGATGGGCTTCAGCCTAGGAGAACTCAGGGATGTCAGCATCCTTAAGAAAGTGGCCCAGTGGCTTCTTTGTGGACCTAAGGAGCCAGAACTAATCTAATGAATCACTAGAGGCCAGTGTGCTACAGCACCTGAAGAGGATGGCCCCAAGCTCACATTCTTCTCCAGGAAGCCTTCTGCTTCCAAGGAGGGCGACAGTCCCTGACGAATTCAAATAGGACCACCCCCCCCCCAGTTAAGAGGATCTGTGATGCCCATCCCAAATGTCTACAAAAAGGAGAAGGCCAGAATCATCAGAGAGAAATAGAAGAATTTCAGAAGGCACTCTTTTTGCCTGACTCTTTGGCATTTGAACAGAAAGGGCCAAGGAGGCTACAGAGCAATACGGGGAGAGAAACAAGCTGTTGGACCACTGCAGTACATTTTCACTCAAGCCAAACAAAAACAAATCTATAGAGAAATGTCTCAACAGGTGATGGCTCTGCTTGCTGCCAAGTATGACTGATGTGGGTAAGAGCCCGAGAGCTACTTGGAGAGATCCAACTCCTGTAGGTTGTTGTCCTCTGACCTATACATGTGTGCTATTGCACAGACACACACACACACACACACACACACACACAAATAAATAAATGAATGTACTAAAATGTTGTAAATACATAAATAATTGGACATTCTACTACACACCTGTAATCCTAGCACTTGGACCACAGAAGCAGGAGAGTTCTGAGTTGAAGGTGGAGGCCAATCTAGGCTACATACCAAGACTCTTTCTAAAAACAGAGGCTGTATGTCTATCCTGAACCAGACCCTGGATTTGAGGCTCAGCATTGAAATACACAAACACACACACACATACACACACACACAGAGAGAGAGAGAGAGAGAGAGAGAGAGAGAGAGAGAGAGAGAGCACAAATACCAAATAAATAAGTAAACAAGCAATAAAGGGTCAACACAATGGCTCAGTGGGTAAAAGGGCTTGTCCTGCCATCCTGGGCTCAATTCCTAGAACCATGTAAAGACGGAAGGAGAGAGCAGACTTCACAAAGCTGTGCTATGATGTTCCCCATCATACAGGGAGAGAGCTTAATACTTAAATAATTAAAATAGACAAGTGAATACTCTGAGAGGTTTGATGTTTTACCATTTTATTGATAAATTAATGAATGAGATTATCCTATTTTATTTAGAAACTATAAATCACTAATATTTGAAATGATTTATATTATAACAAGTGCTCTAAGGCTTTATATTCCTTGGTTCTTACAATTACTATGAGATGGGTGATATTATTCTCATTGAAGGTGAGAAAATCAAATTTTTTGGTTTTTTTGTTTTTTTGTTTGTTTGTTTGTTTGTTTGAGACAGGGATTCTCAGTGTAGCATATGCTCTCCTAGAACTCACTCTGTAGTCCAGGCTGGCCTGGAGCTCACAGAGATCCATGTGCCTCTGCCTCTTGAGTGCTGGGATTCAGGGCGAGTACCACCATTGCCCAGCTTTAAGATGGGAAACTTTATGCTCAGCAAAACAGAGTATGTCCAAGGTCACCCAGGTAGATTTAGTAGCCCCAGAAGGAAAGAGTTGTCAATGTACCAAGTTTTGAGATGTCTTTGATTGGCTCCCTTTTGATTACATGACTACAAAATGACCATCAATAAGTGCTTGACCTACTGACCTACCATGGTCCTCTAGAGCAAGGTAAGGGAATTGGGAGTGATTTTAGAGGAAGTGTCTCGGTCACTTTTCTTTTTTCTTTCTTTCTTTCTTTCTTTCTTTCTTTCTTTCTTTTTTTTTTAAGATTTATTTATCTATTTTATGGATAGTACACAACCATTGCTCTCTGCAGACACACCAGAAGAGGGCACCAGACCGCATTACAGATGGCTGTGAGCCACCATGTGGTTGCTGGGATTTGAACTCATGACCTCTAGAAGAGCAGTCAGTGCTCTTAAACACTGAGCCATCTCTCAAGCTCTGTCTTAAAGTTTTGAATCACATAAGTCTTTCTTTCAGTTGCTCGGTTAGAGTTACCCCAAGATATTTGTATTATTTATGGCTGTCATGAAGGGTGTTGTTCCCCTTCCTTTATCAGCCCATTTGTCATTTGCATATAGGAAGGCTATTTTACTAAAAGTGTTTATTGGCTGTAGAGTTACCCAGCCAAATTTTTAGGCCACTTAAATGTCCTTTCTTATCATATGTATGTGTGTGTGTTTGTGTGTGTGTGTGTGTGTGTGTGTGTGTGTGTGTTTTATACTATATTTTCTTTTTTTTTCTTTAATATAGTCTTTACTTACAGTCCCAATGATTTCCCCTTTCCTGGACGCCACCTCCCGAAAAGTCCCATAATCCCTCTTTACTCCCAGTGTTCCCCTATCCACCCCTTCTCACTTCCCTGTCCTCATATTCCTTATGACTTATCATATCATATCATCGGCAAATAAAGATATTTTGACTTATTGCTTTCTAATTTGAATCTTCTTGATCTTCAGTTGTCTTACTGCTTGATATTAGACCTAAAGTAGCTGGGAGTGGTGGCACATGCCTGTAATCCCAGCACTTGGGAGACAGAGGCAGGCAGATTTCTGAGTTCGAGGCCAGCCTGGTCTACAGTGAGTTCCAGGACAGCCATGGCTACACAGAGAAATCCTGTCTCGAAAAATCAAAAATACAAAAAAAAAAAAAAAAAAAAAAAGACCTCAAGCACTATACTGAGTAGATGGTGACAGCCATTTCTTGTTCCTGATTTTAGGGGTTTGCTTTGAGTTTCTTTTTGAGTTTCTTTCCATTTAAGTTGATGGCTATGGGCGTGCTGTAAGCTATCTTTACTACATTGAGGTATGTCCCTTGTATCCCTAATCTCTCTGGTACTTTCATTATAAAGGGATGTTGAATTTTTGTCAAAGACCTTTTCTGTATCTAATAAGATAGTCATGTGGTTTTTTTCTTTCAGTCTGTCTATATAGTGGATTTCATTTGCCAATTTATGATATGTTGAACCATCCCTGAATCCCTAGGATGAAGCTTACTTTATCATGGGCGATGGTTTTTTTATGTGTTCTTGGATTCAATTTGTAAGTATTTTATTGAGATTTTTGCATCTATGTTCATAGGGGATATTGGTCTGTAATTCTGTCTTTTTTTTTTTTTTTGGTTGGGTCTTTATGTGGTTTGAGTGTCAGGGTAACTGTGACCTCCTAAGAAAACCTGGGCAATGTTCATTTTGTTTCTATTTTGTGGAGTATTGGCATTAGCTCTTAGGGTTAGGAGGAGTTAGGGTTAGGGTCTTTGAACGTCTGGTAAAATGCTGTGTTAAAACCATCTATCCATGAGCATTTTGGGTCAGTAGATTTTAATTACTGCTTCTATTTCACTGAGGCTTATGAGTCTCTTTAACTCACTTATTTGATCTTAACTTTGGTAGGCAGTATGTAACAAGAAATGTATTCATTTCATTTAGATTTACCAGTTTGGTAGAATATAGGGTTTTAAAGCATGATCTTATGATTCTCTGTATTTCCTTGATGTCTGTTTTATGTCTCCCTTTTTATCTCTAACTTTGTTCATTTGCATCTTCCCTCTTTGCATTTTAGTTCATTTGGATAAGGGTTGTCAACCTTACTGATTGTCTCAAAGAACCAACTATTTGTTTCATTGATTCTTTGTATTGTTTTTTGTTTGTTTGTATGTTTTTGATTTTAGCCCTGAGCTTCAGTATTTCCTGCAGTCTACTCCAATGGCTGTGATTTCTTCTTTATGTTCTAAAGCTTTGGGGTGTGCTCTTGTTACTGAAGATCTCTCCAATTATTTATTTAGGCACTTAGTGCTATGAACTTGCCTTTTAGAGTTCGTTTTTCTTTTTTTTCTTTCTTTTTTTTTTTTTACTATTTTAGTTTTTTCTAGTAATTCATTTGTGTATAGGAGTACACAGTTGCTGTTTTCAGACACACCAGAAAAGGACATCAGATCTCATTACAGACAGTTGTGAGCCACCATGTGGTTGCTGGGATTTGAACTCAGGACCTCTGGAAGAGCAGACAGTGCTCTTAACCACTGAGCCATCTCTCCAGCCCCCACAGACTCCTTTTCATTGTGTCCCATAAGTTGGGTATACTACACCATCACTTTCATTGAATTCTAGAAAGTCTTTCGTTTCTTAATTTCAGTCATGGGGCAATTTTTAATTAGTAATTTAAAGGTTTTTTCTTTCCAATTTCCATGAGTTTGAAAGTTTTCTGTTGTTCCTGTTGTAGATATCCAGCTTTAATCTGTGATGGTCTGATAGTATGTAAGGTGTTATCTCAACTTTCATATATCTATTGAGACTTGCTTTGTGTGTGAGAAATTGGTCAATTTGGGGGAAGTTCCATGAGGTGCTGAGAAGGGGGTATATTCTTTTGTGTTTGGTGAAGTGGTCTTTAAATATCTTTTTTGTTTGTTTGGTTGGTTGTTGTTGTTGTTGTTGTTGTTGTTGTTGTTTTGGTCTTTTTGAGACAGGGTTTCTCTATGTAGCCCTGGCTGCCTTTGAGATAGGTGTTTCCAGCAGGTCAGCAGGCTGAGGCCGGGAAGCTAGTGTTCAAGGTGGAAGCCCGCACTCTGGAGTCTGACTCTACACCCTTCTTCATGGTCTAACATATGTACAGCTGAAACTACCAACCCCAACCATTACACAGCACTCATTTCTCTCTGTTCTGTTAGGTTGACTAAACCCAAATTATCTCTAACATGTTCAGAAAAATACTTAAGCCTCAAGGTCCCCCAATAATTTGGAGGACTGACCTAGATGCACTCTGACACTCTGGACAGAAGTAACGTTTTATTTAATGAGAGGTCTCGGTAGCATGCTGGTAGAACCTACACACACAACACTGATAGCCGCTGTTCACCAAGTTTACTCTCCAGGCAGTCCATGCTGTAAGCAGGCCAGAGTCCAGCAGGAAAGTGTGTGGTGCACCGGCTCCACCAGCTCTTAGGTTGGTACTGTTTGTCTTCTTTACTGAGAGGCTGTTCAGAGCCAGGCTCGACCCACGACAGGCCAGCAACCTGAACACTCTTATCGTGCTGTTCCTCGCGCTTCTTTCTCTGAATCAGCTTCTTCGCTCTGGCATCATAACGAAAAAATGGGCTCCACGGAGAAAACGTGATGGCATAGGCGTCTTCTATCTTGGGAGGGTCAAACAGACGAGCAGCACAGTCCTTAACACTTTCGGCTGCTTTACGTTTAAAAAGCTGAAGGAACTTTTCATAAATCATTGCTGCATTCGGGTTCAGCGGGCTCTTGGTGCTGATCTCGTAGAAGATGCTCCTTGCGTACACTAACACCTGCCATATGTGATTCTGGTTCGGCGTCTCCTTGCGAAGGCTCTTTTCACATCCAGCTCGCCCGAATTGGGATCCACCAGTGGGTGAAAGACGGGGCCATCAAAGAGCAGGCGTGGACAGTCGCCATCTGGATAATTCTCAGGAATATGCACGGTAAACTTGAATATGCCTCCCTGATACAGCCCGCGCCCTATGAATATTATTCCAAACCACAGTAATTCCGACTGGTAGGACGGCTGCACGTGGACTCCAGGCAGCTTCTGCTTCACTGCCAGTGTAAATTCCGCATGAACCGAATATTCCTGGGAGAAGGGTCTGTGTGTAGGAGGCCTGGGTGCCGCATCTTCACTGGCCTGCTGGGCCAGGCTTCGATCTGGGCAGAGCATTTTGGGGAACAGAAGGCAGCGGTTTTGTGGGTGCTCTTCGTTTTCACATGCTCCGCTAATGTCTTCTCTTTGCCTTCAGCTGGTTTGAGCACAGAGCGTGTAGACGTGCTCCACAAAGGCATCATAATGTGTCCTCCAAGGAACGTCAGTGCTGTGTCATCAAAGGCTTCTGTCCTCAGCATTCACCCTGGATGCCCTTGGTGCCTGAGCGCTGGGGCTGAGTGTCACCGCGGGCCAATAGCATCTCAGGCTGTATTGCAGCCCCGCCCCTGAAGCTCCATCAATATAATTTTTATATTGGCGCATGAGCATCTGGGTTTGGGGTGGGGGATAAGTGTTTTTATTTTTGTAAGGCTGTCCTGGCTAGTGTCAGGAGTGGACCATTGAAGTCTCCCAATATCTGTGTGTGATTATATGTGATTTAAGGTCTGGTTATGTTTCCTTCATGAACTTGGGTGCCCTTTTGTTTGTGTAATAGATGTTAAAAGAACTTCAAACGTAGAAAAGGGGATGGGCTAAGAGCCAGGTTGAGGGGTCCACAAGAGGGAGGAAAGCGGGCTGTTCCACCAGGATCTGCTTAGTCCTCTGGGAAGGAGCTCAGAGAATGAGGAGAGCCCAGAGCAGGTAGTCTGCTGTAGAGGTGAGGGAGGATGAGACTGGGGGATGACATTGGAGGAGAGAAGGGACAGTGAAGATCTGAAGCTTGCCTGCCTCCTTCCCTGGCAGGCGTGGCTAGTGGGTCCTTAAGGAATGCCTGCTGGAGTTGGGGCCTGGGATAAAGACATGAGGAGGGAGTATAGCTTGCTGGGAACATGGACTGATTAAATCAAATATGTTTTTTCAAACATGTTTTTAATTTGTCCCTTGAGTTAGTTTTATAATGGTTGCCTTAAAATCTTTTGTTAGATAACCTTAATATGTATTTCATATTTTTTAAAGATTCATTTTATATATGATGAGTACACTATAGCTCTCTTCAGACACACCAGAAGAGGTCATCAGTTCCCAGTACAGATGGTTGTGAGCCACCATGTGGTTGTTGGGAATTGAACTCAGCATCTCTGGAAGAGCAGTCGGTGTTCTTAACCACTGAGCCATCTCTCCAGCCATGTATTTCATTTTACTGTTGACATCTGTAGGGTATATATCGCCAGGTTTTGTTGTTATTGTTGTTTTGTTTTCAGAGGAAATCTCAGTATGCCACTCTAGCGTGTTTGGAACTTACAATGTGGACCTAGGTGGCCTCAGCCTCCCAAGTGCTGTAACTAAAGGCGAGAAAAACCAATTTTTTTTTTGTTTGTTTGTTTGAGACAGGGATTCTCTGTGTAGCATATGCTCTTCTAGAACTCCCTGTGTAGACCAGGCTGGCCTGGAGCTCATAGAAATCCATGTCCCTCTGCCTCTTGAGTGCTGAGATTCAGGGCGTGTACCACCATTACCCAACTTTAAGATGGGTAAATTTATGCTCAGCAAAACAGAATATGTCCAAGGTCACCCAGGTAGATTTAGTAGTCCCAGAAGGAAAGATTTGTCCATGTACCAAGTTTTGAGATTATTTTGATTGGTTCCCTTTTGATTACATGACTACAAAATGACCATCAATAAGTCATGACCTACTGGCCTACCATGGTCCTGTAGAGACAAGGAAGGGAATTTGAAGTGATTTTAGAGGAAGTGTCTTGGTCACTTTTCTTTTTTTTAAAGATTTATTTATTCATTGTATGCATATGAGTTCACTACCATTGCTCTCTTGAGACACACCAGAAGAGGGCACCAGACCCCATTGCAGATGGCTGTGAGCCACCATGTGGTTGCTGGGAATTGAACTCAGGACCTCTAGAAGAGCAGTCAGTGCTCTTAAGCACTGAGCCGTCTCTCCAGCCCCCCATGGTCACTTTTCTATTGCTGTGAAGAGACACCAGGACCAAGGCAGCTCTTACAAGAGGAAGCATGTGATAGGAGGTGACTTCCAGTTTCCGAGGGTTGGTCCTGTATCATCATGGCAGCAGATAGATATGGTGTGGTAGCAGTAGCTGAGAGTCTACATCCTTATCTGCAAGCTGAGAGAGAACCCGGGCCGAGCCCAGGCTCTTAGAATCGCAACTCCTCCCTCCAGTGACACACTACCTCCAACAAGGCCAGACAGCTTTCGAGAATCAGTTCTCTGCATCCTCCATTTGAGTCCTAGGGATGAAACCCAGGCCATCAGGCTTGGCCTAGGTGCCCTTACCCACCAAGCCATCGCACCGGGCCCATTTCTTACTTTTTATGAGAAAGTTGAAAGAATTGAAGTTTCTCTGTGTCTGTATGTCTTTGTCTCTCTCTTCTGGGTCCACATTGAATGATTCACTTAATAGTTCAGAATCTTACTTTGTAAAACTGGGACTGGAGCCGGGTGGTGGTGGCGCACACCTGTAATCCCAGCACTTGGGAGGCAGAGGCAGGCGGATTTCTGAGTTCAAGGCCAGCCTGGTCTACAGAGTGAGTTCCAGGACAGCCAGGGCTGTACAGAGAAACCCTGTCTCAAAAAACAAAAAAACAAAACAAAACAAAACAAAAAAACCTGGGACTGGGCTGGGCTGGAAGAAAGCATTCACCCCTTACCACAGAGAGGAGGGAGAGGAGGGGCTAAAAAACGTATTTTGTAGACAAATTTGTGTTATGCTTCCCTCCACATTCATCCATAACAGCCTTCTCATTCAAATAACAATGTTGTTGAAAATCATTTCTCACTTCGATGTCACAATAATAATTTCATGTGTTCTTTTTTCCTTAAAAAAAAGACTTATTTATGCTTGCTTTATGAGTGTTTGCCTGAATGTATATTTTTTTAATTTTCTATATTCTTTGTTTACCCTGAATGTATTTTTACGTATCATGCCCATATGCACTTGTCCAACAAGGTTAGAAGAAGGTATCAGATCCTCTGGAACTGGAGCCACCATGTCATTTCTGGGAATTGAACCCTGGCACTCTGCAAGAACAATAAGTGGGCCCTTAAAATACTGAGCCATCTCTCTAGCCCCTCATGTAACTTCTAGTCTTTGTTGGGTTTTATGTAGGTGGGTATAGTAGAGATCTCCTTGGCTTTCAAAACATGATTATATGCTCTATACGATATGCCCAATATCTCCAAGAGATGCACCTTGCCTTTCAAAACATGATAATATGCTCTATACGATATGCCCAATATCTTCCACCAGCATATTCCTATCCACACAACTTGCGGGTAACTGAGTTAAGCCTGCCTGCTGACAGGCAGAAGTGTCCTCTTGCAGCGTGATGGGAACACTTGGTTTTCTAGCTCTCTTTCGTTCTCAACCTGTGGGTCGTGACCCCTTCAGAGGTCACATGATCTTTTCATAGCAGTCACACACATATCAGATATCCTGCACAGGGCACAGGAACTCTCTGAGAGAGTCAATTAAGGCCCGGCACGGAGCAGCTGAAGCAGGGTGACATGGGTCTGAAGGAGCAGTAGCAAAGTCACAGTTAGGAAGTTACGACACAATAATTTTATGATTGGGGTCATAACACGAGGAACTGTGTGAAAGGGTCCCAGCGTTGGGAAGCTTGAGACCAGCTGCGCTAGCTGGACTCCCCGCCTCTTCCAGGCCTAGAACTTCAGCCCTGAGCAAAAGCGGAAACCTCTAGAGCCTAGTCCCCTTCCTCTTTTCAATCTGCCTCTGCCTCTTTTCTTGGAGAACACTGGCATCTAATTTCTCCCCGGGCACCCACTGACTGCGTTTATGGGAGTAGCAAGCCACTCCCAGAGCCACCTCATTGTCTGAGAAGGGACCGCTCTTAAGGCAGAGCCGTGATCCTGACTGAAGGAAGACAGCAAAGCTGTTCTTAAGAAGGACGCACCGTCACTGAGCTCACGTTTCTGGCTTCCTTCCAGGCAGTGACCCTTCCTGCTATCTTCGGGCTGCCCTACCTCTGCCGAACACTAAAGGGTACCCGGGCTCGCCGTCACCACTAGGCCCTGTCAGACAAACCATCTGTATCATTCCAGGTTCTGGCAGGAAACAGATGGCACTCTCTGATTGGGTAAACTGAGACGAGTTTATTAATAAAGAGATTATTTACGAAGGCAGGTCAAGGGTGTGTGGAAACCACAGGCCAGAAGGGGTAGAAGAAGGAAGCAATGACTGGAAACTTGAGAAGAGAGAATCCCGCGAACGGGGCCTCTTGACAAGACTTGCGGCTTCTGGTGCAAAGTAGCCGGCTAGCCCTCAAGGAGGCATTTGTGGGAAATACATACGCTTACCCCTCTCCTCCCAGCCCACTGTCTCCTAGAGTTAGCCAGAATCACCTGGAGGTCAGAGGGCACAGGAACCCTATGAGTCCATTGGAGCCCAACAGAGAGCAGTCGAAGCAGGGTGACGTGGGCCTTGCAGGCGCAAAGGGCAGTCACAGAATATGCCGGACAAAGTTTGGAGACAGCCCGCTGTGGTCCTTGCACGGGGCTGTTGCTCTCCACGCTCTTTGGAGAATGAGTCTTTCTAGCGCGACATAGGGAAGCCAACCTAGTCTTTCTTCCTAGCGTTTGGGCTCGTGCGTGTTCTCTCTCCTCCATCCCTCACTGTCTAAAAAGGGCGGTTGGATTAGTTACCTTTCTGTTGCTGTGATTTAAAAAAAAAAAATAGCCTGACAAAAAGTAAGTTTTGGGAAGGAAGGGCTTATTTTGGCTCTCTGTTCGAGGGTAGAGTCTATCACGGTGAGGCAGGCACGGAAAGAGGAGCCCAAAGCAGTGGGCTCATGTAGCTACAGTCTGGGAAAAGAGAATGGTAAATGCTACTACGTGGCTGGTTCTCTCCTCCTTCTGACATCCAGGACTTAATTAAGCCTAGGGAGTGGTGCCGCCCACTTTGAACCTAAACAAATTCTTCACTGGCATGTCCAGAGATCCACCTCCCATCGAGTCGACAGTTGAGATTAACCATCGCAGAAGTGCGGGTCTACGAAAGGCGATGCATGCTCTGGGTCCCAGCCTTTAGACAGAGGACTAGCTAGCTTCCTGCACCCATCCTGTGGGTCCTGTATGTCTTCTTCCTGCCAGCCTCTCTGAACAGCAAGCTGCCTTTACAGGTGGGTTGCCAGGCAACCCCGACATAGCCAGGCCTCAGCTCATTCCACTTCTTTCCCTCATATTCCCCATGGCCACCAGAAGTCGGAGCACCCTTCCTTCTGTCTGTGGAGACTTCGTCTAGATTAGAGGCCCCGCTCACGCTCACCCCACTGCCGTGCTCCGTGGGACCTCTGCTCTGACTTTCTCTGCCTAGCTCACTTGCACTTTATTCCTAGCCTACTCGGGGTGGCGCACTCCAGTAGAATGCGTCTCCTTTTAAAACAAAATTGGGGACAGTGAGATTGCTCAGTAAGTAAAGGGACTTGCTGCCAAGCCTGACCACCTCAATTCAATCCCCGAGACCCACACCAAAGACGGAGAGAACCAAGCCCGTGGCTTGGCTTCTGATCTCTGTGCCCAAGCTGTGACACGTGCGTCCACGCATAACAAACAAATAAAGAAGTAAATAAATAGATGTGGGCGTTGGGGAACTGAACCTGGGTCCTCTGCGAGAGCATCAATGCTCTTAACTGCTGAGACATCTTCCCAGCTCTGAAATACTGGCTTGTTGTACTTACTTGCTTTACCAGATTTTTCTCTGTGTGTAGGACACTAGTTACAAGGGAGAGTATAGCTGATGTAGATGAGACTCTTTTTATTGTATATCTATTTTTACTGGGACGGATTGTCTTTCAAATTTCTACCGTTTTAGAATGTCTAACAAATTTCACCTTTTACTTTTAAAAGCTAGCCCTTTCAGATTGGAGTTAGTCATAACCGGTGACATTGAGAGGCAGGGACAGTAGAAGCGCCAAGCAAATTGCACAAACAAAAGAAAAAAAAACTACCGTGGGAGTGAGCTCCAAGCCTCTGAAGATGGACTCTGACCTTGTACTCCAGGTAGGAGAGCCTTCAGTGAGAGTGGGGCTCGGTACGAGTCTTTACTTCTGTTCAGAGTCCATGTAGGAAACTGAGGCAACTGCTGGGGTGTTCAGTGACTCCCCGACGACCTGGCATCCCGCCCAGGCTGGTGGTCTTGCCCTTTCCTGGCTCCCCACGCATCCTCGTACTTGCCAGGGGCTCTTGTTACTGCTGTTTTGGATCCTTTATTTAATACGGTTCATCACTGTGGCCAAAGATGCTTGGCAGAACAATTCAAGGGCAGAAGGGTTGATTTTGGCTCAGGGTTTTAGAGGGTTCAGTTCAGGAAGACAGTTCCGGTCCCACCCAGCTATCCCTGGGAACCTCTCATCTAGGCTCACCTTGACAGGCCGGTAGCACAGTGTTTCAGCAGGTGGCTGGAGGGATGGAGAGGAGGACTTGAGGAAGAAGAGGGAGAGAGAAGGGCCCACAAGATGAAAGGAAAGAACTGACTGTCCTCCGACCTTCACACACATGCCATGGCACGTGGGTGCCCATATACAAGCACACACAAAATAAATGAAACAAAATGTAAGGAGGGTGCTGGAGAAATGGCTTAGAAGTTAAGAACACTTACCACTCATTCTTCTTGCAGAAGATCAAGGTTCAGTTCCCAGCACCCACGTGGCAGGTAACAGATAGCTGTAAGTCCCGTTCCAGGGATCTGAGCCTCTCTCCGGTCCTCCACGCACAGCGGGTTATACATGGTGCACAGACATTCGTGGAGCCAAAGCTCTCATACACAGTAACTATGACTAAGATGGGTAGATCTGAGGAGTTGTGCAGGCAGTATAGCAGACCAAGGTCTGAGCCACCGCATTTTTATTTGAGATTTTGATAACTGTTTGTATGTGTTGGAAACCAAAATGGCTGGGCGGTGGTGGCACACGCCTTTAATCCCAGCACTTGGGAGGCAGAGGCAGGCAGATTTCTGAGCTCGAGGCCAGCCTGGTCTACAGAGTGAGTTCCAGGACAGCCAGGGCTACACAGAGAAACCCTGTCTCGAAAAACCAAAAGGGGGAAAAAAAGAAAAAGAAAAAGAAAAAGAAAAGAAGAAGAAAGCCAAAATGACATCTTTTTACTTGTCTATAAGTAAACATAGATGTCTTTTATAGTGGAATAAACCACGAGGAAAAAATCATCTATTTTGAAGCACCATTTGATAATGAGAAACGCCTCACGCCTCACTCTTCATAGCGCTCAGGACGGCAGGACGAGGTCTGGGCTGGGTAGACAGAGGTCAGTGCTGTTCTTGTTTTCTTTAGGACCACTGCCTTTTACCAGCTTTTAACCATCTGATATCCATAGTAGGCATTCTATCCTAGTTAACACAGTTACATTCAGCGCTTGTCCCATTTAATGTAAAGATTCGCATTTTCTACAGGCCGTTAGGTGCGATTGTTGCTCTTACAAAATACCTTCAGAAATGTTACCTTCTTTTTTGGTTGTTTGGTCTTTTTTCTTTTCTTTTTTTTTTTTTTTTTGTTATTGTTGTTGTTTTTGAGACAGGGTTTCTCTGTGTAGTAGTCACCACCGCCCAGCAGAAATGTTACCTTCTAAGTGAAATTTCTAGCCTGCACTCTGATGTCATGTGTTCCCTGTCTTTCTTTTTATTTGTTTATTTATTTATTTTATACATATTGCTCTCTTCAGATACCCCAGAAGAGGGCATTGAACCCCATTATAGATGGTTGTGAGCCACTGTGTGGTTGCTGGGATTTGAACTCAGGACCTCTGGAAGAGCAGTCGGTGCTCTTAACCACTGAGCCATCTCTCCAACCCCTCCCTCTGTCTTTCAAACTCTAAGGTTTCCCTCCAGGCCACTGCTTTGCCCTCGGAAGCCTTTCTGGAGATCTTACCCCAAGCTGTTTGGACTTTGTATTCTTTAAATAATTTGAGTACCCTTAATTACTTTTAAAAAATGCTTTATGATTTTCATAACTTATTGCTGATTTTAATGGGTTGTTAATTTCAGCCCTATAGTTTTATTTTATGTTTAGATAGGGCTGGTCAAGGAAAAAGAAAATAAAAACAACTATATTTAGCAGTGCCAAAAATAAAAGTTTTAAAATTTTTAAGTTAAATGACAGCTAATAAGCAATGAGAAAATAGTTATAACTATGGTTATAATGGCTGATGGCAGATGACTGTCCATAATATTAGAATTAATATCAATATGCAAACTTTTTTATTAAGGAAATGGCAGATTTGTTATTTTACTCCAACTCTGATGAGAAAAAGGCAAATAATTTAAGGGGTTGGGGAGATGGCTCAGTTAGAGCAGTTATGCCACCCACATTAAAGTTGACTGCAAAGCCACAGTGAGCCTGGGGTAGAGAGGAAAGATCAGACAAACGCGGCAGATCAGTGGGAAAGAGTCATTTCCAGGGGAACCGAGTGGCTAACCCCTGCGAAAGAGAGAGGCTCACAAGCTGGCTGCCTATGTTGCCTTGTCATGAAAGGTCCACTTAACTGAGTTACAGGACCTACATGCTTGTACTGGCTGGGTTTGTGTGTCAACTTGACACAGGCTGGAGTTATCACAGAGAAAGGAGCGTCAGTTGGGGAAGTGCCTCCATGAGATCCAGCTGTGGGGCATTTTCTCAATTAGTGATCAAGTGGGGAGGGCCCCTTGTGGGTGGTGCCATCCCTGGGCTGGTAGTCTTGGGTTCTATAAGAGAGCAGGTTGAGCAAGCCACGGGAAGCAAGCCAGTAAGGAACATCCCTCCATGGCCTCTGCATCAGCTCCTGCTTCCTGACCTGCTTGAGTTCCAGTCCTGACTTCCTTTGGTGATGAACAGCAATGTGGAAGTGTAAGCTCAATAAACCCTTTCCTCCCCAGCTTGCTTCTTGGTCATGTGTGTGCAGGAATAGAAGCCCTGAGACAATGCTCATTGTCAGTAGACACTTATTATGTACTCACTGTGAATCAAGGACCTAACAATATGGAAAACAAAAAGACCAACCTGACCTCTGGGCCAGCAATATGGCTTATCTGATGAAGGTACTTTTTGCCAAGCCTAATGACTTGAGTTCAGTCCCAGTTCAGTCCACATGGTAGAAGGAGAGAACTAATTCTCCTAAGTTTTCCTCTGATCTCCAAGCAAGCATGAGTGCACACACACACACACACACACACACACACACACACACTTGGGTGGGGTGTGTGTGTATGCTGAAACATTGACTGCTATTCTTAGATTTCACAAGAACTGGTCCAATCAAAATGTTTGCACTAAAGGACTCTTTCTCTATGTATCCAGTAAACTTTATTATTCTTTCTCCCCCTCCTTGTGTGTGTGTATGTGTGTGTGTATGCATATATTTGTGTGTTTGTGTGAGTGTGTGCATGAACATACTACGGCACCTGTGTGGTCACAGGACAATCCTAACCTTTGGCCTTGTTTGAGACAGGGACTCTTTGTTCCTTGCTGCTTACACTGGGCTGGTCCCTAAGAGCTTCAGGGGACTCTTCTGTCTGTTTGTCCCCTCCCCTCAGAGCAGGAACACTGAGAAAGACTACAGACATGACTACCCATGTAAGAGCTTTACATGGGTTTGGGGGATTTGAACTCAGGACCTCATGCTCTCTCTGAGCCTTCCCTCCAGCCCCTAATTTTACTGGATTTTGGAACTGTCATCTAGATGGTCTGGAGACACCAGTCAAGGAGCATGCCGATTGATATCAATAAAGATAAAGTTTTCCTCTGTTTCTTCTCCCAGTGAAGCAAGCACAGTTTTATAACTCCCAGAAGGAGAGATCCACGGTTGGGGGTCAGGATGCCTTTTTTTGTTTTGTTTTGTTTTGTTTGTTTGTTGTTGTTTTGGTTATTTTTGGGGTTTTTTGGATTTGGTTTTTTGAGACAGGGTTTCCCTGTGTAGTCCTGGCTGTCCTGGAACTCACTCTGTAGATCAGGCTGGCCTCGAACTCAGAAATCTGCCTGCCTCTGCCTCCCAGAGTGCTGGGATTACAGGCGTGCGCCACCACGCCCGGCTCGGGATGCCTTTCTAATTGAGTATCTCTTTTGAATGCCCTTCATAATGCAGATATGGAAGAGGGAGATTGAAAAACTATACAAAGCCATAAAATTGAGCACAACGTGGAGTCTGTCACCATGGTTACTAGACAGGGGTTGTTTTCTGGCGTGTTTTGGATTTAGATTTAGTAACTTCAGCTCTCAAGGGGTCGTAATGATTTTTCTTTTTTTTTTCTTTTTTTTTTTAAAGATTTATTTGTTATATGTGAGTATGCTGTAGCTGTCTTTAGACACACCAGAAGAGGGCGTCAGATTTCATTACAGATGGTTGTGAACCACCATGTGGTTGCTGGGATTTGAACTCAGGACCTTCAGAAGAGCAGTCAGTGATGATGTTAACCACTGAGCCATCTCTCCAGCCCATGATGATTTTCTGATTAAAGGTTATATTTTAGAATTATCAAATACCTTTTAAATACAAAGTCCTCCGGGCTGGAGAGACGGTTCAGTGGTTAAGCGCTTGTACTGCTGTTGTGGTATGGTTCCCAGCACCACATTGGGCAGCGCACAATCACCTATAACTCCAGCCCCAGGGGATCCATCTCCCTCTTCCGGCCTCTGTTGACATCCACATTCATGTGCACATACCTCTACACACAGAGAATTAAAAATAAAAATAAATCTCTAAAAATCAAATCCCCACTAATGTTGTGACATAGAACTTTAATCACAGCACTAGAGAGGCAAAGACAGACAGGTGTCTATCACCTTAAAGCCAGCCTGGTCTACGTACACAGTAAATGCTAGTTCAGCCAGAGCTACATAGTGAAACCCTGTCTCAATAAAGTAAAGTAAAATCCCCAACTGAGTGATGAGAGCCTGAAAAGTGGGGAAAAAAATTGCTAGTTATATACACTGCCTGAGAACATCTAGGATACAGAGATATACAAAGAACTCAAAAAAACTAAGTAACAACACATTAAAAATAATAAATGAACAAATGAAATGAGCAATGGTTCTCAAAAGATGAGTTACAGATGGTCGATAAACATGCGCAGCCTTGTTAGTCATCAGTAAAATGCAAATTAATACTATATTGAGATTCCATCTCGCCCCAGCTAGGACCCACAGTCATTAAGAAAACAAACAACAACAAAGCCGGGCGGTGGTGGTGCACGCCTGTAATCCCTGCACTTGGGAGGCAGAGGCAGGAGGATTTCTGAGTTCAAGGCCAGTCTGGTCTACAGAGTGAGTTCCAAGACAGCCAGGGCTACACAGAGAAACCCTGTCTCGAAAAACCAAAGAAGGAAAGAGAGAGAGAGAGAGAGAGAGAGAGAGAGAGAGAGAGAGAGAGAGAGAGAAGGAGGAGGAGGAGGAGGAGGAGGAGGAGGAGGAGGAGGAGGAGGAGGAGAGGAGGGAGGGAGGGAGGAAGGAAGGAAGGAAGGAAGGAAGGAAGGAAGGAAGGGGAAGGAAGGAAGGGAGGGAGGGAGGGAGGAAGGAAGGAAGGAAGGAAGGAAGGAAGGAAGGAAGGAAGGGGAAGGAAGGGAGGGAGGGAGAGAGAGAGAGAGAGGGAGGGAGGGAGGGAGGGAGGGAGGAAGGAAGGAAGGAAGGAAGGAAGGAAGGAAGGAAGGAAGGAAGGAAACAAATAACAAATGTTGAAGATGTGGGCACACACCTGGGCATGGTGTAACTAGTTCAGCCACTTTGGACATCCGCATAGAGGTCGCTCAAAATACTAAAACTAGATCTACCATAGGACATAGCTTTTCCACCCCTGGATATTTAGGCAAAGGGCTCCAAGCCAACGTGGGACATAGATACTTGCTCATCAGGGTTCGTGGCAGGCCTAGTCACAGTAGCTGATTGATGGAACCAGCCCAGTCCATTAGTGGGGGCAGGGGGGTCGTGTGAGGTGGATAAGTAAAAGGTGGTGTATATGCACGAAGGAATTTTTAAGCCACAGGAAAAAAATGTAGTTACATTGTGCAGGGAAATGGATACAACTGGATGCTATCACATTAGGCAAATTAAGTCAGCCTCGGAAGGATAAAATATCTATCGTGGGCTGGAGAGAACTCAGCTGTTAAGGCCACATAGTGCTCTTCCAGAGGACCAAAGTTCTGTTCCCAGCGCCTACATTGGGTGGATCAATTTTACTGCCTGTAACTCCAGCTCCAGGGGATCTGACGCCACTGTAGGCTCACATACATACACACACCCACACAATTTTAAATAAATAAGCAAATGATGTTTGTCTTCCCTCGCGTGTAGTTCAGAGATCCGCCTGCCTCTGCCTCCTGAGTGCTGGGATTAAAGGCGTGCGTCACTACTCCTGGCTCTAGATTGTCTATAGATAAGGAAGATCACATATGTACATATGACAAAACAATTGAAGCACAGCTGTTTAGGGGAACAAAGGGGATTAATGGGGGGGACGACATGGGAGAAGTGCAGGTTATGAAGTGGGTAATATGATTAAAAATTACTTGTATGGCCAGGCAGTGGTGGTGCATGCCTTTAATCCCAGCACTTGGGAGGCAGAGGCAGGCGGATTTCTGAGTTAGAGGCCAGCCTGGTCTACAGAGTGAGTTCCAGGACAGCCAGGGCTGCACAGAGAAACCCTGTCTCAAAACAAACAAACAAACAAAAAAACAAAAACAAAAAAACAAAACAAACAAACAAACAAAAATTACTTGTATGGAAATGTCTTTGTGTAAAAGCTCCTTGTATAGCAATAGAATAATAATAAATACAATGAAATAAAACCCTAGGTTCCTTCTTTGGAGATTTTGATGTGGGACGTCAGGATATAAGGATAGAAGTTCCTATTTTGGAAAAGTTTCACAGGAGAGCCTCACACATGCCTTTGCTTAAGAACCCAGGGAGAGTTAGAGGACACGTGCACCGTGGGCTTGCAATCAGGCCCACTCTCCTGATTAGCAGGCACCTTTCACTGAAAGTTTAGGGAAATGAGTGGTGGACTTAGAAGGGAAGGAAGGTGTCTATCCCTTGGAAAAACCCTGATAAAGGGCACAGAAGGACCTCTGTGAGGAACACTCACCACGAGGACTCACAACTCTAGTGAGCCAGGAGACGATCCTGGATATCTTTGGTTTGATATTGAGGACACCCCCAAAGCTGTATTTCTTCACTTGGTGGCAAATGGGCTTAAGAGCACCCCTCCCCCAACCCTCAAATTGGAACATGGATCCTGTAAGAAGGGCGGAACAGATGCTAATATTCCTAACTTAGAGGTGAAGAATAAGATACAGTGATGAGCTGGGTACATGGTTAATCTTTCCGTTAATGAAACCAGGTCCCGGGACTAGAGAGATGGCTCAGTGGTTAGGAGCACTGACTGCTCTTCCGAAGGTCCTGAGTTCAAATCCCAGCAACCACATGGTAGCTCATGACCATCCATAACAAGATCTGACGCCCTCTTCTTGTGTCTGAAGACAGCTACAGTGTACTCACGTATAATAAGTAAATAAATCTTTTTTTAAAAAAAAAGAAAAAAGGAAAAAGAAACCAAGAAACCAGGTCCCCAACATCTGCTTTCTACACTACATCCAAACAGCCAGATTGCTTATGTAAACTGCCAGGTATGGTGTCCTACACTTGCAATCCCG
This sequence comes from Apodemus agrarius, assembly GCA_964023405.1. Taxonomy (NCBI): domain Eukaryota; kingdom Metazoa; phylum Chordata; class Mammalia; order Rodentia; family Muridae; genus Apodemus; species Apodemus agrarius. The sequence goes on from OZ030010.1 coordinate 8,621,750, forward strand.
GCACTTGGGTTGCTGAGGCAGGAAGAACACAAGTTCTAGGCCAGCCTGGGTTACAAAGTGAGTTCTAGACTAGCTCAGACTACATAGTAAGACCTTGTCTAGAAAAATCAAACCAAATAAATCAACAATAAAGACAATCTTCTGGGGGACTAGAGAGATGACTCAGTGGTTAAGAGCACTGACTGCTCTTTCAGAGGTCCTGAGTTCAACTCCCAGCAACCACATGGTGGCTCACAGCCATCTGTAATGGGATCTGACGCCCTCTTCTGGGGTGTCTGAAGACAGCTAGAGTGTACTCACATACAATAAAAAATAAGTTTTTTTTTTAAAAAGATAACCTTCTGTAGTTCATTATTTCATTCTTCCTCTCTTATTCTTTCTGTCATTCCTTCTTCCCTCCATCCCTCCCTCTCTGCCTCCTTCAATTTCTCTCTGAGATCTCTTGCTATTGGAAATATAATGGCCTTTGGGATCCCCGCACCCTTTAAAAGCCACCACCCCACGGTGCTGAGACCATACCTTTACAGCCTATTCCCTACCTGGTAGAGACTGGGTAGAACAGGGGAATTCTAGGGCAGGCCCCTTCCTAGGGAACAAGGAAAAGGACCTTTGACCAACAGCTTCTGCTCTAGGGCTCCACGGCGGCCTGACCAAACCCTCCTTAGACTGAACTGGAGTCTGTTGCTTTCACTACCCTTCCTTCTGACCCTCTCTCCTTCGTAAGATAGACCCTCACTGAGAGCTAAGAGGCCTCTTAGTCTTTTCAAACCCCTCATGCAGTTCCTCTTTAATACATTTCTTGCACATCCTATCTCCTTCTTGTGCTGTCTCAGAAGAGAAACGAATACCATCTGTGCCGGATAGGTTTTGTCATCTAGATGAGTGCTTCTCACCCTGTCAGAGAGCCCACATATCAGATACTTACATTACAATTCATAACGGTGGCAAAATTAGCAACGAAATAAATGTATGGTGTCGGGGGGGGGGCAGTCACCACAATATGAGGAACTAACTGTATTAAAGAGTTGCAGCACTTAGGAAGATTGAGAGCCACTGAGCTGGAGTCATGTGGGGAAAGAGGACCTCAACTGGGAAAACGCCTCCGCCAGACTGCCAGTAAACAAGTCCCAGGAGCAGTGTCTTGATTAAAGATTGATGCGAGAGGGCCCGGCTCGCTGTGAGTGTGGGCAAGTGGTCCTGCGTGGTATGAGAAGGCAGTGTTCCTTCATGGTCTCTGATTTAGTTCTGGCCTCCAGGTTCCTGCCCTGACATCCCTTCATGATGTGACTGAGCGGTAAACTGAGATAAACCCTTTCCTCCCCAAGTAGCTTTTGGCCATAGTGCCTTATCACAATAATAGAAAGCACTAAGAGAGCATCCCTCTCTTACTTTCTTCTTCCTGGACTCTGTGCCAATCATACTGCATGTACCCAGATTAATACTGTCTGGGCTTAGGCTGGGGATGCAGTTCAGTTGGTAGAATGTCTAGCATGCACAAGGCCTTTGTTTTTATCCCCAGAACCGCATATATTGGTCATTATGTGGTACACCTGGATCCCCCCCCCCAGTACTTAAAGCAGGAGGATCAAACATTCTAGCCATCCTTAACTACACAGTGAGTTAGAGGCCAGCCTAAGCTACATGAGACTTTGTCCCTTCCCCCCAAAAAAGTATTATATGGGGCCTGGAGAGATGGCTCAGTGGTTAAGAGCCCTTGCCGCTCTTGTGTAGGACCTGGCTTTGGTTCCCAGCACACGCGTGGTGGCTCACAACAGTCTATACTTTAGCTTCTGAGAATCCAGTGTTCTCTTCTGGCTTCTGTGGGTTACAGACACACACACACACACACACACACACACACACACACACGCGCGCGCGCGCGCGCGCGCGCGAATAATCTTGATTCAAAAAACAGGCCTAAAGGGCTCATTGAAGCCCAGTGTAATAAATAAATGTGGCCACGGGGTATGATTAAGACATCAGGAGAGTCCAGAGGAGTAGAGAGACCAAGTCAATACACAGTGGGAATGGTATACAACCCTAGGTAAGAGAATGGAAATCACTGGGGTGATTTGAGCTGGCCAGAGATGATGAAAATGTCCCGGGCTCCCATACGGCCTGGGCTACAGTTTCTACCCAGAGCACGGGAAAAGAGGCCAAAAGTTGAACAGGGGGTACATGTCATAGAACTCTGAATGCTTCCCTGAGAGTTGGGCTCTTAGTCTGGATGGAGCCAGTGTTTTCCAGTATTGGGCTAGGTATGCTAGGTGACAGAATTACCTGGCACCTAATTTTTAAAAAAAATCTACTCACATGGAGTCTCCTGCCAGACGAGAGTGGTTTGGAGATTAAATATGCATTTTTCTGGCTCTTTTTTTTTTAAATAAGAATTTGTCCCTCTGTGCTCCAGACAGAGCTAAAGAGTCACTTGAGAATTGTTTGACTTGGCAGTCCCCCCCCCATGTAGTATGGCGACGAAAGCAACAGAAAACATGAAACTCTAGAGACCTGCTGCTCTGTGCTTGTTGTCGTTTGTTGGTTTGGTTTCTGGTGACTTAAGAAGTTTTGTTTTGATTTCAAGCCAAGCAAAACAAGGAAGTCTCCACTTAGAGTCTTTAACCATGGCTTGACTTGACTTGATAGTCTTGACGTGACCACCTTCGTTTCAACAACGGGGCTGCAACGGAAGGGTTCGTGCAAGCACCCTAGGCGGCAGGAGAGTTAGAGGGCGCAGTCCCCTAGCCCTAACTTGCCTCCATCTTATTCGGACATTTCATGAAAGGCTTTCCCTATAACAAGATGTAGAAATTTGAATAGGTATGGCTCCCACAGACTCATGTGTTTCAATGCTTGGCCACAGTGGGTAGCACTATTAGGAGGAGGTGTGGCCTTGTTGGGGTGGGAGTGGCCTTGTTGGAGGAAGTGCTGTACAGGTGGGTTTTGAGATTTCCTATGCTCAAGCTCTGCCCAATATGGAATAAGAGCCTCCTGCCTGCCTGCCTGCCTGCCTGCCTTCAGGTCAAGGTGTAGAACTCTCAGCTCCTTCTCCAGTGCCATGTCTGCCTGCACGCTGCCATGCTCCCACCATGATGATACTGGACTGAACCTCTGAACCTGTAAGCCAGCCCCAATGGAATGTTTGCCTTTAGAAGAGTTGCCTTGGTCATGGTGCCTCTTCGCAGCAGTAAAACTCTAAGCCATGACACGAGCCTTCCTGACTAACCCCCTTCCATTTCAGAACCCGGCTCTTCACCATCCTGATCCTGTGAAGCCTATTCCTAAAACATTGTCCCAGCCATGATGTCGGGGGAAAGGAGGAAGCTCTGAGTACCCGGTATATTTGACTGGATATGGCCATGAAAGAGCTGAAGCCCGAGGCCTTTGGTCTAAAATGAAGGTTGGGGAGTGGAAGTACTGACCGGTGGGGATGTGAGGTGCATCAGCCGGCAATGGGGGGTCAAAGAGAGACAAGGTGAGTATGACGAGGTGGCTGATCAAACAAACAAGTAAAATGAATCCAGGTCACAGAGCAGTGACCTGGTCTGGATACAGGTACGAGGGGCAAAAGTGACCATTGGAAAGGCAATAAAAGATGGCCCTACTAGAGGGTACAGCATAAGAAGTGAGAGGACTGTTGTGTGGTGGCGCATGCCACCTTTAGTCCCAGCACTCAGGAGGCAGAGGCAGGCAGCACTCTGTGAGTCTGAGGCTGGCCTGGTCTACAGAGTGAGTTCCAGGCCAGCCAGGTCTCACAGAGTGAAACCCTGTCTCATAAACAAAAAAATGAATGGGAACTCAAGCATGCAAGGTGTAGACAGGGAAAGAAAAGTCCTTGAATAATAAGAAAGATGGATTCGTGATATATTAAAAAGAGAATGAAAATATTATCAAAACAACATCACTAGCCGGGCGGCGGTGGTGGCGCACGCCTGTAATCCCAGCACTTGGAAGGCAGTGGCAGGTGGATTTCTGAGTTCGAGGCCAGCCTGGTCTACAGAGTGAGTTGCAGGACAGCCAGGGCTACACAGAGAAACCTTGTCTCTAAACCAACCAACCAACCAACCAAACAAACAAACAAACAAACAAAAACCATCACTAATAATGAATTCTTACTCTTGCTAGGCATTATTTTAAATTTGTTACATGCAATAATTTGCTTCTGCTTTCTCTCTCGGGGTTTGTTTTTTGTTTGTTTGGTTTGGTTTGGTTGTTTGTTTGTTTTTTTTCCCCCTGAGACAGGGTTTCTCTATGTAACCCTGGCTGTCCTGGAACTCACTAGGTAGACCAGGCTGGCCTCGAACTCAGAAATCCGCCTGCCTCTGCCTCCCAGAGTGCTGGGATTACAGGTGTGCACCACCACTGGCTGACTCTCTCTCAGTTTCTGTCTCTCTCTCTGTGTCTGTCTCTCTATCTCTCATTTCTATCTCTCAACATCGTCTCATGTGCCAAGGCTGGCCTCAAACTTGTTACATAGTAAATGCTGACCTTGACCTCCTGATCCTCCCATCTCTACCTCCCGGGAGCTAAGATTACAGGCATGTGCTGCCACGCCCAGGTTCTAATTTCTTACAGAAACCTGTAGTAGACGCTGTCCCACTTAAGTGTCCCCTAAACTAATATCTGCTTGATGACTGGGCCCAGAGTGTGATAGGAGGCTGGAAATGGGTCCTGAGACACAGAGAAGAGGGATCACAGACTGAGGCCCCTGAAAATGTGAGCCAAATTCAAGACTTGAGTTGCTTCGGTCAGAAACTGGGTCAGAGCAATGAGAAAATGAACTAATACGGGAAATGGGTCCCAGACTGATGAACTAACTGTCCCTGTGACGAAGCCTGACCACACGGATCTAAGACCTTTGAAACTGGTTTCTGGTATGAATTTGAAGAAGCTGGAGAAGTGGGCCAGAGAAAGATGGGAATGACGTCAGCAGAACTCAGTGGGCAATGCTGATGGAAGTTCAATACCAGAATACTGAGAAATGCTGGAAGAAAACACTGTGCTCGCTGAGGATTTCTATGAGAATGAGAGCTCTGGGGAAGTGGATTAGAAGCACTACATTGTGGTAAAGAGTTTGTCTGCATCCTGACGGTGTGAGGCCAAATTTCTTTTATTAGTGTTGATTGGTTGTTAAAAAAAAAACAAAACAAAAAAAAAACAGCAGGAATCTGGGTAGATACTCAGTTGGTAAAGTGATTGTGATTGTCTTACATACATGAAAACCCGAGTCAATCCCTAGAATTTGCATTTTTTTAAAAAGCCGGCTATGGCAATGTATTCTTGTAATCCCAGGGCTGGGGAGATCAAGACAGGTAGACCCTGGAGCTTACTGGGCAACAAGGCCAGCTTTGGTGAGCCCCCAGCTAATGACACACCTATCTCAAAGGAGGGGGGTGCTCCTAAGAATGACAGCCAAGGTGTCCTCTGTCCTCTGGCTTCTATGCAGGCACGCACACACACAAGCACACATACACGGATTTCATTATGATATTTCCTACATGTATTGTTAGCATTCCCTCAAGGCTCTGCCGACAGTTACCTGGCAACAGCCAGGTCTTCCCGACTCACTGTAAAAGGGCTGCTTGCCCCTCCCTCTCTCTCTCTTGCTCTCCCTCTGTCCCCTCCCTCTCTCTCCCCATTCCCCTCCCCTTTTTCTCTCCACATGTTCCTGACCAGCCCCTTCTCTCTCTCTCTCTCTCTCTCTCTCTCTCTCTCTCTCTCTGTGTGTGTGTGTGTGTGTGTGTGTGCTTTCTCCGTCTCTACTCCATCCTCAACTCCCCTCCCTATGCCCTGAATAAACTCTATTGTATACAATACTGTTGCGTGACTGGTCCCTCGGGGAGAAGGGACGCCTCAGCACGGGTCCCACAAAGGCACCCCCTTCCACCTCACCATACCTTTGCCTCTACCAAACATATCCCGGTGCTTTCTTTCCTCTTTGTGTAAAACGCAGCACGTATATGCTTGCCTCTCTTACGGCCTTGTGGCCTCCTCCAGGTCCTCATCCAGACAGTCCCCTTCTTCATGTTTTTTGTCTTGTTGTTACTGGGTTTTGTTTTTTTGTTTTTTTGTTTTTTTTGTTTTTTTTAATCTAGGTTCCTCTCGAATGAAAGCATGCAGTTTTTGTCTGAGTCTGGCCTATGCCTATAGCCATTCAGTCCTGACCACACCAGATCTCATCTGACTATTTCAGTGAGCATGACTGATCACCGATTCCATTTTTCCCTGTGGGTGACATGATTCTGTCTCTCTGTATGGCTGAACAAAAATCCCTTTGTGGTCTGTGCTCTGTCACTCGGTCTCTCTCTCTCTCTCTCTCTCTCTCTCTCTCTCTCTCTCACACACACACACACACACACACAGAGAGAGAGAGAGAGAGAGAGAGAGAGAGAGAGAGAGAGAGAGAGAGAGAGGTGGGAGGGAAGGAGGGAGGGAGGGAGGGAGAGAATGTGTATTTGAGCTCATATTAACCATTTCAGCAGAGGCGACATTCTCACAGGATCATAACTAGCAGTCCGAGATTCTTACCTTTACCCAGCAACAAGGCTTTTGTCCTCCTTTGGTTCTAAAGAGAAGAAGAACAGACAAACAAAACCCTTCAAATACCGACCTACAACACACGTTAGCTTAAGAAGACCTAAATTTGCTTTCCCAAATCTTGCACTCCAATTTAGCCATCTCTCTTACCTGATTTTAAAGGGATCCTCTGTTTGTTTTTCTGCTTGCAAAGGAAGCTCGAAATGAAATTACATTCCCCAAATCACATTTTAAGAGACCATAATAAAGGCAAAGATGTGTTTCCGATGGCCTCTTCCCGTGGACCTCTGCAGCTTACCACGATCTAAACATGGAGAGTAAAGTCCCTCACGGGGCTTCATGCTATGCTGCTGCAACTTGAAAGCCGCCAGAATGTGTCACCCATCCACACAAGCAATGTCCAAATGTATGCTTTCTTAAGCTCATGTTTGTGTAGGTAGATATTTGAAATAAAAGACTGATTTGTAAAATCTGTGGCCATATAGCAAGACAAAAGACTAAGGGTAGGAATGGGAAAATATTAATAAAAGCACTGAATGGAACATTGTTAGCAGTCTTTATCCATTTCCATCAGTCATGTGTGTGCTTTTGAGGGCTTTTGTGACTTACGATCGAATTTCATCCACTCCTGTGTTTTGGGGACAAATGAAGCTGGTTTGGCCACATCGTGAGTTTATACACAAATGCTCTTGAGAATACATAAACAGAGACACGGCGAATAGACTTGCCAACTCCTCTAATTAATAGGTAAAATGTGCAGGCCAAGGTATTTGGGATGGCTTTGTACTTAACAGATAAACATTGCTCATAAAGCTGTCCCCCTGCTGTCTTGCACGGAAATGCAGAGGCTTAAAAAAAATCATCAAAGAGGGATTTGGAAAGCCTAATAATAATAAGATGGACTCTCCAGCCTGGTGTCTCCTAAAAGCCTTTTACATGATGAATAATGCTTGCCTTGGTGTTTAAATCAGTGTCACGACATACAAATGACAAATATGTCAATTTCTTTCAGGCCTACCTGATACTATAATGTCCCCTCACTTTCCATTCAGTTTAGATCCCATTTTGGGGTGAGGGGGAGTGCCAAAGTTTCTAGCAGCCTAGACTAGAGTCAAACTCACTATGGAACTGAGGTTTTGGTCCCTCCTCCCTCCAACCCCCATTTTAGATTTCTGGTTTTGAAAAAAAAAAAGAGATGGTAAATTCGTTTCATACTTAAATCCAAAAGGTCCTTTTAATACGGCTTAGCTTTCATATACCATATTTGCATTAAAAGGGATTACATGAAATACCATGGAGGTTGTAATAACCACGCTTACAGAAACAGCACGAGAGGCTTTTGTTTGGTGCCACTATGCCCTGGATGTGGCCTGTCCCTCTCAAAGGTTAATCGGGCTGAGAGATTGATCCCCAGTGTGGCAAAATGGAAGCAGCAGGAGCTTGCCAGAAATGGGGCCTAGATGGAGGTCCTAGGTCGACAGGGGATGACTGGGGGTAGTCCTTGAAAGAGGATTATTCTAAAAGGTTGAACCTGACTCCGCATGGTCGGCTGCTGTGCTACTCCGTGACTGCCATCTGCTATGACGTCAGACAGCTGAGAGGCCTCTTCCAGAGCTGAGCCAGTGACAGAACCATACCCTTGAGCCTCCCGAACCAAGACCTAAACAAACCACGTTTCTTTTTTATAAATAGCCTGCCCTGGCTATTACACTGCCGTAATGAAATACTCATCTACGTCAGCCAGGCATTCTTTGAACAGGAGACTCCACTCTACCCTTATAACGACTCTGTGAAATGAGTTACTGTCTCCTGTTACAGTTTGATTGTAAAATGTCCCCACAGACTCACGTGTTAAAAGCCTAGTTGCCTTCTGGGGCTATTTTCAGAGGGCACGGAAGCTGTGGGGGCCCAGCACAGCTGGAGGAAGCGAGTCCCTGCAGATGTGTCTCTGAAAGGTATCTTGTCCCAGCCCCTCCTATCTCTCTTTGCTTCCTAGACACCACAAGGTGAGCAGCTTTGCTCCTCCCTGCCCCTGCTACACCGACCCCCCCTCCCCTCCCTATTCCCCACCCCTCACCCCCGCCACCACCTATGACCCATGACCCTGAAATTTGTGAGACTCTAATGGGCCTAGCAGAATGAAGGCATTCGCAATCTGACCACTGGACTATTGAAACAGTTGACCCCAAAGAAAGAGGAACACCCCACCCCTGCTCCCACTCCCCAGAAACCTCATGCTGGGAGAAGGAAAAGGCCAGAGGGGAAAACTTGTCTCCAACCAAGAGATTTCACACAGTTCTAACAGAATGAGACGCCAGCCCAGAGAAGGGGTTAAGGGTAGATGGGGCCACGCTTTGATCCTCGCTCTGCATGCCCTCGGCCCTCTATTTAAACGTTGCTCTCACTTCAGGACCCCAAAGCCAGGCTTGGCAGAGGTGCTGGATCTCTTTGTGCCTCTTCCCAATGTGGCCTCACTGAATAAATCACCTCTTTCTGCTTCCCACCAATAATTTGTGAATGAAATGAGTACAGTTTAGAAAGCCAAAGGGCTGCTCTGCTTCGTGGGTGAAAAAAGGGAAAAATTTATTCCAAACTGCCAAGGCTGCCTCAGGAAAGCAGAGGGGTGTGTGTGTGTGTGTGTGTGTGTGTGTGTGTAAGTAAATGTCCGACCTTGGAAAAAAGAATTTCTTCAGGAACCGGACAATTTGACTCTTAAATGTCTTATAGAAGATGGGTGGCCAAACCTTGGGGCACAGCCTGTGATCTCCATGTTCTACAACAAAACTATAAAGCTTCCCTCCTTTTAAATTATTTCTCTCAGGCATTTGTCTTGGCCACAGAGGTCTGACTAATATATCCCATTTTGTTGTTGTTATTGTTTTTGTTTTCGAGACAGGGTTTCTCTGTGTAGCCCTGGCTGTCCTGAACTCTCTCTATAGACCAAGCTGGCCTCGAACTCTGCCTCTGCCTGCCTCTGCCTCCCAAGTGCTGGGATTAAAGGTGTGCACCACCACTGCCCGGCAACATATTCCATTTTAGAGGAGAAAACCAGAGCATACAGAGCTAAAGAACGGGGTAGATATGGCAAGCAGAATTCAAAGCCTCCATCTCAATAGAAACCCTTGATGCAGCTGGGCGGTGGTGGCGCACGCCTTTAATCCCAGTACTTGGGAGGCAGAGGCAGGCAGATTTCTGAGTTCGAGGCCAGCCTGGTCTACAGAGTGAGTTCCAGGACAGCCAGGGCTACACAGAGAAAACCTGTCTCAAAAAAACAAAAAAAGAGAAAAAAAAAACAAAAGAAAAAAGAAAGAAAGAAAAAAGAAAAAAGAAACCCTTGATGCTAGTTTGTGATTAGTCTTGGTTGAGTCACAAGAAAGCACTAGCCTAGAATAAGTACCAAATGAATAGAAGAGATTCAAACTAAGGAGTGAATCTGTACTTTTTATAAATCACACTTTTGGGAGGTAGGGTACATATGTGCAACAGTGCATATATTGAGGTCAGAGATACTTTTCGGGAGATGGTTCCCTCTTTGTATTATGTGGGTTCCAGGGACCAAACTCAGGTTTTCAGGCTTGGCAGTAAGCACCTTCACTCACTGAGCCACATTGCTGGCCCCTGGATCTGTATTGTTAGGGTTTTGCGACGGAAAAGTACCTTGGCAGATCCGGGGTCAAGGAATGCCGCAAAAATTACACCATGCAATTGCATGCAAGATTGCAAAAGGTTACCTCTGATCAGGGGCAGCACACACACACACACACACACACACACACACACACACACACAGAGAGAGAGAGAGAGAGAGAGAGAGAGAGAGAGAGAGAGAAAGGGTATGTGACTCATGGCAACAGTGGAAGTGTCCCATTTGGTGGCTGCTGCTGATGTGACTGGTGGTGCTGAGTCGCAGAGGGTGGGCTGTGGGAGCATCTGGTTTTTAACATTTCTCTTTTTAAAAAAATTTAAAGATTTATTTATTTTGTATGTGAGTGCAACTGTCCCTGTCTTCAGACACCCCAGAAGAGGGCATCGGATCCCCATACACATGGTTGTGAGCCACCATGTGGGTGCTGGGAATTGAACTCAGGACCTCTGGAAGAGCAGTCGGTGCTCTTAACCGCCGAGCCATCTCTCCCTTCTGTTTATTATAAAAGCTGAAGAAATAGGAAGGGGTGACTGGTGAGGCAGGAATGGGGATGCCCTGCTCTTTAGACTGCTTCCTGCTGTCTGGGGGGTGTTGACACCTTTGGGGACCCAAGAAAGCTGGAGTGCTGGCCTAATCCTGGAAGAGTAGGCTGTTATACTTGCTGTCCAGGCTCCGCAGGACCATCTGGTGATCGGGGTGCGGAGGCAGTGGCTGTGGGGGCTGAGCCACCTGGAGCTAGCCACTTCGAAGCTGTCCAGGATGCAGACTTTGAGGGAACACCCAGAGTTGGCAGGTTGATGGGACAGATATATATTAGGGGTAGAAGGTAAAATTATGGTGTTTAGGGTTTTTCCCCCCTAAGGTATATATTTGAAACTTTTAGGTCTGTGGTCTTGGTAGTTGAGGGAAGGGAGTCCCAAGACCATGGAAATCAGGGGTGGGAGAAGCACGGGAGAGGGTCCCATCCTTAGGAAGAAACAGGATAGACAGGAGGGGAAACAGGCTGTCGATTGATGGTACTTCTCTGGACTCTATTTGGCCCCAAATGTGGATTCAATCAATTTCCTGAAACTTACAAGAATGTTTTTAAGTTTACAAGAAGAGAGAGGTTTTAGATACATTAGCATTGCCACTGTTTTGAATCTGTTCTAAAATCCACATTCAGGAAAAGACAGTAGATTCACACCTTTGAGTCCTAGACGCTTGGGGGCCCCAAATGATTTTGGGTTAAAAGCATGACCACTCTTTTCTCTGTCCAGAAGACTGGTTGAATATAGATTGGTCAAGCATTTTTAGCACACTGAGAAGCACTTTTAAGTCAATACTTAGAACACAACCAACCAAAAGAAATGTAAAATGGTGAGCTTGTTACTGATAATAGTAGCCAGTGCTTACCAGAGCTAGATTAATAGCCCTTAAATCATTTTCTTTTTTTTTAAGATTTATTTATTTATATTATGCATGAGTGTATACTATAGCTGTCTTCAGACCCACCAGAAGAGGGCGTCAGATCCCATTACCGATGGTTGTGAGCCACCATGTGGTTGCTGGGAATTGAACTCAGGACCTCTGGAAGAGCGGTCAGTGCTCTTAGCCCCTGAGCCATCTCTCCAGCACCCCTTAAATCATTTATTTATACCTTTACAAATTGCACTTACACACCTTAAGGTACTTTCTTCGACCTCTATGTATCTTAAACATTTTCTTAGATCCTTAACAACTTAAGCTTTCATATCCTCAGATCCTGCATAAATCTTTTTTCTATCCAGTCATTTCCCATGAGACACAGGTGGTTGGTTACTAAGAAAGTCATTGTAAAGCTCTTTAAGTAAGGGAATTGTAACTTTTTTTTTTTTTTTTTTTTGGTTTTTGGTTTTTTGAGACAGGGTTTCTCTGTGTAGCCCTGGCTGTCCTGAAACTCACTCTGTAGATCAGGCTGACCTCGAACTCAAAAGTCCACCTGCCTCTGCCTCCCAAGTGCTGGGATTAAAGGCCTGCGCCTTTGAAATCTGTTTTGTGAAGTTATTTGAGTCTGGTATAAAGTAAAAGATTTGTCTTTCTCTAGGAGCTCTCTGGTGAGGTCTGAGGCCTTTGGGGGAGGAGCTGGTATCCTTGCTGCTATTAAGCTGGCAAATTTATTCCTAACCTAGTCATCAATGCCCTCAGAGATCTGAGGAGAATAAATGTCACCAGAGTAAGCAGGAAGTATAGACCAAGCAACTCCCAAATCTATTAAAAATGACAGACTGAACAAGCACCCTAGGTTCCGCAGTGCTTGTCTTCATTTTGTTCGGGGCAAAGGTCCCAGGCCAGCATCGGTCTTTGGCTGCAAGGCGCAGAAGATCCAACGGACTTTATTATGGAGGGGGGACTTGAAGGGGAGCCTGGGGACTGGCCTGCCTTGTCAAGGCAAATCAGGCCACTCAACTCCCCAGTGTCCTGCATTTCCACAGTATGGGCAGGGCCCTGGAAGTGGTGGAGGGCAAAGGCAGGTTTTTACCCAATGGTTAGCTATGGCACATTGAAAGCAAGCTCCAGGGCGAGCTCTTCTGTGTCCTCAGCTTCTCTGGAGACGATTAGGGGTGCTGTCAGGAGCTGCACATGAGTGCTCTGTTTTCATGCACCCCACAAGAGGGCATCAGGTCCCCATTACAGATGCTTGTGAGCCACCATGTGGTTGCTGGGATTTGAACTCAGGACCTCTGGAAATGCCCCGAAAAGCTTTTTCTCATTAAACATTTTCAATGCCATATTTAGCAGAGTTCTGAAAAGTTTTGAAAACCTTCAGCTGTTAACTATATCTAAACTAAACTAATTTGGTTTCTAGTTACTTGTTTTAGGCTTAACTTTGAAAACATAGGAGGCTAAATAAAGCTTACTCCTGTAATAATTATTTGTATTTAACATGACTACAAGTATAGTTCTGAACACATTAAAGAATTTCATCTTCTGTAAGGTGACTATTAACTTGCATGTCTTATCTTTTTTGTTGTTGTTGTTTTTGTTTTTGTTTTTGGAGACAGGGTTTCTCTGTATAGCCCTGGTTGTCCTGGAACTCACTCTGTAGACCAGGCTGGCCTCGAACTCAGAAATCCGCCTGCCTCTGCCTCCCAAGTGCTGGGACTACAGGCGTGCGCCACCACGCCCGGCTGAAGCTCCATTAGTATCAAAAACCTTTTTATTATAGATACAGTCCACATTGAGACGATTGGTGCTGAGTCTCTGAAGGTGGGTTGGGGGTGAACATGGTTCCTAATGTGAAATGGAAACTTAAGGCTTCTTTGGAAAGGAAGTTGGATGGTGTTCTGCTGGGGCAGACATGTGAAGGAAGGAGTGTTTGCCCGAAGCGGACACAGGCGAAAGGCTAAGGCAGATTTGGGTGGGGCAGACACAGGAGAGACGATGCTCTGCTAAAGCAAGCGTGTGAAAGGACGCGCGACGAAGGAGTCTTCGCTAACAACACGCGTGTATTGGTCCGCCTTACACTGTGTAGTTGAGCTGCATTTGTCAGGACTCCATAAGGAGAAACGCACCCAAAAACCTTCTGGTGGCGTGCCGCGGTTTCTTGCTGTTTCCTCGGACTCGGGCTGATTGGCAGAGTGATGTGGGCTGAGACGCACATGCTGAGGCTGAAGGGTAGAAATGGGACTCGATGGACGGTGACGAGGCTCAGCTGGGCTTGCTTATAGAGCTAGTGCGCCATGCTTGTTGGTCTGGGGTCTTCCTGATCTTCTGCTCTTAGCTTCCCTGAGAGAGGCACAGCTGAGACCTGTGCATCCTGGCGTCCCTCTGGGTCCCTCCTGCTGGCTCACGTGGAGGCTGAGGCCTGGCTGTCTCTCCTAGGTCGTGCCATTGCTGCTGATTTGTGTTTGCTATCACAACTCTACCCGACTGGACTGCTGGGGTATGTATCGGTCAAGTGTTTTCAAGTGGATCGAGCTGCCGCTGCTGACCTGTGAGCTGAACTGCTGATTTCTAGACAACACAGCAGGAGTTGCTCCAAAGAACCGTTTCTAAACAGGCCACTTCCTCCCCCACCCCCACCCCCACACCCCCCTATCCTTTCTTTCCAGCTACCTCTGGTGGGAGGTAGGCTAGAAGGGAGGTTAAAGTGTTTAAGAACCAGCATTAAAAATAGGATTTGAAAAAAATTAAAGCTACACTAATGTAATTTTAAGAGTTTTTTCATTTACTTTATAAGACAAAAGTCAAGACTACAGTGCTAAATGTTTAAATGATACAGTCTTCATTTATGTATATATTCAAATTAAAGCAAAATGCGCATAATAACATCAGGTCTCACACTCAAGACAAATGACTGAAGTGCCTATTTAACATATCAAAGTGGAGCCGGGCGGTGGTGGCGCACGCCTGTAATCCCAGCACTTGGGAGGCAGAGGCAGGCGGATTTCTGGGTTCGAGGCCAGCCTGGTCTATAGAGTGAGTTCCAGGACAGCCAGGACTACACAGAGAAACCCTGTATCCAAAAACCAAAAAAATAAATAAAAATAAATTAAAAAAAACATATCAAAGTGGAACTAGCCACCGGGCTCCCAGCACCTCTCAGTACCTGCTGTTGAGTGATCCTGGCTGGAATACACCCTACCCTGAACTCTCCAGCCCAGGGACTGGGCTGAGCCCCTTCCCCTGACTTCTCTTCCCTAACTAACCAGCCACTTTGACTATGCCAGTCTTTCTTGGTCTCCTGGCTCACTTCTGGACTCTTGGCTCCTGGTTCCTCTTTTTGCCACCCACTCTTCCTTTCCTGGCCTGGTTCAGTCTGGATCATTCCAGATATCTCTAGCTATGTTCTCCCGCATAGCTACAATAAACTCCCTTCACCTATCTCAGAGCATCATGTCCTCCTTTAAGTTCTTTATTTAGGAGAGGGTGGAATCACCATAGAAATTCGTGGAAGGTTTGTAGTATCCAGGATTATAAGCTGAAAGAGGATAGCTGTACCTGAAGTGCTTGTCCTCTGTGCATAATACATATATACAGGCTCATGTATGTGTATATATGTGCATGCTTGTGAAGGCATGCATTGGAAATCAGAGGTTGATATCAGATGTCGTCTTCTTCTTCTTCTTCTTCTTCTTCTTCTTCTTCTTCTTCTTCTTCTTCTTCTTCTTCTTCTTCTTCTTCTTCTCCTGCTGCTGCTGCTGCTGCTGCTGTTGCTGCTCAACTTCTTGCCTTTGGAGATGATACATCTCACTGAATAAGGAGTCTACTGGACTGGCTGGACTGGCTGACCAGCAAATACCTGGGGTTCTGTCTTCCCCTCCCAGTACTTAGATAAGCGGGTGTCTCTATGTCAGTTTTTTTCCCCTTAACATGTACCACCCATGTTATATAAATCCAAGTCCTTGTACTTGCACAACCCCCCAATTCTGAATGTATCTGTTATATTCACTTTTTGTTTGTGTTTTAAAGACAGGGTCTTCTGTAGCTGAGGCTGGCCATGTGGCAGAGGATGACCCTGAACTTGTGATATTGCTACTTCCACCTCCCAAGTGCTGCAGTGTCATCCATGGAAGGTCTGTAGTATCCATGATTAAAAGATGAAAGATGAACTGGGTGGCAGTGGTGGCGCAACGCCTTTAATCCCGGCACTTGGGAGGCAGAGGCAGGCGGATCTCTAAATTCAAGGCGAGCCTGGTCTACAGAGTAGATTCCAGGATAGCCAGGGCTACACAGAGAAACCCTGTCTTGGAAAAAGAAAACATACAAAGAAAAAATGTAAATTAACTCTGTAAGATGATAGGTATATACCCAAAGAGGCAGTCTGTCTGTCTGTCTGTCTCAGTGAGTGTGTGTGTGTGTGTGTGTGTGTGTGTGTGTTTATGCAGTGCTGGCGATTGTGTGTGCTAGGCAGTCACTCTAATAAGTGAGCTTCATTCTCAGCCCTATGCTAGTCTTATTAATTCTGTTTTTCTTTTCCTCCCAGTTTCATCAAGCTCTCACTGACGAGTAAAAATTATCTATATTTAGGGTGTTCAGTGTGATGTTCTGATCTCTGTACACATTATGACATGAGCACCACAGCCAAGCTAATTGGCATATCCATCAGCTCTCCACAGTGAGGCGTCATCAGAAGCCTGTCAGCCTTGGCTGGGGCTCCTCTCTGCTCCTTTCCCTTTAATCAGAGTGGATGGTGTTTCTGAGAAAGGAAGGGCCTGCCCCACTCCCCCACCTCCAGCTGCTGCGTTATCATTCTCTCTAGACATGGCTGCTCCCAAGCGAAGCCAGGCCTGTCAGGTAGTCTGGGAGCCATGGGGAGCCACTTAAAAAAAAAAAAAAGATGGCTGGGCGTGGTGGCACACGCCTATAATCCCAACAGAGGCAGAGGCAGAGGCAGGAGGATTTCTGAGTTCGAGGCCAGCCTGGTCTACAAAGTGAGTTCCAGGACAGCCAGGGCTACACAGAGAAACCCTGTCTCGAAAAACAAAAAAAAAAAAAAAACAAAAAAAAAAAAAAAGGATTTCTTTGCAGTTGGGCCAGAATCAGGAGAATAAAAGTTTCAGGCTCTCTCCACCTTTCTCTGTATGCTATTACAGTTTATAGAAAAGCTGCAGTTACATAAGTATGGAGAATCAGCTGCAGGGGCATCATGAGAATGGCCTAGAGGACAGGTTTCCTATGGGCTAGCCTCTGGCAGCCTCTCCTCTGCTAGAGAGGCTTCAGGCTAGTCTCAGCCTAGCACGCAGTTTTCATGAGAAAGTGTCATTCTTTGGGTCCCTTGGAGACTTTCTAAACCTGCTTCTTTGTGACTTATTTCTTGATCTTGAAGGATTTGAGGTGCTGTGTCATCTACAGGCCGGTGTGAGGATTTCTGAAATATGCTTGCACTTATACAACTGCTGTGTGTGTGTGTGTGTGTGTGTGTGTGTGTGTGTGTGTTCACATGTGTGTCCATGTGAAATCCAGAGGTTGATGGCAGATGTCATCCTCACTCACTACCCTCTATCTTACGGGTTGTTTTTTTTTTTTTTAATTTTTTTGATCTATTATTAGGGTATGGTAGTGTAGTATAGTATGGTGTAGTGTGTGTGTGTTTGTGTGTGTGTGTGTCTGTGTGTCTGTGTGTATGTGTGTATGTGTGTGTGTGTGTGTGTGTTAGAGAGGTGGGGGGGGCATATACACCATGGTTACTGCCTTAGCGGTTCTTCTAGGCTCTGGCCAACAGTTACCTAGCAACAGCCAGGTATCGCCTGGCTCGATAAAAGGACTGTTTGGAAAGACTGCGCTCGCTCTCTCTCTCTCTCTCTCTCTCTCTCTCTCTCTCTCTCTCTCTCTCTGTCTCTCTCCCTCCCTCCCTCTGCCTCCCCGTCCCTCCCTTCCTCCTATCTCCTATTCTCTCTCTCTCTCTCTCTCTCTCTCTCTCTCTCTGTGTGTGTGTGTGTGTGTGTGTGTGTATGTGTCCTTGTCTGTGTCCTTTCTTTCTTTCTATGCCTCTACTCCCTTCCCCACACCCCTTTCCCATGTCCCAAATAAACTTCATTTTATACTAGTCTGGCTTGTACCTGGGGGTACCAGCTAAGGCATACATAGAAAATGTTTAAGAAGCCCTGCCCTGGCAGAGGGCCGCCCCTCCTTGTGCAGACTCTCTCTGATGCCTGGCTCAGGGGAACCAGAGGAACCCTCGCCATGAGTTGCTGGGTTTAAGAAGTGGGATAGAGAGGTGACCCTTCTTTAAGACTGTCTGGCCTACTAGCATGGTCTAAACCAGCAGTTCTCAACCGTTCTAATGCTTTGACCCTTTAATACAGTTCCTCATGGTGTGGTGAGCCCCAACCATAAAATTATTTTCACTGCTACTTTTCATAGCTGTAGTTTTGCTACCGTTATAAATTGTAACTTAAATCCGTGTTTTCTGATGGTCTTAGGCGACCCCTGTGGACGGGTCATCTGAGCCCCAAAGTCGCAACCCACAAGCTTGAGAACCACTGATCTAAAGTGCACAATGTGCACAGTCCTTCCTGCCACGCTGGTATCCGAAATGGAGATGAGGGTCTGAGAGCCCCACTCTCAGCCAGAGTTCCTTGCTTCTTCACATGGATGTGAATGCAGCCGCTGCATGAAGGGGAGGCACTGAACTCAGGGACAGAGGGCTTGGCCTGCCACCGAGAGGCTCTGGGTCCCATTCCCAGAACCGCAAGCAAAATAAAGACCAAATTGCTATAGATAAAAGGACTGTTTGAAAAGACTGGTCTCTCTCTCTCTCTCTCTCTCTCTCTCTCTCTCTCTCTCTCCCTCCCTCCCTCCCTCCCTCCCTCCCTCCCTCTCCCTGCCTCCCGTCCCTCCCTTCCTCCTATCCTCCCTTTCTCTCTCTGTCTCTCTCTCTCTCTCCCTCCCTCCCTCTCCCTGCAAATTGCAGAAGAACCACCTTTTTCTTTTTCTTTTCTTTCTTTCTTTCTTTCTTTCTTTTTTTTTTTTTTGAGACAGGGTTTCTCTGTGTAGCCCTGGCTGTCCTGGAACTCACTCTGTCCTCAAACTAAGAAATCCGCCTGCCTCTGCCTCCCAAGTGCTGGGATTACAGGTGTGTGCCACCACGCCCGGCAGAAGACCCACCTTGTTCTTGATGATCTATTCAGAACTAAGCCTTGCTCTTTGATTTTAGAATGGGAGCGAACTCAAAGAGTGGCCATTCTGTTGCGTGGTGATTATTGGTCCCAACCTGTGATTTACTTAACAGGAGTTGGTGGGAAGTTTTGGTTTTAATTTCTCATTTTCCTCTCGATGCATATATTCATATAATCATGAGAATTGCATAATATAGTTTGAATTGCATAATTATGGAGAGTCAGCTATGTGTGCTAAATCCGGTACTGTGGAGCCTTCATTTCAACCCTTTCCCTGGTCGGAGCACAAAGGACATTTTTCCGTTAATTTCCTTGGTCTGGGCTTCGTTCGCCATCTCTCTAGGATAAAGAGCTTCATGCGTTTTCTATGAGATGCTGGGTTTTCATTCTGAGACTCTAGACAGTCTGATAGCCGCAGCCCAACATTACGTGCCTAGCAGCTTAAGTTTCAGCTCAGTGCAGACAGGTCTGGATTTCTGTGTCACACTGAATGTGATTTCTACCCCTCACTTGCTCACCTTGTGATGTACCCCTAGCCCCACCCAGATGAATGCGGGTTTCTTTGTGGGTAGTGGCTTCCGTGATAAAGCAATAATACATCCTTTCCCTGGAGAGGCTCTGTATTCCTTGCTAGAGGAGCTGGCGAGCTAGGAGCCTTGCACTGCAGGGTAAACAGAGCTGCAGCCGCAGCCGAGCTCTTCACCTGGCAGTGCCTCCCATCTGCGCAGAGAATTATTCCTCTGCTCGGGCATTTCAAATTGAACTGCATCTGCAGAGGCGACCAGAGAATCCTTTAACCTCATTTGCTGGAGATATTTGTCTGCCCGGACTGTAGCCACCATCCTTTTAGAATAGTCCTTGTCAAGCTCCTTTGAGCCTAAAACACAATAAGGAACACATTCTCCAGTGCCCCACCCCCTTCCTTCCCTCCCTCCCTCCCCCTCCCTCCTCTCTCTCCTTCCTCTCTCTCTGTCCTCTCCCTCCTCTTCCTCCTCTTCTCTCTCTCTCTCTCTCTCTCTCTCTCTCTCTCTCTCACACACACACACACACACACACACACACACAGATAACACCACACACACATACACACACCACACACACATGACAGAAAGAAAGAAACAGCTTAACAAAACCCTATTTGTTCTGTGATTCTTGTTTTTCTCTCTTCCGATTAACAGAAAAGAATTAGCTGGCGCTCCATTGTTAAAGCGCTTGCTGAGAATTCACAAGACCCTGGGTTCCACCCACCCCAGCATGTGAACCCTGTGTGGCAGGGCATGCTTTTAGTTCCAGCATTCAGGAGGTAAAAGCAGGCAGATCGGGAATTTAAAGTTCAAGGTTAGTATGGTTTATTTTTTAAAAAAGGAGGTAGAAGAAGAACTAGAAAAGGAAATGATTGATATTCATTTAACACAGTTTTCTCCTAACTCTGTAGACTAGGCTAGCCCAGAACTCACAGAGATCTGCCTGCTTCTGCCACTGGAGGGCTGGACAGTATCAAAGGTGTGCGCCACCACACCTGTACCCAGCTGCGGACATTTGAAGACTCCTGATCCGTTTTGAGTCCCACTCCTACAGAGTTTTGGAGTTAGTCCTCAGATATTCACAAAGATCAAGAAAGCTTTCCCCGCCACAACTCCATGTGCTATCTCTTCTGTAATTTGCTTTCATGTTTCTACAGTCAGATTTCTTTTTTTTTGTCAAATCAGTCCCTTGCTGGTAGAAGGCGACTTCCCTCCCGTCCCTGTGCCCTCTTCAGAGACTGCTCAGTGCACATTGACTCTTTGGTTCTGTCAGTCATTTTGTCACGGTTGTGTGTATCGGGTCACAGTCCAAGCAGATGGCATACTCCAAACTGGTAATTTGAGAAGAATCAAATAAGAACTTTTCATTAAATGTGGGCACGGCCTAGGGAAACCACTAGAGAGCTGGCAAGTGAGACTTTGGGCACGCCTGTGCCATCACTAGGCCCTGGAGAACCTGGAGCTAGAGAGCTGGAGAGAGAGGTGCCAGACAGAAGCTAGAGGTGTTGGCCAAGGCAGGGGCCATACTTAGATGCCAACGCCCTAAACAGAGACAAGAATCACATCCCTCCGTCCTTCTGTTGTCCTGCTGAGCCTGGGAGGTGGACGCCCACCTAGGAGCTAGAGGCCACAGAGTCTGTTGGCAGACGCCACAAAGCTGGAAAGCCAAGAAAACAGAGACAGCAAGTAACTAGAATTCACAGCTAAACACAGTTAGCATATTCTCTCTCTCTCTCTCTCTCTCTCTCTCTCTCTCTCTCTTTTATTTTTTTGAGACAGGGTTTCTCTGTGTAATTCCGGCTGGCCTGGAACTCACTCTGTAGACCAGGCTGGCCTCGAACTCAGAAATCTGCCTGCCTCTGCCTCCCAAGTACTGGGATTACAGGCGTGTGCCACCACGCCCAGCCATTCTTTCTTAAATAAATTTGGTTTTCCCTGGAGTTAATAATTGTTCTTTTACTTTTAAAGATTTATTTATATTTCATATGTGATATGAACAGTGTGTTCATATGTGAACACACTGTTGCCAACTTAAGACACACCAGAAGAGGGCGTCAGATCCCATGACAGATGGTTGTGAGCCACCATGTGGTTGCTGGGAATTGAACTCAGGACCTCTGGAAGAGCAGTCAGTGCTCTTAACCATAGTGCCATCTCTCCAGCCCGGCTCTTTGTCTTTTAAAAACTTTTTTCAGTTTCCATTTCTTGTGGTTGCTGTTTTCTTTCCTTCGTTTTCACCAAAATTATTCATCCTTTTTCTCCTACTCCCCAAGACAACCATTTTCTCTTCTCCTAACAGATTCTTCTTGGACTTTGCACACAGGAGGGTAGTGTTGTCCTGACCTGTGCGGGAATGTCCAAATGTACAAAAGAAATGTTCTGTTCTGATAGAGATCGCCACCCTGCCAGTCCCCAAGCCTCCAATAGAACTGCATCATCATTTTGACTAAAGCAACATCGAACCTTTCCATTATTGGCTTTTTCTTTTTCCCGAGATCAACAGTTGCCCATTTTCTTCATTTATGTTTTGTAAATGCTAATAATTAACCCAGCTCCCAATCTTTTATTGCCATCCAATTCTCTTTCCTTCCCTTCTTTTCTCCTCTCTTCCTTTTCCTTATTTTCCCCTCCTCCTCCTCCCTCCCTCCCTTTCTTCAACTGCTAAGAATAGAACCCCGGGCTTCATGTGTAACTAAGCCTACCTCCCAGCCCTTCGATGCTGTCTGTCCCGTATTCATCAGCATCCAGCTGCAGTGCTCGCACCCGGTGGTCGCCCTGGGAGCTCCCATCACTACCCTCTTGAGTAACAACAACTGCTCTCACGGATTGTTCTTCCTTGCTGGAGCAGCTTGCTCGGCCAGCTCTTGAGGCCCCGGGGCACGGCAGGTCAAGCTTTTGCGATTGTTTATCTAAACACGTTGGTAATTAGTCTCGTTAATGGGTTCTTTTTGCAGATCCAGAAAATCTCGGTTGGAATTCATTTTTCTTGGCATTTTTTAAAATGTCGATTTTGTTTCTTAATGATGTTTTATATGTGTGGGGGAGGAGGTGTGCACACAGAACTGGCGTTACAGGCAGGTGCGATCCACAGGATGTGTGTGTGGGGGGAGGGGGGAGCACTCCACCACTGAGCCGTCAATCTAGCCAGCGTTTGCTATAAGGCAAGTATTCTGCTAACTGAAGTCATCCCCAGACCTTCTTTTGTATATTTTAAATTAATTAATTAAAAAAAATATTTTGAGACAGGGTCTCATTGTGAAGCTCCAGCTGTCCTGGAACAAAGATCCACCTGCTTCTGCCTCCTGAGAGCGGACATTAAAGCCTGTGCCGCCACGGTTGGGCTCTCTTCCATATTTGAGAGATTTACTCAACCTTAGCTTTCAATCTGCCCATTGAGTTTTTCATGTCTTCCAGCCAGCTTTTCTTTTCTTTTCTTTTCTTTTCTTTTCTTTTCTTTTCTTTTCTTCTCTTCTCAGTCTCTAGGGGACTTTCCCTATCCCTTAGGTGTTTTTATGTGGTTGCAACATCATCTCCAATTTCTCAGAAAAATTAACTATTTAAGTGGCTACATCTCCCAATGGAGTCTTTCTTCCCATATTATTTTATCGGCAATGTTTTGTGCTCTGTCTTGATGTAGTGGGTTTCCTGGGGTATCTACTAGTCCCAGGTTATAAAGTTATAACCTAAGAACGGGATTAAAGGAGAGTCTGATGAGGACTGTTTGGTGTGACATTCGCTGAAAACCCACTTAGACCGCTATTCTGGCGTCTAAAGCTGTCAGCGCCTGAGAAACGCAGCTTTTTGGCATGCTGATGACGCGAGAGCTGGTGGTGTCTTCCGGTGAGGGTGACCGGGAGATGAGGGCTGAGGGTCACTTCACCCTCAATTACTCCTTATTCTTGACGTAGATAGAATCCCTTACTATGCCCCAGCCAAGAGACAACACCCTTTAAGCGCGCGCACGCGTGTACACACACACACACACACACACACACACACACACACACACTGTTCAGCCTGCGGCAGGGCTCCGGGGAGCCGTTTCATCTCTGAGGCTGGGAATCTGGATGTCGATGGCTCCTGACACACACACTGTCAATAATTACTGTTTTGTCTTCTGGCTCTAATCCACCCTTTTCTGTCTGGCTTTGTGCTGGCTGGGCGGGGTCTTGTTAGCCGCATTGGTTTTGCTGCCTGTTCCTTACTAGACGTCACCCGTAGAGGGCAGTAGAGGGAAGCAGGCCGGCTGGCAAAGGAAGAGGGACCAGCTTCCCACTCCAGCCTGTCGCAGTCCAGCTTAAGGTCCTCACCCCAGGGACACCTGAACCTGTGCGTGCAGCAACGCCCTGCTTTGGGGACGCGCGCGGGGGTGGGGGAGTGGGGGGAGGGAGCTACGTTCCAGTCCTTTGGGACCCTTCTCTGCCATAGTTGGCTGTTTTTTTTTTTTTATTTAATCCCACTCTCTTTTCTTTGTTTCCCCAGCCTTGAGGGTGATCACTGTCTCCTGTGGTTACTGCCTCCACGATACCTTCTCAGAGTTCGCTTTCAATTCCTACCTAACAACTTCCTAACAGGTCAACTCATTGATTCGCTACATTAGTCAATACATTGAATTCCTTCTGTTCCCTCCGCAGCCGGCGGAGTCCTGTTTACACTGCTTCTAGCACCAACCCAGATAGATTCACACTGATCCAGCTTTGCAATATGGCTTCTGATTTTGCAGCTTCACCTACACCCCGGTTTCATAAGCTAGAGATCAGTCTGCTTCTTGGATTCTGCCTCTGTGGTCTATTTCCCTATGTGCTTTACATCTTCACCCCCAAAGTTTACTGCTGCTGTTTACTCTCTCAATCTATCTGGCCCTTTGGGGTTTGTTTTTTTTTTTTTTTAATTAGTTTACTGTCAGCATAATGAGGTCGGATGGAGAGGATCTAGTATTAATATTTTTTGTTTTGTCTTGTTTGTTTGTTTGTTTTTGGTTTTTTTTTTTTTTTTCGAGACAGGGTTTCTCTGTGTAGTCCTGGCTGTCCTGGAACTCACTCTGTAGATCAGGCTGGCCTCGAACTCAGAAATCTGCCTGCCTCTGCCTCCCAAGTGCTGGGATTACAGGCGTGTGCCACCACTGCCTGGCTGTTTTGTCTTTTTTTGTTTGTTTGTTTGTTTGTTTTTTCGAGACAGGGTTTCTCTGTGTAGCCCTGGCTGTCCTGGAACTCACTCTGTAGACCAGGCTGTCCTGGAACTCAGAAATTCGCCTGCCTCTGACTCCCAAGTGCTGGGATTAAAGGCGTGTGCCACCACCACCTGGCAATATTATTATTATTTTTGTTTTATTAAAAGCATACAGGCATGATGGTAATTCTATAATTCCGGCACTAAGGAGCCAGGAGCAATGGGATTATTGCAAGTTTGAGGACAGTCTGCTACATAGTGAGTTCAAGGCTATCCACTACCACAGAGTGAGACCATGTCTCAAAAATAAAAATAAAATAGAGGATGATGAGACGATTTAGCAGGCAAGAGTGAACTGCTCTTGCGGAGGACCAGAACTTGGCTCTCAGTACCTGTGTCCAGCTCAGTCCTCTCCCCTCCCCCTACGTGTGTGTGTGTGTGTGTGTGTGTGTGTGTGTGTGTTTATAAAAATAAACCTTTAAAATTATAAAAAATAAATGAGAAAGCCAGGTGTGGTGCATACCTGTGATCCCACGGCAGAATCAGCAAGATCTTGAGTTTGAGGACAGCCTGAGCTACTCAGCAAGACCCTGTCTGAAAACAAACAAACAAACAAACAAACGAACGAATGAATAAATAAATGGGCAGAGTAGGCAGGTTTTTCATTTGTTAATTAGATATATTCTTTATTTACATTTCAAATGTTGTCCACTTTCCTGGATCCCCCCCCCCAACCCCGTAACCCATCCCCCCTCCCCCTGCTCACCAGTCCACCCATTCCCGCTTCCCTGTCCTGGCATTCCCCTATACTGGAGTGGTGGAATACTTTAATCCCAGCACTTGGGAGGCAGAGGCAGGTGGATTTTTCTGAGTTCAAGGCCAGCCTAGTCTACTCAGTGAGTTCCAGGATAGCCAGGGCCATGTAGAAAGACACATGCTGTGGGGTGTGTGTGTGTGTGTGTGTGTGTGTGTGTGTGTGGCAGTCAGAGGACTCCACCCTGTTAGAGGCAGAATCTGTTGGTTGTTGCTTTGCTTCCTATGTCAGGCTAGCAGACCATGGGCTTCCAGGATTCTCCTATCTCCCTCTCCATCTCGCAGTTGGGTTCCTGGGATGACAGGGACTCTACCCTACCCACCCTCCTGTCTCTCCCTCCCACCAT
Organism: Apodemus agrarius; assembly: GCA_964023405.1. Classification (NCBI taxonomy): domain Eukaryota; kingdom Metazoa; phylum Chordata; class Mammalia; order Rodentia; family Muridae; genus Apodemus; species Apodemus agrarius. The sequence goes on from OZ030010.1 coordinate 8,647,365, forward strand.
AGTTCTGGGGTTTCAGGCATGTGCAGCCACGCCCAGCTATTTATATTTGAACTTGGGTCTTCATGTTTGCACAGAAACTGCTCTTATCCACTAAGACATTTTCCCAGCCCATAGGGATTTGTTTTTCTTACATGATTTTTTTTTTTACAGGTTCAGGGAAGGCAGGTCAGGGTGACACACAATCTCTTTGGTGTCCTGGGCAGTCAAGGATCCTCCCAGCTGTTACGAGTTCATGTTCAGCTTTGAGCTCTGAGCTTTAATGTGGCCATTTTACTTCTGAGTACGACCTGCCTATTCCAAAAGGATGGAAAGGGCCGGGAGCAAGGCCGCTGAGGGGACCCCAGGGGGAAGCTCTCCTGAGAGATGCTAACAGCAGCTTTGCTTTCCCATAGCCTTGCACAGGTCTCCCCGGAGTGAAGACGTCTGGAAAAGGGACAGTATTAGCGGAGCAGGCCACATTAGGAACGAGGCTTAGGGAAGAGACTCTGGAGAGTTCCCCCTGCACGTCTCAGGCCCAGGGAGAAGCAGGGAAGGCTCTGCTTCCCTCCGAGATTGTGAAGTGACAAAGTAGGCGTTGGGTGGGCCATTGAAACTGTGTGCTGCCCTGGCTAAGCAAAACGTCTGCTTTGGGCTGCAGGCAGGGTGGCATTACACTTAGCTTTAAAAGCATTTATATAGCCGGGCGTGGTGGCGCACACTTTTAATCCCAGCACTTGGGAGGAAGAGGCAGATGGATTTCTGAGTTCGAGGCCAGCCTGGTCTACAGAGTGAGTTCCAGGACAGCCAGGGCTACACAGAGAAAGCCTGTCTCGAAAAACCAAAAAAAAAAAAAAAAAAAACCAAAAAAAAAAAAAAAAAGCATTTATATGGAGGTTAGCAAAATGGCTCATCATGCATGTGCACACGCGCATGCGCACACACACAAATTTTAAATCCTGGCCTTTATTAACTCATAAAGGCAGATGGTTCCAGACTTGACTGAGCCAACATTTGCTCTGGACTGTTGCTTTGGGCTTCGTGTAAGTGCCTTGTTATCACACAACATCAGCAACTAGTTATCCTCACAAAATGCTACTGGAAGGCGGGCAGAAAATGAGAAGAATGTCTCCTGTCTTCTTTCCTATCCTACGAGTGAGCAAAGTGCCTCCCAAAATTCCCGGTGGCACGAAGCCTCTCAGAATCCATCAGCCCACTTTGGACCACACGCCCGTCGTTAAATTACCAGGCAGGAGGCATGGACCCTCCCGAGCTGTCTGGAGTTGGGACGGTCTGGGAGGGCAGGCCAGGTGGCACCTTCCCGAAGAAGGTCATCTTAGGGGAAATGCATAGGAAGCGGCTAGGGAACCAACAGTGGCTGCTGGGTTTAATCATTTTGATGTACTGAGACCCTAAAAAAACCGTGTTAGTGCTAGGGCATCCGTGTAGCTGAGAAGTGGAAGGAGCCTCGATGCCTGGCGACAGATGAATTTAGGAAATGCGGCCCATATGCACAGTGGAATTCTACTCAACCATAAGGAAAAGAAAATGACGTCAGGACATTTGTATGAAAGGAACTGGGGATCATTATGCAGGGTCAAATAAACCAAAGTCAGAAAGACAAAGAGCACATGTTTGCACCTATACATGAACTCTGTGTGTGTGTGTGTGTGTGTGTGTGTGTGTGTGTGTAGTGTAGTATAATGTAATGTAATGTGTGTATGACGCACATGCATATGTAAGTCATAAAACTAGAAAGAGGGGAAGACAGGACTTCAGGGATGGAGAGAGGGGGGAAAGAGGATAATAGAATACATGTGATGTGAGAACAGAAGAGGGCTTTGGTGGGAGGAGGGGGTGAGCAGGAGGAGGTGGGGGAGGGAAGATGGGACTGGGAGTGGAGGAGCAGTAAGAACAGGATTCTTATTGCGGCTAATTTTAAAAGAAAAGTGCTGCTAGAAAATGCCTCTAATTTTAAAAGCTGAAAGGACACCGGGGCAGTGGTGGTACACTCTGGAGACAGAAGCAGTTGGAATCTCTGTGAGTTCGAGGTCAGCAAGAGATATTACAGAGAGAAACTCTGTCTCAAAAACAAAACAAAACAAAACAAAACAAAACAAAACAAAACAAAACAAAACACCCAACAAAACCCTGAAAGGACAAAGGCAGACCTGGGAAGGTTTAAACAAAGGGAGTGGAGTGGTGGGAAGACTGAGCGAGCGGCGGGGCTCCTCTCCTAACTCTTTTATATGCTCATTTCCAAGTCTGGGCACCGGGATCCAGCCTTATTGGACGGTTTAAGTCCTTCCATTTCCACTAGGCTTCCTTATCTGTGGTTTCACATTTTCATTCCCTCACAGTCAGTAGGCAGTTATAAAAAACAAGCAATTCATACGTTTTAAATTGCATGCCATGCGGCACAGTGTGATAAAATTTGCAACTGGATGCCAGGCATAGTGGTGGACGCCTCTGATGCCAGCACTCGGAGGTAGGTGGATCTCTGTGAGTTGGAGGCTAGCCTGATCTACATGGAGAGTTCTGGGCCCTCTGGGAGCCAGGGTTACAAGATGAAACTGTCTTTGAAAAATGCAACTCTCCTGCTCCATTGTGCCTAAGAATGTGAATGATCCTTTTGTTCCACGCATCCATGTTGTATGCTTTGCCCATCCATTAGCTGCTTAGCAGATATCTTGGTTATGAGACCTCCTGCCCCCATACCCCAGAGTTTATGTTCAAATAAGCCTCTCCTACTAGCCTAATAACACATCATGATGCCTAGGTCATACACTTCATTTCACCATGTAGATATTGTGTCATGTCACATCATCATATGTAGAATGGGGAGGGGCTAGGGGTGTGGCCCAGCTGCTAGAGTGCTTGTATAGCAGGTACACATGCCTAAGATCACTACAGAAAGCAGGTGTGGTGATGAATGGCTAATCCTAGCATTCTGTTTTGTTTTGTTTTTTGGTGTTTTGAGACAGGGTTTCTCTGTGTAGCCCTGGCTGTCCTGGAACTCACTCTGTAGACCAGGCTGGCCTCGAACTCAGAAATCCGCTTGCCTCTGCCTCCCAAGTGCTGGGATTACAGGCGTGCGCCACCATGCCCGGCTTAATCCTAGCATTCTGAAGATGGAAGCGAGAAGGTATTAAAGGTCATCCTCGGCTACAGATCAAGGTCGAGGACAGCCTGGTCTATGTAAGACCCTGCCTTGAAAGGGAGTGGTTTGAGCTGGAGAGATGGCTCAGAGGTTAAGAGCACTGACTGCTCTTCCAGAGGTCCTGAGTTCAATTCCCAGCAACCACGTGGTGACTCACAACCATCTGTAATGAGATCTGATGTCCTCTTCTGGTGTGTCTGAGGACAGCTACAGTGTACTTACATATAATAAATAAGTAAATTTTTTTTAAAGGGAGTGGGTGGGTACATTAGTACAGTACAATAAGATATCACCAAAAATGTTTATGTATAGGACAGAACACAGTATGCATAAGATTCAGTACTATCTACATCAGGTATCAACAAAGATCTAGTTGCATCCTCTGCTGATAACTGGACTTGACAGGGGGTCATTTCAAACTGCCCTTCGCTGTCCCTCCTCCCTAATCCTTTATCCTGAAAAGCCCTGCCTCAAGTACTAGGAACCCACCAATAAAGAGGAAAGCCACCCCTCCGGATGACGGAGGTCCAAGCTCGTGTACGGATCCACCTCGGAACACGAAAACCTCCTCCTGGGAACATGAACTCCTGTCCCTTGTCTCTAGACCTCCATTTGTCTCCCACAAAAGCTTTTCAAACTCCAGGATCTCGGAGATGGAGATCTGAGACCAAGCATCTCTTCCTCTTGTCTTCGGCTCTGGCTTCGAACCGGCCCATTGCTACCAACTTGTGTCTCCTGGGTCTTCAGTTGAGCCGAGAGCAACACAGACTGTCATGGTTCGGGTGGCACACACAAGAAAGAACGACCCTGAGCTGTATGCTCTTCCCCGTTCCCACTGGGGGGACTAGCGATGGCTTGGGCAGAGGCGATCCATCTGCTCACAACTAATGAGAAGTCATCGTCTGGATGCCAGGAAAATCCCAGCAACTGTCGGGAAGCATTTTATACACAACCAGAGGCTTTCCCCTGTCTTTCCTTATGGCGGCCCGGGCTGCCTATCAATGCTCTGTTGATGGAAGAAAGAGGTCTTCACACTCGTTTGGTTGGACTGTTTTGGGTTTTGTCTTTTGGTTTGGTTTTGAACCAAGAAGCTCCAAATCTAGCACCCAAGTTTGGAGAATACGCATTTGTTTGCTTTCTGGATTCAGGGATCCAACTGTAGTCTTGGAGTGTACACCAGTTTTCTCCCTCAATCACAGGATGAGTTGTTGTGTCGTATGGACTGGTGAGCTGAGCTGGCTCCACTGTTTGGGGACTTGAGCAGCTTTGTAGACATTCCCAGGGTGGTTTGTGTGTGTGTGTGTGTGGGGTCCCTGGTGATGTAAGGTTCCACTTACAGAGCTGACACTCCCAGAAACGTGTTTGGTTGCTGAGATATCACTTACATGTTAGCTTTCTCTTTCGCTCGCAGCCACTATTATTTCTAGACTCTGGAGAGACCTCCAAAGCAAGCACATCTGCTTCTTTGACAAGCAGTTCCACCGAGGTCAGAAAGGCCAGAAAGGTCCTAGGCTCTGTCAGCAGTTCTGCCTTGGCCTGAAGCCAGAAATGTATGAATCATAGGCACTGGCTTGTATCTTAAAAAAAAAAAAAAAGACCTTTCTCAGCACAGCAACCTAGCGAGCATGCCAGCGAACTTCTGGTGCCTCTTAGAGGTGTTTGTGGGAACCCCCGGGTCTGTCAGCAGGGTGGAGAGGCTGGTTGGACCACCTGGACTGTTCAGTCTACCTCCCCATATCTCAGCGGACTCACTTCCCAAACCAAAGTATGTTCTGGACTTCGCACTAGCTGATGGCCAGCATTGAGCAATGGTGTCCCCCCCCCTCTCCACCACCACCCCCCAATATTTTTATTTTATTTCATGTGAATGTTTATCACATGTGTGCCTACAGGGATCAGAAGAGGACATCAGACCCCCTGGAACTGGAGTTACAGACAGTTGTGAGCCACCATGTGGTTGCTGGGAACTGAACTCAGGTGCTCTGGAATCGCAGCCAGCGCTCTGAACCGCTGAGCCTTGGGGATGTGATCTTTTATATAGGCTTTCATACTCTCAAATAATAAAGTTTTTTTTTTTTTTAACAAAGAGGGAACTAGAACAATATCTTAGAGAGGAGGGAATGTACATGAGTCATCTGCTAGTTAGTAAAACTCGGGAGAAAAACAAAATGGGAAAAGCCATTTTTCAAGCCCACTTTCACTCTTCCCCAGTGGGCCTAGCAAGCGTGGCACAGGTGCCACGGATTTAAATAGCCTCCTCCTGGTCCAGAGCGCCCGTCACAACCTCAGTTTGGGCATGACCTTTTTCTCTTGCCCTCTTGCAGATCTAAATTTGTATCTCTTCTTCCTGATCATTGCCACCTTGTGTCTTTAAAAGTGGAAACACTATGGCCTGGAGAGAGGCCCCAGTTGTTAAGATTACTAACTGCTCTTCCAGAGCAGGGAGAGCAGGAGGAACTTTTTTGTTTTTTCTTTTTCTTTTTCTTTCCTTTTTTTTTTGTCTTTTTTTGTTTGTTTGTTTGTTTTGGTTTTTTCGAGACAGGGTGTCTCTGTATAGTCCTGTCTGTCCTGGAACTCACTCTGTAGACCAGGCTGGCCTCGAACTCAGAAATCCGCCTGCCTCTGCCTCCCAAGTGCTGGGATTACAGGCGTGCGCCACCACCACCCAGCTAGGAACTTTTAATTTAATCAATTAATACTTTTATAGTTGAGACAGGATCTTACTGTGTAACCTTACCTGGCCTGGAACTCACTATATAGACCAGGCTAGCCGTAAACTCTTCTTTTAGTAAAGACTTATTTATTTTATGTATATAAATACACTGTAGCTTTCTTCAAACACACAAGAAGAAGGCATTGCACTCCATTACATATTGTTGTGAGCCACCTTGTGGTAGTTGAGAATTTAACTCAGGACCTCTGGAGGTTGCAGTCGTGCTCTTATCTGCTGCAATGCATAAAAATATGCAGCCGCAGGGGGTGGGGATAATCTCTAGAAAATCCCAGAAACCTGGGATGTGAGAACTTCCTAGGACTCAATAGCGCTGACCTTAGTGGAAATGCCCTATAGTGAGGAAATGGAACGGAAATAGACCACCTCCAGTATTAGTAATGCCAAAGAGGCCCTCAGTGGAGGGACAGCACCACCCACCTGCCTTCAAAACGTTTGACCCAGAATTGTTCCTGTTTAAAAGAAATGCAGAGACAAAATGAAGCAGAGACTGAAGGAAAAGCCATGCAGTGACCTGCCCTACATTGGCTCCATCCCTTGGGCAGGCACCAAGCCCTGATAGTATTACTGATACCGTGTTGTGCTTGCAGACAAGAGCCTAGCATGGCTGTTCTCTGAGACAGCCTCAAACTCTTAAAGATTCTCCCAAGTGCTGGGATTAAAGGTGGGTGTTACTATGCTTGGCGCTTTTTATTTTTTTAGATTGATTTAATTTTTAAAAAAGATTTATTTATTTATTTATTTATTTATTTATTTATTATATGTAAGTACATTGTAACTGTCTTCAGACACACCAGAAGAGGGCGTCAGATCTCATTACGGATGGTTGTGAGCCACCATGTGGTTGCTGGGAATTGAACTCAGGACCTTTCGAAGAGCAGTCGGTGCTCTTAACCGCTGAGCCATCTCTGCAGCCCCTCATTTAATTTTTTCATTTTATGTGTAAAAGTGTTTTGCCTGCACACATATAAGTGCATCATACACGTACCTGGTGCCAAAGGTGATATTGGATCTCCTGGAACTGGAATTATGGGTAGTTGGGAATCACCATGTGGGTGCTGGGAACTGAACCTGGGCACCAGGAATAGCAAATGTTCTTAACCACCGACCCCTATAGTAAGGAACTTTATTGAACCTTCTGAGACACATAAGGGTGTGACCACCCAGTGGACGAGCCCTAGCTGGCCCCAGGGATTAGACTCTCTCCAGGAAGGTGAGGTTAGGTGACCCACCCACAGGAGCTCTGGCATCCAGGAGAAAGGCTGAATCTATACATGTTGCAAGATATTTCCTATCCATTCACACTGAGACAGTGAGAGGCCAGTGATTGGAGGGGAGAGAGGAGGAGGAGCTAAGGGAAGGGAGAGGTCTGGGCAGAGAGGCTGCGTGAGAGGATCAGAGAGAAGGATGTCCAGAAGGCTTCAGATGTGTTTCTGGTGTTTTGGAGAGGTTAGAAATATTGGGATAAAACTTTATCATTGTAAATTGGCATTATGTAATTGGGAGTCTCATATACATAAATATATTTGGCTAACTATTCAAGTTTAAGAGTCATGCTTTGCCGGGCGGTGGTGGTGGCGCACGCCTGTAATCCCAGCACTTGGGAGGCAGAGGCAGGCGGATTTCTGAGTTCGAGGCCAGCCTGGTCTACAGAGTGAGTTCCAGGACAGCCAGGACTACACAGGGAAATCCCTGTCTCGGAAAAACAAAACAAAACAAAAAAAAGAGTCATGCTTTACCGGATACTTGGACCAGAGGCCTGGCGGGACGGTACTATATTCTAATTATTTCCACATACACACACACACACACACACACACACACACACACATATGCAGATTTCCTGACTTTTCTGTCACCTCTTCTACAGGCACGGCCGAGAGAAATGGGGAACTTTTCTCCTTCTGGTTCTGGGACAGCGTAAAGAAACCCATGTCCTCCGTCTCTTTGGTTTGCAGGTGGGGAATGAAGGCATGGGTTGTGGTTGTGGTTGCTGGTTGCCACAATGTTTGATTCCTGGAACACTGTGACAGACTCCTGTTTGTGCTGGAAACCTGCAGGGGGAAAATCCCCGGAAATTCCCTCCCTAAGCAACCCAGAACCCCTGCAAAATGTGGATCCCAGCAGTAGCATAGAGGCTGGCAGTTTTCAGGAAGAGTAGCACCTTGACGAAGATGAGAAATTGCATTGAGGAAGCCTTGTATTTATGCTAACCTCAATAGGGAATGTTTAATATTCCTAAATCAGTGCTTTTAACCCTAGAGCAAGCTCTTTCTAACGTAGCTGAGTTCTGTGTGTTCTCAGGGTTAAATGGGCATAATGGCTGTTCCTTGCCCTACTCATCCAGGGCTTATGTTAAATTGTGAAAAGAAGTTTCCCATTGGGGTGGGGAGACATGGTTAAAGGATCTAAAGGATCAGATTGTGGAGTGGCATTTAAAAACTCTTTTAGAGAAACATTTCCAGCCTGGCGGTGCTGGCACATGACTGTAATCCCAGCACTCCAAGAGACAGAGACAGTCAGATCTCTGAGTTCAAGAACAGCCTGGTCTACAGAGTGCGTACCAGGATAGCCAGGGAAACAGAGAAACCTTGGAGAGAGAGAGAGGGAGAGGGAGAGGGAGAGGGAGAGGGAGAGGGAGAGGGAGAGGGAGAGGGAGAGAGAGAGAGAGAGAGAGAGAGAATGAATATATATATATATATGTATATACACACACACACACACACACACACACACACACACATATATATATTCATATTCAGGTCCACTGGAAGAACAATAAAAATCCCGGTCCTCTAGAAGAACAGCCAGTGCTCTTAACCACTGAGCCATCTCTCTACTCCTGTAATTTTTAAAAAGATGAAATAGAATAAAAATTTAAGGGAACACGAGAAAGAAAAAAGAGCTCCTCACTCCCCTGAAGCTCATTTAAGTCGCTCACTGGTTTAAGTGTCAAGAATTTCAGGATGGTTGACCAAATTGCCTGCAAAATTTCTCGAGCAAGATTATGAGCAAGCTGGGTGGTGGTGGCACACGCCTTTAATCCCAGCACTTGGGAGGCAGAGGCAGGCGGATTTCTGAGTTCGAGGCCAGCCTGGTCTACAGAACTAGTTCCAGGACAGCCAGGACTATACAGAGAAACCCTGTCTCGAAAAACCAAAAAAAAAAAAAAAAAAAAAAAAAAAGATTATGAGCCATGTTTCAAAATATACAGTCTCGAGTGTGACCCGAGTATACTAAGAATCCTTCTGGTATTTTTATTTTCTGACTTAAGATTTTATTTTACTGGTGCTCCTTTTTTTGTTGTTGTTGTTTTTGTTTTTGTTTCGAGACAGGGTTTCTCTGTGTAGCCCTGGCTGTCCTGGAACTCACTCTGTAAACCAGGCTGGTCTCGAACTCAGAAATCCACCTGCCTCTGCCTCCCAAGTGCTGGGATTAAAGGTGTGCGCCACCACGCCCGGCTCCTGGTGCTTCCTTCTTATCTGTAAACCCATGTGAAGCACTTCAATTTCACCATAAAATCTCATCTATGAAAGAAAAATCTTCAAATGGACATGAATATACCCAAACATTTTTTACTGTCATTTAAATGTAGATAGATGTAGTGACCTTCAAAAAGCCACAAAATCATATAGAAGGTTCCTGGGTTTGTTTTTTTTTTTTTTTTTAGATTTATTTTTTTTATATGTAAGTACACTGTAGCTGCCTTCAGATACACCAGAAGAGGGCATCCAATCTCATTACAGATGGTTGTGAGCCACCATGTGGTTGCTGGGATTTGAACTCAGGACCTCTGGAAGAGCAGTCAGTGCTCTTAACCGCTGAGCCATCTCTCCAGCCCTAGAAGGTTCTTGTTGGACCCTCTAACTCGACTGTCTCAGAAGCCTGCATCTGCCTGCTCAGGGTTCTGACGTCCATTCCTCAGTAAATCCTAACATTGCTTCATACTTAGTCACCCGGAAATTCTTTTCTGTGGCCTACAACAAGATCCAGCCTAGAGCTGAGAATGTAGGCCAGTGGTAAAGTGATTGTCTACCATTCACAAGGCGTCTGTGTAAAAACAACTTGTGTTTTAAAATGGCTACATGTAGACCCAAAGCAGAACCTCCATGACTCAGGGCCATAGCAAGACTTCTGAGAGGGATCTCGGTGGGGTCCAGTATTGACAGAACAGCAGAAGCCAGAGGGTCAAACAGGACCAATAACTCACTGCAATAAGCACTTGCAAGTGAAATTTTACCAAAGGGTATAGTGTGGAACACACTGTAGCTTCCGCAGGGAGAAGGGTTTTTGGTTTTTATTTAATTTTAAATTTTTTATTTTTTATTTTCTTTTGGGGGGTGATTACAAGGGATGGAAGGGCTTGAAAATGAGTGGGATCGGGATGCATGATGTGGAATTCACAAAGAATTTAAAAGTATATTGAAAATAAATAAACCAGCCGGGCGGTGGTGGCGCACGCCTGTAATCCCAGCACTTGGGAGGCAGAGGCAGGCATATTTCTGAGTTTGAGGCCAGCCTGGTCTACAGAGTAAGTTCCAGGACATCCAGGACTACACAGAGAAACCCTGTCTCAAAAAAAAAAAAAAAAGAATGAGGTGTGAGTCACCCGTCTAGCCCTAGATGCAGATATGAAATTCTGAGCTGCCAGGAAGATGGTAGGATTGCTATCTAGCAGGAACAAAGGCACCTTGTCCCTTCTTTTAAGAGTTAGTCCAAATGAGGCTGTCAATCACCTGGACAGGAAATTGCCTTGCAGTAGAGAGCTGTTTCAGAGAGTTTCAAATAGCTTAAAACCTGACTAACAGCATGCGGGGCCAGCCGGTGATGAGCTCTCTGGCTACCGTCCGTTCCCACCGTGAAAGTGTCTCCTTTCCCAATGGTCCCTTTTAGGCAGTTCCCACCACTGCCCTTAGGTGTGCCTCCTGCTGTTCTGTGAAAACCTTAAGTATAGACCGTAATAGAGGGACTGGGAAGACCAGAAGGAGGCCAGAGCAAATTCCCAAACAGGAAGTGGTATGGATACCTCTGGCCACTAGATGGAGTAGGGCTGCAGGGTCAAGGTATGGTAGGCAGTAGCCCAGGAACACAGTCTGGTCTACAGAAATCTGACTCCAGGGTAGCATCCATCGTCCATCCCGGCCAGCTCAGCATGGGTGCTAGGAACGACTGCGGTTTGGAGACCTGTTTTTTTTCCTGATCGGTTATCTGGCTCGCTTCTATGACCTTGTGACCTCTCCTGCTCTGGGCCTCACTTTGGTGGCTTGTTTCTGCCTCAAGCTGTTCTCTCTCTCTCTCTCTGTCTCTCTGTCTCTCTCTCTGTGTCTCTCTCTCTGTGTCTCTCTCTCTCTCTCTCTCTCTGTGTGTGTGTGTGTGTGTGTGTGTGTGTGTGTGTGTTTTAGTTTTCAAGACAGTGCTTCTCTGTGTATCCCTGCTGTCCTAGAACTCAATCTATAGACCCATCTTTGCCTCCTGAGTGCTGGGATCAAAGGCAGGTGCTACCAGTACCTAGCCACTGCTGCTTTCTTTAAGTTTTGTTTCATTGTTTGTAATTGTGGATAGGTGTTTTGGTTTGTGCCTGCAGAAGTTCGAAGAGGGCATCAGAAGCCTTGAAGCTGGAGTTACAGGCACTTGGGAACCACCCAACATGGTATCCAAACTCAAGCCCTCTATAAGATGATGCCAACGCTGAACTGTCTTCCCAGCCCTGCCTTGAGTTCTAATAGCGTCCCCAGCAAGCCCCACCCGTCTCTTTCTGCATCCGATAAAGAGGATTAAATTAACAACGTGGGGCCTTGAGAGATGGCTTAATAGCTAAAGATGCTTGCTACCAGGCTTGAGGAGCTGAAAATTAGCCGGGCGTGGTGGCGCACGCCTGTAATCCCAGCACTTGGGAGGCAGAGGCAGGCGGATTTCTGAGTTCGAGGCCAGCCTGGTCTACAGAGTGAGTTCCAGGACAGCCAGGACTACACAGAGAAAGCCTGTCTGGAAAAACCAAAAAAAAAAAAAAAAAAAAAGAGGAGCTGAAAATTGATCCCCGGGACCCATGTGGTGGAAGGAGAGAACAGACTCCCACAAGCTGCCCTTTGTGGCATGAAGTTCTCACATATACACACGCACACAACAAATAAATAAATACTTTAGACTTAATGTGGTGGGGGGGGGCTGAGGATATGGTCCAGTGGCCGGGCTTCCAGTCTGTCTAAACTCCACCCCAGTTACTTAGCAACAGCCAGGTAGACCTGACCCACTATAAAAGGGGCTGCTTGCCCCTCCCCTCTCTCTTGTTCTCTTGGTCTCTTGCCTTCTTGCTCCGGCTCTGTCCCCTGGCCCTTTCCTCCCCCACCTCCCACCCCCCCACCCCCACCCCCGTGTTCATGGCTAGCCTCTACACTCTCTCCCTCCCTCCCTCCCTCTCTCTCTCTCTCTCTCTCTCTCTCTCTCTCCCTTTCTCAGTTTCTACTACCCTCTCAACTCCCCTCCCCATGCCCTGAATAGACTCTATTGTACACGATACTGCCGCGTGGCTGGTCCCTCAGGGGAAAAGAGATGCCTCGGCATGGGCCCGCAGAGGCACCCCCCTTCCCCCACACCTCACCACACCCCCCATAGAACATAATCTCTTCTCTCTTTATCTTTTTCTTAATACATCGCAGTCGACCTGGGTTCAATGCCCAGCACCCACATGGCACCTTAATTCTAGTCCCAGGAGACCAATGCGCTCTTCCGTCCTCCACAGGCACCGGCCACACACGTGCAGGGACATACATGCAGCCAAACACCCAAACATATATTAAATAAATGCCAGATGTTTGTGTGTTTGTTTGTTTGTTTTTAGAAATTACACAGTGTATACATGTGCTTGTTGGAAGACAGTTGTTATACATTGTAGCCACTCTGTGGGGAAACCCGCATCCAATCCTGCTGGTATGTAAAGGCAGAGAACAGGGGTCATCTGTGTACTATACGGTTTACTGACTCGCTGGTTTGTCAGAGGATGTGAAGTAATTACGGATTTCAGCCTAGACCCAGAGACTCTTTCTCTTCATCTGGGAACTTGTCTTATCATTTGTATTCAAAGGTTAAATATAGAAGAAGGAATAAAAAAAAAAAAAGAGTCCAGACATTATGTAGTCACTGTCTGGAACTGGCAGACATTATATTTCAACAGGATATTATCACCAAGGTGAAGAGAAATGAGTCTTCCTGGGTAGGAAATGATTGCAGAGAGCGAGCACTGCTGTTCAAGCGAGCAGAGATCACATCACATGGCGGAGTGAGGAGTTTGCAATTCTATTGTTCATTTCAAATGGGCTGCCGGGAGCAAAAGGCTGCAAAGAGCTTAGGAGGCAATGTCTCTCTCTCTCTCTCTCTCTCTCACACACACACACACACACACACACACACACACACACACAGCTCCCCACCCCACCCCCAGCCCGCTCTCCACCGAGAAAATTCTGGAGTTCTCCTGAAGTACCTGCGCTGACATCAGCCGTCAGCAGCCGGGGCTCGCTCTTGGAATTCCTCGCGTTTTAGCTCGCACCCCCACCCGGCTCCCGTGGGTGGGGCGTTCATGGGGAACTGAAAGGGGGCACGGGGTGTCTTTGCAAAGGTTTGTTAGGAAAGCTGTCCTAGAATTCAGAACAGATTTTCTTCGGTTCGCTGCCTGACTTCTGTTCTCAAGCAGGCCATTTGAGCGCATGGCACCCGTAGGAAGCGAGCGTTTGGCACGGATGACAGTGAAGAATCTCGGGCTGAGGTGCCATCTTGAAGCACCGCAGTCTTCCCCCTCCCTTCCCTCCTAGCCTCTGCCTGCGGAAGAGCAGGAGAAGAAAGAAGGTGGGAGGCACCCGGGAGGCTTTAAGCCGAGGTGGGGACTTTCCAGCACTACCAGAAAGAGGAAGGGAAAAGAGCCAGGGGTGGCCCAGCAGCGAGACAGGGGGGCGGAGCAGGAACATTGCTAGTGTAAGCCGCCATCAAGAGGAAAGTCCCTGCGTGGGACAGTGCGGGTAACTGAGGAACTGTTCAATATACAAGTTGCTGGCTTAATGTTTTACTCGAGCACACTGAAACCTAACCTTTTTCTTATTTTGAAACAAGCCTTCACTGGAGATATCTCTCTCTCTCTCTCTCTCTCTCTCTCTCTCTCTCTCTCTCTCTCTCTCTCACACACACACACACACACACACACACACACGATACAAAACAATACAGCAAACATCTGGCTTAAGATAGAAAGCTAGGTGGTCTGGGGGTGCTAGCTGGGTGGGGCACACCTTTGGTACCAGCAGACTCTGTATCAAAAAGCAAACAAACAATAGCAAAAAAAACAAAAAACAGAACGAAAGGAAATAGTGCTGGGGAGATGGTGCTGCACCATGGAGCACGGAGACTTGAGTTCAGACCCCCTCCCAGGCAGGCACAGTAACTCGTCTAATCCAAAGCCTCACAGGAAGATGAGAAGCAGAGACAGGAGCATCCCCAGAAGATCTCAGGCCAGCTAGCCTGATACAGCTAGGGGCAAACAGGAGACTTTGTCTCACATAATGTAAAACATATGGCCTGATACCCAAGATTATTCATTTTTTTGAGATTTATTTATTTATTATATATAAGTACACTGTAGCTGTCCTCAGACACCCCAGAAGAGGGCATCAGATTTCATTATGGATGGTTGGAAGCCACCATGTGGTTGCTGGGATTTGAACTCAGGATCTTCAGAAGAGCAGTTTGTGCTCTTAACCACTGAGCCATCTCTCCAGCCCACCTCCAAGATTGTTCTTGGACCTCCATACATGCAATGTAGCATCTGTGTGAATACGCTCACACCTATACACAGATCCACACAGACACATCCATCACACACATATAAACTCACAAAAGATAATGAAATACAAGATAGAGAAAGGCTCAGATATAGTCAGAGGCAGCCTCTGTGTACCCCCAAGGCAACCATAGGTTTTGAATAGTATTATAACTTCCATGTGGAGTTTTATTGTTTTGTTACACATATATTCATTATATCAATCTTAAACATACTAGTCTACTTTGGATTACTATAATGAGATAACTAAGGTTGGTTGGTTGTAAAAGGTTTATTTCGCTCACAGATCTGGACATGGAATAGTCAGAGAGCATGGCAGTAGCCACTCTAAGGGCCCTGCTGGCTCCATCACAACCCATCAGAGGGCAGCATGTTGGCAGTTCATGCAAAAGAAGTCACAGGGGCTGGAGAGATGGCTCAGCGGTTAAGAACACTGACTCCTCTTCTGAAGGTCCTGAGTTCAAATCCCAGCAACCACATGGTGGCTCACAACCATCTGTAATGAGATCTGACGCCCTCTTCTGGTGTGTCTGAAGACAGCTACAGTGTATTCACATATAATAACAAATAAATATTTAAAAAAAAAGGTGAAATCACAGAGTGGAACAGTAAACCGGCCCCGCCTTGCTCTTCTAGGACAGTTCACACAGTCAGAGAACAAACTGAGTCTCACAGCATCACCCTGATCCCTTCTGAAGATAGTGCCCCTAATCAACTCCTATGAGGCATATCTAAAGGTTCAACCACCTCTCAGCATCACCGCACAGGGACCCAAGCTTTCAACCCATTATCACTGAGAGACATACTGAAACCACATCCAAACTTCTGTATCATATAAGTGATATCCCATTAGAAATCACTAGGGAAATGATTTCTAAGCTTTTTGCATATTTTAATATTTTAAAAACACTAGCACATTCAAGACGGCCTTCTGAAAGTTGCTTTTTCTCATCACACTCTTAAAAGCCGTGAGCGAGTGCATTTGACACGCCCACTCTAACCTAACGGCTGTGTAGCATTTCATCATCTGAATAAACGCACCCTCGCTACCAGCCCTCAAACCAGGACTCAGCCACACACTCAGCTGCTGCCCACAGCAAGTTTGATTCTCAGTTCACAATTAAAGGACCAAATAACTCCCATCCTTTATGCAAGCCCTCTTTCCTGGACCTCAGGAGACGTTGCCAATGACTATCGCTGGCTGCTCGCTGTGATAAGTTCAGGATATCATCTGACATTGAGAGAGCAGTTGCCCTTGCCACGGGATGACTGTGCTGTCTAAGTGACTTAGGTCACCCAATTCCCTGTCTTTCCCCTGGGTGGAGGTCCAGTCAGGCTCTTGGGAGGTAATTAGTTTGCCTATCAGAAAGGGAGAAAGAACAGACAGTGTCTGAGAACCACACAACACAGAGTACATCGCTGATCTACCCCTTTCCGAGCCCCAGATCCCAGCCCCCAATATGAGACAGAGGACATCGTGGACATCAGCCTAGCAAGCCATCTGAACAAATTGCCATTCTGTTGTCACATGGGGTGTGCAAGACGTGAAGACTTGGAAAGGGGGCCAAGCCAGCCGTTTCTCTCTGGACTCAGCTCACTCTCTAGTCCGGAGTCTCCTGGCTGATGGTTGGGATTTCTGGCACTCGGTTTTCTGGCCCGTGTCAAACATTCCTTGAGAACCGTCTAGCCAGGCAAGTGCTGGCGCCTGCCACGTTGTTTGTAGCCAGATCACTGAAGGCTCTTTTGAGCTTTAAGCCAGTGGAAGACTTCTCATTTCTGTCTTTCCAACACCCTTTGATCCTATAAGCAGTAACTGAGGAACAATCCCAGAAGGGCAGGCTGGCGTGAGTTCTTGAGATGATCCTGTTCAACATCTGACCCATCATTTGTTAATTTTATAGATAGATGCCAGGTGCCTACAGTAGAGCAGATTCTGGGCTGGGCACCAGGTTAGCCTCATCTATGCATCAAGACACCATCTCAAAACAAAAGAAAAATCTATATTATGTCTATGTGTTTGTTACACATATATTCTTTTTGATCAATCTTAAATGTTACAAAGAATCTGAGCAGATTCTCAGTTGGGCACCATGTTAGGCTCCTCTATGTATCCAGAAACCGTCTCCAAACAAAAGCAAATAAACAACAACATCGAAATCAAAAGCTACAGGGCTGGAGAGATGGCTCAGTGGTTAAGAGGCCATTCCGAGTTCGCAGAGGATCACATTTCAGTTCAGTTCCCTACACTGAGGAAGCTCACAGCAGGCTATAACTCCAGCTCCAGGATTTGATATTCTCTTCTGCACTCCATGGTCACCTGGACTCCCGTGCACACACCTCTAATCACGCATAGACACACAGCAAAAACTTTAGTATTAAAAAAAAAAACGCATTCTTTTTAAGAAAGAGAGACAGAAAGCGAGCGTGCACCATGCCCTCTTGAAGAATGGACAACTGTGGGTGGAGCCTGAGGTGACAAATGCTAATAGAGCAGCCACACAGATTTTAAATCATAATGCCACCAGTCATATTTTTCCAGGTCAGAAGTATCTAAATTACCGGGTGGTGGTGGCGCATGCCTTTAATCCCAGAACTCTGGGAGGCAGAGGCAGGCGGATTTCTGAGTTTGAGGCCAGCCTGGTCTACAAAGTGAGTTCCAGGATAGCCCGAACTACACAGTGAAACCCTGTCTCGGACACAAAAAACAAAAAACAACAAAAAAGAAGTGTCTAAATTATTTTTTCTTTGTTATTATGACACCATGACCAAGGCAACTTACAGAAGAGTTATTTGGGGCTTACAGTTAGAGTCCACAACCGTCACAGCAGAGGCGCTTGGTGACAGGGACTGGAACAGCAGCTGAGAGCCCACATCTTCAGACACAATCACCTGGCAGAGAGAGAAAGAGAGAGACAGAATTAGAATGACAGGAATCTTTTGAACCTCAAAGCCCCTCCCCAGGTACACACCTCTTCCAACAAGGCCACACCTAATTCTTCCCAAACCGTTTGAAAACCTAAGGACCAAGTATTCAAATACATAGGCCTAGAGGGGCCATTCTCCAACAAGAAACCACTGTTTTCTCCATGATCAAGTAAAGGACTAAGGTGTCTTAGTCTGTTCAGGCTGCGATCTAACAGAATCCTACACACTGGATGGCTGAGGAACAAAGCAAACGCACTGCTCCGAATTCTAGGAGCTAAAAGTCCAAAATCTAAAAGATTAATCCAAGATGGAGTCACTCATGCTCAGGTTCCATGTCACAAAGAAAACTCGGGCTATTTACTGGTAAGAACTGACCTCTCAAGAAACCAGGAGAGAAATAACGGCCAGCTCCCAGAAAGCCGACAACATTCCCTATTTTTCCCTAAGGAAAATAACTTCAAAATCACCAATCTGGCAGAGGGTGGTGGCAGAGGAAGGCAGATCTCAGTGACTTCAAGACCAACCTGGTAGAGCCCGGCGTGGTGGCGCACGCCTGTAATCCCAGCACTTGGGAGGCAGAGGCAGGCGGATTTCTGAGTTCGAGGCCAGCCTGGTCTACAGGGTGAGTTCCAGGACAGCCAGGACTACACAGAGAAACCCTGTCTCAAAAAAACAAAAAAAAACAACAACAACAACAAAAAAGACCAACCTGGTCTACATATTGAATTCCAAGCCAGCCATAGCAACATAATGAGACGTTGTCTCAAAAAATATATATATAAATAAATAGACGGTAGTATATAGACAGATACATAGATTGGTTAAAACAAATTAATAAATCTGCTTCTTGTTCCTAATTTTTGCTTTCCTCAACCTTTTTGGTTTTAGTGTGTTTTGTTTTTGTGGTACTGTGGTGGACTGAACCCATGATCTCATCCGTGCTAGCCAAGTCTCTATGTACCAGTGAGCTGTGTCTTCCAACCGCACCCCTCCCTTTAACTTTGAGAAAGGGTCTCATTAAGTTACCCAGACCTGCTGGGCGGTGGTGGTGCACGACCTTTAATCCCAGCACTTGGGAGGCAGAGGCAGGCAGATTTCTGAGTTCAAGGCCAGCCTGGTCTACAGAGTGAGTTCCAGGACAGCCAGGGCTATACAGAGAAACCCTGTCTTGAAAAAACAAAAACAAAAAAACAAAAACAAACAAACAAAAAAGGTTACCCAGACCAGCCTTAGAAATTGTGATCCTTCTGCCTCAGCCTCTCAAATAACTGGAGTTATAGATTTGTACCAACAAGTGTAACTTCTTCAGCCTTTTGTCTACCTGTCGCTGCTCAACTCGTCAGAGCTCGTTTCTGTCTTGCAGACCAACTGTTGCGCAGTTCAGGAAGTCTCTAATAAAAGTCAATTAGAGCGGCAGAATATTTTCACTCATATAATGGCTCTTGATCTAACTTTCTGCATTGCGAAAAGGAGAAGAAAGCAAATTAACAGAAGACTAGATATTTTACAAAATCCATTATTTCTTTTTTTCTTTTTTTTCTTTCTTTCTTTTTTTTTTTTTTTTTTTTTTTTGAGACAGGGTTTCTCTGTGTGGTCCTGGCTGTCCTGGAACTCACTCTGTAGACCAGGCTGGCCTTGAACTCAGAAATCCGCCTGCCTCTGCCTCCCAAGTGCTGGGATTACAGGCGTGCTCCACCACGCCCGGCCCCATTATTTCATTTTGTGTGGATGTGTGTGTGTGTGTGTGTGTGTGTATGGGGGGGGGGGGTGCTTTGCCTGCATGTACAGTACATGTATGCAATGCTCATAGAGACCAGCAGATGGCGCCAGATCTCCTGGAACCGTAGCTAAACAGAGGACTTTGAACCAAGTGGGCTGGGAGCTAGAAATGTAACCTGGGTCCTCTGCTAAAGTGGCCAATGTTCTTAAGCACTAAGTCATCTCTCCAGGCCCCGCATTAGATCTTTTAAAACTTTATTGTAAGCCGGGCGGTGCTGACGCACGCCTGTAATCCCAGCACTCTGGGAGGCAGAGGCAGGCGGATTTCTGAGTTTGAGGCCAGCCTGGTCTACAGAGTGAGTTCCAGGACAGCCAGGGCTATACAGAGAAACCCTGTCTCGAAAAACCAAATCAAGCCGGGCGTGGTGGCACACTCCTGTAATCCCAGCACTTGGGAGGCAGAGGCAAGCGGATTTCTGAGTTTGAGCCCAGCCTGGTCTACAGAGTTCGTTCCAGGACAGCCAGGGCTATACAGAGAAACCCTGTCTTGAAAAAAAAAAAACAACAAACAACAACAACAACAAAAACCTCTATTGTAGATCTGGGTGTGGTAGTACATGTCTGTAATACCATAACTCAAGAGACTGAAGCAGGGTAATCTAAAAGTTGGAAGCTAGAGTAAGCTACAGAGTGAAACCTTATCTAAAAAAAATAAATAAAAAATAAAAACCACCAACAACAACCACACCAATAACAACAACAAAACCCACTATTTGTTGAAATGTTATAGGCAAGTTCCAGTGATGCCAGGAAAACCAAGACACCTACATTTCTTCTGTTGTCACCTATGTGGCCTGGGTACTGCCTTGTCTTTTCCAGGCGTCACCCTCTGAGGTCCCCTCTGCCCTTACATTTTCACCTCTGCCTGCTTGGTTAAAATAGCCATGCAACAGTGTCAGAACTTCACTGACCACGAGGTCGAGAGTAGGACGGGTGATCAGTTACCTGGTTTCCCCAAAACTTTCCCAGTTTAGTATTGAGACCCCATCGTTAGGAGCTCCTGAGTCCCAGAGGAAACAGGCAGTTGGTCACCATATATCCTGAGCCATACCTGTGCCGTCCTGCAATTTGTACCATATCGAGCTGCCCAAGGACTTTTGCTCTGGGCATCTGAGGGTCTGAACTCGGTCTTCATGCTTGCATAGCAATCATTTACTGGCTGATCCGTCTCCCTATGTCTTTTATTTATTTTTTTAAATATTTATTTTATGTCTGAGTGCTCTGCCTGCATGCCCACAGACTAAAGTACAAGTGTCACCAAAGTCTGGCTTGGTGAACCAATGGGATTTATTGGAGTTACTTATAAGAGCAGAAACGACTCAAAGACAGCTGCATCACCAAAGCCCGTCCTAACCACGTGACAGTTCATGAACCCTGGAGCACAGTGCACAGGCTATAGGCAGCTCAGTCAGTTGGAGGGTGTCCTTTCCTGGTGGTCTGAGCCCCTCCCTTCCGGACAGCTCTGCTGGTCTTGGTTTCTTGCAGGCACTTCAGCAGCTCTGGGCTGCATGGCGGTCACTTGGCTCAGAAGGCTCTGTTTATTCCAGGTTGCTCCCTCTGAGCCGGAGTGTAGTAGGTCAGCTTATCTGAAACCGACTATGAGCAGTCTTTATTGCTAATGTGCTCTACTGAATCTGGTTAGTTTCAAGGACTTCCCGAAGCTCTTGCTTGTTTACTTCCTGTCTAAAGGAGGTGCAGGATGGAGTAGCCTACCTCCCCTCAGAACATCCTGTTGTTTCACTTCCCACTAAACATCCCATCTAAAATCTCCTGTTGTTCCACCTCCCCTATGGGAGACCCTATGTCCTACGTACTTTCTCTCCAGGATGGGATGTTTTCACGTCAGAAGAAACTGCCACACAACAAGGCATCGCAGACTCCTCAAGGGTTAAGGAGCATCTCAAGAGGAGACAGGAAGACTCTCAGAGCCAGCACTAATAGATGGCTACCGACTCCTGAGGAAGAGCCATTGTTGGCTACGGTGAAAGAGTTTTCACTGCACAGGACAGGGCCATTGTACGTGTGCACAGGACCTGGACCCCGTCAAACCAACCCAAAATCCCAGCATGGATGGGGAACGGGCTCAGGAAGATCCACTCTTGACTGGGGAGCTACTGTCAACTGAAGACTGCCAAAGAGGAAGAGCTAGGGATGCGAGCCCTGAGAAGCTACTAGAGAGCCCTGCCCCAAACCCAAGGGCAGACAAGCAGCACTGAGTGGACTTGGTGGGTTTAAAAAAAAAAAAAGAATGCATGAAGTTGGGAGGGAAAAGAGGTGGGGCACGGGGGAGGAATTGGAGGGAAGGAATGGAGGGGGTAGATTTGATCAATATACATCATATGTCCATTCTTTGTTTGTTTGTTTTATGGATTTGGTTTTTTCGAGACAGGGTTTCTCTGTGTAGCCCTGGCTGTCCTGGAACTCACTCTGTAGACCAGGCTAGCCTCGAACTCAGAAATCCGCCTGCCTCTGCCTCCCAAGTGCCGGGATTACAGGTGTGCGCCACCACCACCACAGGGCGTCTATATAAAATTCTTGCTGGGCAATGGTGGTGCACCTGGGCAATGGTGGTGCACACCTTTATGTACCCTTCCTTCCCTCCAGCCTTGAGCAGGCTAAATAAACTTTCTGTGTTTGCCACAGTTGGTCTTCTGCCACCTTAGGTGGAGTCTTCTGCCTTGCAGTACCTGCAATTTCCTACAGGAGCAGAAGGCCCGCTGAGCTTGCTTTGCAACATAATCCAGCTGAATCAAAGAATGGGGTCTGTGGGCTCTCCCTATATAAATACAGCGCTGAATAGTAAACTTCGAGCCTTGATCAGGAACTTTTGTCTTGGCTTCATCCTTCTCTAGCACCCCATCCCTTTTCCATTCCCAGCCCCCATTTCAGGTACCCAGTTTTCCATGGCCACTGGACGGCTACCTACGCCTTAGTCCCAGCACTCGGGAGGCAGAGGCAGGTGGATTTCTGAGTTCGAGGCCAGCCTGGTCTACAGAGTGAGTTCTAGGACAGCCAGGGCTACACAGAGAAACTGGGTCTCGAAACAAACAGAAGGAAATTCTCAAACAATTTAAAAAAGAAGAAAAGAAAGAAAAGAAGCCGGCAGGAAGCCGGCAGGACTCTCTCCTTTAGAAGCCCACATTTGTCCTCTATCTGCATTTTGCCCCCCCTCTCTTTCCACTTTTTTTCTGTTTTTAACAATTATTTCATTTTATGTGCATAAGTGATTTCTCTGTGTGTGTGCGCGCGCGCGCGCGTGTGTGGGTGTGTGTGTATGCACACCGTGTGACTGCCTGTTGTCCTCAGAGTTCGGAAGAGGCCATCAGATCCCTTGGAACAGGAGTTACAGACGGTTGTAAGTCACCCTGTAGGTGATGGGAACCGAGCCTAGATTCTCTGTAAGAACAAGTGCTCTTGACTGCTATGCCGCTATGCCATCTCTCTAGCCCTTCCTTTTTTTTGGGGGGGGGGGGTTCGAGACAGGGTTTCTCTGGGTGGTCCTGGCTGTCCTGGAACTCACTCTGTAGACCAGGCTGGCCTTGAACTCAGAAATCCGCCTGCCTCTGCCTCCCAAGTGCAGGGATTAAAGGCGTGCGCCACCACGCCCGGCTGCTTCCTATTATTAATGCATTCAACTCGGCTCATACTTGACTCATTCTGACATCCATTTTTGCAAAAGCATGGATCCAGGGTGGGATTCTCCGAATGCAGCTTGCAGGCAGCTGCCCACCTGGGATGGAGCTGTGCATCTGTTCCAGGAATAAGAGTTTGCTAAGTTTGTTTGTTAAGTTTCTTTAACGCTCAAATCGGTGACCTATGGATGTGGCTCAGTGGTAAACTAGAGGCTTGCCCTGCACCCAAGGACCCTGCATCTCTTCAGCCCAAAATAAATAGACAAAAAGGTATAATTTTTTTTCCAAACAGGGTTTCTCTGTATAGCCCTGGCTGTCCTGGAACTCACTCTGTAGACCAGGCTGGCCTCGAACTCAGAAATCTGCCTGCCTCTGCCTCCCAAGTGCTGGGATTACAGGAGTTCGCCACCACTGCCCGGCTGTAATTTTAAAAATTATACAATGCAACCTGCCAATCTTAGAAGAAAGGTATTTATCCTAGAAGAAAAAAGGCTCCTGTCCATGCAAAACAGAAATGTTCATAACACCCATCTATAATAACCTAAAGCTAAAATCAATCAGCAGGTAAGTGTCTGCTCAGAATGCGGTACTCTATACCATGAAGTTTTCACTAGAACAGGTATTCTTACTGGTTTTGATTATTTTGGGACAGGTTCCCATATAGTGCTGGGGTGGCTTTAATCTTACTATGTAGCTGAGGCTAGCCTTGATCTTCTTGCCTGTACCTCCTAAATGCTAGGATTTCAGTGTGTAACAGCATACCTGAGTTATTCAGGTACGCTGGGGATCAAATCTAGGGCTTTGTGAATGTTAAGACAAAGCACTTCAGCAATAGAGGTATAATCTTAATCTAGATATAGGCTACAGATTATTTCATTAATATTTTAAGCATTTTATTTTTATTGTAATGGATATGCAAGTCTACATAAAGGACCAAATGTTGCAGACATAAAACTGCATCTAACAAACACCATGAAGCAAGGAACACCGGAAAATGTTGTTTTCTTCTTTTCAAAAAGCGTGTGTGTAGCCGGGCGGTGGTGGCGCACGCCTATAATCCCAGCACTCTGGGAGGCAGAGGCAGGCGGATTTCTGAGTTCGAGGCCAGCCTGGTCTACAGAGTGAGTTCCAGGACAGCCAGGGCTACACAGAGAAACCCTGTTTCAAAAAAAACCAAAAAAAAAAAAAAGTGTGTGTGTGTGTGTGTGTGTGTGTGCACACGCGCGCGCGCATGTGCATGCATGTAGGTAAAAGGACACAAGGTATTCCCCTCCATCAATGTCTGCCATATTTCCTTGAGACATGGTCTCTCAATGAGCCTAGAACTGGGCTGAGCCTCCACACTCCAGTAATCCTCCAACCACCCCCACCCCCACCCCCACACCCAGAAAATGTACATGGCCAAAAACAGGTTTGAAAAATAACTGTATGTATGTGTATGACGTGTGTGTTCATGTTTATATGTGAGGGTACACCCGTGGACACACATCTGGAGGTCAGAGGATAACTTACGGTGACTTGCCCCCTTGTGACTTACAATAACATTGGAAGCCTATTAAGGGAAAACTGTTCTTGGTCAGGAGAATGGAATCTATCTCTGGGTGGAGACATGGCATTGTCCCTTGAATTAATCCAGTTGCTCTGGTTGTTATATAATCCTGTGCTCTGGCCAAGGGCCGCCCTCTCGGGAAGTCTGGCTCACTGGAAGCCATGCCGGAGGGAGAGACAGGTGCAATGGTTAGCCCTTTAATCAGCTGCTGGACTTTCCCTCCCCAGACAGTTGCTAAAGAGCGGCCATGAAGTCTATCCTAAAGTATACATTTTCCTTTTTCTTCCTCCTCCCCCTCCCCCCTCCCCGAGCCTGGCCATGCTCCCTAGCCCTTGGGCTTTCTTTCACACACCCTGCTTTGTGAAGGGTGAGGCTGACCTCCACAGCTAAAGTCTCCTGCTTAACTCGAGTAGCTGGAGTTTTCCTCTTCCTCCGCTGCCGCCTTCTGACGGCGGCCAAGCTTGCCAGCTTGCCTGCCCGGCTGCTTTTCCTCTTTAAAAGTGTTTTATTAACAAGACTAAGAATTCCAAGAGGGGGG
Source organism: Apodemus agrarius (assembly GCA_964023405.1). Lineage (NCBI taxonomy): Eukaryota > Metazoa > Chordata > Mammalia > Rodentia > Muridae > Apodemus > Apodemus agrarius. The sequence goes on from OZ030010.1 coordinate 8,672,482, forward strand.
AAATCTTCATTTCCCCAGTACCATGTGTGTAGTTAGGTGGGGCTTCCTAAACTGTCTCCTTTTCCCCTTCTACCAGCTCAGTGGTGGTACAGACAGGAGTCATGGAGGCTTTTCCACAGGGGCTCCAGGGATCTAGATTTCCTCAGCAAGCATTTGAAATGCTACTAAATAAAGTGCTTCCCAGCCGGGCGGTGGTGGCACACGCCTGTAATCCCAGCACTCTGGGAGGCAGAGGCAGGTGGATTTCTGAGTTCAAGGCCAGCGTGGTCTACAGAATGAGTTCCAGGACAGCCAGGGCTATACAGAGAAACCCTGTCTCAAAAAAACCAAATCCAACCCCACCCAAAACAAAACAAAACAAAACAAAGTGCTTCCCAAGAGACCTAAGATCCCCAAATACCTCATCTGAAGCTTTTAAAAAAGATTTATTAAATACATGCTTATGTAAGTACACTGTAGCTGTCTTCAGACAATCCAGAAGAGGGCGTCAGATCTCTTTGTGAGCCGCCGTGTGTTTGTTGGGAATTGAACTCAGGACCTCTGGAAGAGCAGTCAGTGCTCTTAACCGCTGAGCCATCTCTCCAGCCCCCTTTACCTGTGGCTTTATTGCTTCTTGCTCTGCTCTAACACTCTTATCATTGTGGTGGGCGTGGCGTTTAGAATTGCTTCTAGGCTCCTTCCTGACCCAGTGAGATAAAGTCGGGACCTTCAGTTTGTTCGCTTTACGGTCTTAGAGCCAGCCCTCTGGGAGCCTCAATATGAGTTGGGAGACTGAGCTATTCAGCTCCAGGGAACTGGACATACAACGACCCTTCTGCACATTTCATTGGCTAGAACTAGGTTGTAGTGAGCTAGCCTTGTGCTTTGTTTTATTATCAAACTTGAGGGTCACAACCTGTGTCCCAAGCCAGACCCATCAACCCATCCTCAGTAAACCAAGTAAAAGGGCCAGACGACCCGGGGTGCAGTGACGCACGCCTTTAATCCCACTACTCGGAGTCAGAAACGGGAATCTCTGTGAGTTCAAGGCCAGCCTGGTCTACATAGTTCCAGGACAGAGCAGCGTAGGGAGACCCTGTCTCAAAAGGGGGCGGGGTCAGAAAAAGGAGTTTTAGTCAACGTGACCACCTTGGGAAAGGGACAAAGAAATCTGTCCCCCGTTCTTGTGTCGTCGTCGTCGCGCTCCTGCCCCCATCCCCCACTGCCTAGCTCCAGTTTCTCCAGCAAGATGACCTGACAAAACAGAAAATGTTCTCCGTTTCAGGGCTCAGCCTTTCCTTTCTGAGCATGAGGTTCCTAGGGAAATTGCAATTTTAAGGGTGTCTATTGCTTGAACAGTCTGTTTGCCATAGTGTCTCTTTACAATGTCCTCATTCCTGCCTGGCAGGCTGGCTACAAATGGGTGCTGGTTGGGGCGGGGGTGGGGTGGTTTATTTCTGTGACACACCTTTCCTCCATTCCAAGAAACCGATCATGGGCACTAGCTGCACATCAATTTAGGACCAGCTTCTCAGACTGGACTAAGGAGATCAGCCCGTGCATTTGATTTCAGAAACGGCGAGACTGGAGGTCCTCACGCCCCTTTCACTGGAGAGATGGTGGGAAGAAAGAAACGCGTCATTGCAATCGGAAAGGCTGCCCCTTTGTCCTTGGCGATACAAACTAGTTTGCTGAATTGGCTGCTGTAATGAAAAGAGAGAGAGAGCGCGCGCGCTCGAGTTTTTTCCCAAGCGTAGGAGGTAATTACTGGAGAAAGGTTGCGCGTCCGCAGCGAGCAGGTTACACCACACGAACAAGAAAAACGCGGAGCATTTTTCTAGCTAATAAAGCCCATCCAAAAGAAAAGGGTGGGAGGACCCTGCGGCCCCGCAGGCCTAGGCTGCTGACAGCAAGCTGCTTGGACCGGTTCCAGAACGCCGCTGGCAGCTGCCCATTGCTCTCGCGTAGGGGGAAGGGGCGGAGACTCAGCTGAAGCCCCAGGGCTGCAGCCCCATCAACGCCCCTGCATTAGCAGGCATTGTCATTCCAAATCCCAGCTCTCTTAGGGACTCCGACCAAGAACTCTGGCTGGCTGGCTTTGCTATTTAGGACCAAAATAAAATTCCCTGCTTCTGTAGGATGATTTGGTAGTAGCTCTGCGTAAATCGGCTTCTAGCCCTTTAATTTTTTTTTCCGCGTTCTTTTCTTCTCGCTGGTCTGCGACAGATGCTTGAAATTCCTCTTTGGCAAAAGGAATTTTCCTTTGCACCCTCCGCTTTTAAATGCAAATGAGGCCCGTGTAGGGGAAAGTGAATCGTATTGTCTGAGGTTAGCGAGTGGATTCTTGCACAAACGTAACACGAAATGAAAACGATGTGAATAAAGGACTTTAAAGGAGGGTAAAGGGCCGCCTTCGCGACCACCACCCGTCTAGCCCGTTGGCAGAATAATTCCACTTGGTCACGTGCTCCCCCGGCACTTTTTTAAAAAATCACTTTCAATTATGTGTGAGTAAACGCCAAGTGTAGGTGCCCTCAGAGCCCAGAAGAGGGCATCAGCTCCCCTTTAAGCTGAGGCTGCTGGCAGTCGTTGGACTGAACTCCAGTAATACTCTTTTTTTTTTTTTTTTTGGTTTTGGTTTTTATTTTTTGGTTTTTTGGTTTTTTGGTTTTTCCAGACAGGGTTTCTCTGTGTAGTCCTGGCTGTCCTGGAACTCACTCTGTAGTCCAGGCTGGCCTCGAACTCAGAAATCCGCCTGCCTCTGCCTTCCAAGTGCTGGGATTAAAGGCGTGTGCCACCACTGCCCGGTGAGAAGTAATACTCTTAACCAGTGACCCATGTCGCCAACCCTTCCCAAACTTTCTAATTAAGGGCTACTACGTACAATAGGTTTGAGAGAAAATTCCTCACCGAGAGGTTCAGGGACTCAACTGTGTAAAGAAAGGGCAGTTACAGTGTCAGGTTTATGTTAGAACCATGCTTACCGGGCACATTCAGTGCAGGCTGGGTTAGGTAGTCACGGAAGGTTTCTTGGAAAGGGGAGGGTTAGTTAGCTGAGTCCTGAGTGATAACTTGCCATGTCCTAGTGTTATGGAAGCAATATGCTTTCTCAGTGAGAAATCAGTCCACAAACTAGAGATGAAAGCTCTGTAATAGTGGTTGGCTGATTGGGGCTAATGCCCAAATAGGAACGGACCCCCACAAGAAGGTTTTACTAGCTTATATGCACTTGAGGATTATGTATTCCACGAAGCACCGTCATCCTTACATCTCTTCTGAGTCCTAGCTCCAGGTTACACTTTGAACAGTTTAAACAGAGACAGGAGACTGTAAGTTTGGCTACTTAGGCAGGTACGGGGTTCACAGAGCAAAGATATTACATATGCTAGAATTATTTTTAAGTACACCAGTGGTTTTTGTTTTCGTTGTTTTTGAATAGTTGTTCCATGGGGTCATCTTGTTAGAGGTGTTCTTTGGGAATGAGAATCAGGGGTTAATGGCTGGTTGTAAGTCAGAGGTGTCTCCTTTGTCATGGGAATGGGTCTAATATCTGGAAAAAAAAAACATTTTCACCCTAGCATCCTAAATTTTGCTTATCTTCAGTCCTGTGTCATTAGCTATGTCACCACCAGCCACCAAATGTCACATGTGTACCCTTTCAAAGGTCCCTGTCATCCATGATCTCTCTCTCTTTCTCTCTCTCTCTCTCTCTCTCTCTCTCTCTCTCTCTCTCTCTCTCTCTGGCTGTCCCCCTCCCTCTTCAAATCAAACTCTTGAGATCTGTTTTGTGGTGTGACCTTTACATTACCTTAGCCCTGTCCTGCCAAGATACTCCGCCAAAGCCCTAACAGGCCTGGTTAACATCCCGTTTCTCCCTCAGGTATTTTGGAGGCTGTGCTCCCTCAAGCTAAATTCCGTGTCTCCTAAGCAAATCTATTAACAAATCCTCCCTAGCACCATTTGTATTCATTTTGAACTTCGTCCTCATTAGTGTGGCAGGAGAACAAATGGGAGACTACTTCAAGATTAACATAGAGGTTAGCCCCAGCAAGGCAGAGGCAGAGGCAGGCTCATCTCTTATTCGGAGGCCAGCCTCTTCTACTTAGCAAGTTCGAAGCTAGCCAGGTCTACATAGTAAGAGTCTGCTAAAAGAGAAAGGAGAAAGGAGGAGGAGATTAACTCACAAAAGAAGTCAGTTGGCAAGAAAGTGAAACAGGCGGGAAGCCCTTCTCCATTTAGGCTTCAATGCTAATGAATAGTCAGGGCAGTTTGCAAAGAAAGACCAGGACTCTTCTAAGGGACTAGGAATTAGTGCGACAGCCTGAGGCAGCCAGGGGAGGAACCGTGATTAGATAACAAAGGTGGCTAACGTCCTAGAAGGCTGCCTCCTGCCTCAACCTACAGACCTGCTGGCCGCTCGAAATAAAGGCCGGGTGGGCCTTTTTCCTCCAGCCAGTAAGGCCCCTCCCGACAGACTCTCTTGTTCTACAAGCTCAAGGCCAGATCAGTGCGTGTTGCTATCAAAGGTTCAGGCTTAGCAGTTCAAATTGACCGGCACTAAATTAGGGGAGGAAAAGCCTTATGAGAACAAAGCAGTCCTCCAGGAAAGCCTGGATTCTCGGCTTCCAGAGGGCCCTGCTTTTTAGAGGCCCATTTGTTTTCTTGTCCCTAATTAAAAGCCTTTCTTCTCCAACTAATTTTCTCAGCAGTGTTGGAAATTTTGCCTGATACTGCTACCTCTTGCATTTGATGTTAGCTTACAGGTGATTCTACTACGTTCCTGCCAACGACCTAGTTCCCTAGCGCAGGCCGCTGCCCCCTTCCCCTCCCTCCTTCCCCTCCCCCTCTGTCTCTGTTCCAGGCATTCTCTCTCCTTCTCTGCCCTTCTCTGTGCCTCCTCCTCTTCTCTGGCCTCATGGCTCTGCTTCCAGCTGTCTGTCTTTCCCAGGTCCTCACATCTCTCCCTTCCCCCAACAAACCCCCGTTTTTACCAGATCAATATTGCATGGGCATCATTTCACAGGGGCACACTTTGGCATGGGCCTGCCAGGTATCCCTTGCCACATTATATTTTCCCTGACTTTCAATTGTTTACCTGGCAGAGAAAACCAACCCAATCAAGATCCCTCAACTGGGGGACAGAGAGAAGTAAGTGCTCGGACTTCCCCGGTCAGCCAGGATAAGCACACTCCATAACCTGAGAGACGCAGGCTCACAAAGTAAGTCTAGAACCACCAAGTGATGTAAAAGAACGAGGAATAGAATTGATGTTAAAAAGGAATTACTTGGGCTGGAGAGATGGCTCAGTGGTTAAGAGCACCGACTGCTCTTCCAGAGGTCCTGAGTTCAATTCCCAGCAACCACGTGGTGGTGGCTCACAGCCATCTGTAATGGGATCCGATGCACTCTTCTGGTGTGTCTGAAGACAGCTACTGTGTACTCAAATAAATAAATCTTTTTTTTTTAAGGAATTACTCAGGGATTTGTGGTGAACCAGCCTGTCTCCACCTTAGGCTTGAAAGCTATCTTACAGTATAGACAAACTAGGTCCATTCCTCTTTATGACTAAGTTTCCTTCTCAAGGATTGAGCTATGCCCTACTTAACACTAACTACAAATGTTTCTGTACTGCCTGTTCCAGAAAGTTCTGGCAACCACAACTTCGTTTCAAAGGTCATTTTGACCATCTATTGTTACGCCTACTTACAATCACCTTGCAACCTCGGCTTTGCTCCAAGAGGTTATTATGAACAACCTACTCTGCTTATGTTCTGTTTCTGTAACCCTATTTACCTGCCAAATCCCTAATTGGAAACCCCCTACCCCTGAGCTATAAAAACCCTGTCTTCCAGACAGGTGGTGGTGGTTCCTGCCTTTAATCCCAGCACTAAAGAGGCAGAGGCAGGTAGATCTCGGAGTTTGAGGCCAGCCTGGTCTACAGACTGAGTGCAGGACAGCCTGGAGAAAAAAAAACCCAACAAATAAACTTGTCTTCTGCACACCCAAGGCTGACCTCCGGAACCCTGCCTAAGGGGGTGGGGGTGGGGAAGCACTGGTGTACACAAATAAAAAAGCTTGCTTCGGTTCATTTGCCATGAGGATTCGAGCCAGTGGTCTTTCTCCCCCATTTTTGAGATTACCATTTGCTTAGGCGGCGTGAAATCACATGTAGTAGAATTGAGCTAAGGGAGCGGGGCCTCCAAACTATCCCAAAGATAGGTAGTACACTAAGCAGGCCTGTTAGAGTCAGGTGGGATTCAGCAGACCGGGATGTAAGCACCGGCTCACTGACCAGCCAGTAGGTTCCATTTTCACAGCAAAGAACATGCCTCTACCAGGCAGCTCAAGGGGGCAGTGCAGGCCTGACTGTCTTAAAGAATCTAGTTCTCTTCTTGAGAAAAGCATGATTCTGTCAGGGGCGCAAGAGGACCCCAGGTGACAACTGTTTGAAAAAGTACACCTGTGTACTTACAATAATTCCGGCAATATCTTTGTTGTCTAGATCTCCCAGATGCCTCAGGGGCCAGACTTGCAGTCTCCAGTCTCTGCTTAAATTATTCAAAGTATAACCTGGGGCCAAAACCTAAAAGAGCTTTCAGGATGACCGCATACATGGATTACACAAGCCTAAGGTGTATAGAAGTTCACAAAATCCTCTATTTAAGGCCAGCTCCTCTTTGAGCATGTGGTAGTTTAAAAGAAAATGACCCCAGTAGGCCCATAGGAAGTGGCACTATTTAGGTGTGGTCTTTTTGGAGTATGTCCCTAGGGGTAGGCTTGGAGGTCTCAGGACACTCAAGGCAGGCCTAGTGGCTCATTGTCTCTTCCTGCTGTCTCTGGGTCCAGATGTAGAACTCTCCGCTCCTTCTCCAGCACCATGTCTGCCTGGACTCTGCCATGACCATGTGGACAAAACCTCTGAACTGTAAATCAGCCCAGATTAAATGTTTATAAGAGTTGCTGTGGTCATGGTGTCTCTTCACAGCAATGGAAAGCCTAAGACAGAGCATTAGCCAGAATTGGATGCTTGCTCTTAAAGAGCCTTTCCTTTAATCTCTAAGTGTGCTGACTGGCTTCTCACTGGGAACAAACCTGATGTCAACCTCCGGACACACACATGCACACCCTACACAAACATGTACAGCAGAAAGAGAGAGACAGAGACAGAGATCAGTTCTAAATATGCATGTTCCCAGTAACAGCTCTCACATACATAAGACCCCTAGAGGTGGCAGAGTCCGGAGCTGTGGCGGCGCAAGTCATGGCTGGACAGGCTTTTAGGAAGTTTCTTCCGCTCCTTGACAGAGTATTGGTGGAGAGGAGTGCCGCCGAAACTGTAACCAAGGGTGGCATTATGCTTCCAGAAAAGTCTCAAGGAAAAGTATTGCATGGAACGGTCGTGGCTGTGGGGCCAGGCGGGAAAGGAAAGGGTGGAGAGATTCAGCCTGTCAGTGTGAAAGTTGGTGATAAGGTTCTTCTCCCAGAATATGGAGGCACCAAAGTAGTTCTAGACAAGGATTATTTCTTATTTAGAGATAGTGACATTCTTGGAAAGTATGTCGACTGAAATCACTGTTGAGATGGTGCCACATGAAGCTGCCCATTCCACTGACGTTCTGAACTATTTCATCATGTAAATAATTTCCATGCCTCCCTTTTATAATAAACAGATGATGCCTAAACTGAAGAAGAAAAAAAAAAAGACCCCTAGAGGCTGAGGATGTAATGCAGGTGGTGAAGTGTTTACCTAGCGTACACAATCCCTGGGTTCAAGTTACAGCACTTGGCACACTGATGGTAGTAGCACACATCTGTAATCCCAGCTATTAGGAAGTGCAAACATCGGTATCAGAGGTTCAAGGTCATCTTCTGCTAACTCCACACACAGCAAGGTCCCAAACCCCCAGGGTTTGGCCCCAGAGACAATGCTCTGGGTGCCTTTATTAAAGCACACCTCAGACGAGCAAACATCTTGTCCATACACACAGGAAGCCAGCTTTTCACAGAACAACGCCTGACCCTGCTACCTGTGCTGCTCCTTGGCATTTCTCATTGTAGTCCATTGTGATTCCATTCCTTTGGGGTGGTTTGGTTTTTGAACTGGAGGGGCCATATCTCTTAAGTCGGTTTCATGAGCCCTTACTGTACTGCAGACAGCGGTTTGGAAACCACTGTTTGGCTTTGAAGGGCTGGGCAGGGGAAGGTATCGGGACTAACTCTTTCTTGGAATTGTGTCACTTCTACGCTTTGAATAATTCAAGCAGAGACAGGAGACTGCAAGTCTGACCACTGAGGCACGTGGAAGATTTATACAGCAAGGATATTGCCGGAATTATCTTAAGTACACAGGTGTACTTTTTCAAACAGTTGTCACCTGGGGTCCTCTTGCGCCCCTGACAGAATCATGCTTTTCTCAAGAAGAGAACTGGGGACGGTAAGACAGGCAGGCCTGCACTGCCCCCTTGAGCTGCCTGGTAGAGGCATGCTGTTACTGAAATGGAACCTAATAGTTAGTTGGTCAAGCCTGGTGAACAAACACATTCTCGTGTGCTTTTTGTTTGGAGAGTGAAACGTAACCAGTTATCTTTTGGCACCTAGTTTTCTGTAAGTGTTGACATGTGACTTTGGGTAGGGGACCTCCTTCTTAGTCTGGAGAAGCTATGTGTGTGTATATATATATCATGTGGAAATACTGATTGAAATCTTTTAGTAGACACTGCTATCTGGTGCCTTTTACATTTTTATTATTATTTTGAGGAGAGTGAGTGTGGTGGTTTGTATATGCTTGGCTTTAGGAGTGGCACTATTGGGAGGTGTGGCCTTGTTGGAGCAGGTGTGTCGCTGTGGGTGAGAGCATTAAAGCCACAGCCCTCGCTGCCTGCTAGCAGCCTTCGGATGAAGATGTAGAACTCTCAGCTTCTGCACCATGCCATGCTCCCGCCTTGATGATAATAGACTGAACCTCTGAACCTGTAAGCCAGCCCCAATTAAATGTCCTTATAAGAGTTGCCTTGCCGGGCGGTGGTGGCGCACGCCTGTAATCCCGGCACTCTGGGAGGCAGAGGCAGGCGGATTTCTGAGTTCGAGGCCAGCCTGGTCTACAGAGTGAGTTCCAGGACAGCCAGGGCTATACAGAGAAACCCTGTCGCCGGGCAGAGGTGGCGCATGCCTTTAATCCCAGCACTTGGGAGGCAGAGGCAAGCAGATCTCTGAGTTCGAGGCCAGCCTGGTCTACAGAGTAAGTTCCAGGACAGCCAGAGCTATACAGAGAAACCCGGTCTCAAAAAACCAAAACAAAAATCAAAAACAGAGAAACCCTGTCTCAAAAAAACCAAATCCAAAGAACTTAAAAAAAAAAAAGAGTTTCCTTGATCATGATGTCTGTTCACAGCAGGAAAACCATAACTAAGACAGTGAGGTTAATAAAGACATTCTAATATAGGGCTTAAGCACACAGATTAACAAAGAAGATTTCTTTAAAGGTTTATTCGTTTGTTTGTTTGTTTTTAGATTTATTGATTTATTTTGTGCATGAGTATACCACCATTGCTTTTTTTCAGAGACACCAGAAGAGGGCACCAGACCCCATTACAGATGGTTGTGAGCCACCATGTGGTTGCTGGGATTTGAACTCGGAACTTCTGGAAGAGGGGTCAGTGCTCTTAACCACTGAGCCATCTCTCCAGCTCCTAAGGTTTATTTGTTATGTATTATATGTATGAGTACTTTCTGTGCATGCCCACATGCACCCCAGAAGAGGGCATTGGATCCGCTTACTGATGGTTATGAACCACCATGAGATTGCTAGGAATTGAACTCAGGGTCTCTGGAAGAACAGAGCAGCCAGTGCTCTTAATACCGAGCCATCTCTCCAGCCCTGAGAAAGAAGGTTTTAAGCACCCAGAGTAAAGAGCCAAAGAGACAATCAAGAGAAGACCAAGACGAGCCGGGCAGTGGTGGTGCACGCCTTTAATCCCAGCACTTGGGAGGCAGAGGCAGGCGGATTTCTGAGTTCAAGGCCAGCCTGGTCTACAAAGTGAGCTCCAGGACAGCCTGAACTACACAGAGAAACCCTGTCTTGAACCCCCCCCCCAAAAAAAAAGGGGGAGAGGGAGGGAGGGAGGGAGGGAGGGAGAGAGAGAGAGAGAGAGAGAGAGAGAGAGAGAGAGAGAGAGAGAGAGAGACCAAGACATACTAAAGTGTGGGCATGGGCTTCTCAAGACAGAGTCACCTATTTTTACTTGGAATTGGAGAGAGAGGCAGTCAGTGCCAGCCACTCTGTTTTAAGAGTTCTGAAATCTGCAAAAGAGCCCAAACTGGGTGGTGTCCTGGTCCTCCCAGCTTTAAAAGGCCACACCAGTGATGGAACGCAGCTGTCTCATCTCTGAAAAGAAACGGACAAAGTGACAGGTGAGGCAGACCTGTAGGTGCTCAGACGGCAGTTGAAGTTCTGGTTATGGAAGGGCCAGGGGCTATTCCAGCCATAAGCTAATAAGCAACATGATACTACAGGGGCTGCTTTTAAAGAGTGCCCGAGCAAGCTGGAGAGAAGGCTCAGCAGATACAAGCACTTGTAAGTCAGGGGCTCTAGTGTTCTAGTTTGCCTTCTGTTGCTGTGATAAATACTATGACCAAACAACTCAGGGGGAAGGCTTTCTTTCAGCTCCAGTCCATCCTCGAGGGAAGACAGGGCAGGAAGTCAAGCAAGAACTGAAGCAGAAACTGGGGAGGAATACTGCTTCCTAGCTTACTCTGGCTTAAACTCAGCTAGCTTGCTTTCTTATGTAGCCCAAACTCACCTGCCTAGGGATAGTATTGCTTCCAGTGGGCTGGGCTCTCCGGTAATGACCATCAGTCACAGTCATTCCTCAGCGGAGACTCCTTCAGATGACTGCAGGCTGGTCAAATTGACAGCCGAGGCTAACTAGAACACTGTACAAGCCTGATCCTTGACTTTGATCCCCAGAACCTATGGGGGAAGGGAAGGAACTTATATATGGATCCATGCAGCAAGGCTTCTGTAATAAGCCAGAACATTTCTCAAAGGTCTCTAAGTCCCCAGACATTTGCTACCAGTGGGCAAACCAGGGTGTAGCATGACTGACTGTCTTCAATGTCCAAAGCCTTCACTCTGTGGATGATTCTTAGTAGACCAATTATCTCTAAGTCTCAGCAACCTCGATGGTCAGACTATCACAGCACTGGTGTAGCCTGTGGCTAAGGATCATGACTGCCCTGTGGCTTTGTAGATGGAACCCCCCTGCCCGAGCCTCAAGTCCTCCCCATCCTATATATTTGTCTCAGTTAGGGTTTCACTGCTGTGCACAGATACCATGGCCAAGGCAACTCTTATAAGGACAACAGTTAGTTAGGGCTGGCTTACAGGTTCAGAGGTTCAGTCCATTATCATCAAGGCGGGAACATGGCAGCATCCAGGAATACTTGGGGGCTAGAAAAGCTGAGACTTCCTCCCGTTGTTCCGAAGGCAGCTAGGAAAAGACTGGCTTCCAGGCAGCTAGGATAATGTCCCATGGCCAGAGTGATACACCTACTACAGCAAGGCCACACCTCCTAATAGTGCCACTCCTGAGACAAGCATATTCAAACCATCACAATACTATAGCTTCTTCCTAAGATCCTGAGGTTAGTGAGGGCAGAATTGTGTACTGGGCGGAATGGGCAGATACTCAGGAGAGGGCCCGATGGCTGTTCATACTCCTCCTTCCCGGAAAGAATGTTAATGGCCCCCGGACCAGATCCAGGTGGCCGCCTGCAGATGGGCACGGCTGATCTTATGGAGATATTGACTGTTTGGCCTGGAGGATAGCCCTGTACAACAGTTCCCTAAGAAGAAAGAGAGCTGTGCCCTATATTGAATTCTGTGGGTACTGGAGAATGTGCTTCATTCAAACATAGTACTTGGTCTTTTGGATCAGTTCATGCCTTGAAGCAAGGTCCTTTGAGTGGGACTTATACCAATATCTGTGTTGGAAGCTGTCTGGCAAGTTGCTGTGTACATGTCACTGTTAGGGCCCTGTAACCTCATGATCTCTCTTTCTTTTTTCGTTTGGTTTTGGTCTTTTCGAGACAGGGTTTCTCTGTGTAGCCCTGGCTGTCCTGGAACTCACTCTGTAGACCAGGCTGGCCTCGAACTCAGAAATCCGCCTGCCTCTGCCTCCCAAGTGCTGGGATCACAGGCGTGCGCCACCACCGCCCGGCTCATGATCTCTATGGATGATTTGAAGGCTTGAAGACTCTGGCAAGGGTTAGGGCTATAGCGCAGTGGTAGAGTGATTGCTGAGCTCGTGTGATCCCTAGTACTGGAAGATGCTGGCAAAGGGAGGGAGCTTCAGCCAGCAATGCCCCTTGGCATTTGGTCGGAGTACCTTCCTGACAATGGCTACCAGAAGCATGCCTTTGGAAGAATGCCTCTTAGCCTGCTCCTGGCTTCTGGCTGAAAAGGAGTGTCTACCCTATCTCTGCAAACAACTGTAACGAAAGCTCATCACTTCATTCACAGAGGTCCTGGGACTGTCTGGGGTGTTCCCCCCATTTCTTTTCATGGGAATGGCCTGCATGGGCTCATGTGTTGGAATTCTTGGCCCCCAGTTCGTGGGATGGTTTGGGAAGGATTAGGAAGGAAGGCTTTGGGAGGAGGTGTGTCATCGGGGGCAGGCTTTGAGGGTCCAAGTCTCTTGCTATTCACACTGTGCTCCCCCTCCCCCCTTTGTACGTATGTAAGTGTGTGTGTGTGTGTGTGTGTGTGTGTGTGTGTGTGTGTGTCCTGCTTGTGGATCAAGATGTGCACTCTCAGCTACTGCACCAGCACCGCGCCTGCCTGCGTGCTGCTCTGCTCCCCACCATGATGGTCACAGACTCTATCATTATGAGACTCAAACAATTTCTCTTCTAAGTTGCCTTGGCCATTGCCTTAGTTACCATTCTATTACTGTGAAGCGATATCATGACCATGCAGCTTAAGAAGAAAGTTTATTGGAGGCTTGCTTATAGTTTCAGACGGTTAGAGTCCTGTGACCATCATTGCTTTAACAGTGATTTAACAGTGACCAAAACCGACCTTGAGAGAAAAGGGTTTATTCCGCTTACTTGGCTATAGTCTATCAGCAAGGGAAGCCAGCGCAGGGGCTCGAGGCAGGACCATGAAGGCAAGCGGAGCCCATGGAGGAACGACTACTGCTTGCTGGCTTGGTTCCTCCGGCTTATTCAGCTATGCATTTTATCCGGCTCAGGTCCTTTCACCTAAGGACAGTGATGCCCACAGTGGGCTAAGGCCCTCCTACATCAGTTAATTCTGGGTTGTGTCAAGTGGCTGGCAGGGATGAACCAGGCCAGGGTCAAGTTCATCTTAGTGACTTAGCTACCTATTGCTCCAGCCTCGCAATGGATCTTTGCCCCTCTTTGAGTCTATTGGGGGGGGGTGTCATTGTTGCTGTCATTCTTCCGGGTGGTGGTGTTGCCGCCGTACTCTGTCTGGCTGAGCCTGAGTAAATCACTGTGGCCCTTGAGGCTACTCTGTCATGTGATAAATACCAAGTATATTTGCAGGCTGACAATAATGCCCCCTTTCTTACAAAAGTCATGCACATTGGGCTCATTGTTAAGGTCTTCAATGGGCCTTCCCATGGTGCCTAGTATCCACAGGCATCTGTTAGGGGAGAGTATGACCAGTCCCTTTTTAAAAGCCCTCACCAATGCTGTGATAAAAGATGCAACCCAGGGTCCCAGCTTGCAAGTCCCAAATATCTTGGACAGATAGATATCCCTAGCTCCTCAGAACTCTTTTTTTTTTTTTTTCGAGACAGGGTTTCTCTGTATAGCTCTGGCTGTCCTGGAGCTCACTCTGTAGACCAGGCTGGCCTCGAACTCAGAAATCCGCCTGCCTCTGCCTCCCAAGGGCTGGGATTAAAGGCGTGCGCCACCACCGCCCAGCTCCTCAGAACTCTTTAAAGGAATTCTAACTCTGCTTCCTCACCACCACTGCCCACCCCAGGCTGACCAACTTTAAGTCAGTTTGGCCACTGAATGGCCTAGAAAGAGATCACCCCTTCCCCCAAGTTTTAAAAAAAAATATGGTAGTCCCTTGACAGGGCAAGACAGTGCAGAGATTTTTCCATCTGGTCTTCTGGCTGAGGCCATTTCAGGTTTAACTAGAATCGGATCTCTTTGATGTAGGCGCCCATGGAAGATTACCCAGCCCTATTCTAGAAACCCAAGGTCAGGATGCCCCAGCTGCCTTACCTTAGCCTTTGTTAAACTCCCGGCTAGTCGAAACTTCCCTGTCCGTGACTTATCTCCCCATCGGTTAAGCTGCCTGCTTGTGCAAAGCTCTCCCTCCAGCTAGCAGCTTATCTTAGCTTCTAAACTGCCTGCTTTCAGATTGCCCAAGACCTTCCCCTGCAGCTGGCTAGGGAAGTTTGCTGGTAAAAGCCCCTTGCCCTAAATACTTGGCGACCCTTGGGTCCCTGAGTATCTGAGTGTAGCCACAGCTGGCCGGAATAAAAAAACTTTCAATTGATATAAACTGTGTCTACGTGGCCAAGCATGGTGGGTTCCCTGTAACGGTCTGAGGGCTCACTTGAAGATAATTGAAGCTTCAGCACTCCAGGACGGTTTGAAGGTTGATCTGAGTCCACCAGTCAGGAGGGCTTGGGTCTGCCTTGAAGATGAGGAAGTAGCTGTGTGTCCACACAGCACAGAGGGAATTCATAATTATCAAAACCTGGGGCTGGAGCGATGGCTCAGGAGCGAAGAGCGCCGGCTGCCCATTCAAAAGACTAAGATTCAGGACTCGGCACCTACATGGCAGCCACTCTCTGACCTTTGAGGTCACCAGGCATGCACAAGGTACACAGACATACATGCACAAGAAGAAGCACCCATGTACAGAAAAAATTAAATAATAATAATAATAATAATAATAATAAACAATAAAAAGAGTTCAAGACCAATCTGGGCAACCTAGAAACAAACAAAATGATACAAAACAGCAGCCACACACACACACACACACACACACACACACACACAAAACACAGCAGAGAGGGACCCAGCTGACACAATTTCATACTAAATAACTGTCAGCATGTTCAGATAGATGTCTACCTAACCCATGGTCATCACTCCTTGACTCGAGTGGACAAAAATGCCCCTAGCAGGGGCCGTGGCCTACCAGCCTCAGATAAGCTCTGCAGAGATGAGGCCTAGACTCCACTATTCACATAGAGCTGGGAACTCTGACGTGCTCCCACAGGGCCACACTGGACACACCATTCATCGGTGTTCCCTGACCCACAAGTGTTGTCATCATGCTAGTGGGAAGAATAATAGCCTGCCCCTTGACCAATGGACGACTTCTTCTTCTTCTTCTTCTTCTTCTTCTTCTTCTTCTTCTTCTTCTTCTTCTTCTTCTTTAAAGATTTATTTGCAAGTACACTGTAGCTGTCTTCAGACGAATCAGAAGAGGGCATCAGATCTCATTACGGATGGTTGTGAGTCACCACGTGGTTGCTGGGATTTGAACTCAGGACCTCCGGAAGAGCAGTCAGTGCTCTTAACCACTGAGCCATCTCTCCAGCCTACAGTGGACTGCTTCTTGCTTTCACCCACTTGTGGTTGGTCTTCAGCCCATGGCACCTATTGTATTTTATTTGTTTGTTTGTTTTGTTTTTTTGTTTTTTCGAGACAGGGTTTCTCTGTGTAGCCCTGGCTGTCCTGGAACTAGCTCTGTAGACCAGGCTGGCCTCGAACTCAGAAATCCACCTGCCTCTGCCTCCCAAGTGCTGGGATTAAAGGCGTGCGCCACCACCGCCCGGCACCTATTGTATTTTATATCTGGTACATACCCCCATACCAGAACATACAACACTCAACACACACACACACACACACACACACACACACACACACACACCATACACAGGCTCATGTTTTGAATGTTTGGGCCGAAGCTGAAGAGATGGTTCAGTAGTTGAGCACACTGGCTCCTATCCCAGGGCATTTGAATTCAATTCCCAGCAGGCACATGGGGCTCAAAATTACCTGCAACTCCAGTCCCAGGGGACCTGCCACTCTCTACTGGCTTCTAAGGGCACCAGGTATACACATGGTGCACAGACATATAGACAAAACACTTGACTGCTTGGTCCCCAGCTGGGGAGCTATTTTGGATACCATGCCTGGCAGAAGGTCCTTAGAAACGGGCGTTTGAAGGTGATAACCTGGCCCAGGCCTCTTTGTCCTGCTTGTCTATCTTCCACCCTCTGAATAAAGCCCAGGCCCACACTCCCACAGCCACAGACTGAGCCACTCCGCCCGCCTTCTCTGCCACGGTGGACTAAAATTTCTCTGACACCATGAGCCCAAAACCATGGCACCAAACACTGACATAAGCATATCATTGTCTTCTTATCTACTTTTCTCCTACCTATCTTTTGAACAGTCTCATACAGCCTAAGCTGGCTTCAAACTCACAGTGTAGTGTAGTTGCAGATGACCTTGAACTTTTGCTTTTCCTGCCTCCACTTCCCAGATGCTAGGATTACAAGCACGCGCCACGGTTCCCAGTCTTCCGTGCTGCTCAAGTTACAAGCAAGGGCTGTCCGCATGCCAGGCAAGCCTTCCACCCGCCGAGCCACGCTCCATTTGTAAGCTTGCCACTTTTGACTTCAACTTCCTCTTTGTCCTATCTGCTCTCCAGACTTATTTGATCTCAGCTATTCATGTTAAGGGTTTGTGTGTGTGTGTGTGTGTGTGTGTGTGTGTGTGTTATGCCGGATCTTTGCATATTTGTAGTTGAGGGTTTCAGAAATGGTGTGCAGCAGGTGTAACCTCCTTGGTTACGTGTTTCTTCTTCCTAATACAGTCCTCAAACTCATAGCTTCTGCCAATTCAGTTCCTGCTTTTTTAAATGCTGCGGCGGGGGTGGGGAGTGGGGGTGAGGGTGAGGGTGGGGGTGGGGGGGTGTTCTAGCTCTTATGTCCCTAGCTGGTGGCTTCTCTCTCTTCAAATAAATTCGTTTTCAGCTTCTTTTGTCATCTGTTGTACAACATTGTGGTGGTTTGAATGAGAATGGCCCCAAGGGTACATAGATTTCAATGCTAGTCATTAAGGAGAGGCACTATTTGAATGAATTAGGAGGTGGGGACTTGGTGGTGGGCTTTGAGGTTTCAAAAGTTATGCCAGGCTCAGTGGCTCTTCTTCCTGTTGTCTGGAAGATCCAGATATAGACTTCCCAGCTACCTCTCCAGCATCAAGTCCACCTGCACACCACCATCCCCCTGCTTGGATGACAATGGACTAGGCTAAGCCTCTGAAACTGTAAACCAGCCCCAGTTAAGTTGCCATGAACTGGGTGGTGGAGGCACACGCCTTTAATCCCAGCGCTCTGGAAGCAGAGGCAGGTGGATTTCTGTGAGTTTGAGGTCAACCTGGTCTACAGAGTGCTACACAGTTCCAAGACAGCCAAAGTTATACAGAAAAACCCTGTCTGGAAAACACACACACACACACACACACACACACACACACACACACACACACGAGTTGCCATATTCACAGATGACTAGGATTTGTTGCTGAGATACATTCAGTCCTAGTTTTCATTTTTATAGCTGTAAGCATTGAGGAAAAATGAGTCTTAAACAGAAGATGTTTTGCTACCTTTGTTCTTTGAACACCTTTGTTTGAAGGAAAACAACTATGTTCAGGGCACATGCCAAAGTGGGACATTTAACAGAAACTCCTCTTATAAATGCCAGACCATCAAATTTCTCAATAACAGGAAGCACGTTCATTCACACTGAATTCTATAACATATTCATTGAAAATATGAAAACTTCCAGGTATAGAGGAAATATATATTATAATATACATAAACATACACATACACATATACATATATTTATGAAAGAGAGACACAGAGCCGGGCAGTGGTGGCTCACGCCTGTAATTCCAGCACTTGGGAGGCAGAGGCAGGCGGATTTCTGAGTTCGAGGCCAGCCTGGTCTACAGAGTGAGTTCCAGGACAGCCAGGGATACACAGAGAAACACTGACTTGATAAAACAAGAGAGAGAGAGAGAGAGAGAGAGAGAGAGAGAGAGAGAGAGAGAAATGCATAGTACCTTTTGATTGGAAGGAAGCAATATGAAGGATCACCCCCAAATTTATTCTCCATCCCCCCTTTAAAGACAGGATCTCATGTATAACAAGCTGGTTTTGAACTCTCTATATAACTGAGGATGACTTTGAACAGGTTTCTGTCGTCACCTTCCTAGTGTTGGAATTACAGACAGGAACCATTCTGGACAGCTTATGTGGTGGGCTGGGCTGCTCCCACAGTTCTACAGTCTCTAGCCTCTAGATCAATTAGGACTTGACAGTGTGTGGCCAAGTCTGGGAAGCAGGAAGACACAAAAAGGGGCAACTGCCTCTGCTCACAATACCGGGTGTGGTGCTTGGTTTTGGCTGTGGAATTTATGTACAATATAGAATCACCTAGGAAGGGAGCCTCATCAAGGAAGTGTCTAGATTATGCTGGCTTGCGGGCATGCCTTTGAGGGATGTCCTTTGGATTGAGGTGGGAAGAACCCCACCCCACCCCACCCCACCCCACCCCACACAGGCTGTGTGTGGCTCCACTCCCTAGCCATCGGAGCCTGAGTTACACCAGAGTGGAGAAGGGGAGCCGAGCACTAGCATGTACGCACTAACCCCTCCATCTCTCTTCCGGACTGTGGGTGTGGCGCGGCTAACTGCCGCATCTGCCTGCCCCTTGCCTCCCCGACTCCACCCCCCACCCCCACCCCTATCGCAGTGAGGGACTGTAACCTAGAATTGTGAGCCAAATGCACCACTCCTCACTGAACTGCTTTTGCTTGGGTATTTTACCCTGACAACAGAAAATTAAATAAACTAAGACACAAACTGGGGATCCATGCCTAGCCCCGCTCTCCCTACGGTAGCCATAGCAGGACAGAAGTGTTTCCGCAGTTCTCTGGGCAGTGGCAAGGAAAGCACTCCAGCCTGTGAGATAAGATAAAGCTGTATGCAGACTGGACTGAAGAGTTCGAGTCTGTAAATATGCGCCTTTCCATAGACCTGGCTTTTAATGCCCAAGATATAGGAAGGTGGCCAAGCTAAGGATTGTTATGATTCAAATTTCTAAGTGCTTTTCTTCTTTCTTCTTGTTTTTTTTTTTCTTTCTTTCATCTCCCCAGCCCCCCCTGTAAACACTTTTTATGGCACGGTGTCATGTAACCCAGGCTGGTCTGGAACTATTCACGATATATCACGCGGTGCTAAAGATGACCTTAAAGTCCCAGTACCCTAGCCTCCATCTGGCTCCTTAAATGGCCTAAACTCAGTCCTTTCAGTTGACTGGGGCTGCTATCCCTGCTGTGGTCCCACCCATTCCTTCTCTCTCCTCTCTACCCGACTCTGCTCTTCTGTGGGATTCAGGCCTGGCAACAGCTAGCCAAGTTCTCTTCCTGCACACTACAAGGGGTTCACGGGCTCAGCATTCTCCCAACCACCTAACCTAGCCTGTTTAACTTCTGCTTTGGTTACCATGGTGCTGGAAGCCTACAAATGCTATTTCCGATACAGCTTTGCCAGCTGGATTTTCACAGGATGTTGTCATGTCAGACTAGAAGGCAGTAAGAAGGGGAAAGCTATCAAGCTCCCAAATTAGCAAGGACAGCTCGGTCAGGCTACCGTAAGCAGTGAGAATGGGCTTGTGCCCTCGGGCCCTGCAGAGCAGTAACTTCCGCATACTGCTCAGCACTCTCTTCCCTAAAGGAGAGCAGCTGTTTCCTTGTTAGAGGCCCAACAGCCCCATGCTCCTCTAACCTTAATACCTTTCCTCATTCACAGCACAAAAGCCTTCCCTGCCTGAAATAGTCACCGCTGATTTGAGACAGGGCCACCTGTATCCCAGGCTGACTGTTCTGCCTCCTCCTCTGGGGTACCCCGATTTCAGGTGTATACTACCCACATCTGGCTTCCCGGTGCTGAGGGTATCTTGCATTCGAGGCAAGCATTCTACTGACTGAGCTCCAGCCCCCAGCCCCACTGTACATGGTGGTTTGGGTTGGTTGGTTTTGCTAGGAATCAATGCCACTACTCCCCAGCAACCTTTCAAACCTCTCTAAATCCTATCTGAACGCATGTGAGTTCCACCCAAAGAAGGACAGCCGAGCGCTTGCTGAGTTCAGAGAGGCCTCGGCCTCTGGCAGTTTAGAAAAGACAGAAGGGTCCTGAGATAACTATTGCAAATTGACCAGAGATAAATTTCATAAACTCAGGAGTTTTTTTTTTTTTAATCCATCACATATTTTCCTAACAGTCTAGGGCCAGACATGGTACTACACGTCCTCAATCCCAGCACTTGGGAGGCAGAGGCAGGCGGATCTCTGTGAGTTCAAGGCCAGCCAGGGGGTAAATATGTATCGTGAGAAACTGTTTCAAAACCAAAACCTACAAACAGTCATAGGAAACACTAAGAGCAGGAAGTGAAAAGTCCCAAGGGTCCTAAATAATTACAGATGCAAAAGTCACTGGGAAGAGGAAATGCCTCCACCTGGATCCAAGCCAGGTGGGAGAAATGAAATCAGATAGAGGGCTGGGACGCAGTTCAGTTGGTCAAAGTGCTGGCTCTGCGTGTCCGCGCAAGGACCCGAGTTCCGGAGAAAACACGGCTAGAAGTGCTGTTTGTAATTGCAGTGCTGGGGAAGTGGAGGCAGGCAGGTCCTTGGGGCACTGCGGCCAGCAGGCCTAGCCTAATGATGTGAGCCCCAGGCCAGTGAGAAAGGGAGAGGGGGAGGGGGAGGGGAGGGAGAGGGGGAGGGGGAGGGGGATGAGAGGGAGAGGGAGAGGGAGAGGAAGAGGGAGAGGGAGAGAGAGAAAGACCAAGTCCTAAAAGAAAACCAAAGAGGATGCACCTGGGGAGGAATCCCATCTGAGCTTGTCCTTTGGCCAGACAGCTCTCGGGACATTTCTAACTGTCTTTTCTAAACTGCCAGAGGCCGAGGCCTCTCTGAACTCAGCAAGTGCTCGGCTGTCCTTCTTTGGGTGGAACTCACATGCGTTCAGATAGGATTTAGAGAGGTTTGAAAGGTTGCTGGGGAGTAGTGGCATTGATTCCTAGCAAAACCAACCAACCCAAACCACCATGCACAGTGGGGCTGGGGGCTGGAGCTCAGTCAGTAGAATAGAGTAAGACTGGTGATCTAGTTCCTCCTACTCGTGCTGCTCCCCAGCTCCAAGCCAATGCTTGCTGGAGTTGGTCCTGGGGAATCTAAGCTTGGAATCCAGAAAGGAAGAGGTTAGGCCTCTGTCCAGAATGTGCTGGGATGAGTTACTTTTATCACACTGACACCCGTCCATCTGGAACAGGGAAAGTTTGTTTTCATCCAGGGATCCATCCTTTTAGGGAGAAGGAGGAAAGGAAACTGGACACTGGCTAAAGGCAGGGAGTTTGCTACGCTCCTGTATATGCCGGACACACACTCTCTTAGAGAACACAGCAAGGGCTGTGGAGGCAGTTCACTCTGTGTGGTGGTTCTCAACCTGTGGGTCTCGATCCCTTTTTTTTGGGGGGGGGGTCACATGTCAGATATTTACAATACAATTCATAGTAGCAAAATTATAGTAACGGAGCCCTAATGAAAGTAATGTCATGGCTGGAGTCACAACACGAGGAACTGTATGTACTAAAGGCTTACAGTATTAGGAAGGTTGAGAACGACTGGCTCATGCTTTGCGAGCATGAAGGTCTGAGCTCAGCTCTGGGGAATGAAGCCGGGTGGTTCTGGGGCGCTTGCTGGATGGCCCGTCTGTTCAAAACTGAGCGCTCCAAGTTCAGTGAGAGACTCTGTCTCCAAAAATGTAAGATAGACAGTGATTAAACATACTCTCTGATATCGGCCTCAAGCCTCCACATACCACCTGTGCATACAGCACACACACACACACACACACACACACACACCACACACACACACACACACACACACACACACACACCACACGGTCACACATATCTGCATCACACACACACAACCAAGACATATCAAAGGGATCGGGTACAGAGCTGAGTCAGTGACCAAAGCTATAACTCTGTCACTGCATTCACCCCAATGTCTTGGAGGCAAGCTGGACAGTTGACTCTCCTGGGCTATCAGAGAGTCATCCCTGCTGAAGTGGACACACTTAACTTCTAAGCCATCATCTCTTCTGTTTGTCAACTGGAATGGGAAGTCTTCCCAGATCAAGTCTTTGGTGCCTAAGCCCAGGAGCAATGTGAAGCCAACCCTAGTGTGAATTGCAGCCCTAGTGCAACTGGAGAGCTTCTAATGGCTGGCTGCAGCAGTTAGGTTTCTATCGCTGTTATAAAACACCATGACCGCCCACACTCTGCTGCTAGCTTGCTCTGCTCCTTCCTGCTACCCAGTCACCCCGTCCTTTACAGATCAAAATGGAAGAAGAAATCGCCGACCTCGTCACTGACAATGGCTCCAGCATGTGCAAAGCCAGCCATGTTCCCTTCCATCTTAGGGCACCCCCAACACCAGGGCGTCATGGTGGGCATGGGCCAGGAAGACTCCTACGTGGGTGATTAGGCCCAGAGCAAGAGGGGTATCCTGACCCTGAAGTATCCTATCGAGCACGGCATTGTCACCAACTGGGAAGACATGGAGAAGATCTGGCACCACGCCTTCTACAATGAGCTCCGTGTGGCCCCTGAGGAGCACCCGGTGCTTCTGACCAAGGCGCCCCCTGTACCCCAAAGCTAACAGAGAGAAGATGATGCAGATAATGTTTGAAACCTTCAATCCCCAGCCATGTATGTGGCCATCCAGGCGGTGCTGTCCTTGTATGCATCTGGGCGCCCCACTGGCATTCATGGACTCTGGTGACGGGGTCACACACACACATAGTGCCCATCTATGAGGGCTACACCCTTCCCCACACCGTCTTGTATCTGAACCTGGCTAGCTGGGACCTGACAGACTACCTCATGAAGATCCTGACTGAACTGGGCTACAGCTTTACCACCACTGCTAAGAGGGAAATTGTTCGTGACATAAAGAAGCTGTGCTATGTTGCCCCGATTTTGAGCAAGAAATAGCTACTGCTGTATCATCTTCCTCCTTGGAGAAGAGTTCTGAGCTGCCGGATGGGCAGGTGATCACCATCGGCAACGAGCGGTTCTGGTATCCGGACCACTCTTCCAGCCTTCCTCCCTGGGCATGGAGTCCTGTGGCATCCACGAGACCACCTTCAGCTCCATCATGAAGTGTGATGTGGACATCCGCAAAGACCTGTAGCCAATACTGTGCTGTCTGGTGGCACCACCATGTATCAGGGCATTGCTGATAGGATGCAGGAGATCACAGCCCTAGCACCCAGCACAAGGAAGATTAAGATCACCCCCCCACCCCCGCCCCCGCCCCAGCGCGCAAGAACTCGGTCTGGATTGGCGGCTCCATCCTGGCCTCACTGTCCACCCTCCAGCAGATGTGGATCAGCAAGCAGGAGTATGATGAGTTGGGCTCCTCCCTCCATCGTCCATTGCAAATTCTTCTAGAAGGACTGAGCAGGTGTAAGGCATCTGCTGCATGAGCTATTCTGAAGTATTGACTTGCCCAGGCAAATGTACACACCTCATGCTAACCTCATGAAACTAGAATAAGCCTTTGAAAAGAAATTTATCCTTGAAGCTTGTATCTGATATCAGCACTGGATCGTAGCGCTTGTTGCTGATTTTTGACCTTGTATTCAAGTTAACTGTTCCCTTAGTGTATGTTTAATGCCCTGTGCATATCTTGATTCAGTCCTTAGTTCATGTGGCTCGGTCACTTGGTAGCTGGAGAGAACACGCTGTGGAAGAGAAATCCCCAGCCTAGTGGGTCTCTGTGAGCACCATGTAGTGATCAGGGTATTAACCAATAGCAGACCTCCAGGATTTCCCAAGGCTGGCAAGACTTAGGACACATTCTGGTTTTTTTTCCTCCTGACTGCCATGGGTCGTTACTTGCCTTGGGGACGGTCTCATTGACACCTGTAAATTGTATTCATCCTTTTAATTTATGTAAGGTTTTTTTGTACTCAATTCTTTAAAAATGACAAATTTTGGTCTTCTACTGTTCAGTGAGGATATTAGGCCCCAGCAGTAAATCTTGTGTAAAGAAAAAAAAAAAAAAGTGCTGCAGCCACTGAAAAAAAACAAACCCACGCCGGGCGGTGGTGGCGCACTCCTGTAATCCCAGCACTCTGGGAGGCAGAGGCAGATGGATTTCTGAGTTCCAGGCCAGCCTGGTCTACAGAGTGAGTTCCAGGACAGCCAGGGCTACACAAAGAAACCCCGTCTCAAAAAACCAAAAAAAAAAAAAAAAAAAAAAAAGTTTAAAACCATTTTAAGCTGAAGCTGTGTAGACATGGGTGCTGGGAACCTAACTATGAAAGAACAGCAAGAACACTTAACCACTGAATCATCTCTCCAATACCGATCATTTTATTTAAATTGTTAAATTACATTTCTTTATTGGTTGTGCATATATACGGGTAAGGGCAGAGGGGTGAGAGAAGGGAGAGGAAGTCTGAGTGAGGCTGGAGATGGTGAGGGGGCCAGTGCTCGGAAACCCTGGTGCTGCCCTCACCCACTCTCCTATATGGATGCCCTTTCTCTTTCCATTCCTTTGGTTCCCAAGCGACAGATTCACTTAATGACCATGAAATGGTTTAGAGCCCTGGAGAATAGAATGGAAACACGATGAATACGGCATGTGGTACATTTTTCTGAACAACGAATTGCAGTAATAAACAGCCCTTGGACACTGAATAGGAAACACGCAAAATATTTAATTTTAAAAAGCATTCTGATAATGCATGCAAATAACTAAGAGTCAGGGTCAAATTAAGATGCAAAATAGCAGCTATACACAAAGAAATCTATGAGGGCTGGACAAGCCAGTGAGGAGCATTAAAGACAAATAGCATGGAATCTGACTCAAAATATTTTTCTCTCATATGCATAATAAAGCATGCTATTCATGTTCAAGGTTCCTGCAAACTGAAACGAAGAGAGCAAATTACACTTTATATAACAATGCTTTTAAAAGGCATCTGGAGCTTTTACAAAAAAGTCGAAATGAAAACAGACTACTACTGTTTTGGCATGAGCTTTTTTTTTTTTTTTTTTTTTTTTTTTTTTTTTTTGGTTTTTTGAGACGGGGTTTCTCTGTGTAGCCCTGGCTGTCCTGGAACTCACTCTGTAGACCAGGCTGGCCTCGAACTCAGAAATCCGCCTGCCTCTGCCTCCCAAGTGCTGGGATTAAAGACATGTGCCACCACTGCCTGGTGTGAATAGCTATTCTATGTCAAGTACTGAACTAAATCTTCAAGGACAATTACTTAACTAAACACAACAATCCTTAAATTAGCACTATCATCATGCCAAATTACATTAAAGGAAGAGGGGGAGGAGGAAGAAGATTCAAGTCAGTGATGCTGGCCTCTTATTAATCACAGCTAATTTTTCAACTCCAGCTAACTAGCATCTTCTGTCCCAGTAAAACAAAGATTTCTCTCCCAGATTCTTAGTCAAAAACATCACACGGACAGCCCTGTTAGTCTTACTTCTCTGTGATATTTCATAAGCCAGGTTTCTATCTTCTACATTCTTTTAAAGATTTATTTATTTATGTTATGCATATGAGTACACTGTAGCTGTCTTCAGACACACCAGAAGAGGGCATTACAGATGGTTGTGAGTCACCATGTGGTTGCTGGGAATTGGACTCAGGACCTCTGGAAGAGCAGTCAGTGCTCTTAACCTCTGAGCCACCTCTCCAGTCCCCCATCTTCTACATTTATCTTAGCATTCTTTCAAGTTCCCACAACAGCTCATTAAGCAATGAGCATTCAATGGATTTTCTAGCCCAAAGCTCTAAAATCGACTAACTTCCTCTCACACAAGAGTTTAAGGCTTAAAAGCTACATGGCGAAGCCCAACACTGAAGCACGCAACCCTCTGGTATCGATTGCTGTCCTGGTTTGCTTTCTGACGCTGTGAGAAACACCACGACCGAAAGCAACATGGGGAAGAAAGGGTTCCTTTTACACATTACAGTTCAGCGTGAAAGGAAGTCAGGGCAGGAGCGAAAGCAGGCAGCAGAGAGGAATGCTGCTTTACTGGCTTGCTTCCAGCTCACATTCAGCTGCCTGTTTTATATCACCCAGGACCATCTGCGCAGTGGTGGCACCATTTGTGGTGAGATAAGCTCCCCCCTGCAGCAGGTCTTTGCTACTTTGAGGGTTTTTCTTTTTCCCACCCTTTATCCCCGCACTTTCACCCATCACTAGACTCTTCCATCTGTTAGCAATCAAGAAAATGCTCCATATAGACCCATTGGCCAGTGTGTAGAGGCAATTCCTCAAATAAGGGTCTTTCTTCCTAGGTGTCTAGAGCTTGTGTGGAACAGGCCTGTAAACCTAAAACTCAGGGGGTTGAGGCAGGAGGATCACGAGTTCCAGGTATTATATTAATTCTCTAGAGTACCAGAACTTACAGAATAAATCTCTATATATAGAAAGGGGATTTATTAGGATGGCTTACGGGCTATGATCCAGCTAGTCCAATAATGACTGTCCACTAACAAAAGTTCCAAGAATCTAGTAGTTGTTCGGTGCATGTGGGTGGATGGGTCATCTGGTCTTCAGTGTATGTCAGAATTCCAAAGAAGTCGGCTCTAAGGCCAGGGAAGGGACGGGCCCGCCAGCCAGAGAGAGAAGCAGGCAAACAGCAAGCCGCCGCCTTCTATGTCCTTCGTGTGCTGCCAGCAGAAGGGATGGCCCACATTAGAGGTGGGGCTTCCCGCCTTAAATATCATGATTAGAAGTGGATCCTCCCTTTTCCAATTAAGTAAAAATCCCCCACAGGTATGTACCTCCATTTGGGGGGGGTTAGTTAAATCCAGGTATAGTAGAGTTGATAAACAAGACCATCAGAGGTGTGTACTACATTCAAGGCTAACCTCTAACACATGAGGCCTTGTCTCAAAACAATCTTCTCTCTGTGACACAGCTCAGTGGTAGAACACGCACTTAATCTGTATAAGGCTCTGGCCCAAAGAGAGACAGAAATGAATTTTATGTCATTAAAATGACCCACAGGCCGGGCGTTGGTGGCGCACGCCTGTAATCCCAGCACTTGGGAGGCAGAGGCAGGCGGATCTCTGAGTTCGAGGCCAGCCTGGTCTACAGAGTGAGTTCCAGGACAGCCAGGGCTACACAGAGAAACCCTGTCTCGAAAAACCAAAAAAGAAAAAAAAATAAAAGAAAAAAAAAAAAAAGACCCACAGATCAAGGAAACTTCTCTTTACAACAGAGGAGAGCATCTATAGAAAATCACAACCAGTCCATAGAGTTGTGGAGCCCAGTCCCAGTTGGTACCAAATACTCCAATATATAAGGCTCAGGAAACATTGAAAAAGAAGGGGCAGAAAGATTGTAAGGGGCCAGATTGTAAGGGTCAAGTTGGCTGTGCGAGTATGTCTCCTAGAAATAGCAGAAGCTCCACTCATAGAGCCTCACCAACATGACTGTGCACTGTAGGCTGAACAAAGATGACACTACTCAACACCTCGAACTGGAAAGGAAAGAGCCCATGAGGCCGCAATCCCATACAAAGCACTATGTGCAACTCAGTAAAGCTGGCCATGGGAGAGGAGGCGATAGTGAGAGTTTGGGTTTCTTTTCTTTAAAAAGTTACATTAATGGGCAGTTGTGGCGCACGCCTGTAATCCCAGCACTTGGGAGGCAGAGGCAGGTGGATCTCTGAGTTCGAGCCTGGTCTACAAAGTGAGTTCCAGGACAGCCAGGGCTACAAAGAGAAACCCTGACTCAAAAAAAAAATTACATTAAATGAAAATGTTTTTTGTTTTAATCCCAGCAGTGTGATGAGGCTGCTTTGCAGCAGGTGATTACAGTTTTCCTGGTACACTAGCAGGGCATGGGTTTTTCCAGCTGCAGATAGTTTAATTCTGGGGACTCTGGAGAGGGGATAAGTGGGAGACCAGAAGGCCTGTGGTGATTGCTGCTGCTGGTTCCAGTTTGCTGGATTGCTATTGCTGGATCCATAGATTGCTAGCTATCCTGACTATGAAGATTGGACTTGCCCCTAGCAACCTGACCTCCCTAATCAGTCTAAAGAGGTCTATGTCCCCTTTCCCCTCTAGCCTTCTCTCTCCTACCTAGTTTGGGGGGGGGGTAGAAGGGATTAGGGTGAAATAAGGATTGGAAGGGTGGGATTTTAAGAACCCAATAAAATACCTAAACAGATACACTATCAGGAGACTTTCTCCAGGGAAGAGAACTCACCAATTGGCTGTCAAGTGCCAAATGGTCAGCCCTGAAAACATGCACACAAGTAATTTGTATGAGTGGAACAGGTTATAGTTAGGGATATATGTGCATGTACATATATGCAATTAGTGAAAAGAGAGCCCATGAATTTGAAGTCGAGTGTGGAAGGTATTTGGGATGGGTTAGAGGGAGGAGAGGGAAGAGGAAATGCTGTACTTAAATATAAACTCAAAACATTACATTTAAAATCATTTTGAATGGTCAACTAATATTTGTCTGAAAGTAGTGCAGGCATTGTCCAGGTCAGCTTTCTGTGGGTTGTATATACAATGTTATTTGTTCTTAATGGACCCACTTTTGCTCAGTTCTGGGAGTCCTGGGTACAACTGTGTTGTGGTTAATATTCCAAGGCACACAGCTTCTCAGAGAATCAAGGTGCCTCTGATGAGTCAACAAGGGTGTGCTTTTGGCTATCCTCATTCAGATGACAGATCCAACCCCCGGGGAATCCCGAAAACTTCTCTCATCAGGATACTTTCTGTGTCCTTCTTTCTTCTCAAATACTCACATACTGTTCCTTCTGAGACCATGTCTTCCTACCCAGAGTCCAGCACTATGCTGGCCACACAGTAGGTGGTGGGTGTCTGCTGTGCATGGAATTTTCTAGAGGTGTAACAGTCCTGCACTGCAAGGCATGGCATTAAGAGGAGGTCAGGGCCAGCTCTCTAGTTCCCACTGTTTTTGTTCTTGGGATGTGTCTGTGTTCTGTGTTCTGATTCTATTCTTTGTGGGGCTGAGATTCTGTCAAATATGGTCGACAAAGTGACGTTTAAAAAGGAGATGATTTGGGTTAGCAGTATGGCTCAGGCTCAGGTGGTACAGGCACTTGCTGACCTGAGTTTGACCTTAGAAACCCACATGGTATAAGGAGAGAAGCCACCCCTGTAACTTATCTTCTGATTTCTATATTTTCATATGTGTACACACACACACACACACACACACACACACACACACACACACACACAGGTGATGTTGGAGGTCAATCCCGTGAAGGAAAAGGTGGGATGGAGAGTGACATGTCCCAGGCTCCTGCCACTCCTCGAAGAGTCCTGATCTAACGCCACACACAGCATTAGACCTAAGATGGATCCTAGGACATTGGTGAGAGAGCAAAACGAAGCGAGGCCAGGGTGGTGGCTGCTTCCCTGTCTTCACAGAAATCCTAACAGGTGATAATGTTCTGTCCCTTGCCCCAAGTGTGGCAGTACATGCCTGTAATCCTAGCACTGGGGAAGCAGAGATAAGACGATCCATGGGTCTCAATGGCCACATGGTCTTATTGAATCAGTGAACTCCATGTTCAGTGTGGAACTGTCTCAAAAACCATGGTGGAGAGGGATGGAGGGAGACACTTGATGTTAACCTCTTAGCTCCACATG
This sequence comes from Apodemus agrarius, assembly GCA_964023405.1. NCBI lineage: Eukaryota > Metazoa > Chordata > Mammalia > Rodentia > Muridae > Apodemus > Apodemus agrarius. The sequence continues at coordinate 8,702,287 of OZ030010.1, forward strand.
TATGTGGACACATGTGCCCACATGCATACATGAACATGTGCAATAGGTGCATCTAAATGTCAGTGTCATGAAAGGTTAAAAAAAGTTCTTTCTTGGGCTGGAGAGATGGCTCAGTGGTTAGGAGCACTGACTGCTCTTCCAGAGGTCCTAAGTTCAAATCCCAGCAACCACATGGTGGCTCACAACCATCCATAATGAGATCTGACACCCTCTTCTGGAGTGTCTGAAGACAGCTACAGTGTACTTAGATATAATAATAAATAAAACTTTAAAAAAAAATTCTTAAGCTGGGCAGTGGTGGCGCATGCCTTTAATCTCAGCACTTGGGAGGCAGAGGCAGGCGCATTTCTGTGTTCGAGGCCAACCTGGTCTACAGAATGAGTTCCAGGACAGCCAGGGCTATACAGAGAAACCCTGTCTCGAAAAACAAAATTTTTTTTAAAAGTTCTTTCTTTTTAAAAGAAAGAAAATGGCTTCAAGTAGGGCAGGCACCTTAATCCTGGTACATGGAGGCAGAGGCAGGCTGATCTCTGAGTTGGAGGTCAGACTTATCTACATCATGAGTTCCAGGACAGGTCAGCTAGAACTACATTGTAAAAATCCGGTCTCAAAAAAGAAAGAAAGAAAGAAAGAAAGAAAGAAAGAAAGAAAGAAAGAAAGAAAGAGAAAGGAAAAAAAGGAAAGTAAAAATAAAACATGGATGGTACTTCCAAGGTAAAATGGAGATTAGAAATTTCCTCTGAATAGCTCTGCAAACAGCAGGAGTCAACAGAACAAAGATCAAGTCGCCTGTTAGAGAGAGAACATCTCCAGTCAAGGAGATGAAAGGGAAGCTTACCAGAGCAAGCAATGGAAGATGATTCAGTAAGAAGCAGGAAGAGGCACTCCCTCAACCCAAGCCCTACTTCCATGAGAACTCAGGGCCACGGCACCACCTAAACCACAGAGTGCAGATAGCCTTAAGGAAAAGTTATAGAGCACAACTCCACACATAGCTAAGAGTAGCATATATTCTTTCCTGAAACATCTAGTTCCAGGAGAAACCCATGGATCTCAAACCTTAAATCTTAAATCTAAATAGGGATTTGATGCAATACTTAGCAATTGAGAATTCCATCACATAGCTCCTCATGAGTACTATATCGAGGCATCATCCTGAGACTGAGCTTCTCTCGGGACCTGAAAACAAAGAACTGAGTCAAGGACCCTAGGAATACCTTTTGTGGTGACTAATAAGGTCAGTTTGACAGGACCTAGAATCACCTAGAGCTCAGGCTTCTGGGCATGCTCTCAGGGATTATCTAGATTAGGTTAATGGAGGTGGAAAGATCCTCTCCAAATATTGGTAGTATCAGGATTATTCCACAGGCTTGGGGCCTGAACTGGATAAAAAGGTGCAAGCCAATCTGGCAGTGCCGTGCATGTCTATAACCCCAGCACTCTGGAGTCAGAAACAAGTAGATCTCTGAGTTTGAGACCAGTCTGGTCTATAGAGTGAGTTCCAGGACAGCCAGAACTACAGAGAGAAACTCTGTCTTAAAAAACCAAAACAAACAAGAACTACCATATAAAAGGGAGGAGGAGGAGGAGGAGGAGGAGGAGGAAGAGGAGGAGGAGGAGGAGGAGGAAGAGAAGGGGGAAGAGGAAGGAAGTCAGCTTCCACTCTCTGCTTCCTGACTGTGGATACAGTGTGACCAATTTCCTCAGGGTCCTGATGTCATGGCTTCCCTAAGGTAGACTACATCCACATGAACTGAAGTAGAACCTTCTTCCTTTCAGTTTGTAAATTAATTCAAGTACCCTGTCAGGGTGACCAAGAGAGGCACAGGCAGTCACGGGAGAGGGAGGCCAGACCTGGAGCAGCGGAGAAGCCCCAGCACTAGGGAGATGGGGACAGCGATAAGAAGACGCCACATCTGTGATAAAGACAGTCTCTATTGTGGATGGCTGCAGGCGAGGAGCCTTGCAGCCCGTGGCTATCTCCCTGTCGCAATGTGAGGAGGTAAGGTCGAGCAGTAAAATGAAGGCAGGCGGAGCCTCCAGCTTTTCCCCTCCGGGACACAAGGCCATGCTCTGTTTGATCTCCCTACTCTGGTTTTCTGTAGCTGTGCAGGCAAGTGGCTTTCTCCTTTAAATGGTATGAGGTATTGTACCCTCAAGAGAAGGCTGTTCACAAGACCTCTGCATGAAAGGAGAGAGAGCCATCCCCACAGTGGCACAAAGGTCAGTAGAAACAGAGAACAAGCCCCAGGACACCTCCAAACCGTTGCAACTTTCACTGAATCCAAAGGTATCAGAGTGGACGAAATGCTGGACAGAGAGTTCAGAAGGCTAGAAAAAATGGCTTAATTCCTAGTCAAATATGACCCACCAAAGCAAACTGAGAGTCGATAAAAATACCTAGCTGGCCTGGGTGGTGGCAGCACACATCTTTAATCCTAGTACTCCGAAGGCAGCAGCAGGGGGATTTCTGAGTTAGAAGCCAACCTGGTCTACAGATCGAGTTCCAGGACAGCCAGAGCTATACAAAGAAACCCTGTCTCAAACAAAACAAAACTAAAACTACAAAACAAACACAAAAACAGCCTAGTCAGATTAATAATGAACAGACTGAAGTGATGACGATGATGATGATGACTGATGGTGATAATAGCAGGCTCCTGTCAGGAAACGCCTCAGACCTGAGAGATTCACTGAGGAATTCTACCAAGCTTTAAAGAACTAACACCAGCATTCCTCAGACTACTCTCTAAGACAGCAAAGTAAACAATGTTTCCAGGGCTTGGAAGCGTAGTTGAATTGCCTAGCATGCAGGATACCCTGGGTTCCACACACAGCTCATTCACCACACATCAATGAATTTGACTGCCTTGGCTGCATGAGACTGTGTGTCTAACAAGACAAAACAAAACAACAGAATGCTTCCAAAAGAAATACAGGGTGCAGAGTAGGAATGGAGTCAGTGAAAGGACTTCCACTTTCAAATGACGTACTCAATTGATATTGGTGTTTTTCGGAGGTACAGCGGAAGAGAGACGCTCACCAGGTGCTAGCCTTCAGTTTCCGAAGGAGCAGAACAGTTCAGCCTTCTTGGAAAAGGCTGACGCCCAGCTAGCTCACTCCATCACCCAAACATCATACAAGGTTAATTGGGGCTGGGAAAGGTTCCAGTTACCAAAGTTCTCCTGCCCTTGCTGCCACTGAGGGCAGACAACCCACACAAATCTGTCCCTTTTGACCGTGGCTAGCCACAATCAAAAGTAAGACCTCCAGATTTGCTAGGACTGTCTCGGGACCGAGATTAGTACGGCTGCAAGCTCTCACACAGCACCAAGTGCAGATTCTCTAGAGAGACCTTTCTTCAAGGTTCAAACAGCCTCAAAACAATTTCTCAGTCTCTACTGATTGTCCCAAACATAGCAAAGGCTCTGCTGAAACATTTCACTCAAAGCCAGACACAAAGGCTTTACTATACATTTCACTGCAGCAATCCATTTTATTATTATTTTAAGTGGATTTTAAAAGATTTATATATTTATTATATATAAGTACACTGTAGTTGTCTTCAGACACACCGGAAGAGGTGGGTTAAATGTCCAGCACCCACATGGCAGCTCACGGCTGTCTATAGCTCCAGTTCCAGGGGATCTAATACCCTCACACAGACATATATGCAGGCAAAACACTAACGTATATAAAATAAGAACAAATAAATCATTTAAATATGTTAAAAAATTAAAAATGAAATAATTCAAGGCCAGCCTGGTCTAGAGTGAGTTCCAGGACAGCCAGGGCTGTACAGAGAAACCCTGTCTTGAAAACCCAAAAGTAAATAAATAAATTAATAAATAAGAAATAAAAGAGCCACCGGGCGTGATGGCGCATGCCTGTACCTGTAATCCCAGCACTTGGGAGGCAGAGGCAGGCGGATTTCTGAGCTTGAGGCCAGCCTGGTCTACAGAGTGAGTTCCAGGACAGCCAGGGCTACACAGAGAAACCCTGTCTCGAAAAAAAAAAAAAAAAAAAAAAAGAAAGAAATAAAAGAGCTGGGCGATGGTAGAGCACGCCTTTAATCCCAGCACTCGCACTCGGGAGGCAGAGACAGGCGAATTCCTGAGTTTGAGGCCAGCCTGGTCTACAGAGTGAGTTCCAGGACAGCCAAGGCTACACAGGGAAACCCTGTCTCAAAAAAAGAAAAAGAAAAAGAAAAGAAAAAAAAGAAAGAAAGGAATGAATGAATAGACAAATGAATGAATACATAAATCATGACCAGCTGGCCATCACTGAAAGAAATGTTAGAGAAAGTCCTTTGGGCAGAAAGAAATATCAATTTATATAAAGGAAAACCATAGAAATAGCCCATAAGTACACGTGAGTGGCTTAGTCTGTTTAGATGGCTATGTAACTGGCTAGTTTACTGTTAAGGATTAATAGGACGTGTTCTCCATAGGCCTACGCTTTGGGGCCTTGGCTGCCAGTGCACGGGCTTCTCGGGATGGGATCCTGAGGACTCTTGCCTGTTCACTGGACTCAACTCTTCATGGAGTCATCGAATGATGGTGGCACTATTGGGAGGTACTGAACATAGGAGGTGGGGACTAATCAGAAGTTCGGGGTCATCTGGGATGTGACATGGAAGAATTGTTAGTGCCCGCGATAGAACCCAGGACCTTGCACATGCCCGACAAGCACTCTGCCACTGAGCTGCACCTCAGCTCCACAGAGATGTGACTTGTCTTTCTTGTCCCTGCCTCTTCTCTCTGCTTTCTGACCTGCCATGAGGTATAGTGGTTTGCCCTACCACACACTCCCTTCCATAGCACACTCCCTGCCCTACTGCATACTCTCTGCCATGATGTTCAGTCTAAATATGTTTTTCTTATTCTTTAAATGTCCTTGAAACACATAAGATAAGATAAACATATAAAGTATAAACCATTAGAATAACAAAAACATCTAGAGTCCATAGGGCCGTGGGTGGGAATCTCATAGGCTAGATGTGTTGGTATATGCCTGAAATCCTAGGATCTGAGAGACTGAAGTAGAGAATGACCAGTTTGAGACCAACCTAGACTACAGAGCAAGTTCAAGGCCAGCCTGAAACAGACAAAACAGAACAGAAGGGCTGGCACGAAGGCTCGGCAGATAAGGATCTGTCTGACAACCGGAATTCAATTCCTAGAATCCAAATGCTTGAAAGGGAGCTGACTCTCACAAGTTGTCCTCTGGCCTCCACACACATTTGGTAGTGCATGGGCATGTATAGCCACACCCCCAAATTAGTAGGCATTAAAAGTTTATAAAAGAAGACAAAAATAGCACAGAACAATAACCACTCAGTTTTGGCAGGGTCAGCCGAGTGCCGCTTTCAGGAAGTTGTTTTTCCCAACACTAACTACAGTGGAGGATTGGGGTCAAAGCATAGAATTGCACAACCTGACTGAGAGAGTAATTCTCCCAGACTGAGACACACAGGGTTCCAGTGCAGATGGAAAGGGCCCAGTCAACCAGAAACAAACAGAACGACTTGACTGTGGGCTATGGCAGCTCTGGGCACCAGTAATGAGAATATCACCAATTGTGTCATTGCAGTCCCCAAGAATACTGTGTGTGTGTGTGTGTGTGTGTGTGTGTGTGTGTGTGTGTGTATGCGTTTAATGCAGTCGACAAGGCCAGTTTTGCTACATGGTATCAGGCCAGACTCCAGAAAGGTTTAGCAGAAGGAGCCAGTTGAAGCACAAGGGCCAGTAGGAGGCCCTTGGGAAGTGCTCTGTGGTCCTCAGAAAGCTCCTTTGGGAATCAGCACTTGGAATCAAAGGCATAAAGAAGGGCAGATGTGACAGAAAATACAAGAGTGCATCTTCACACAGTGCTCCATGGCCCCACCCCGGCCCGTGGACAGTGATTTCACTCTGCTGGCAGGGTGGCCTATGTTCACTAGTGCAGAGGCTCCGGGGTGGAAGCACAGCTTCTACCTTCTACTGCATCTCAAAAGGAAAACTAACCTTTCCCCCCAAAGAAAGCAGCCAGCGAAAGGAAAACTTCAATGAAAAGTGGCCAGATCTGCAGCGAATTTGTGCACATTGTCAAAGAGCATGACTTGAAAGGACATTATATGTTTTTAAAAATGCTGAACTCCATGTGATCAAGGATTGTATCTCAGGGACAAAAGAGGAGGCTAGAGAGATGGCTCAGCGTTGAGCACTGGCTGCTGTTCTACAGGTCCTGGGTTCAATTCCCTGCACCCACATGGCTGCTCAGAACTGTCTGCAGCTCCAGCTTCAGGGAATCTGACACCCTTACACACCAATACACATAAAAGAAAAATCAATACATTAGTTAAGGACAAAAGAGCAGAATTGGGAAAAAATTTTGCTTAAGGAAAAACTCTTCTGTTTTGTTTTGTTTTGTTTTGTTTTCTTGGTTTTTTGAGACAGGGTTTCTCTGTGTAGTCCTGGCTGTCCTGGAACTCACTCTGTAGACCAGGCTGGCCTTGAACTCAGAAATCCGCCTGCCTCTGCCTCCCAAGTGCTGGGATTACAGGTGTGCGCCACCAAACCCGGCTTGTTTTGTTTTTTAAGACAAAGTTTCTTTATGTATCCGTGTCTGTCCTGGAACTCACTAGGTAGCACAGGCAGGCCTCAAACTCACAGAGCTCCGCCTGCCTCTCCCTCCTGGGAGTACTGGGAGTAAAGGCATGGGCCACCTCTGCGCAACTCAAAACTGTGTTTATATGAAGTTACTCAGACACAGTCTAGTATAAAAACTAGTTGTGGGGTAGCATATTTAAAAACAAAAACAATCAAAATCTTTATTGGTGGTGAATTTATTAAGCAAGTATGAAATGTGACAGCTATAATAACCCTGAAAGGGGGGTATTTTTTTAATTAGTTTGTCTCACAAACTGTAGCCAGGAGAATGGAAGAAATTGCAAAATCTACTAAGAAAATCTGGAAAACAGTCATTAATTTTCCACCTGATGTTTTACCAACAGACAAGAGTACTGATGCTACAGACGCCTGCTGATGAATATGTCACTGGCGACAGCACTTCCTCAAGGCTGCCATAATGGCTCAGTGAGGAACCTGAGACCCATCCCTGGGATTCCCTTGGAGAAAGGGAGAGCAGACTTTCACCAGTTGTCTCTGACTCCACATACTCACCGTGGCCCACCATGTGTATGTGTTTCCCTCCACAGAAATGTGTTAAAAATGGCTTCTGTGATGGTTTGAATGAGAATGGCCCCATAAGTTCACATATTTGAATGCTTGGTCCCCAGGTGATGGAACTTTGGGGGGATTAGGAGATGTGGGCTTGTTGAAGGGGGTGTGTCACTGGGAGGGGGGCTTTGGGTTTTTTTAAATTATTAATTTGTTTATGTATGTTGACATTTGTCTGCTTGTATGTTTATATGCAGAGATCCTCTGCAGCTGGAGTTACAGCTGTGAGCGCTAGGACTTGAACCCAGGTCCTCTGGAAGAGCAGCCACTGCTCACAGCCTTTGAGCCATCTCTCTGACCCCAGGCCTTGAGGTTTAAAAGCATATACAGCCAGGCACATGCCTTTAATCCCAGCACTGGGAGGCAGAGGCAGTCGGATTTCTGAGTTCAAGGCCAGCCTGGTAGTACAGAGTGAGAGTTCCAGGACAGCCAGGACTACACTGAGAGACCTTATCTCGAAAAACAAACAAACAAACAAAAAATAAATAAATCAAAGCCTATGCCAAGGCCAGTCAGCCTATACCCCACCTGTCATTAGACCTTATCTCGAAAAACAAACAAACAAAAAATAAATAAATCAAAGCCTATGCCAAGGCCAGTCAGCCTGCACCCCACCTGTCATTGAGCTGCTTGTGGATCAGATGTAAGCTCTCAACTACAACTCTAGCGCCATGCCTACTGCCATGCTCCCCGCCATGATATTTATGGACTAGCCCTCTGAAAGTGTCAGCAAGCCCCCCAGTTAAATGCTTTCTTTAATAAGTTGCCTTGGTCATGGTACCTTTTCCCAGCAATAGAAAAGTAACTAAGACAACTTCTTTAAACCAGACATGGTGGTATACACCTTTAATCCCAACAAGCAGAGTTAGATCTCTGAGTCTGAGGCCAGCTTATTTTACATAGTAAGTTCCAAGACAGGCAGGGCAAGATAAAGAGAACTTGTCTCAAACACAAAACAAACACTCAGACATGACTTCTTTAGTGTCATTAAAAGACACAACTAAATCTAGAAATACAAAGCTTTAAAGGTTAAAGTGATTTTTTTGGCCCTTTGTCCACATATGTGGCATAGAGGTGATGGTGCCCCAGTGGTGACACAGACTTGTAGAGTTGATAAAAGACAATGGAACTGCCACTGAGATCCATGTGTAATGTACTATCAGATACATCGAGAAATTTCAAAAGCATTAAAAAGTCATGTAAGCAGCCACCGTGCCTGCATTTTCTGCAGGGATTCCTAAAGGTGACAGAGACTATGGTGACAGCATTCACTTTTCAGAAGTAAGCTGGCTAAGGCCAAGCCAAAATCGGAAATGATCTTATGATCTGCAACATGTTATCAAGCTGTTTATGGTAATAGAGGCAAAAAAAAAAAATGTTACCAGAACCTTATGCTGAAAATTGATTTTTTTTTTTTTTTTGGTTTTTTCGAGACAAGGTCTCTCTGTGTAGCCCTGGCTGTCCTGGAACTCACTCAGTAGACCAGGCTGGCCTTGAACTCAGAAATCAGCCTGCCTCTGCCTCCTAAGTGCTGTGATTAAAGGCGTGCACCACCACTGCCAGGCTGAAAGTTGATTTATACTTTTAGCAAGTTCCAGGACAGCCAGGACTGCTAAACAGAGAAACCCTGTTCCCACCCCCCCCACCCCCAGGCAGGGTTTCTCTGTGTAGCCCTGGCTGTCCTGGAACTCACCCTGTAGACCAGGCTGGCCTTGAACTCAGAAATCTTCCTGCCTCTGCCTCCCAAGTGCTGGGATTAAAGGCGTGCGCCACCACTGCCCGGCTGTTTTTTTTTTTTTTTAAAGATGTATTTATTTATTTATTATATATAACTACACTGCAGCTGTCTTCAGACACACCAGAGGGGGTCATCAGATCTCATTTACAGATGGTTGTGAGCTACCATGTGGTTGCTGGGAATTGAACTCAGGACCTCTGGAAGAATAGTCAGTGCTCTTAACCACTGAGCCATCTCTCCAGCCCAAGAAACCCTGTCTTAATAAAACAAAACAAAACAAAAAAATAAAAAATAACCCCCCAAACCCAACCAAACAAAAAACAGCCAACAACAACAATAAATAAATTTGAAAAAGATAAAAAGACACAGTGGCATGACTTGGGGATAACCAGTGGCTTTCTGATGGGATCTAAGGCCTGCTCCAAAGGATGGAATTGAAAGATGGTCAGAAATCTATGGCTGGGGAACTTATAGGCTTTAGCAGGTAAGCTACTGCTGAGTTTTGCTAAATACATATGATGTGCATGTTCTAAGTATGTATGTTTATATCTGTAGATTAGAGAGTGCTATGCCATGTGGGATCAAAGTCATTTCTTACTAATAAAGGAATGAATTAATCAGAACTTCATCTAAAACATCTATATACCAAAGAATAGACCTTCAAAAACACAGAAAATTTCAGAGACTATTCAGAGAATATGTGGTAACACATTTCTCTAATTTCAGAATTGGGAAGTTGAGGTAGGTGGATTTGGAGTTCAAGATTATCATCTCCAACTATGTACAGAGATTGAGGCCTGGCTACATGATATCCTGTATCTTCAAAAAAAAAGTCTTTGAGAACTGCAAGGAGAAATGAATGATTGTAATTCATTCTGTTTTCACTCCCTTGCGTTAATTAATAGAGTAAGTTGACAGAAAATCAGCAAAGCCATGGAACACTTCAACAATGCAATCAATACATTTGACTCTTAGATAATTATAAAACACTCTATCCAACAACAGCAAAATTGAGAATGTTTGCCAAGATCGGCCATATTATGAGTCATAAAATGAGTTTCAATAAACATAAGCTGGATACTAAAACCTGCAGAGCATCACTGAGATAAATGGGGGTCAGTTCAGTAGCCAATGCTCTTAGCTGCTGAGCCCCTACATACTATTTAGACATTTAAAATTACATTTATTAATTTATTTGGTGTGTACATATGTGTGTGTACCTCTGTGCGTGTGAAATTGAAGTCTGTGGCATATATGTGTAAGTTATAGGACAACTTTCTGAACTGGATTCTCTCTGTCCACCATGTAAGTTATGGTGATTTTTAATGAGGCTTGCCTTGACCTGCTGACCCATTTCAAAGGCCTTATATATTATTAATTTTTAAAAATATTTATTTGTTTATTTTATGTATATGAGTACACTGTAGCCATACAGATGGTTGTGAGACATCATGTGGTTGCTGGGAACTGAATTCAGGACCTCTGCTTGCTCCCGATCTGCTCACTCTGGCCCAAAGACTGATTTATTTATTATATATAAGTACATTGTAGCTGTCTTCAGACACACCAGAAGAGGTCATCAGATTCCATTACAGATGGTTGCGAGCCACCATGTGGTTGCTGGGAATTGAACTCAGGACCTTCGAAAGAGCAGTCAGTGCCTTTTTTTTTTTTTAGGGGGGGGTTTTCAAGACAGGGTTTCTCTGTGTAACTCTGGCTGTCCTGGAACTCATTCTGTAGCGAACTGAGAAATCCGCCTGCTTCTGCCTCCCAAGTGCTGGTATTAAAGTCATGCGCCACCACCGCCCGACAGCACTCAGTGCTCTTAACTGCTAAGCCATCTCTTCAGCCCATCTTAATTTTTAAACATGGCGGCACTTCCTTCAGATGCAAGTTACTAGCAGATTGCCTCTCGGCCTTTCCAGGAAACTACTAAAGTTCCTCTGGGATCAAATAGAATTTTATAGGAACATAATGGATGGAGAGGAGAGAAATCCTATGGTGGCAGTGAAGGCCCTGATGCTATGTATGTGAAATTAGTATCTTCTGATGGTCATGAATTTATTGTAAAAAGAGAACATGCATTAACATCAGGGACAGTAGAGGCCATGTTGAGTGGTCCAGGTCAGTTTGTTGAGAATGAAAACAACGAGGTCAATGTTAGAGAGATCCCCTCACATGTGTTATCGAAAGTGTGCAGGTATTTTACCTACAAGGTCTGCCATACTAACAGCTCTGCTGAAATTCCTGAATTTCCAATTGCACCTGAAATTGCACTGGAACTTCTGATGGCCAAAAACTTCCTAGATTGTTAAATAAAATAAATTATAATAAACTTATTTTTTTCAGTATTTAATACCTGTAGTTCAGTTAGTAATTTTTTCACATAGCATGTTGCCTGTATGAAATTGAACTCTAAAGTTAATTGCTGAGCACATTCCTAATGTCATTTGCATAGCAGAGTTGAAATTTGTTTGCTACATCAACAAGGATGCGTCACAAGCCAAAAAATAAATAAATAATTCCAGTTCATAGATGGTTTGCTTTCTCCTTTGGATGTGACCTTTAAATCCTGGAATGTAAACATAAATGAATATATTCTACAGGTAAACACCGAGGCCTTTTATGTTTTTAGTGTTTTTTTTTTGTTTTGTTTTTCGAGACAGGGTTTCTCTGTATAGCCCTGGCTGTCCTGGAACTCACTCTGTAGACCAGGCTATCCTCGAACTCAGAAATCCGCCTGCCTCTGCCTCCCAAGTGCTGGGATTAAAGGCGTGTGCCACCACACCTGGCGTTTTTAGTGTTTTTTTAAGAACCAGTTCTGATCTTAAGCCACTGAGCATTACTAGAATTATGCAAATAATTACATGAAAAACATGTTTATAACTTAGCCAATCCTTGATTTTTGTAACTCAATAAGAGTTGAAATTTCTTATGTATTTCTGTGAGTCAAAGGCTAGCTTTTTAGTGAGTCGGTGAGTTCCAGAACAGCAAGAGCTACACAAACATCTCTCTCTCTCTCTCTCTCTCTCTCTCTCTCTCTCTCTCTCTCTCACACACACACACACACACACACACACACACACACCCCTGTATTGTTGCTGTGGCTCAGTAGGTAAAGGTGCTTTCTATACAAGCCTGTCAACCTGAGCTCAAACCTCAGGGTGCACATAAAGGTGGAAGGAGAGTGCTGACTCCACAAAGTTGTCCTCTGACCTCCATACATGCACTGTGGTACACATCCTCCCCCTACCCCACAATAATAATAGATAGAATATTTCCAAAAAACAACACACACACACACACACACACACACACACACAGAGAGAGAGAGAGAGAGAGAGAGAGAGAGAGAGAGAGAGAGAGAGGAGAGAGAGAGAGAGAGAAACCAATACTAAATATGAGCTAACAGGAACAAGCATTGAGAGCTATTCTACCCACAGTGTCACCATTTATGTAGAAAAATACTACTCAGGGCAGAAATAGCACATTTTGTGAACCCAATTTGAGACAACAGCAAATGCATATGGACAGAAAGCATGGAAAGGCAAATAAGAGCAGAGGCCAGGATTGTAGGGGTTCCGACAGGCCAGTGGCAACGGTCCATGGAAAATCACAAGATGGCTTCGCCAACCTGGAGTCATTCGGCCAAAGCATGTCTTGGGGATAAAGGTCCACACTGAACAGAAATGCTAACTAATCTAGACTGAACGGGACAGTGGCAATGGAGGACAAACAACAGATCCAGGATAACTAGGGAGAGGGACCAGCCTGGGCCTCTTGGAATAAAACAGAACCCTTGCTTGGTAGGCCTCCAGCATTTACTAGGAATTTACATAAAGGGCTCACAATTGAAATACCTTTCATAGCTCTGAAGCATTTTTCAAGGACATGAGAGACATCAAAAGAAGATCTGGGTCTGTAAGCCTGAGTCAGAGAACAGGGTCCATCTTTGATCTTTGCAAGCCAATAAACACAGCTTGCCTAGTCAGTCTCCTTTGTACTCAGCAATCTCTTCTACCTTTTATATCAGATTCTGAGCCCCTATGCTTTCTTAGTTACTTGCTTTCAGTTGTCTTTGGAAAGGTTGCTGCTCATACAGCTGAGTAGTACATTATCACTTTCCTAATAGCACGGCTACCGATAACATCTCCGACACGTGAGTCCTGATGATAATGGTTGCTTAGGTTACTCTTTGGACACTTGAAGGCTGGCTTTGTCTTATTTTTTCAGTTATTGTTCTTTGTCTTTTGCAAACTCATTATTTCTGTAACTGGTACAGCACTCCTCAAACAAAAAGAGCCTGATTTCATACCAAGAAAATAAGCCACCGTATTTTAGGATAGTTTACAACAACAGGAGATACCTTCCAGCCATGAAGTTTGAAAATTCATCCCTATCTTCTAAATCATAGAAATATTAAACTTACTTGACAATGCAAAGTACAACAGAACAAAGGGCCAAAGCCACATGTCCATTTCCTGTTTCCTTTTTTCCCCCTCATAAAATGGTTATTCACTATTTACTCTGTAACACAATGGTGACAAATTAAAATCTTAAAAAGCTGCTATGGCTTAAAATTTTGTTGCGTATTAAATATGCAGCACTGAACAATGAAAAGGCATAGCTTTATCTCTGAATCTCCATTCTCCTTCATGATCATGGGATCTACACTGCTCAGGCAGTCCAGAGGAATAAAGACTTGTATTTTCACGTGGACATAAGACTGAGAGTGCTGGTTATGGTGCTATACCTTCACAGTGTATAAGAAAATACAGCCGGGCAGTGGTGGCGCACGGCTTTAATCCTAGCACTTTGGAGGCAGAGGCAGGCAGATTTCTGAGTTCGAGGCCAGCCTGGTCTACAGAGTGAGTTCCAGGACAGCTGGAACTACACAGAGAAACCCTCTCTTGAAAAAACCAAAACCAAAAACAAAAAAACAAAAAACAAAAAAAACCCAAAAAACTCAAAAAGAAAGAAAATACACATGCAGGGGAGTGAACAGTTACCAAGAATCTATTTATAGGAACACATGTACAAGTAAAAACAAAGCTAAGCAAATGAAAGGGGACCCAAACCAGCTTTCTCTTTGGAGCTTTTAACCTGTGCCCTGTGCGCATATGCTGAGGGGACAAAGGGCCACCAACATGTACCAAGACAGGATAGAAATCCTCTATTGTATTCATTTATTTTGTTTGTTTTTCAAGACTGGGTTTTCCTGTATAGTTCTGGCTGTCCTGAAACTTGCTCTGTAGACTAGGCTAGCCTGAAACTCAAAGAGATCTACCTGCTTCTGCTTCCCAGTGCTTGAATTAAACATGTGGGCCACCACACTCAACTGTATCCATTTCTTTCTTTCTTTCTTTCTTTCTTTTTTTTTTTGTTTGTTTTTTTCGAGACAGGGTTTCTCTGTGTAGCCTTGGCTGTCCTGAAACTCACTCTGTAGACCAGGCTGGCCTCGAACTCAGAGATCCTCCTGCCTCTGCCTCCCAAGTGCTGGGATTACAGGCGTGAGCCACCACGCCCGGCTACTGTATCCATTTCTTAAACACATATTTAAGATCAGGCTTTGAGTTGGGCATCCCTTTAATCCTAGTACATAGGAGGCAGAAGTAGGTGATCTCTGTGAATTTGAGATCAGCATAATCTACATAGTGAACTGGAGGCTAGCCAGGGCTACAAAGTGAGACCCTGTCTCAAAACGAAATCATATTTTTGAACAAAAAAGGGAAAGTATAGAGGTAACATGCTGAGTGGGAATAAACATTAAAATATAGTGCCAGTGAGATGGCTCAGTGGGTCTGATGACCAGAGCTCCATCCCTGTGACCCACATGGTGGAAGGCAAGAAACAACAGCTTTTTGACATTGTCCTGTGACGCTCATATGATTGTTTTAGCATGCACACCCTCAGCCCCACACTAAATTTATGTTAAAAAAATAAGGTATGATAATTTGAACAGCCCCTATACGCTCATAGATTTGAATGCTTAGTAACCAAGAAGTGGAACTGTTTGAAAGGATTAGGAGGTGTGGCCTTGTTGAGGAAGTATGTCACTGGGGGTAGGTTTGAGATTCCAAAACCCTATGTCAGGCCCAGTCTCTTGGCTTGCAGATATAGATGTAGAACTCTCAGCTACTGCTCCAGCACCATTTCTGTCTGCTGCCATGATGATAAAGGACTACTACCCTCTGTAAGTCAGCTCCTATTAAATGCTTCCTTAAATGCTGCCTTATTCATGGTGTCTTTTCACAGCAACAGAATAGTGACTAAGAGGGTTGGAGAAATTGCTCAGTGGTTAGGAGCACATTCTGCTCTTACAGAGAGAACAGGAATGTCAAGGCCAGCCCCACATCAAGCAGGCACATCTCTGTGAGGTAGGGGCCACCTGGTCTATATAGAGTTACAAGACAGCCAGGGCTACATAGTGAGACCCTGTCTCAAAAAAATAAAGAAAAAGTTAAATCACTAGTAGCACCTGGTCATATCAATAGATAAAGGAAAGCATATAACACTCTTGTTTTTCAAGATTTTATTTCTCTATATAATACTTTATGTGTTTCTATTACTTGGATTTTAAGGCTTTTTTTCTTGTTTTGAGACAGGATCTTTAGATTTTTAAAGCTTTCCTCCCATGATATATTTCTTCCAATGAGGCCACACCTCCTAAACCTCCCAAATACCACCATCAATTGAAACATCTGAGCCTATGGGGGATAAGTCTCATTTCAAACCACTACTCTGTGTCTCTGTAAATGTATGCAACAAGTGTGCAAGCACCCAAGGAGGAGGATCCTGGATCCCAGGCAATTGTGAGCTATGGTTCTGTTGTCCCCTGGGAGAGCGGAAAACATTCAGTAAACTGCTTACCTTGCAAAGTTTAAGGTCCTGAATATAACCCTCAGAATCCACATTTTAAAAACTGGGTATGGCCAGACACGATGGTGCTCACTTTTTTTTTTTTTTTGTTTTTTGTTTTTTGTTTTTTGTTTTTTGTTTTTTGTTTTTTCGAGACAGGGTTTCTCTTTGTAGCCCTGGCTGTCCTGGAACTCATTCTGTAGACCAGGCTGGCCTCGAACTCAGAAATTCACCTGCCTCTGCCTCCCAAGTGCTGGGATTAAAGGCGTGCGCCACCAACACCCGGATGATGGTGCACACCTTTAATCCAAGCACTCAAGAAGCAGAGATCTTGAGCCAGTCTGGTCTAAATAGCAAGTTCCAGGCCAGCTGGACTACATGGTGAAACCCTATGGTAATAAAACACACAAAAAGACGGGGCATGGTGGCTCATGCTTGTAATTCCAGTGTTGGGGAGGCAGAGACAGATAAAGCCCTGGGCTCATTTACCAGACACTGTATACAGAAGCAGGGACTCCCAGGTGTCAGTGAAAAGAGATGGCTCATCTGGTAAAGGCTTCCCTACCTGAGTTTGATCCCAGGTTCCACTTGATGGAAAGAGGAAAACTAACTCCTTCAACTAGTCCTTTAATCTCCATATATACACTGAGGCACACCTATGACCCCAGTAAGTATATAAGTACATAAACAAATAAATGTAAAAAATTAAAAACAAAAAACCCAATGTGAATGGCTTTTTAGGAATACAATACCTGACACATACACACATACCTGTATACACAGAAACAAATACACACTCTTGAAACCCTAGAAGCTAGACATCCAAAATTAAGGTAGCAATGCAATCTCTCTCTCTCTCTCTCTCTCTCTCTCTCTCTCTCTCTCTCTCTCTCCTCCCTTCCCCATCTCTCAAGGGTTTTTTTTTTTTAATTTATAGGGAAGGGACATGTGTTGGGGATTGGTTCTAATGTTTTGAATTAATTGGGAATCTGCCTGTCCAAATGCTGAAGGTCCTTGTCCCCAGTTGGTTTTTGATCAAACAATAAAGAGCCAAAGGCCAATGGCTACGGGGAGAAGAAGAAGAAAGACCAGATTTAAAGGCCCACTGACATGTGAGAATTAGAGGAAGTAACCACATGGGCTACTTCCCCAACTGTGTTTGGGGTAACAGAGATGAAGTATATAAATTTTAAAAGATATTAAGTCAGGAGTACCGGAGGGGAGTATTTGCTAGCAGTGGGAAGGATTAGAACCACCCAGTCATTAAACTAGTCAAGGCATATTAAAAATAACTGGTATGTGTGTGTGTGTGTGAGTGTGTGTCTTTCATTTTGGAATCCAGATAGCTCTTGGGTGGGTGTGTGGGTGCTTCCTGACTGGAACACAAAGTGATTAGCTAACTACCAGTACAGACATGGTTTCATTATATAGTTCAGGTTGGCCTTGAACTTATTACATAACCCAGAACTCCTGATCCCTCTATATTAGATTCTTATATTCTGGGATTGCAGATGTGTGCTATTATGGCCATCTCTATGAGGAATCTGAGGGAAAAAAATCTTTCCTGGTCTTTTGAGGTTCCAGGCAACTCCTGCATTCTGTGCATACCCCACAGCTCACTGCCCTCATGAGAACAGGGCCTCCTTCCTTCCATGTGATTCTGTTGCCTAAATCTCCCTCTTCCTTCCCTTATAAAGACATGGCCTGGAGAGATGATGGCTCAGCAGCCAGGTAAAGGTACTTGTTGCCAGGCCTGATGATCTGGGTTTAATTACCAGGACCCACATGTTAGAAGGAGAAAACCAACTTCTTCAGGTTGACTTCATACCT
This sequence comes from Apodemus agrarius, assembly GCA_964023405.1. Classification (NCBI taxonomy): domain Eukaryota; kingdom Metazoa; phylum Chordata; class Mammalia; order Rodentia; family Muridae; genus Apodemus; species Apodemus agrarius. The sequence goes on from OZ030010.1 coordinate 8,719,933, forward strand.
CCACATGTATGCTGTGGCGTGAGTGATCTCTCTCTCTCTCTCTCTCTCTCTCTCTCTCACACACACACACACACACACACACACACACACTAACTGAAACTTTTTAAAGAGATAGCAGCCAGCCAGGCAGTGATGGCACACGCCTTTAATCCCAGCGCTTGGGAGGCAGAGACAGTTGGATTTCTGAGTTCGAGGCCAGCCTGGTCTACAGAGTGAGTTCCAGGACAACCAGGGCTATACAGAGAAATCCTGTCTCGAAAAACCGAGAGAGAGAGAGAGAGAGAGAGAGAGAGAGAGAAGGGGGGAGAGGGAGACACCATTGAAGTAGGTCCCACCCTAGTCCCTATTCCCGTGTGACTTCATCTGAACTGAACTCTACCAAATGCAGTGGACATATTTTGAGGAGATAACATATGATTTTCTATGCTGTACAAAGAATCACCACAGACTTAGCAAGTAAAATAACAATGATTTATTAGGCTACAGTTTATTAGGTTACAAGTCCAGACATGCTCAGATGACTTCTCTGCTTCAGATTTTACAAGGCTGAATTCTATTTGCTGGTAAACCTAAGCTCTAGTCTAGTCTAGTTGGTATGAGGTAGCCTCAGAGACAAATCTGAGCTAAGTGAGACTGTCTAAAAAAAAAAAAAAAGGCTAAAAACAATGACCAGGAAAAAAAAATCCAAAAAAGGGCTAGAGAGATGACTCTTCCAGAAAACCTGGTTCCTCTACTTCCTTTAAGGTTGGCAGAATTCAGTTCCATGCAGTTTTAGTTTTGAAATCCTGAGTTGCTTGCTGGCTACCCCCAGGGGTCACGCTTAGTTTCTTGAGGCTACTCTAATCCTTGCACACAGCTTTAAGTAATTGGCAGCATGTCCTTAAGTTTCAAACCCAACTTTCCTTTCTGTTAAACCCTGAAAACATGCGCGCGCACACACACACACACACACACAAACCTATCAAATCAAAATAGGCTCATGGCGGTACACAGTGGCTCACACTGGCAATCGCTGAATTTGGGAAGCAGAGGCAGAAGGATTTCCATTTTTTTTTCCTGAGATAGGGTTTCTCTGTGTAGCCCTGGCTGTCCTGGAATCACTCTGTAGACCAGGCTGGCCTCGAACTCAGAAATCCGCCTGCCTCTGCCTCCCAAGTGCTGGGATTACAGGCGTGCACCACCACCACCCTGGCAGGATTTCCATAATTGTGAGGGCAGTATGGGTTAAGTGAGACTTTGCCCCACCTCCAAGGCTTAAAAACAACAGGGGGAAAAAGTCCAAAACAAAAAGGGCTAGAGAAATGGCTCTTCCAGAAAACCTGGGTTCAATTCCCAGCACCTACATGGCATCTCACAAGTCTCTGTAACTCCAGTTATAGGGTATCCTGTTCTGAGTTATATGGGATGATCAAAGAAAGCAGGTCACTCCAGGATGAAATGTGGCCTTGAAGGCAGCAAGCAGGGAGGTCCAGCCTCTGATGGACTCAACCCCAAACTACCATATAGAAGCATATTTATTGATTATCACACAAAGTTGCTTTGGGGTTAAAATAAGTTTCTCACCAAAGCCCCTGATCTATCTATCTAATCTACGGTTCTTGAAGGAGCACCTCACAACCTCCGTCCTTATTGTGTACCGTTTGCAGTACTCCATAATGCAGGATGTGCCGGGCGTGGTGGCGCACGCCTTTAATCCCAGCACTTGGGAGGCAGAGGCAGGCAGATTTCTGAGTTCGAGGCCAGCCTGGTCTACAGAGTGAGTTCCAGGACAGCCAGGGCTACACAGAGAAACCCTGTCTCGAAAACAACAACAACAACAACAACAAAATGCAGGATGTTGCAGGTGTGCCAGGACTGTCTTGTAACTAAATCATGCAAAGGCTGTAAAGTGCCCTCAGAAAAACAACTCTGTAAATCACAGAAAATAATCACTATTTCCTACAACAATTTCTTCACGGTCTAAGAACTTCTAGAAAACAACAACTTCATTCTGATGTTCACCTAAGATAGAATGACTCTGCTGACTATTTTCCCTCTACAGACAGTGTCCAATGCTCTCTTCTGACCTCTGAGGGCTCTGGGCATGCATATATGGTTCACAGACTATATATATCTATATATCTATATCTATACACACACAAAAATACCCATGTATATAAACAACAAACCAAAAGAAGCCTTATATGACTAGGTGGGCCTACATCGATATCTCCCTATATGAAATTTCATCATCACAGGAGTGATAGTATATATACAGTTTTCATCATGTCTATACATTCTGGATGCTCTAGGAAGAGACACCTTTGAGGGCCACTAATAGATTGTGCCTGCCACAGCCTGTACCTTGGCCCCAGCAGCTCATGCTTCTCCTAACTGGAAACCATATTCACTCTTTCACAAATTTTCCAGGGGGCTTGTCCCATTTCTATATGTCCTCAAAGTCCCAATTCTCATCTAACTCTCATCAGTTCCAAACTCCAAAATCTCAAGTCATTTGGATCAGATGTAGCTGAGACTTCCTCACAGTTTCTCCACACCTGCGGACCTATGAAGCTAAAAGGACGAAACAGCTACCTACCGGCAGGGCACAGTACTAGCCGAGGCACAAGCTGAGGAGCAAAAAGGAGCCCCCAATGCAGGGAGTGGTGGTGTGCACCTAGAGTCTCAGTACTGGGGAGGTGGAGGCAGAAAGATCCTGAGTTGCAGGACAGCCGGGTCATATAATGAGACCCTGTCTAACCTATCCACACACACTACCCCCCTGCGAGGCACTAGGCTAAAGCAGTTTTAAAACCCAGCTGCGGCAGTGCTTTAGCTGCTGAGACTTTGTAATAAAGCCTCAAGGCTTCCAGGTCTGCCCTTAGGCCTTCTGGCTCCTCCCTTTGAGTCATCTTTTTTTTTTTTTTTTCCATGAAAGGAGAAAGTGTTTACTTTCTGAGTAATTGCATTTTGTGTGTGTGTGTGTGTGTGTGTGTGTGTGTGTGTATGTGTGTACACATGAGATCAATGTTAGCCATCGTCCTTAGGAGAGACCCACTCACCTTGTTTTTAAGATAGGATTTCTCACTGAGGTTTGCCCACGGAGGGTAGACTGGCTGGCCAGGCAGCCCCAGGGATCCTTCTGTCTTGGCCTCCCCAGCACGGAGAGTGTACCACCACGTCTGGCATTTTTACATGGGTTATAGGGATCAAATTCAAGTATTCGCACCCGAAGACAAGCATTTCACTGAGCGATCTCCCCAGACCTACAGTCATTTGTCCTAATTTTTTCATGTAACTTGTTTGAAATCTGAAGTTGTGTTTTTCAATCCTCATGACAAAAACATAAACCTTAACATACTTCTAATCCACCTTCCAATTTTACATGTTAGCATTTTCATTTCATTTCATTTTTTTTTTTTTTTTTTTGGTTTTTTGGATTTGGTTTTTTGGAGACAGGGTTTCTCTGTATAGCCCTGGCTGGCCTGGAACTCACTCTGTAGACCAGGCTGGCCTCGAACTCAGAAATCCGCCTGCCTCTGCCTCCCAAGTGCTGGGATTACAGGCGTGCACCACCACCGCCCGGCTTCATTTCATTTTTAATGTACTTCAATTAATCAGTGTTATATTTGTCTTTTGAGAGAGTCCCTCCCTACATAGCCCAGGTTAGCCTAAAGTTCAAAATCCTCCTGCCTTATTGTCCCCAGTCCTGCAATCACAGGTGTGCACCATGGAAACTTGGTTCATTTCTCTACTTACAGGTAACCAAGACATGCTTACTTTTTTTTTCGAGACTTTTTAATACTTTTTAATAAACATTGCCAATAGATTTATCTGTATATTTGTTGATTTTTTTTTGGTTTTTTTTTTTTTGAGACAGGGTTTCTCTGTGTAGTCCTGGCTGTCCAGGAACTCACTCTGTAGACCAGGCTGGCCTCGAACTCAGAAATCCGCCTGCCTCTGCCTCCCAAGTGCTGGGATTACAGGCGTGAGCAACCACGCCCAGCATATTTGTTGATTTTTAAATTACATTTATTTTATTTGGTGGTGTGTTTATGTATGTGTGCAGTATAGAAGTTAAGAGACTGTGGTGGTTTGAATAGGAAAGGTCCTGACATCATAGACAAAGATTTAAAGGCTTGGTAAGCAGGGCGTGGCATTACTTGAGAGGGGTGAGGTACTGCATTTTTGGAGCATGAGTGGCCTTGTTGGAGGAAGTGCATCGTTGGGTGTGGGCTTTGGAATTTCAAATCTTAAACCAGGCCCAGTGTCCCTCTCTTCCTACTGCCTTGGACTACCATGTCTCCTTGTGTGATGCAATGCTCCCTATATTGTGGACTATGGACTAAGCCTCTGGAACTGTAAGCAAGCCCCTATTAAGTGCTTTCCTTTATAAGATTTGCCATGGTCAGCCGGGTGGTGGCAGCGGCGGCGGCGGCGGCAGCAGCAGCGGCAGCAGCAGCGGCAGTGGCGCACGCCTGTAATCCCAGCATTTGGGAGGCAGAGGCAGGCAGATTTCTGAGTTCGAGGCCAGCCTGGTCTACAGAGTGAGTTCCAGGACAGCCAGGGCTACATAGAGAAACCCTGTCTCAAAAAAACAAAAACAAAACAAAACAAAACAAAAAAAGATTTGCTATGGTCAAGGTGTCTGCAGCATTAGAGCACTGACTAAGACAGCGGCCAACTTGCTGGAATAGGTTCTCTTCTACCGTGTGGGTTCTGGGGATTGAACTCAGTACATCAGGCTGCTGAGTCAGTTGCCAGCCCCCCCCTTTTTTTTTGAGACAGGGTTTCTCTGTGTAGTCCTGGCTGTCCTGGACTCACTCTGTAGTCCAGGCTGGCCTTGAACTCAGAAATCCGCCTGCCTCTGCCTCCCAAGTGCTGGGATTAAAGGCGTGTGCCACCACTGCCTGGCCACTGGCCCCTATTTTTATTGAATTCTTTCTCAATGTTTCCTAGTGTTTTTGCTTTCCACTGATGCTTCCACCCCACAGTGTCCTTCTGAAAACATCTCTCTTTGAAGCAAATCCTTAAGAGGTCCTTAGGTAATACAGAAAGCCATGTTACATCTACAAAATGTCAGCACCAGGCTGTTGATTCAAAGCCAAAGTGATGATTAGATGTAAAATGAAATGTATTTGACGTAGAAGACACATGAGTGATAAGCTCATTCAGCCTTTGTCTGAAAATGCCTTCATTGCTTTCTTTTCAATACAAAATTTTGCCTCATAATGTGGCAGCTATGAAAATATGCCACCGCAATCTCTTGCTCCAAGGAACATAAGTAACAGATGGCCTCAGCCTGCTGTATTCTGAATCTACCAAGGCATCAGTGCAGACACACACAGTCCCTCGAAATGCAGCAGCTAGCAAGCAGCCAGTGCCTAAGTATGGCATGTCTATCAATGGAGATCCATTGCTGCGGGGGTGGGGGGGCATGTTTCCTCTGATGGGTATTTTGGGCTTGAGGCTTCTTCATCAGCCTGACAAACCTTTCCCAGGACTGCACTGCAGTGTTAAGGATCTGCGGAACAACCTGCCTTCCCCAGGCACCAGAACTGCATTGTCTGAAGGCTCCTCCCCCTCACTCTCACAGACAGCTCCCTGATCATTCCTCAGTGGCCAATCCCATCCTGGCTTCTGCTTCAAAGAGAGGCCAGCCTAATGCACCACTTTGATAAGGGAAACCAATATAAAATGCATGCAATTAAAATCCCAGTTCCCTCCCTGCCTACATCTATTACCTCCACATACATACAAGCAAATGCACTGCTTTGAATTTCATTATTTGTATGTCATTTTGATTTGCTATGGAAATATAATAAATATGAGCAGACAGGTTTTTCTTTTATTTTTATTTGAGATATATACACTTTGCTTCCAATTGTGTCACAAGTACTGGGATTTCAGACACCCAAAACCTTGCCCCACTTTCTTTTCCTTTCTGAAATACAAGGAAACACACTATGAACAGTTCTCTTAACATTACTGTTGCTGCTGCTGCTACTACTACTAATATTATTATTAATTTGTGGGTTTTGAGACAGGGTCTCTGTATAGCCCTGGCTGTCCTGGGACTTACTCTGCAGATCAGGCCAGCCTTGAACTCAGAGATCCACTTGCCTCTAAGTGCTGGGATTAAAGGCATGTGCCACTATACCTGGCTTCTCTTAGGTTTATATATTTTATCTTTTTAAGTCTCAAACATGTTTATATGTTTCGGTTTTATGCTATTCCTTGTCACAGCATTCAGGAAAATGGTGATGCCATTTTCTTGCAATTCCCATGAGGAGGAGATGAGAGGTTGACCCCACACACTTACTGGCTAGATGGGCTAGCCTATTTGGAGAAGTTCCAGCCCTATGAGAAATCTTATTTCAAAATGATAATAAAAAAAAGAAGATTCCTGGCTTCCAAATGTGTTTTCTGACTTATATGCACACATGAACACACTTGTATGCACCCCCCCCAGACACACCGACCCACAAAGGATGACTTTCAGAAGACTGAAAAGAATGGAAGAATAGCATTGCAAGCAGCAGCTGTCTCTAGCTGAAGGCATGGATCCAAGGTAGGCCGGCCAGCACATGGGCACTGTCCTGCCCCATCCAGGGTAACGTTCGCACTGTTTGACAGTAGAGTTTGTAGCTGGCTAGACAGTGAGAAAGCAGCAAGGTAAACCTGGGCAAGGCTAGAGACAAGGGAGCTGCTGCCACCAAATATCCTGTACATTGCTAACAAGGCTGGCAATTGCTGAATGGTGGGTTCCAGATCTTCTATATACCACTTGGACCATAGATGCCAGGAAAAGGAAACAAGCTAAACTAGAAAGACAAGTTCCCGATTGTTGTTGGGCTTTGTACTGTTTCTCCAGCACCCTCACCTGACCAAGCTTGACATTGTGAGACCTAGTAACTGCTTACAATGCCAACATTACAAACCAGGCCCCCAAAATGGGGTGGGGTGGGGCAACTAGGAACTGTGAGGCCACAAACTGATAAATGGTGTAACCTGTTCTGGAGTGGGAGTTAACTGGATGGGTGACTTCTAATATGGACTTTACAGCTTGAGATGAGCAAATGGTATGGTAGTATAAATTATAAGAGGAAGTTTTGGAGATTTTGAATAGACTTTCTAGGGAAGATTCCTTTACCCTAAAGCTTTCTATATAACAATGTCTGCTTGTAAAGGAGGCCCCACCTTTATGTGGCATCATTACATATATAATATGGATGTAAAACAACTTACATTTTGAAGCTGGGGTTATGCCTCAGGCAGTACAGAGCATGCAGGCAGCTCTGGGTTCTGCTCCTAGCACTACATAAAGTGGGCTTGGTGGTACATGCCTGTCAAAGGTACAGCCACTTAAAGGTAGTCAGTAGGGCCACAATCACAAGGTCACCCTTGGCTAGAGAGTGAGTTGAAGAAGCCAGAAAAAAATCCTTCTATTTTGGCATTGAAATATCTATTCTGCAGATTAATTCAGCTAAAAGAAGCCTACTTTGAATCTCTCATTGCTAAAACACTGACTTCCATCTCTGGAACAAAAATTAACAGACAAAATGACAGTATCTTGGGTCCTGTTAGATGGCTCAGTGGATACTGATGCTTTATGCATAAACCTGGTAACCTGAGTTCCATCCCTACAACCCATGCACAGGAACGAGGAAGAACCAATTCCTAAAAGTTGCCCTTCGACTTGATCTCCACAGGTATGCTCCTGCTGCCTGACAATAATGATACCATAATTTAAAAAAAAAAGAGTGTATAAAATTCTCCTGCCACTTTTACCCCCACCTTTATCAGACCTGTGACTCCTGAACCATACTAGTAAGTGTCCCTTCTCCCTGCTTGCTGTGCCCTCTGGGCCAAACGAAGCTCCCCCAGAAGCCTGTTATCCCAGGGGGACTTCCATTCTCCTCTCCCTTCATCACCTCTCCTCCCACCTTCATCAGGCTGGTGAGTCCTGAACCATACAGGAAAGCTTCCCTTCCCACACCCATCTTCCCTGCTCCCTTAGTCCTCTGGAGCAAGCAGAGCTGCCCCGAGCAAGCTGCTCCCATGGGGGACCTCCATTCTCCTGCCGCCTCTCCCCCACCTCCATCAGACCTGCTTGGGTCTTTTTTTTTTTTAAAGTGGGGAATTGAGTCCACTGATGTTGAGAGATATTAATGACCATATAGCCCGGAACCATATAGACCTGCAGATTCAGAACCATACAGCCCAGGGATACCCACCAGAGGCCTGCCACACCAGGACCATCCTTGCCGATGGTTTGAATGTTTCGCCCAGGGAGTGGCACTATTTGGTGGTGTGGCCCTGTTAGAGTAGGTGCATCACTGTGGGTGTGGGCTTTAAGTCCCTTGTCCTAGCTACCTGGAGCAGTCTTCTACTAGCAACTTTCAGATGAAGACGTAGAACTCTCAGCTCCTCCTGCACCATGCCTGCCTGGATGCTGCCATGTTCCCACCTTGATGAAAATGGAATGAACCTCTGAACCTGTAAGCCAACTCCAACTAAATGTTGTCCTTTATAAGAGTTACTTTAATCATTGTGTCTGTTCACAGCAGTAAAACACTTATACAACCAGTGATTGCTATTTCCTGTTATTTTGATGTTGGTGGTTATTTGTGTGAATATTTTCTGGGCCTCGGAGCTGGGACTCTTCACCTTCTACTCTTATTATTCTTAGGTCTTTTCATGGCATTCCAGATTCCTGATGTTTTGTGCCAGGAGGTTTTTAGCTTTAACATTTTCACTGGCTGAAGATTCCATTTCAACTCTTGTGTTTTCTATAGCTGTGATTCTCCGTTCCATCTCCTGTATGCTGTCAGTGATGTCTGCTGTTTCCGTTCACGGCCCTAGGATCCCGTCTCCGGGGTTTCCTCAGTTTATGTTTCCTTTATTGCTTCTATTTCCACTTTCAGGTCTTGCACAGTTTTACTCATTTCCGTCACCTGTTTAATTGTCTTTTCCTGTATGTCTTTAAGGGATTCATTTGCTTCCTCTTTAAAGACCTCTGTCTGTTTGATTGTATTTTCCTGTGTTTCTTTAAAGGATTTATCCATTTCCTCTTTAAAGGCCTCTATCTTTATAAGATTGGATTTACAGTCATTTTCTTGTGCTTCTGTTATGTTAAGATATCTAGGGCTAGCTGCAGTGGGTAGCTGTGCTCCGAAGGCGTCACATTTCCCTGGCTTTTGTTGACTGTGTTGAGGGCCTTTAGCTCTCCGGATGTCTTCGGTCTCTGGAGGCACTTGCAGTAGGCATTGGGAGGTGGAGGCCGGGGTTGATCTGGATGGTCCTGGTGTGGCAGGCTTCTGGTGGGTATCCCTGGGCTGTATGGTTCTGAATCTGCAGGTCTATATGGTTCCAGTTCCACAGGTTTGTATGGTTCAGGAGCCGTAGATCCAATAAAGGTTGGCAGATAGCTGTTGGGAGAATGGCAGTCCCTTTGGCCATTTGCTGACTCCTCAACTCCATAATCCTGTGGCCATCAGTCTGTGGCCACGCCCCAGGCCCGTAGCGTTCTGGTTCTGGCTGGACTCCACTCCTACACTTTCCTGGCTACAGCTAGGCTTTCCCCGCCCCACGGTTACCTGGCAACAGCCAGTTAACCCAGCCCACTATAAAAGGAGGCGCCTTGCTCCTCCTCACTCTCTCATACCTCTCTATCACTTTTCTCTTGGCCTTGCCCTCGACTCCGTTTCCCCTCTTTCCACGTGGCCAGCTCTCATCCCTCTATCTTCTCTTTCTCTCTTTACTTCTCTCTCTATCTCCTTTCCTCTTCCTACTTTTCTACACCAAAGCATTGAAACTATGAACTGTCTCTTCTTATCAAAACCCACCGTGTAAGAACATGGAGCAGGCCTCAGCGTTTCCAGCCACCAAGGAAGGACCCAGCCTCTTCTCAGCCAAGCTTCCTCAACAGGTACCCAGGAGGCCCAAGCCAGAATGGCAACGCCTTCTGAGCAAGGACCTCCCTCCCCGCTAGCCAGGCAGCTGCTTTCTCTATAGGTACTCCGGCACCAACCGCACCTGCCCTTAGCTTTCCTTTATGTGGGCATTGCCCGCCAGTTTTTCCCCTATGCGGGTCCTACCTGCCAGTTTTCTGGGCCGAGCGGCCCTGCTGCGGCCCCCCCTTTCCCCACAGTAAGACACCTAAAAGAAACTAAACAATAAAAATAAATAGCACGTTGGTTGTACTGCAGACTCAGAGGTCTCCCATATTGCCAGTCTCGGAGGCTGTGGACACTTAATCCAAACTGTGAAGTCCAAGGTTCTCCAAAGTCTGTAACGTCCTGAAAGATGTGGGACAACAGAAGCTGAAGGTTTGACACCGAAAAACATCTTATGCCTGAAACCATTCTGATGTCTGAACTGCACTGTAGGCTAAAATTTAGAATGTAAAAATAGACAAACCCAAAACCAAACCAACATCATCATCCCCAGTGGAAGCAGCAGTTAATAAACTGAAGCTGAGTGTGTGTGCATCATCCCTAGAACCTGGTGTCATCCCTGGGTGTGTGTGAGTTTCCATCCCTAGAACCCACAGAATGGAGGAAGGAGAGAACCAATTCCCAAAAGTTGTCCTCTGAACCGATCTCCACAGGCATGCTCCCACAATAATAAGAAGACAATTTAAAAAAAAAAAAGGTAACAGGGTACCTCGAAAAACCAAGAATTACCAAGAAAGACCATGAGCACACTTACTGGGAAGGAGCTCAAATAGCTGCTTCCCTAGAACTCCCTGCCTTAAACTTCTATAATCTGTAAACTAGACACTTGGGAAGCAATGTAGGAGGACCACCTCAAATTCAAGGCCAGTCTGGGAAGATTCCAGGGTGTCCAAGACAATTTGTAAGACTGTGCCTCAAAGAAATGAAATAAATAATCTCCTTGGGCAGTGGTGGCGCACGCCTTTAATCCCAGCACTCGGGAGACAAAAGCAGGTCAACATGAGTTCGAGGCCAGCCTGGTCTACAGAGCAAGTTCCAGGACAGCCAGGACTACACAGAGAAACCCTGTCTCAGAAACCAAACCACACCAAACCAAAAAATAATCAAATCAAACCAAACCCTGAACTAAAGACTGCAGTGTAATTGCCCCAGAGAGTTGAGAAGAAAATACACAATAAAACAAATGCATGGGCACCACGACTTTTACAAACCTGAGATAAGCTGAAGAAAATAATGGCTACACCTAAAAATGGGGCTGGTAATACTGAAGGCATAGTACAGCACCATTTTACACAGAAACCACATGTAACCCATTAGTCTTGGGATGGCATGCTCTTGGTATTCACTGCTGAGTTTCTACCATAAATGCAAATGACTATCAGACCAGGAGAGTCTTTCAGAGTATATTACATGGAAGTAAAAGATTGAAAAAGAAAATATATATCTCTCCAAACTGGGTATGGTGGTGTATATCTGCAATCCCAGTTCACGGGAAGTAGACAGGAGGGTCAGGAGTTCAAAGCCAACCTTGGCTACAAAGAAAGCTTGAGCCTGAGCTACATGAAATCCTATTTCAAAATAAGCCCAAAACTAAACAAAATAGAGATATAGGAGATCCAGATGTTGAAATAGCCCCATGACTGTGATCCTCCAGAGATAAAATAAAGATAATGGATGGAATAATAGATTAATTTTTGTCAGAGCTTAAGAAGATGCCAGTCTTCCAGATACTAGCAGCCCATCAATAGCACAAACTTATTTTTTTCTTTTTGAGGCATATTGGAGGCTGGCCTGGAATTTACCATGTAGCCGAGGATACCTTCTGAGCCCGTTTGTAGCTCTCAAATGCGAGGATTCTGTCCTGCAGCACCATGCCTATCATCTCCCTTGAGGAACCTGTGTCTGCACCTGGGTATGGCTTACATGCTATAGAGAAGCCCATACCCATGTTCTAAGTCTTTCCTTCTGAGCATCTTTCTTTTCCTCTTAACTTTCATGCTTAAGGTAATATTAAAATACTTTGGGCCTGGGACATGGCCAAGCCTGACACTCATGAGAGAAGGAGAGAACCAGCTCCTCAGAGACGTCTCTGACCTCCACACATGCACCTCACCACGCATGCACATGCACACATATAAAACTTGAAATTGTTTTTTACATTTTATTAAGCCAAGTGTGGTGGTGTATTCCTTCAATGTCAGCATTGGAAGGGCAGAGGCAGGTGGGCCCCTGATTTACATAGTGAGTTCTAGGATAGTCAGTGCTAGAGAAAGAGACCCTGTCTCATAAGCAAATACATTTTAAACTCAACTGTGCTTCACAAAGAACAGTGGCATTTTAAGATGGTCTAATTGAAATAAAATCCTAAAGCATCCAGAGGGGAATAGACTAGTTACCCATGATGAATTGGGAATGGAACTGGCAACACCCAACGCTACAAGACAATATCTTCATGGTTCTTTTGAAAAAGATTTTGGTTTTTGATTATGTATATGTGTCTCTGTCTGGGTGTTTACAGAGTGTACCAGTCCCCCAAGGCCAGAAGAGAGCATCAGACCCCTGGCAGTTGTGAGTATTAGAAACTGAACTGGAGTCCTTTATAAGAGCAGTAAGTACTCTTAACCACAGAGCCAATTCCCGGGGCCCTATAACTTCAGAGCTCTTAGGGAAATTATTTTGATCCTAGAATTGTCTACCTAGCTTCCCTAACCCTCTACCTTGAAAGTAAAATGAAAAGGTCTTCACTTATTCATCATTTTAAGGTGCTTTTCTTGAGGCTTTAACAGTTATACAATTAGTCAGTGCTTAGATGTGTAAACTATGCTTGAAAGTGTTATTTGAAGATGTATTAGGATAATATAAGACTAAACCAAGCAGGAAAACCACAGAAAACAGTTTTTACAAGATGAATAAAGGCCCTCACTGCTAAGCCTGATAAACCCAATCTGATTCCTGGGAGTGGGCTAGGTAGCGGAAGGAGAGGACTGACTCCCCATGGCTGCTGCGGCAGGAACACGCTTCCCCACACACGAGAAATGAGCAAATACGTTTATAAAACTGAAGTGCATTAGGCCTGTGAGATGGCCAAGCATGATGCCCCGGGTTTGATCCCTAGGACCTACAAATCTAATATTGCTAGCTAGGGTTGGATGCAGAATTAGAGATATGAGAGAGTCAATACTGCTGTAGACTCCTGAAAGAAAGAATGAGGAGAGAGAAAGAGAGTAGCAAGAAGGATGATCTCACCCTGGACTCATGGGCTGTGATGGAGGCCCAGCTGAAAACATCACTAAGGACCTTTGAATACTGCTTTGGAAAAGGGTTACTGGAGAGACAGAAGTAGGCCTTTACTGAGCACTATAAAAGTAACTGTTTTTCTTGTTGCTGCAATAAAATATGGAATGAAACCAACTTAAGGGAGGGTGGGCTTATTTTTGGCTCACTGAGGCAGAGAGTCCATCTTGGTGGGGAAGGCATGGCAGCAAATCATGCTGCAGCTGCAGCGTGGAAGCAGAGGGAGGCAAGCACTGGTGCTAAGTTTGCTTTTTCTTTTGATTCATATGAGACCCCACCCCAAGGAGCAGGGCCGCACCCATGTAAGGGGGATCTTCCCACCTCAATGAACTAAATCTAGACATTCCCTCTCAGACAGGCCCAGAAGCTTGTCTCCTAGATGAGTCTCTTCATTTATTCATCAGCATTTTGAGAATTCCAAGGCAAAGGGTGAATAAAGTAGGAGAGGAGAGCTAGACAGAGGAAAGGCACTGTTGCACCCTTAATGCACCCACTTGCAGGAAGTGTTGAGTGAATAGATTTTGGCATCGGGCAGAGCTGAGCTGGATCTTCCCTGTCATCAGCTGTGTGATCTTGAACAACAGAACCTTCCTAGGATTTTTTTGTCTCAGCAGCTTTTTGAGCATGCATACACATGAGCACTTGCACATGCGAAAGCACACATACACCATGCGCATGATATAGTCTCACACAAAACACCTTAAGAAAGCGTTCTGAAGACCGGACGGCCTATGTAAAATGCTCAAGCTGCTGCAACTTCTGCCAGTAATGTGCCTTGGGGGTCACGGTTGATCAAATCCACTTGCAGGGACTAGGGAATAGCTCCTTGAAGAAATACTGTTTGAGCATAGTTGTAATGAACAACAAAATGTTTGCTATGGGCTGCTAAGATGCTCAGCAGATAAAGGTGCCCGATGACCTGGTATGATCCCCCAAAACACATGATGGAAGGAGAGAAATGACTCCCCAAATCTGTCCTCTGGCATCACATGCATACCATGGCATTTATGTACACACTAAAGTAAAGTGGGGTGGTGGGTGTCTAGTACTGCTGACCTAGCAGCATGAACAAATGCAAGAAAAGTGGGGACTTAAATTTGGTCCAATCAAGAGGGTACTAAAGGATGTATTAGTAAACAGAATTGCAATGGCCTGTGTAATTTATAGTTTGGAAAGGTAAATGGAACCAGGATCTTGAAGCCCGTACAACAGAATGGGATTGATTTTGTGACAGGCCAAGACAGTTCCTCCATCTTGTAATCTTTTCTGGGGCCATTTCAGGTTTGACTAAAATTTGATCAGATGTAGAATTGCACCATAAATTATCCAACCCTGCTGGGCAGTGGTGACACACGCCTTTAATCCCAGCACTTGGGAGGCAGAGACTGGCGGATTTCTGAGTTCGAGGCCAGCCTGGTCTACAGAGTGAGTTCCAGGACAGCCAGGGCTACACAGAGAAACCCTGTCCCGAAAAAACAAAAACAAAACAAAAAAACAAAAAAACAAAAAAAACCCAAAAAACAAAAACAAACAAACAAACAAACAAAAAACAAAAAAAAATTTATCCAACCCTATTCTAGAAACCAAAACTCAAGGTGCCCCAGCTAATTTACCTTAGCTTCTGCTACTCCTCCTGCTTAGGCAAACCTCCCCCTCCAGCTATTTGTCATAGCTTTTGTTTAAATGGCTCTTTGTGTAAACCTTACCCCCAGCTAAGAGCTTATCTTGTTTTACAGCTTCTGTTAAATTACCTGCTTATACAAAACTACCTCTCCTGCTGAGAGAGAAAACTGTGTGAGTCGGTCTACTCTCTCTTTCTCTCTCTCTTTCTTTCTTCTCCTTCTTCTTCCTCCATCCCTCTTCCTCTCCCTCTTTCTGTTTTCATTTTTCAAGACAGGGTTTCTCTGTGTAGCCCTGGCTGTCCTGGAACTCACTCTGTAGACCAGACTGACCTTGAACTCAGAAATCTGCCTGCCTCCACCTCCCAAGTGCTGGGATTAAAGGCGTGCACCACCACTGCCCGGCAGTATGTGTTTTCCTTTTCTGTTTTTTTTTTTTATTTATTTTTTCCTTTTTGGCATTTAAAAGACCATATATTTGCGCAGGGCTACACTTGAGTCCCTGAAAATCTGAGTGCAGTCCCAGCCTGCTGGGATAGACTTTCAGTTGGGCTATAAACTGTGTCTTGAGTAGTCTAGTCAGTCATCTCTGGTAGGCCCCCATAACAATTTCTTTTATTTTGCTGCCCTATGTCCTACTGAACAAACCTGATTAACCAAATAGTTCCAAGTATACTCATGTACTTGAAGGCTAACCAAAGTTTTGTTCCTGTTTTCACTGTTTTCCTTCATTTCCCAGCTTCCCTTGAGTGCTTTTTGCTGACTGGAAACAACCAGTAGATACTTCTTGGAGAGCTTCTGGGAAAGTTGTTTTTATAAATGAAAAGATAAATCTCCTGGTGACATTTCTTTTTATGCCAAGTGTAGGGATCCTGTGATCAGAAGCTTATGGAGCAGAGGACTCTGAGGTAGTAGAGATACTGAAGCAAATTCCTACTAGCCAAGGGTGTCAGACACCTTGGTATCTAAGAAAGGCAAAGCCCTATGCACCAGCAGCCATACTTTCTAGACTTGGGACCCAAGTCCTCCTAACTGATACAACGAGGGATATTTGGATTTTTTAGAATTAAAAAAGCTGGCCATGGTTATGCATGGTTGTAAGCTCAGAGGTCCAGGGGTAAGAGCAGGAAGACCAGGTAAAGAGTATCCTCAGCTACACAGCCAATTCAAGGCCACCTGAGGTTACATGTCTGTGTCTCAAAACATTTAATTAAAAAATAAAGTAGTGTTCTCCTTAGTTGGGTTTCACTGATTTTTGGTTTTCTGAAGTCAGAGCCCACAGTGTTACAGACTAAGACACAATCTGGTATTTGGCTGAGGTCAGCCTAGGACTGGGCAAACCTATAAATGAGCTGTTACAACTCCATACCAGGGACAGATGGGCTAAAGTTCAGTCCCATGACTCATCAAAACAGGACTGGGAAGAGTCTCTTCAATCTATTTATTGTTTGTTCTATCTGTAACCATGCTCTCTCATAAAGATTTAATGCTGTGACATTGAATCATGACCCACAGTGTCAGATTAGTGGAATGCAGTATCCATAAAGAGCCCCTAACTGGCTTTTACACACATTCAGCAGGACAGACTGGCATCTTTTGCCAAATATAAGGCAATTTTGTCTAACTTTTCTGCAGTTAGGTGGAGATTCTAAGGGCTAATTAAAGGTTGGGCCCAATGTCAGGGTTCATTCTCTTGTACTTGGATATCTTGGTGGCACACACCTTTAAATAATCTTTTGACAATATTCAGAGGAAATAATTTATTTAGCCTTCATAAATAGCAAAGCAAATTTCAAGCTTATAAAACCAGTTTGGGGTTTATATCTATAATCTTTGGACTTGGGACGCAGAAGAAGTAATCCAAATGCAAGGCCAGCCTGGGTCACACAGTTAAACTTCAGTTCAACCTGGACCGCAGAGTGAGAACCATCTCAAATCCCAACCCCAACCAAGCAACCGCAAGACTCAGGTTATAATTTCTATTTTCTTCTGGAGTAGTGCTTCTCTCTAGGCTTTGTTTAGTTTGGAATTTGATTCATTTCATCTTCTTTAAAAACCTGTAGAAAACCAAGAGCTTGGGCATGGTGATTTCATCTGGAGTGCCAGACTCAAAAGAGTTCACAAACATGCCGTGTAGCGCTCAGGGAATCCCAAGGCTGCATTGGGCAGTGCAGACCTGACCTGAGCCCTTTGTCTTCTGCCTTGCTTTGAGCCTAGTACAAAAGTGACTCATTTAGCCGGGCAGTGTGTGCACGCCTGTAATCCTAGCACTTGGGAGGCAGAGGCAGGCGGATTTCTGAGTTCCAGGCCAGCCTGATCTACAGAGTGAGTTCCAGGACAGCCAGGGCTACATAGAGAAACCCCGTCTTGAAAAACAAAACAAGAACAGTGCCTCGTTTAAATGGCACTGTTTTCTCAACATTCCCCTAAGTTCCGCAGTATCTGGCAGCCTAAGTCATTATTCCCATCCTGCCACTGTGCTGTCTGCATTTCTGTATACTGTGTGTGTGTGTGTGTGTGTGTGTGTGTGTGCGCGCGTGCGCGCGCGCGCGCCTATGGAGGCTAGAAGAGGGTGTTGTATCCCCTGGAGCTGAAGTAACAGAATTGTGAGCCCTTTCTCCCGGGTGCTGTGGACTAAACTTCAGTCCTCTGTAAGAGCAGCCAAGCGCTCTTAACCACGGAGCCATTTCTTTGGAACTAGTCCCATAAGCTTTCCACGGAAAGATATCATTTCAACAGGTACTTTAGAAAAACAAGTTTCTCAGTCAGCCTGGGAGCAGTAGTCACCCAAAGGTGCTGGCTCTTTCTAGCTGTAGTGATCCCTTGGGGGAAGAGGTTACTAATCTGTTGGCTTTATCGGTGTATCATTCCAGCTTAATGAACGGCTGGGCAAATTTGTACTTCCTCACTCTGAGCTGATTTACTTTCTCAGTCCCTTTTGGCCAAGAGCCATGAAATTCATCCCCCATAACATTATGTTGTGAGACCAGAACTGTCCTACTGAAATCCAGTCAATGGAAGGCCATGTCGACAGCTGGACTGAAGTCAAGCTTTTGTGTTCTTTTCCTTGGGGGAGGAACTGTTAATCTATGTAACAATGGCTGAACAGTAGCATTTAGGAGTTAAGATAACACACTTAACACTGCAACACAGACAAAAGTAACATGTTTGTTACAAAGTAAGCTTTGCAGTGCACTTCGGAAAGGAGGTCAAATGTATCTAAACTAAACCCAAACTGGCTGTCTTCTCTATTCTATTTTGAGGCTTCCAGAGGCAGTTATATCAAGGGAGTAGTAAGTATTATCAAGCTAGTTTTCTAAGAAATTGCCTTATTCCCTATAGAGTATTTGGTGTAAGCGCAATCACCCAGGAAGCTACTTGGTAAACTGGCTGGTCTATCACAAAATGTCTATACTAATGGACGTTGGATAGACAGTGAATACAAACTCAATAGTTGCTTTTTTTTTCCTCTCCCAAGACAGGGTTTCTCTGTTCTGACACTCTCTGTATAGATCAGGCTGGCATCCAACTCAGAGATCCACCTGCCTCTGCTTCTTAAGTGCTAGGATTAAAACTGCATTCCACCACCACTGGGCTAAGTTGTGTTGTTTACATTTAAGACAAATCGCAAACAAACTGTAGTCAGGCGTATTGTTAGACCTAAGAAGCAATTCAAGCTGTAAAGGACAATATTAAAGCTATTGGCACACATATTACCATTATTGTTTTACATAGTCTCACTGTGCAGCTCTGGCTGGCCTAGAATTCACTATGTCGACCAAGCTATCTTAGAACTTACAACGATCTCATTGCCTCTTCCTCCCCAGTGCTGCACTTAAAGGCAGGTACCATTATGCCTAGCTACAGTTTTGAAGATCTCAGTTTAATTCTTACCTGGAAAAAGGGAAACATTTCTGTTATGAGTAGATGAAATCTGGCCACATCAGGCTGTGACCCAGTCATCCTGTGCTTTATGGACATCATATAACCTTTGAGATACCGGGGCCTAAAGAGCAATAAGCTGGAATATTAGGCTTTTGCTAGGTAACAGTACCAGGCAATGACCTTCTCATTATACCTAGCAAGATGTCTTCCTATAACTTTTTCCCCCAGAGGACAAAGTATCTGGTTTTCGATTGTGAAGAGGTTTCTTGTCCTCAGCACCACTGACCAAAATTTCTCTGTTGTAGGAGGACTGCCCTATGCACTCCAGGAGCTTCCCGGTGCCGTTTGCTTCTACCACCCCCACACCCCCATACCTGACAGTGAGAAGTGCTTCCAGAGGTTGCCAGCCGGTCCTCAGAGCCAGTACCACTGCTTCAGACGATGTGCAGAAAAGTCTCCTTGGGCCTGAGGATAAGAGCAAAAGTGATTTGGGCAGTAAAGAGTTGAGTAAAACGCAATCTCTTTTCTTTTCTTTTGAAAAATTGAGATAAGGTCTTACTACATAGGCCTGGTTAGCCTGGAACTATATTTAGATCAGGGTGGCCTCCAACTTGCAGAGATCTACCTGTTCTGGGATTAAAAGTGTGTCTGTACCACCATGCCTTAATTTCTTTCTTTTTTCTTTCTTTTCTGAGTCAGGGTTTCTCTGTATAGCCCTGGCTGTCCTGGAACTCACTCTGTAGACCAGGCTGGCCTCGAACTCAGAAATCTGCCTGCCTCTGCCTCCCAGAGTCCTGGGTTACAGGTGTGTGCCACCACTGCCCGGCCGCCTTAATTTCTTAAGACAAGGTCTTATTTTGACACCTGGTCCCCCTTTATACCCAGTCTAGCCTTAAACATACATGTACTTGAAGATGACCTACAACTTTTTTTTTTCTAGACAGGGTTTCTCTGTGTAGCCCTGGAACTCACTCTGTATAGACCAGGCTGGCCTCAAACTCAGAAATCTGCTGCCTCTGCCTCCCAACTGCTGGGATTAAAGGCGTGCGTGCCCCACCACTGCCTGGCTCGACCTCCAACTTCTTATCTTCTGGTCTCCATTTCCCAACTATTGAGATTACAGGTATGTACTACCATGCCCAATTGATAGGGATTGAAGATGGGTTTTTGTGCATGTTAGGCATAAACTCTACCAACTGAGCTCCATGCCCAGACCAAGATGTGGTATCTTCAGAACATTTACCTGCAGTTATAGAGAAGTATCACCATTATTGGAAAGAAAAGTCAACATTTTTCAAGTGGAAAAATATTAGCAACTTTTTTTTGCTATTGTTATAGTTGTGTATGTATGATTTATTTAGTTTTGCTGATGCTCAGAACAGATATAGAATGGACAAACATATTTATATGTATAGTTGGGGGTAGTTTCTAGTTCATCTTTACAATTTGGACTGATTCATGATAGAGGTGGGAGGGGTAGGCACACACACACCCGATAGAGGTCTAAAGGGCATCTTTCAACTTTCCCTACCAGTGCTGGTTTTACAAACTTGTGAGTTTGCTGAGTGTGGTGGCACACACCTTCAGTCTCAGCACTTGGAAGGCTGAGGCAGGAAGATCTCTGGAAGCTGAAAGCAGCCTGATTGCCATAGTGAGTTTTAGGTCTAACAATGATGAAACAAAACAACCATGAAAAAAGAAAAAGCTAGTCAATTTCTCTGGGCCTTGATGATGGTCAGCACCAGCAGAACAGAAGCAAGTGGGATCCTCTCTTGGGGTAAAACACAATTTATTTACAAGAACAGAAAAAGTGCTGGGGAGTAGGAACATGTCACAACAGTGGGGACACTGGCAAGCTTCCAGACTTTTTTCCTTTTAAAAACATTTTCCTGCCGGGCGGTGGTGGTGCACGCCTTTAATCCCAGTACTTGGGAGGCAGAGGCAGGCGGATTTCTGAGTTCAAGGCCAGCCTGGTCTATAGAGTGAGTTCCAGGACAGCCAGGGCTACACAGAGAAACCCTGTCTCAAAAAACAAAACAAAACAAATTTTTTTTTCCTTACCTTCACTCTTGCCCCATCCCACCCCCACCCCCACATACTGTGCTGGTGTTGTGTGGCTGCATTAGCTGCCCTGGAGCTGAAGTTCCAGGCAGTTGTGAGCCACTTGATGCACTCATTCTGGGAATTGAACTCTTGTCCTTTAGAAACGCAGCAGGCCCTCTTAACTACTGAGTCATCTCTCTTGCCTCCAGCCCTTCTTGATTTCTATCTGAGAATTCTAGCATTGCCTTTCATTGACAAGGTTACTGAAACTTGGAAAGAAAGCAACTTTGTAGACAACTGTTCGTGCTAGCAAGGAACACATTTCTTTTCACCCAAAGGTCGGAAATCTCTGACAAGTATTCAAGCTATTTAATTTATATACAAAAGATGTAGGGAGACTAAACTTCTTTGATTGGTTAGTCTCCCATAGTTTCCTCCTAGCCCCTCCCAACTAAACCTCCGGGCATAAAGATTCCTTAAAATAGTTTGAGTTCAAAGATGAAAAGGCTGAAGCAAATCAAACTAATATTTCTATTTAACTAATCTAGTATGCTTTCCTATTTGTTTGTTTATTGTGGTTTTCTGAGACAGAGTTTCTCTGTGTAGCTCTGGCTGTTCTGGAACTCCATCTGTAGGCGAGGCTGGTCTTGAACTCAGAAATCCACCTGCCTCTGTAATTCCTGGAGGCTGAGGCAGGGGGATCATTTTGAGTTCAAGGCCATCTGAGTGGAGGTACAGGATGTTGGGTAAAGGAAGACAGTGGTTGCTGCTGTCTTACTTTGGGTTTTATTGCTGTGAAGAGACACCATGGCCACAACTCTTATAAAGGCAAACATTGAATTGGGGCTGGCCTACAGTTTAGAGATTTAGTCCATTATCATCATGGTGGGAAGCATGGCAGCGTGCAGGCAGACATGGTGCTGGAGAAGGAGCCGAGAGTTCTACATCTTGATCCACAGGCAGCAAAGAGAGACTGTGTGTCACACTTGAACACAGGAGTCCTCAAAGCCAATTTTCAGTGTCATACTTCCTCAAACAAGGCCTCAAACAGTGTCACTTCCTATGGCTAAGCATTCAATCACATGAGTCTATGGGGCCATATCTATTCAAACCTCTACACTGGCTTAGGATAAAAAGACTATGTGGCCTTGGGGATAGCAATAACCCAGGTACCTAAGAAAGGCATATTTCAGTTCTTAAGGAGTTAGGGTGTGTGTATGTGTGTAGCATTTAATGTTTCCTTTGTTTCCTAGATCCAGCAACCATAGTATCACAAAACAGCTTGTTTCCCTGTGTCTGGGTAGCACTTGACATTAGCAATGGGACCCTCTCTCATTCTCATCCTGTCCCATGAAAGCAGAAAGTTCACAGTGG
Source organism: Apodemus agrarius (assembly GCA_964023405.1). Lineage (NCBI taxonomy): Eukaryota > Metazoa > Chordata > Mammalia > Rodentia > Muridae > Apodemus > Apodemus agrarius. Next base: position 8,742,086 of record OZ030010.1, read on the forward strand.
CATGGCTGGACCCAAACTACTTTGTGATACTGTGGAAGCAGGATAGCACAGCCTTTCAACTGGGATTTCCAAGGGACTATGACAAAAGCAGGAGTGTGATCAGGTGCTGCTCACCTGATCTACTTCCTCATCTGTGCACCAAGACAGCCCCATTTCAATGTGATTGGGAAGACCGAAGGCCAGGACTTGCTGGGGAGGTTGCTTAGGTGGTAGGGTGCTTACCTAGCAACTACAAAAGCCCTGGATCCCATCCACTGCAATTCATAAAAAGAAATACTTAGTATGCTGGTGCAGGCCTGGACTGGGAAGCAGAAGGAGAATCATCAAATAGACGTTGAAGGTCAAGGAGTTTGAGGCTAGCTTGAGCTATAGGAAAATCTATCTCAAAACAACCAAAAGTGAAACTAAAACCACCATAAAAAAGGCAACAATGTATGGAGCCCCTGTCTCTCACCTGTAGCTCAACTCATGTTGCACAAAGGCCCTATGAGACTAGGCCCATTCATGAGGCTTGAGGGAACTGGAGTTTGGCCATCAGCTATGATGCTAATGATGGTTCTGCTGTTTACTGGGCTGAGATTTGTGTGGACCCTTTTTGGAGAGAGAGCCCGTCATCTTTCGGGGCTTCCCCAGTCTTGTAAATTTCACGAGTTTCCTGTACATCCTTAGCTTTCCGATTCTGAGGAATCTTTTACTTCTCTCCAGAACAGAATGTTTCAATTTAGAGGAAATAAATGGAAACAAAACCACAGGTGGGCTGCTTGTTAACAAAGAAAAGAGGTGTCAGGTGGTGGTGGCGGCGCATGCCTGTAATCCCAGCACTTGGGAAGCAGAGGCAGGTGGATTTCTGAGTTCCAGGCCAGCCTGGTCTACAGAGTGAGTTCCAGGACAGCCGGGCTACCTGTCTCAAAACAAACAAAAACAAAGAAAAGAGGCAAGGGAAAAATTCATCTCCTAAGTGGAGACGGGGTTTCTTTGTTTAGCCCAGGCTGGCCTCTAACTCAGAGCTCTGCCTGCCTCTGCTTTATGAATACTGGGATTAAAAGCCTGTATCATTACACCTAGCTAATAATTAGATTCTTTTTTTTTTTCTTCCGAGACAGGGTTTCTCCGTGTAGCCCTGGCTGTCCTGGAACTCACTCTGTAGACCAGGCTGGCCTCGAACTCAGAAATCCACCTGCCTCTGCCTCCCAAGTGCTGGGATTAAAGGCGTGCGCCACCACCGCCCGGCCAATTAGATTCTTTCTTTCTTTCTTTTTTTTTTTTTTTTTTGGTTTTTTGAGACAGGGTTTCTCTGTGTAGCCCTGGCTGTCCTGGAACTCACTCTGTAGACCAGGCTGGCCTCGAACTCAGAAATCCGCCTGCCTCTGCCTCCCAAGTGCTGGGATTAAAGGCGTGCGCCACCACGCCCGGCCAATTAGATTCTTAATTGGGCCTTCCTTTCCTTAAAAAGTGCTTCTCTTTTTCTTCTTTTGTTTGCTCATTAGCAACCATTCATTTATAGGATATTTAATTTAGTATAGCTAGAAAAACTTAATGTTCTAAGCCTAGGAGTTTTTGAGATAAGACCTCACTATGTATCCCTAACTAGCCTAGAAATCCCTATGTAGACTGTGCTGGCTGTGAACTCATAGAGCTTTGCCTAGCTACATGTCTCACCCTGATAGTTTCCTTTTACCCAGAAATTGGTGGGACACTCTCTAGGTAGAACCTTACAACCTAATAAAAGACAAAAAGGCAAGGTTTATGACTTGTTTATACAAGAAAACACAATTCAGATCCTATTAACATCATACAGAACTGTAAAGTATTAGAGAAGACATACCATAAGTTCTGACTCTAGAGAACCCTGACTAATACAATCTTCTAGAATGGCTATGAACAGAAAAGATACAAATGGGGATGGTGAGCAAAAAGAACCCTTATATACTGTTGGTGAGAATTCAAAATCCCTACAGCCATTTGGAAAAACAGCATGAAGGACCTAAATGAGCCAGTAATTAAATTTTCTGGGTATACATTAAAAGGAAATGAAATTACTATGCCACATAGATATCTGCACAAGTATCTTTTTTTTTCTTTTTGAGACAGTGTTCTCTGTGTAGCTTTAGCTGTCCTGAAGTCACTCTGTAGACCAGGCTGGCTTTGAACTCAAAGAGATCTGCTTGCCTCTGCCTCCTGAGTGCTGGGATTAAAGGTGTGTGCTATCACCACCAAGCTAATACTTTTTATCTTTGAGACCGGGTCTCATATAATCCACATTGGCCTTGAACTCATTAGGGTGTTGAGAGCATCTTTAGCTCCTGGTCTTCCTGCCTCTAATTCGAAAGTGTTTTGATTACAGCAGCACACTGGACAAATACAGCATCATTCATAATAGCCAAGATACAGAAATAACCTGCTTATCAATGGAGAGAAATCAAATGGGTAGAAAAGATGTAGCTGAGTGGTAGAGGATGATAGGCATAGCTCCATTGAGGTCCTGTGGTTTATCCCCAGCACACCCACAAAAAAATGTGTCTGTCTCATACAATGTCCTAGCATTCAGGAGTGAGGCAGGCGGAATTTAGCTTAAGGTTAGTCTGAGTTATACTGGGAGACTGTAGTCAGGTGTATTATATATCACACACAATGAAATGTCACCTGCAACAACATGGATGGATCAAGAGGATATTATATATTGTCAAATAAGACAGGCACAAAAAGCCAGTATCTCTTCTCACTTTAAGTGGAATCTTAACAAGTCCAATGCACTAAAGCAACAGTAAATAATGCACTAAAGCAACAGTCAATATTTTTTATCAGAGGCTGAGGGCAGAGAAAAGGGAAATGTTACTCAAAAGATACAATGTTTCACTTAGGCAGCAATGTGTTATGCAGCTAGTAGTTAATATCTTTGATACAGAATAACAGCTCCTATAGATAAGAGGAGATTTTAATTTGACATGGGGTGCATACCTCTAATAGGAGCTACTTGGGAGACTGAGGCAGGGGATCACAAGTTGTCAGTCTAATTTACATGGTAAGTCTCAGGTGAGCCTATGCCATTTAAGAAGAACCCAACTCAACAAGAAATAGCTGGGGATACAACGGCTGAATGTTTGCCTACGATAGGCAAGGATTTGGTTGGTTCAATCCTTAGTCCTGGCAAAAGGTAGTGGTGGGGCAGGAGGTGGTGGTATTTTAGCTGTCACCACAAAGAATCAAGTATGAGATGTGATTAAAGTTACTGAGTCAGATTTGTTCATTCGGGAGTGTATTCATGCACTGTAGCCCATAAACATATGCAATTTAACACTATCCCATAAATACATGATTTATCAATCTGAAAAATGGATGAGGTAGTGCAGGAGCTTGTGATTCCCAACTACTTTAAGCTCAAGAGCTGAAAAGGCCAGCCCCGACAACAGTGAGACCAAGAATCAAGAGCACTGCAATTGTACAAGTGGAGAACAAAGAGAATTGTCTAACCTTAGGATCAGCATGAGCATCTGTTACACCTGCGAGAGACGAAGCTGCAAAACCGCTGTTTAGGCAGGGTCACAAAAATAGACGTTTTTAACAGTGGATTTCTCCGTGAGTTGTGCGTGAGAATCGCTAGGTTACTAAACAAAAAACAAAAATAAGCGCACACAAAAAACCTCTCGAAGCCCAGACATCACGAAAGAGCAATTGCTTCCGAATCTATGGAGGTGGATGGAACCCACAGACATTTGTAAAGGCAGATGATTTCAAAAGGAAGCCAAGATTAGAAAACAGGCAAAACGTGTGGATTTTTGGAGAAAGAGGCAAGTAGGGAAAAGATGAAAACCCAGGCGGGATAGGGTGGCTCCTGCATGGGTAGGGACAAAAGCCAAGAGCATCGGCAAAGGATTTAAGGACTACATGTGTTTCGATGATGCGCTTTGGGTGACAGCAGAGGCCGGGCACACAGAAGACTGCATTCAAATGACGTTATTGTGCCGTTGCTCTTGTCCCACAATTGATGAAAAAAAAAAAGATAGTAACGTTTTCTCCCACGCGTCGCGCCAGTCACCTCTGGGCGGAGCGTGCGTTGAACAGTTACAGCGCGCGGCTGCCACAGGCCGCCTTCTGAGGCCCCAAAAGGGGAGACCGGCGGCCCCACCGCCAACCCTCCTCAGTTCACCGTCCCGCAGCGGTCGCTAAGGCGAAGGGGGGGAAAGGAGCGCTTAGAGACTGCTGACGTTACTGTGACGCGGCCGCTGAACTGGCGGCACGGCTTCCGGCGCCGCGCGCCCACCTCCCCTTTCCGCTTTCCCGCCCACACACCACCCGGCTCCGCCCCGCTCCCACGCACCCCCTCCTCCTGCCCCCCAGAACGGCTCAGCGCGGGGAACGGTTGCAGGTAGCCTGTGGAAAGGGCCTCCCGCGGGTTCCCCTTCCGTTCTGCCTGGCGACTTCCGCTCTCGGCCGAGCAACATGGACGCTGCAACCCTCTGGCCGGGCGGCCGCTGAACAGTCGCGGAAGCCTCCCCCCCCTGAGTGGCGGCCGGCCCGCCTCTCTACCCTCCCAACCCGCGCTCGCCTCCCTGCGGCCGGCCGGCCCGGCCCTACATGGGGGCGGGCCTCCGCAGCCTGGGCTCGGCTTCCTGTTCAGAGGCGGCCTGGCGCTAGGCGGCGGCCTCTCTGCCCGCGCCCGCCTCGGTGCGGTCACCGAGCCCGGGAGGAGGCTCCAGGGCCGCATCTCAGGCGGTTGCCCCGAGCCGGGCTGTGCGCCGCCATGGCCCCAGTGCAGCTGGAGAACCACCAGCTGATCCCTCCTGGCGGCAGCGGTGGCAGCGGTGGCGGTGGAGGCAGCAGCAGCGGCTCCGCGTCTGTCCCGGCTCCCCCGCCGCCTGGAGCCGCGGTGGCGGCGGCAGCTGCGGCTGCGGCTAGCCCCGGATACCGGCTTAGCACGCTCATCGAATTTCTACTGCACCGGGCCTACTCGGAGCTTATGGTGCTGACGGACTTGTAAGTGCTGCGAACCCATGCCTGCTTCCCGGCTCCCCACTTGCCCTTCCCGCCTTCAATAGAGGCTTATGCGTGCCCCTTACTGAGCTAGGCTGCTAAGCGTAGAATTTTGAAATTCATGGGGTTTAGGTTCTGGGGACAGGGAGGAGGTAGATATTGGGGTTCTGGTTGGCGATGAAACCACTGAGGCTGGTTAGTTTCGCGTGTTAACCCTTGCGCTGAAGATTGTCTTTGGGATTTTTGTCTTGAGTTCCCAACAGAACTGTATTAATTTTTATATGGAATCTTAAAAAAAAAAAAAACCAAATCGAAGAGTAAGCATTGAGGACTACGTAGAATTCGAACTGAACGGGATTTTCAAAGAAGGGAAATGTTTTACAGCTTTTTGACAATATGTTTTAGATGAAGGTTGCAGTTGTTTCTCTTTGAGTCTGTGTAAAATAATTACATTATGAATTCGGAGTCTGCAACACTTGAAAGCGTGCGAAGTCCTTACGGATGTAGTGAAAGTAGAATACTTTTTTCCTAATGAGCCTCCGGATTTCAGCCGGCTAGTTACCTAAGAAATGCCTTGGGGCGTGATTAGGGTGTTAATGCGTTCTGAGTACCAGCGAACTACGCTGATGGTTCCGCGTGTGAATAAAAGGTATTGGGAAATTTTGGAACTCTTTTGCATCTTCTAGCTGGGATTCATAAAAGTTTCCACCTTTTACCTATTGTTAGGTTCCGTCAGGTTTCCAGGGAAAATACATTAGTATGCAGACGCTAGGATGTATCTTGTGATACTTTGTTACTGGAGAATTAAGTATTTGTACATGACTAAAAGACTTAGGGACGGCTTCACTTACTCTTGTAAATCGTTCCCTTTCAGTTTTGATGTACTATATTTTATTGAATGAGACAAAGCGTAACCTTGTCAAAAGAGGTGGCGGTATACTATTCTTTCCCATTACTATTGAGACGGGGTTCTTCCTGTATAGTCAGGCTGGCCTCTAACCTTTGGTTCTGGCTCTGCCTCTTTCGTGTTGGGATTACAAGTATGAGCCACTACACCTGGCTAAGATTTTGTTTTTAACACACGATTCCCGCATTTACTAAACGCTAGGATTACAGGTGTGTGTGTGTGTGTGTGTGTGTGTGTGCGCGCGCGCGCGCGCGCGCGCGGGCGGGTGTGTGTGTGTGTGTGTGTGTGTGTGTGTTCCCCCTCCCCCCAACGTCTTCTGGCCGAGAGAAAATTGTCAAGTTTAGTTGTTCTTGTAGTAATGTATGTATATTGCATGTGTTCATAAGAATTCAAGAGAAAGTTTAATATATGTCCCATGCATAGCTGTGGTAAAAAGACTGTGATCGCGGCCCATGTGGTTGCTATTTTGGAAAGAGTTTGTAGAAATTTATTGAATTGTGTTCTATTTTTCTTCGGATTCAGTTTATGGAGAGGGATCTGTTTTATTCGATTTGGGTTTTTGGTTTTTTTCGAGACGGGGTTTCTCTGTATAGCCTTGGCTGTCCTGGAACTCACTCTGTAGACCATGCTGGCCTCCAACTCAGAAATCCGCCTGCCTCTGCCTCCCAGAGTGCTGGGATTACAGGCGTGCGCCACCACTGCTTGGCTTGGGATCTGTTTTGTTGATGTAGAATAATGTAGTTTTAGTCCCCCCGCCCCACCATTTGTAGGATTCCTAAACGTATCTCCAGCCCAGACCTCAGCTGAATTCCACATTCTGTGTCTGGGTACATACAACTCAATATCCTGAGTTACCCAGGAGCTGTGTTTAGTGAGATATATGAGATTTGTGGGCTCAGTGTTTGGGAAGCTAAAGCAAGAGGATCACAAGCTTTAAGCCAGAATCAAACTACAAAGTGAGACTCTATTTTCAAAAAAGATTCCACAGCCAAACATGGTGGTGCATGGCTTTAATCCCCACAGAGGCCCCAAGTACATGCCAGTCTTAAGTTTGAGGTTAGCCTGGTCTATATATAGCCAATTCTAGGACATTAAGGGCTACATGGTAAGACTCTGTCTCAGGCCAACCCCCCTCCCACCTCCGTCCAGAAAACACACACACACACACAAACTTAGAAACAACAATAAAATACACAGAAAAAGGTTTTTAGAATCATTTCTCTTAGACCATAAAATTTGTGGTCTGAACCAGGATTCCTTTGAACATGGGGGGAAAATGTTATAAATATAGTAGTGTGTATATCTGTAGCCCTAGCACTTTAGAGGTCAAGGCAGGAGCATCAGAAATTTAAGAACAGCCTGTAGGCAACATAGGAAGTTTGATGTCAGCTTGGGTTGCCTGGCATTATGTTTCAATAATAATAATAATAAAAAAATATACATTGGGTAGGGAATGTAGCTTAGTGGTAGAGCACTTGCTAGTCCTGGCTCCAGCTCTCCAGTACTACACATTAAAAAAAAAAAAAATAGACCAGCAAGCCTACACTGGAACTGCTGTGTCTACCAGGGCATGGCTATTTCGTTTTTTTTTTTACCTTTAAGGCAATAAGAACTGTGTTTTACCTACTTTACCTTTTTAATTCATATGCTAATAAGTCTCATTCTGTTCCCTTTATCAACCCTATCCTTCTAGATGTTTGTTTCTTGATGGTTCTTCACACAATTTACAATTGGATAATGCCTTTGTTCTTTTTCCAGAAATATTTGCTGTTTTCTTTCTCATTTCCTTTAGGTCTTAGCTCACATATAACATAGATCAAAGACTTTCAAATTGCCCACTTAATAATTTAGTATTCGCACTCATTCTTCTCTTTTGGTGTCCCCCCCCCCCCCAACAGTGCTTACTGCTTGAGACTTAACTGCTTGAGACATCATTAATATATTGTGCCTTCCCCATGGAATAGGAAATCTAGGAGAACAAGGATTTTGATTTGTTTTGCTTTTCCACAAGACCAGACCAGTGTCTGGTATGTACTTGGAGGCATTTATTTCGTACATGAATGAATGAATTTTCAGCTGTGTCTCTTTAAACCCTTGACAATTATGGGGAAAGCAAGTGTTATTCTTGATACTTAAAACAACACAGAACCCGACTAAGATGACATGGTTTTGTTTTTGAGACAGTCTTGCTCTTCTGTAGCTCAGGTTGACACAGAACGTTGTATCTTTTTCTGCCAGCATATTTAGGTGATTTGGCTTAGCACCAAATTTCTATTTTTTTTTTTCTTATGCCTGTTCACCTCCAACATATGCTGATACTTTCTGCCTTAACATTTTAGGGGCATATAGTCTATTTTTTGTGTTTTAACCTTTTTTGGTTTGTTTGTTTGTTTGTTTTTGAGACAGGGTTTCTCTGTGTAACCCTACCTGGCTGTCCTGGTTTGTTGACTAGGCTGAGCTCCCAACTCCGATCCTATCTGCTTCTGTCTAACAAGGGCTGGGATTAAAGGTGTGGACCACCGCACCCGGCTGCCTTTTAACCTCTTAAGATGAGAAAATGGACATAAACTTTTACTGAAGTGTGACACAAATATGCTTGCTCTGTGCCTTTTTCCTTTCATCATTTGCATCTAAGAGCTTTTTCTCCATGTGGTGGATTTTCATAAAGGAATTTAAAATAGAAGTGCAAGCATTGGGAGAAAGGGGAGGCAGGCAGCAAGTCCTGTCCTTTGTCTTAGAAATGCAGACTTTTTGGTGGGAGCTGATCCTTTAGGATCTCTGGGGGCAGGTAGGAGCTGGAAGAAAGGTTTCTGCCTTTCCTCTTCTATCCCTGAGCGATACTGTGCCCCCATCCCCCAATCCTCGCTTTTTTCTCTCTTGAGAACAAGGCTTCTCTGGGCATACTGTGAGGGGCTTTTTTCATGTAGAACTTTCCAGGGGCTGCTTTTATTTGCAGTCTTTGAGATAGTCTTACTTGTATGCCTTGGCTGGTCTCCTGGCAGTTCTCTTGTCTCAGCCTCCCAAGTGCTTGTGATCGTAGATGTATGAGGTGCCATAGCTGGTTCTTTTTTGTAGCCCTATATATAATAGGCCCTTAATTACCACTTGGCTTTGTGATATACTAGCTTTTCCAGCCTCTACTTAGTTTAAACCTTCCCCTGCCCTGGACCTCTGGCTTGTTGTTCATCAGTGTCCTAAACCCCACTTTTCCCCTCGGAATTGAACCCTGGAATGTGCTATGCAGGTGCTTTGCCACTGACCTATATCTACCCCAGCTCCCTGCCCAGGGCCTCTGTCATTCTGATCATACCTGTAGCTTCCATCCACCTCTATATCTTCCCTGAGAATAAGACAGCTTTAGTAGTTTGCCCTCCTTGTATCATTTCCTGCTTGCCACACATTGTGTGTGTGTGTGTGTGTGTGTGTGTGTGTGTGTGTGTGTGTTGGGGGGGGGAAGAACATTAAAAGCAGCTGGGTGCATTTTTCAGGATCTGATAAACCATGCTGGGCAGGTTTGACAGGTGCTCAGGCAATTGAATCTTGGACCGTGAGCTAGAAGATACTGGAATGCGGGGGTTCAGAAATCTGGAACCTTCCAAGCATTAATAGAGTAGTGTAATTTATCAAGAAGAACATTAACATAGATTGCTAGCCATCAGTACTGGAGAACTAGCAAAAAGAAATAAACACTACTGGAGCTACCAAAAAATAAGTCCTTCATCTAACCGTCATAACTGCCATAAAACCTTGATTGCACCCTTAACTTCCAGATTCGCCTACTATAACACAACATAATGGGATTATTGCAAGTGTTCACAGGTTCAGAGATGCCGACAACTAATCACTAGTTCTACAACTGTAGCCATTTGCTCTTAAAAGATACTTTTTCTGCCTCTGGTATTTATTGGAGGCACGGTCTCTTAAGTAGTTCTGGTTGTCTTGGAACTCACTATGTCGCCAGGCCGGTCTTAAACTGAAATAGATTGTCCTGCCTCTGACTCCTGAGTGCTGGGGTCAAAAAGTATGCACCACCTTACACCCCAGGACTTGAGCTTTTCAACTGTTTAAGGTTCACACAGTATCTTCTGAAGCATTTTGAATGGGAAGAAATGTTGCTTTTTCAGTTTTTACTTTTCAACCATATTGTTGCTAACTTATCAGTGCAGAGAGTTAGCAGCCACTTAAGCCTGTGGTTACTGTTTGCTCAATTTTTCTGAAACATGGAAGATAAAAAACATAGTATGAATAAAGGCCATCATCACATTTTGAGAAGGTATGCATATATTTAATCAACTTCTTTTCTTCCTCTTAGATTGCCAAGGAAATCTGATGTGGAAAGGTGAGTATGAAAACACTTAAATCTGTCTCCTTATTGATATTTTTTTACTTTGCGCATGAGTATGGTGCTATTTATTGATGATGTAGGAACCTTAGGTCCTAAGAAACTTAGGACTGTATATTTTGTTGGGAGCATCAGGGAATGCAGTTTTTGTGTTCTTGGTACTTGGATGTAGACCCTTTCTTTTTTAAACCTTTATTGATGGCTGACCAAGGTAAGTCCTTGAGAGGAATAGGAAAAAGTAACTGCATCGACTGTAATGGAAGTTGAGTTGACTGGCTTTGGGCAGTTGGCTGTTAACTTACCAGCTGCTGTAATGATGCTGTTAGATCCTTTTAGCACATGACTTCAGTCTCCTGTTGTTGCTATTTTATAGTTGAAAATTTTTGATTCAATTTAAGCGTGGGGCTTAAAATTGAACATTATTATGTTTGCATAGGTAAAAGGAACGGGATTTAAGGATATAAATTGTGATACTATAATATAAGGCTAAGTTGGTACCTATGTGCCAACCTATGTGTCTTGATTTTCATTTTTAAAAACCAAGTCACTAGGGAGGTTTGTATTACCTCTCCATTACCAACACCAAATGCCTTATTTGTAGACTTAGACAGGAATCAAAAAGAGCTGGAAGACACAATTGAAACTTAACCTGGTTTGTGACTTGACTGGTCAGTCTTAAAATAAGGAAACAAGCTAGATTTGTTCTGCCTGTTGTGGAGTAAGAACAAACACTGGACTTTTGAAGAACTGACACATGCACACTACCAGTTGAGACAGTGTGGTATCAGAAAACATCAGAGTAGTTTACAGAGAAAGGGCATCTTTCTTAAAGAGGAGCATATTTAGGGAAAAAAAAATCAGACAATTCTTGCTGCTTGTGGTAAGAGAGGGACAGCATTGGAATTCCAAGTCCTGAGGTCGGTGGTGTCCAGGTGGTGGTGTATGTTTTTTTCCCCCTCTCGTTTTTTCGAGACAGGGTTTCTCTGTATAGCCCTGGCTGTCCTGGAACTCACTCTGTAGACCAGGCTAGCCTTGAACTCCGCCTGCCTCTGCCTCCCAAGTGCTGGGATTACAGGCGTGCGCCACCACCGCCCGGCTGCTGCCTTCCCTTCTTGAGCTACAGCCTTAGCTCTCTTAGCTCTTAATGTACTTTTAACACTTGTGTCTCGGTCTTGCTTGTTTTCTTCAATAATCCTTGACAGACACTGACAAAGAGCCCTAAGTGTGCCCTTGGGTTTTTCCCTTTTGTTTCCAGTAATCATGGTGTTGACTGTTCTTAAGGAATCCTTTTTTTTTTTTAAATTGCGTGTGGTCTTATCACACTTTCAATAGCAGCTTGACTTTGACATATTCAGTCAGCAATAGACTTCAGTGAAAACTTAGGTGGGTGTCTTGCATCATAGTGATGTTATTGGCAAGATGGAGAGATGTTGGTTGGATGTGTATAGACCATTGAAAAGTCACATTAAATTAATAAATAGCTTCAATTGCACTTGGAGGTAGGTTAGTATTCTTCTGGGTCTTGTTATTAATTAGTCCTGGCATGTTGAAATTTTTTTCCAGTGTCTTAAATCATGAGATTGTCAGTTGTAGTGTTCTTGAAGTAAAAAGGTTTAGCTAATATGTAGAGGGTAGAGACTTTTTTTAATGACACTTTTAAAGCTTTATGAGATGAGAAATATTGGTGATTGCTGGGTGAAAAAAGTATAGAAATGAATACAATATAAAAATAGGTATGGACAGACCTACCTTTCACCAATCAATATACTGTCTTTAATTTGGGTAAGGTAGATTATTCAACTTTGTCATTGAAATTCATCAGAGTTGTTTGTTTGTATGTTTGTTGTGCTTTTGTAAATTGGGAAATAACCCTTGATTTTATAGAAAGGACATAGTTTCAAGCTTTGGTAAAGAATGTTTCAACTCCTCTAACCAAAATGGTAACTACCAGTAACTCCAGTTACGAAGTTTATACTTTGTAGCTAGCTCCTAACTTTGACCTACATATATGGATTGACGACATAGCCATAGGTTTAGTAGCATATTTTAGGAATCATTTAGTATAATAAAATATTAGTTTCAAGTTGTAATTCATTGTGAAAAAAATCCTATTGGATTTATTGCGCTGTGGTAAAGGCATGAGAAGGACACAAAAATGAGATGCAATTAATATTTATGTAAACATTTTAGGTTAATTTTGCTGTGCTTATAAACAAATGCCTTTTTAATTCAGATGAAACAAGTTGTTAAAAATAATGTGCTGGTACAGATGATAATTGTTTTATTTTATAGGAAAATAGAAATTGTACAGTTTGCTAGCCGGACACGTCAACTCTTCGTTCGATTATTAGCTTTAGTAAAATGGGCCAATGATGCTGGTAAAGTAGAAAAATGTGCGGTGAGTTAAACTTTTGATTTTACTTTGTATAGAATAACTTCTGAGAGTTGGACTTAACACATGCCTATGATCTTAGCAACCAGGAGTCTGTGTAATGATGGTCTATGAGGTCTAGGCTAGACTATATGGCAAGATGCTGTCTCAAAACAAATACATTTAAATGTTATATGCATAACTTAGACATTTAACTTTAATATGTTGATTTCAAAGTTATTACTGATGTCAGTTAATGTGTATCTGTGCAAGACTAGGAATTGTATATGGATACTTAACCAAAAGGAAGAGGAGGAGATACATAAAAGACTTACACGAGGAGACTTTAGATAGAACACTGGAGGAACTAAAAGAGGAGAAATGGTTAGCTTAAAATTGTATGATTCTTTAGAGCAGTGGTTCTCAACTGGTGTGTCAAGACCCCTTTGGCAAACATTTGTCTCCAAAACTACATTACAATTCATAACCAAAAATACAGTTATGAACTAGTAATGAAAATTTTATGGTTGTGGTCACTACAACATGAGGAATGGTGTTAAAGGGTCGAAGCATTAGGAAGGTTGAGAAGTACTGCTTTGGGGTTAGGAAGATTCCTGCCCCCCTTTTTTAAAAAAGATTTTTTTTTAATGTGTACAAGTACACTGTAGCTGTCTTCGGATACCTAGCAGAGGATGTCAGATCCCATTACGGATGGTTGTGAGCCACCTTGTGGTTGCTGGGAATTGCACTCAGGACCTCTGGAAGAGCAGTCAGTGCTCTTAACCACTGAGCCATCTCTCCAGCCCCAGGAAGAATCTCTTAAAGTTTGCTTATTGATTCTTGATGTCTTTGTGAGAATGGCAGAGTCTGTATTTTCTGTTTTACAGATGAGATGATTAAGTTTCTAGAAAATATGTGGCTTCTTCAAGGTCACAGAACTGATGACAGCATGTATCAGTTCAGTTGTTTGTTCATGTTCATTTACTCATGCTCCAAAACTACTGAGCTATAAGAGATAGCCGGGAGAGTCTTGAGTAAAGTGGACTTCCTGCTTTCCCAGAGACTCAGCCTTTTGACTGTTGAATTATTCTTAATTCAGAGAAGTGACTTCATTGAATTAAGTGTAACAAAGATTAATAAAAATCTATTCCTAAAAATGTTTTCGGGAGCTGGGGATGTAGTTCAATTGGCAGAGTACTTCTACAGAATGTAGGAAACCCTGGATTCCATCGATTTCCAGCACTGCATAAACCAGGCATAGTTAGGTTTGCCCTGTAATCTCAGCACTTGGGAGGTGGAAGCAGAAGGATCAGAAGTTTAAGATCATCCTCGGCTATAGTTAGTTGAAGCCAGCCTTGGCAACAGATGCCTTTTCCACACAGTAATAGTAACAGAAACCAACCAAGTTTTAACCTAAGAATGTTAAGATGATAACCTCGGGCCTTGGGTGAGAACTTGGGGAGTATGATTTGGTGTTCACCACAGCAGTGAGGAACACTAGCTCTTGTTTACTTCAATCACTCCTAAAGAGTTCATACTGTAAAGGGCAATTAAATAGTGAATGGGATCCTGAAATGAAGACAGCATGTCCCCACTTTGATTGAGGTTCCCTTTTAGGCTCAGCTCTACAAGACCAACTATATGTCTAGCTGCTGTCAATTAAATTTGTGAATGGAAAGGAAATGCATAGATATATAGCTTGACAATGATTCTCATCTTCCTTTTTTGGTTTTCATTCTATTATGTAATGACTTTTTTTTTAATGTAATGACATTTTTAAAAGGTTCCTAGTTTTCATAAATTAAAGCAGATTAACAAACTGGATCTGGCTAGATTAAATTTGAGAGTTTCAAAATTCTCTGTAGTTTATCAAGCTTCTTACATAAAAATCAGCAGGGCAATGGTGGTGCACACCTTTAATCCCAGCACTTGGGAAACAGGCAGGTGGATCTCTGTGAGTTCGAGGCCAGCTTGGTCTATAAGCTGAGTTCCAGGACAGTCAGATCTACACAGAGAAACCCTGTCTTGAAAAACTAAAGGAAAGAAAGAAAATGAACAGCTCCCTGGCTTGATGGTACCATAGTATATTTATTTTAGCACTCTGGTAATCTGAAAACGGAGAATTTTCTATTTGTAAGCTAGTGAGGGTTCTTAATCCACAAAAGTCCTATTCTACAAAGAAGTCTACAGCACAGTTGTATTTCTGACATGATTTCTCTGACATTTTCATCTTAGTTTTAGCCTGCTTTAGTCTTTGCTTAGCCTGTTTCACTACATTGCCTTATTATAACTAAAACTTTTGTGAAAGTTGCCAAACTGAAAGGAGGAAAAAGATCATAAAGTTGGGCTTTGGAAGATTCTAGAATATAGATTTGCTTTTTTGAAGCATGTCCTGTTAGTTTCTATTGTCCATTTGATACAAACTCACATAACCTGGGAGGAGAAAAACTGACTCCCCCAGTTGAATAATTGCCTTGATCAGATAGGCTTCATATGTTTGGAGCATTTTCTTGATTTCTAAGTGATATAGGGAGCTCAGTTCACTGAGGGTAATCTTCCCTGTGTAGTATAAGAAAAGTCCTAAGTCTTGCTATATAAGAAAGCTAGCTGAACATAAGCTGTGAGTGAGCCAGCAGGCAGCATGCCTTGTGTCTTCTGCTTGAGTTCTTGTCCGGCCCTCCTTTAATCATGAATTAAGATGTGGAAGTGTGAGCTGTGAAAGTCCTTTCCTCTAAGTTGCTTTTGATCAGCGGGTTTTGTCACAGCTTCAGAAAGCAAACTAGAACACAGGGGGAAATAATTTTTTATTGACATTAGTGCATACTTTTAGTTCTGGCAGCTTAGCCCTGACAGCAGTAGACCAATTTTGTCAGACCTATTTTTCTGTCTCTGAGTAAGCTAATATAACCTTCTATGTAATATTGACCAAAAGCATATTTGGCTTAGGTTGGCCTTAAACTATCAGTCCTCTTGTCTTAGTTTCTTGAGTGCTGAGATTACAGATATGTACATACCACCACCACACTCCGTTTTTAAGGTAGAGTGCTTTGTACTATATGTTAAATTTTCCTAAAGGTATGAGGTTGAGCTGGATAGATGGCTTAGTGGTTAAGAGCATTAACTGCTCTTCTGGAGGACCCAGTTTGATTCCCAGCACACACACGTGGCAGCTCGTAGCCACGCCTAACTCCAGTCCCAGGGGATCCTATGCACTCTTCTGGGTTTTTTTTTAACCTCTTTGTGCAAACTAGAACACATGGTACATAGACATACTTGCAGACAAAACACCTATGCACAAATAAATACATAATTAAGAATTTAAAAAGAAAATCCTTAAGGGAGAAAAGTCCATGAATGTGATTGGGAAGTTAAAATTTGCAAACTTTCGTACACTAAGTAATACTCAGTGTACTGTGGTTAGTGTATTTTGAGTTTGTGTCTCATTAAACCAATGCAGGCTGGATAAACTGATATCTCAGTTTATCTCTCATCCTTCCAGAAGGAGGTCTCTGATTTTCTTTTCCCTTAACTTGTTCTCAAGAACATTTTCACCTGAGTGACAAGTTACTTAAAATGCCTAAATCAGTTAAAACCAGTTCAGTTGAGACTGTTTTAGTAGTATCATGGCTATAAATAAGAAGTTAAGAGCTGGTGACATTGATAAAACATTGCATCAGTAAGGTAACATTTCAAGATATATGTTGGGTCTAAAACTAAGAAGAAAACCCATTTTCTGGTTCTGGCTTCTTTATTATAAAGCTATATTTCTTTGGAAAAAAGTCTTTACCTGTGAATCAATTTTCTCATCTCTAAGGTGATAGTAACTACCTTGTTCTGTTTTCTAGAGTTGTAGAAATAAAACAGTAAAACAGCTGTGGGACTGGAACTGTAAAAAAGACCATTGTCTATGTATGATGCCCTCTTAAATTAATTCTGGGTGACTGGTTTTAAGTTGTTCTCCAGAAACCTGTTTGAAGGACATGAAAGAAAGGAATGTTAGATATTGATGTAAAACAACTAAAGGTTTGAAGGAGGCAGTTTTCCGCCCTGTGATGACTCTACTACTGAACTGACTAGAAAACCAATAGAATTTTTGTATTGGACAGATAGTTGGCCTAGATCTCATATTGGGCAATCTGTCCTGTTTCCTGTGTTCTAGGCATGGTTCTGAAGGTTAGGTATATAATACCCTCAGAACAACTTCATTCATTAGCTTGGGAATCATCTCCATTTTACTGTTGAAAACCTGAGACATCCATGGGCAGTGGTAGCACATGCCTTTAATCCCAGCATTTGGGAGGCAGAGGTCAAGGCAGGCAGATCTCTTGATTTGAGTTCTAGGACAGCCAGGGCTGCACAGAGAAACTCTGTCTTAAGAAGAAAACCTTAGGCATAGAAAGGTCAATGTATTTGCCAAAGTGGACATGGCTAGTAAATTACAGAGTTAAAATTTAGATCAAGGCAGTCTGGAAGTCCATGATTTTAACTACTTCATTGCTATCCAACACTAGAAGTCTGTTAGAATAATTTTTACTCTTGGTATTTCATCCAATAAATAATAAGTCACCAATATTAATTTTTTTAAGGTTGCTTAATGTATTTACCTTTTGCTTTAAAGATGATCTCAAGCTTT
The DNA here is from genome assembly GCA_964023405.1 of Apodemus agrarius. Lineage (NCBI taxonomy): Eukaryota > Metazoa > Chordata > Mammalia > Rodentia > Muridae > Apodemus > Apodemus agrarius. The sequence goes on from OZ030010.1 coordinate 8,759,310, forward strand.
TTAGATCAGCAAGCCATCTTATTTGTGGATACTGCTGACCGCTTGGCCTCCTTAGCTAGAGATGCCCTGGTCCATGCACGCCTGCCTAGTTTTGCTATCCCATATGCTATCGATGTACTGACTACTGGCTCTTATCCACGGCTTCCAACCTGCATCAGGGTAAGTGTTTTGCCCCTTTACTCAGAAAAGTTAAAGGCTTTGGATTTTGATAGCAAAGGGTAGGAGAAACCTTTAAAAAAAAAAAAAAACAGCTGGGCGGTGGGATTACACTCCTGTAATCCCAGCACTCTGGAGGCAGAGGCAGGCGGATTTCTGAGTTTGAGGCCAGCCTGGTCTACAGAGTGAGTTCCAGACAGCTAGGGATATACAGAGAAACCCTGTCTCAAAAAAACCAAATAAAAAACAAACAAACAAACAACAAAAAAACCCAAAGTAGTTCATGTAGTTTCATTTTCTCTACAAGTAAAAGTGTGGTAGTTTGAAATAAATTGGGGCCAATTGAACTGGGGAATCTTTTTTTTTTCTCCTTTTTTCCTTTTTTCTCCATTTCCTTCCTTTTCCCTGTCCTTGTTGGGAGTGAGTAGATGTGAGCATGACTCCATAGCAGTGGTATTTTGGAAGTGCTTAAAAAATGTATTGTGGTACTTGAATGAGTTGTTCCTATTGTATTCTGTACATTTAGGAAACAGAGGAAGTCATCTAGTGACATTAACTTGGTCTCATAAACAGAGCACCATGAAGAACATGGTTTTAGCAATGTGACTGAGAATTAGTCACACTCAGATGTATAGTCACTATTTCTGGATGCAAACAACAGAAATGAGTGTTATTGTCTTGAGTACAGTAAGAAGTACTCAGGTGTACAGTGAGGTGCAGGTAAATATTTACATCTTTTGTATATTTTTTTAAAAAATATTTTTCTTTGTTTTTGTAGGACAAAATTATTCCTCCAGACCCAATTACCAAAATTGAGAAACAAGCCACACTTCATCAGCTTAATCAGATTCTTAGACATAGGCTTGTAACAACAGATCTTCCTCCACAGCTAGCAAATCTTACAGTGGGTATGTATCTGAGATTGTTTTTGTAAGAATATTTTCTTAAGTGACCTTTTGTGTTTTGTTCAAAGAACAAGTAAATGAAGTTTTGACTTTCTTGGTGGTTGAACCTATGATTTGCAGTTCATAATTGTTGTCTTTTCGGTACCTCAAAATAATGTGGTGGTCTTTGCCCTGGGGGGGAAATGAGTGGGATTACCTGTGACTGTCAGAGGAAAGAGGTTCCAAAGTTGAGCCTGGAGGACTTGCTCTGGTGATTATTCATAATGGAGGAAGAGTTGCCTTTGCTTTCTTAATGACCTGGACACTGGTGCCCTCAATGTTTGAACCACTGACTTGTTTCAACACCGGGCCGAAAGTTAAACGTGGAGGTTAGCCAGAAGCAAATTGTTATAAAGCAATATATACTTTTTCCTCTTCTAAAAGCAAATGGCCGTGTGAAGTTTCGAGTTGAAGGAGAATTTGAAGCAACCTTGACAGTGATGGGTGATGACCCCGAAGTCCCGTGGCGTCTTCTCAAGCTAGAAATTCTAGTTGAGGATAAGGAAACAGGAGGTAAGTCATCATAGTAATGGTTTTGGCATTCTTGTATTATTGAAGAATTCCTGTGGAAAAATATGTCTAGCATTTCTATAATTTGAAGCAAAATTTTGATAAGCATAACTGCTTACTGATGGAAGAATTTCCAGTGCTTAATCTATAGTTTTCTCAAAATAATCTGTTACTCCTTTTTTTAAAATTTAAATTTATTTTTAGTGTACACTTTCAGTTAATGCTACAATGCTGACTTTTTTTTTTCTTTTTTCTTTTTTTGGTTTTTTCGAGACAGGGTTTCTCTGTGTAGCCCTGGCTGTCCTGGAACACACTCTGTAGACCAGGCTGGCTTCAAACTCAGAAATCCACCTGCCTCTGCCTCCCAAGTGCTGGGATTACAGGCGTGCGCCACCACGCCCAGCTAATGCTGACTTTTCTAATAAACTCCCTTCTTTTCTTCTGCCAATGGAAGATGGACGAGCTTTGGTTCATAGCATGCAAATCAACTTTATCCATCAGCTGGTCCAGTCTAGGCTCTTTGCTGATGAGAAACCTCTTCAGGACATGTACAACTGCCTACGTATCCTTCTGATATTTGAGAATGTACTGTAAGGATTTTGTGTCTCCTTCTTCTACATTTTCTGTTTATCCTTTGTGTAGTAGTCTGGCCTCTCCTTCCCACGTCCTACCCTTTTCGGGTTTAAATATACATAGAGCCTGTCATTGTGTAAACATTATTGGTATATCTATACAATTTCAAATTTTACCACTGCTTTGTAGGCAACTCCTAAAGTGATTACTTAGAAATAGCACTGTTTGCTCAGCAAGATATAGTACATGCCTGTAACCCAGCCCCTGAGAGGAGAGGACACAGGATGTTGACTTTGAGGCCATCCTGCACTATGTAGCTAGTTCAAAGTCAGTCTGTTGTACATAATGAGAACCTGTCTCAACAGAAGGTACCATTTTGATCTGGAAATGTATTATTTGCTCAATTTGTATTTTCTAAACAATGATCAAATAAGGGGCAAACCTAGACGATAGTTTTGTTTATTTAGGCCAAAATTATTAGCCCCTTTTCTAAAATTATGCCACATATTCTACTACTACTTATGATGAGTAATTTGAGAATATAATTCAGAAAATCACAAATTCTGTCATATTTAGGAGGGGTCATTAGACAAAGATGATTCTAGGAAACTTCTCCATAGCCAGCTTTTTCAGGATAGATTCCTTGTTAGATAAAGTTTACCTGTGCTTATTAGCTGCTTGAGTAACATTGTATTTAATTCTTAACAAGATAAATCAGATTGTTTCTGCTTATCACTTCAATTAGAAGTATTACATTCCCAGACACTAATGTTGATCCGAGAGAGGTGGGGAGACCTTGTACAGGTGGAAAGATATCATGCTGGAAAGTGCCTCTCCCTCTCAGTTTGGAAGTAAGTAAAATTGGTTCTGGTAGGTCATTGTGATAAGTGAATCCTGTCTTTTTGGTTTCTTTCCCTTGCACAACTGATTTATTACATATGAATAGCTATGTGCCCATAGTAATGTGCTTTAAATTAGTAAAGTCTCAGTATCATGTAGACTACCTGAGACATCCATTACCTTACTGTGGGCTCATGCCAGATTATTCTAAAAGTATGAGATAAGATTGGGTTTTTGGGTGATGCTGGTGATCAATCCAGGGCCTTCTGCATGCAAGGTTAGCACTCTGCCCTAGTCCCCAAAGGTTAGAGTGTTGAGTAGCACTTTTTAAAATGTACTTGCTCATCACAGTTTCCTATTTTAAATTGTAACTTTGAAAACTGATTTGGAGAAAATTGCTGTGAGGCTATTTATCGTCTTTAATTCCTGTTTGAAATTGACTATGTTCTGTTTTTCTGTGGATAAATCAACGGCAAATACCTACAAGACAGTTTCTGCTTCCAGGTTTTTTTTCTTCTTTCTTTTTTGTGAGTGCATGTATTTTATTTTTAAATTCAGTATCTATTTCTAAAATGTAGTAGAGCAAATGCTAAATTGGATTATGGAATGTCTTCTCAGTATTAATGTTTTCCCTCCACAAACACAGAGGGCCTGCTCTGTTCAAGGTCTGACTCAGTAGCATAATGCATGTTTCTATTTGACTGTAAACGATAAAAAGCTGTGTTTATATGTCATTCTCCCCCTGCCCCTTTCAGTCAACAGGTTCTAGGGAGAAAAACAGGCACAGCATCTGTTCACAAAGTTACAATTAAAATCGATGAGAATGATGTCTCCAAGCCTTTACAGATTTTTCATGATCCTCCTTTGCCAGCTTCTGATTCTAAATTAGTAGAAAGAGCCATGAAGGTAAAGGGTTCTCAGTGTATTTTAATATTGATTTGATTAAATAAATATAATTTAGCACATATAAAACTTTTAGCAAAAATTCAAGATAGTAATTTCTAAAACCCTGTGTGAATCTTGTTTTAGGTCAGTGTTAAACTTCTGTATTTGGTTTTGGTCTTTTAAACATCTGATGAAAATTGACATAAATCTTACTATCTTTTTTCAGTTTTAGTTCATAGGAGCATGCTGCGGGTTACATCTTAGCATACACTTTTATGCTGAATTATGCCCCAACACTAGTTTAAGTTTCATAGTTTAAATCAGACTATTTTGTTTATAAGGTCTGGCACCTGAGAACTGTGATTACTGATATATATATATATATATATATATAAACTCTAGATTTACATTTATCAAAAATACTTTGTTGTTTTGAGGCAGGGTCTCACAGTGTAGCCATGGCTCTCCTGGAACTTGCTGTGGAGACTAGGATGGCCTCAACTCATGTAGATGAAGCTGCCTGCCTCTGCCTCCCAAGTATAAGGAAGGACCGACCTCTCATGTCACCCAGCTGGCCTCAATGTTGTTATGTATCTGAGAATGACCTTGAATTTCTAATCCTCCTGCATGTACCTCCTGAGTGCTGGGATTATAGTCATGGGCCACCACACACAGTTTTCAATGTACTGGGGAATCAAATCCATAGCTTCCTGCATTCTGAGCATTCAACCAACTGAACTTCACTAGTCTCCTACACCTAGCAAAAACAAATTTTGGTTTGGAAGCTTCCAATATAATTAAATACTAGTTATATATAATTAAAATAATTAAAAGCTCAATCATTAAGTTATATTTTTACTTTATCTAAATTTGCTTATACTGGATAATCTCCAATACTGAAAAGAAGTATCTTAAGGCATAGTTGTGGTCATTCACACATTTACAGTCAAAATATTTTAATTGTATATTGGATTTTATTGTTGCTGTTTATGCAGATTGACCACTTATCAATAGAAAAGCTCCTGATTGACAGTGTACACGCAAGAGCCCACCAGAAGCTGCAGGAACTGAAGGCCATTCTTAGAAGCTTCAATTCTAACGAAAACTGTAGGTGTTTTCAATCGATTCTTTTATTTAAGGGTTTTTCTCATATGGCTTTCTCCTGATGTATGGTTTTATTGAGGATGCTGGACATTTTGTTGCATTTAACCTAAAATCTACCAAATTTGTCCTAATTTTCTCTCTTATTTAGTTTAATTTTTGAACTATTTGCATGTTGTCTCCTAAAAAATTTATACTTACCGAAATAAACATTTTAACATGACTCGTAATTTAGTGTTTCTTTTGACAAAGCAGTAATGCAAATGCTTTTATAATATAGTTATAAAATATAGCTGAGTAACGCAGAATTCATTTCTTCAGTTTTAGAAAAACTGTAAATGCGTTATAGCAGCGTTAAGAAATGCAGATGTAAAGAGTAAGTCTCTCGTAAGTCATATAAGACATGTAAGTCTTCCAAGTATAATTATTAGTCTTATTATGAACTTTAGAAAGCAAGCTCTATTATTTCATGTCCTTCTCTATTTACTATCCTTACCTCCATGCCATCCTTTTTTTCCTGGACACAGGGTATCACTATATAACCCAGGCTGGCTTCAAACTTGTGGTCCTGCTACTTCAGTTCCTCATTGCCCAAGATAACAGGCATGGGCCAGTGTATCCAGATCCATCAATTAGTTTTAACCATTGCTCTGCGTTCTAAGTTCATAGTGTAGTGGAAGTAGAAACTAGTAGTAGGGAATGTATAGAGCCTAGATCACTCCATTACACTTCCAGAAAAGTGACTTCTTAGGTATGTACTAGTAATTGTAGATTAAAGTCATTTTGATTAAAAAGATAAAGCTCTGCTTATAGCAAAGATAATTTAAAAAAAACGGACAGTATATATTGAAGAATGTTGTTCTGTTGAATAACTAGTTAGATATACTAATAACAATGTATTGTGTATTTTAAAGTAGCTACAAATGAAGTTTTTGATTGCTCTCATCAAAGGTGATGATATACTAACTACTGACTTGATCATTGCACAATTTTTAAGTTACTGTAATATCACATAAATATAACTTTTGTCAGCAAAATATTCATTCAATGAAAATTAAAGAATAGATGTAAAAAGTAGGACTAACAAGCCACAGTATTAATGCATGAACATATATTAAAGTTTTTCTTTAAATTAGTATGCAAAACAATAGGTCTCTTTATTTTTTAAAGATTTATTTATTTTTATTTTTATGTGTATGGGTGTTTCCCTTGCATGTATGTCTGATGCCCTCAGAGGCCAGAAGAGAATGTTGAATTCCCTAGAGCTGGAGTTTCATACTATTGTTAACTGCTGTGTAGGTATTGGGTCTACTGGAGGGGACTAGTCAATGCTCTTAACACCTGAGCTACCTCTTCAGCTCCCTCTGTCCCTTCCTTCACCAGCTTTGTAGATGAGACTGGCTGTGAACTTGCAGCAGTCCTGGGTCAGTGCCTTCTCTCCTCAAGTGTTATAACATAATGCACCCTTTGGATCCATATGATTTCATTGTGACATTTTCAAATGTGTGTGCTGTGCTTTCCTCAGAGTCACTCCCACTATTACTATCTCTTGTCCTCTTTTCCCCCCTCTCTGATGGCTTCTCTTCTCCTCTCAAATAGCCCGTCTTCTGCTTCCATGTCTTGTATATATTGTTAAATATCTCCTTTCATGTTTTCTATATATTAAATTTGGGTTATTCATATCAAAGAAAACATACTTGTCTTTCTGAGTCTGGCTTATTTTGTTTAACATGATGTTCTCCAGTTTCATCCATTTTTCTGAAAATGCCATAGTTTTGTTCTTTATAGCTGAATGAAATTTCATTGCATATATATTCCACATACTAAAATACATTCATCTGATGATGGGCATCTAGGTTGATTTTCAATCCGGCATAGTGAATAGTGCTGTAATAAATGTGATGTGCATGTGTGTGGGGCAAGCCGACATAGGCTCCTACCTAGGACTGATGTAGTTGCTCATGCGATACTTTTAGTTGTTTTTTTTCCTTCTTTTTTATTGGATATATTCTTTGTTTACATTTCAAATGTTATCCCCTTTCCTGGTCCCCCCCCCCCCATAGCCCCTATCCCATCCTCTCACCTCCCTACTTTTAGTTTTTTTAAGGAAGCTAAATACTGATTTCTCAAGTAGATGTCCGAATTTACAGTCCCATCATTGCCAACATGTTTTGTTTGATTGCTTTGTAGTAAACTTTCTAGTTATATTGAAATGGAATCTCAGTGTCTTTGCATTTATTAAGAGTCAAGGATATTGAACATTTCACATTTTCATTGGCCCTTGCTTCTTTTGAAAACTGTCCAGTTAATTCACTCATTTATCATTTGGATGGTTTTTCTGTATTTAATTTTTTGAGTTTTTATAGATTCTAGATACTAATTTCCATATATAGCTGGCAACGGTTTTCATTTTTTACAGACTTGTCGGTACCCCTTCCCAGTCCACCCTTCCACAGTTCCTCATCCCATCCCCCCCAACCCCTAGTCTCCAAGAGGATGCCCTCCAATCCCCACCAGGCCTCCCCACTCCCTGGAGCCTCAAGTATCTCAAGGGTTAGGCATGCTTTCTCTCACTGAGGCTAGACCAGGCAGTCCTCTGCTATATGTGTGTTGGGGGCCTCAGATCAGCTAGTGCATGCTGCCTGGTTGGTGGCTCAGTGTCTGAGAGATTTTATTCTATTGTCTTATCTCTTTACATGGTAATTGTTTATTGTGTATGGAAGCCTTTTAATTCCACACACAATCCTATTTGTCAATTCTTGCTATTTCCTAATCTGCTGGAGTCCTTTGTGTAATAAAATATTTTTTCTGTATTTTATTTTTTCAGTTTCAATTGTTCGGTTTTTTTAAGTTTTAGTTTTTAAAACATTTGAACTGAAATCTTAAAGACCTGATATGGAGATCTAGTTTCATTCTTTTATACACAGATGTTAAATTTTTCCAGCACCATTTTGTTGATGTCCCCCCAGTCCTCATATGTGCTTTTGGTTTATTTCTGGGGTTTATATTTTATTCCATTGGTCTACAGGTCTGTTTTGTGACAATACCATGCCTTTTTTTAAAATACAGAAATACTACAGTTTAGTTGTATAAGGCCTTATGCCTCCAACCTTAATTGTGTGATGGGGGTGCAGGCTGTGGGACAGTTTGGCCCTTGTTCTTTAGGAATGCTGATTTACTGTAGGATTTTGTTGTTGTTGTTTTGTTTTGTTTGTTTTTGTTTTTGTTTCTTTTAGATAGGGTTTCTGTATACCCTCCTCTGCTGTCCTGGAACTTGCTCTGTGGACCAGGTTGACCTCTAATTCAGAGATCTGCTTGTCTCTGCCTCTCAAGTACTGGGTGTGTGCCACTACCTTTAGTTACTGAGTCAAGATCTCTCACTGACAGATACAGACTACAGTGAACCCCAGGGATCTTCCTGCACCAACTACAACTACAAATGGCATTGCCCTCATACCCATCTTCTTTTGGAAGTCAGACTCTGGTCCGTGTGTGTGTGTGTGTGTGTGTGTGTGTGTGTGTGTGTGTGTATTTGGTTTTTTTTTTGAGACAGGGTTTCTCTGTGTAGCCCTGGCTGTTCTAGAACTCACTCTGTAGACCAGGCCGGCCTCGAACTCAGAAATTTGCCTGCCTCTGCCTCCCAAGTGCTGGGATTATTGTCCTTGTATTTCTAAGACAGGTACTTTACCAATTAAGCTGTTTCTTTCTACTCTCCATCTATTGTGTTTTTGTTTTTTGTTTGTTTGTTTGTTTTTTGTTTTTGATATGGGGCCTCTGTAATCCTAGTTGGTCGTATTTGCTATGTATTTCAGACTAGCCTTGAACTTGAAGTTCTTTTGTCTTAGCCTTCTGAGTGCTAGGATCAGAAGCATGAGTCACTATGTCTGCTTCAACATTGATCTTGCAGTACAGGATTGATTTGACTGTTTGCTTCTGAATAGATTTTATGATTATTTATTATAATTCTGTGAAGAATGATGTTCTAATTTTTAGTGAGATCACATTGAAACTAGATCATTTTCAGTAATATAACCACCTTCCAGAATTAGTCCTACTGATGGTATCTGAGCATGATATTCCACCTTTTAGTGTATAGGTAGAGTGATGGATAGATACAGCACAGACTTTGTTGTAATGTACTATGTATGTGTAGTCTAAGCTGGTCTTGATTTTGTAGCAATCCTCCTGCTTCAGCTTTAAAGTCATAAGGTCTGGGATCACACTCAGGGTTTATGTGCTAGGTGGCAAACACTACCTGTTTAGCTACAGCTCCTCTCCAGGGCTTTTCTTTTGAAGAGATGTTGAGCTTTGTTGGAGGCCTGTTGTATCTATTGAGAAGATCATATGATTTCTGTTGTTAGTCTGTATTATATTGAATAATTTGCATTTGTTGAACTGTATTTGTACTTCTGAGATAAGAACAATTTGACTAACTTGAACCTGGAGCATTATCTTTTTTTTCTTTTTCTTTTAAAAGTTAATCTTTTATTTTTGAACTTGGACAGGGTTAATCCATTCAACTATAAAAACAGCATTTCCCCTGAGACCCAGTCTGGAGGCACAATTCTCAGAAAAGATTTAAAACATGTCTGTCTGCCTAAGGACTGTACAAAAACATGACACTCCAGTGTTGTAGAAGAAAATATCTCTATAATTTTAGTCCATAACAAGCAGCTTCATGAGTTGGATGATTTAGAAAGATGAATGCTTTAGAAAATGTTAACTCTGGTGTGCAGTGGTGGAATCTACCTTATCTACCTTTTATCCAGCGCTTGGGAGGCAGAGTTCAGGGCCAGGCTGCTTTACAGAGCAAGTTCCAGAACAGCCAGGGCTACATAGAGAAAAACCCTGTCTTGGACTAACCAAGTAAATAAACAAATCTCTCCTCATTTCAAAATGAAACAAAATAATAGTACCATTTCTTCCTCTTGGCTCAGCTTCTTCCATTTCTTGGAAGAAAGACCCAAGAATAGGATGAAAAACAATTGTTTTTCTGCCTGTCTACAAAAACTTATACCAATTCCCCAGGAAACAGATCCCTAATTTCTGAGCTGGATTTCTAGAAACTTGGAAACTCCCTTCAAGCTATCAACAGAGGGAGGGCCTGAGGGTTCTTTGAAAGAGGTTTTTTGAAGATAAACATTTTAGATAACCTTATAACCTATAGGTTAACTTAAAATCTTTCAGGTAAAATTAAATAGCCACAGACACTATACTGATCTGGCCAAAAAGGTACAGGATCCTTACCTTTTAACTGATCTCATGTGTCTTGCAAGATATAGCTATATTGGGTCAGGCCATCTGTGTTGGTTAGAGCTACACCCTACATTGCCTGGAGGGCTCAAGTACAGAGACTGAAAGATGAGTAGGTTGCTTAGAGCTGTCATCCTGTAGCCTGATTCCTGGCTGTTTTATAGATGCTTTCTCCATATAGACAGGTATTTCAGAACAGAGACTTCATAACTGAGAAACGCTTCCTAGTAGCTGTTCAAAACCACTGCCTGATACAGGCTACTCTGTATATCAGGGGGTTAAATTCCTGTGAGGTGATAGGCTTCTTGTCAAACCTCAGCAGCAGCTTATGGGCTTTAGCAAGAGGAGGTCTATCTATAGCTAAAGAATTATCTGTATACCAACTTGGAGAAGAATAAACCATCTGTCGATTGTGGCGACATTTCTTTCTTTCTTTTTTTTTTTTTTTGGCTTTTCGAGACAGGGTTTCTCTGTGTAGTTCGGCTGTCCTGGAACTCACTATGTAGACCAGGCTGGCCTCGAACTCAGAAATCCGCCTGCTTTTGCCTCCCAAGTGCTGGGATTAAAGGCGTGTGCCACCACCGCCTGCTGTGGCGACATTTCTTATTGGTGGCATTGGTAAACACCCTTCCACCTGCCAGCATTAGAACTCCAGAGCAGCAGATAAGGTTTTGAAAAAGAAGAAAAACCAAAAAACTATAAAAAGGTTCTGATTTAAACAGGGCAGAACTGTTTGAACTGCCTGAACTGTTCCCAACTCCTTGCTTTATAGGAGTTGACTTGAGCCCAGGCAACAAGGGCAGTGTCAAAAAGGAGTATGTTCTTTGGCCCAGGAAAACACATCTCCATGGCTAGGATAAACAAAACCACCTCTTTGTTGACAGCTCCCTATAAAGTTTTTCAAATTCTGCTGAGGTGGAACTTGTCTCTGGATGCAAAAGCAGAGCCTGTGCACTTGAGCATGTTCTTAGTTAGGTCATGAGTGGCACCTTGTTCCAGACTGATCTTCACATTTCATATGTCACACATTTGGGACTTGGTATGGGAGTAGATAAACCTGTATTCTTTTTTCCATAACAAATCCCCTTAGCTTTATACAATAGGTTTTTCCAAATATTGTTGAGGTATTTCTTATAGCTTTCACCAAAAATGGGGAAAGCTGTAGTAGTATTGGTCTTTCAAATTCAGACTAGCTAGCTGCTTGAGGCTTGAGGATGGATGGTTAGGGAGGTGTTCTGGGTCCTGTTGTCAGGACTGATTACTGCACTTCTATGGCCTTCATCAATGATCACCACGCTGGTCCCCTTGTTGTGACCTCGGGGCTGTAGGTGGGTCAATTTCTGGTTATACTTGGAGTGAAATAGAGAATCTTATCACTGAAGATCCTGGCATCACATATAATCTTTTGTGTTGCTGAATTTGACTTTGTAAGTACTTCATTGAGAATTTTCGTATTCAGGCTCATCAGAAAAATTGGTGTGTTCATCCTTGTTTGATCTTGGTATCAGGGTAATCGTGATTTCATGTAATGAGTCTGGTAATATCTCCCCCTTCTATGGAATAGTTTGAAGAGTGTTTGTGCTCCAGTATAATTTGACAGTGATTTATCCATTTGTTCCTGATCTTTTTTTTTGTTTGTTTTGTTTGGTTTTTTTTGTTGTTTGGATTTTTTTTTTTTTCCGAGAGACAGGGTTTCTCTGTATATCCCTGGCTGGTTCCTGATCTTTTTTAGCTAAGGAACTTTATTCTTGGGTCTCATTGCTCTTTATAGATCTGTTTAAATGTGTTCTATTCTATTGGTTTTAATTTTATAGTCCATATCTAGGAACTTTCTTCTTGGTGGGCCGTTTTTTCTTTGTTTTATGAATATAGGTTTTCAAAGTATGTCCTAATTTGCCTATGGATTTCATTGGTATTTATTATATTTTCTTTTGTCCATATCTAATTTTATTGATTTGCTGCTGCTTTTATTAACAGTATTTGTCTTGAAAAACCAACTATTTGTTTCAATGAGTCTTTAGATATATATTTTTTTTCATTTCCATCTTACTATTTTCTGCCCTGATCTTGATTAGTCTGTTGCAAAAGCATTTGTTGTTGTACTTTTGTTCTCTGGAAATTTGCCATTTAGTACTGGACTATATTTTTCTTTTTTTCTATTAAGACAGGGTTTCTCTGTGTAATCCTGGCTGTCCTGGAACTAGCTCTGTAGACCAGGTTGGTGTAGAATTCACAAAGATCTGCCTGCTTCTGCTTCCTGAGTGCTGGGATTAAAGGGGTGTGCCACTACTGCCTGGCTTGGTTATTCTTTTTTTTTTAAGTTAAATTTTTTTTTTTACTTATTTAGTTTACAACCCCATATCAGCCCTTCCTCTCCTCCCAGTACCTTCTCATGGATGTTCTCCAACCCCCATGCCTTCATCCCCCTCATCCCCATTCCCATTTAAGAATGCGCGCGCGCGCGCACGCGCACACACACACACACACACACACACACACACACACACACACGGTTTTTATTCATGTGCATGGTGTGGGAGGCATGAATGACAGCATATTTGTGGAGGTCAGGTGAGAACTTAAGTCAGTTTTCTTCTACCCTCTGAGTCCTAGGGATTGGGACTCAGGCCCTCAGTCTTTACCTGCAGAGTCATCTCACTAGCCCTGTCATAACATTGCAATGTGCATTTCTTATTTCATGTTTTTGATAATATTGGAATTTGGTACTTACATCTGTCTTATGTGAATGCTAGATAAAACAAACTATAGTGCTTTTCTTGTGTTCAGAGTTGGTTGTAAAGCATTGGAATGACTTGCAACATTAATAATGCATTTGGAACTGTATGATAGGGATTTAAGGGTTACAAAGGAAAGGCTTGGCCATCATCTTCATTCCATGCATTCTTTGTTGTCATGCTGATCTATTTTCTTTGATATCTGATAGAATTTCTTTATCCTTGTCTTCCATCTCTGGTATTGTTTTCTGCTTGATTTAGTCTATTGTTTTATTTAGTTATCTATGAATCTTTCCTGTTCATGTTTACCACGCGTGTGCCTGATATTCGCAGGTGTCATATGAAGGCATTGGATCCTGTAATGCTGGAGTTAGAGACTAGGTGTAAGCCACATGTGGGTATTAGCAATTGAACTGGTTCCTCTATAAAAAGCAACAGGTGCCCTTAACCACTGGGTCATCTCCAGCTTCTTGATTTCAGTGTATTAGTGAAACTTTCCACCGTGGTTTTCATTTGATTTATTTAGTTTTTCATTACTTGCTCTTCTATCTCCCCGTCCCCAATATCAAAATCTCTTTCTTTGCTGAACTTCTTATCAGTGTTGTTAATTTCATGTCTATATTTCAGGGCTTTGAAATCTGGATCCATAATTGACTTTCTTTCTTAATTTATCTGTTTGTTATTTTTCTGAAAATATTTTTACTGGCAGAAATCCTTTCTCCAGTATTGGAACTACCTTTGTATCGCTGGATTTGTTGATTGAGGAATTAGGATCTTTTGTATATGCTATGGTGCCTTGTTTTTTTCATGGTTCTTGATGCACCTGTCTAGATGAGATATCTCTTCCTGTTTTAACGGGGGATTTTTTATTGAGAAATTTTTTTCTTGAGGGGTCAACCTTCACTATCATTCAGAGAGGAGAAAAATGAGGTGCTATAACAATAAATCAAACCTGATATGGGAATATACTTAAAATCATTCAATGCTAACTTGTATAATTCCTATGACCACAGAACAGAAAATAGCTAAAAAAGAGCCGAATAAGTTTTTGCCTTAAATTTTATTTAGGATAAAAGTAAAAGTAGTAAATGAACAAAGTAAAGGTCAAAAGAAAGCAGAGCCAAAATGAAAAGAAAAAGAAGAAAAATAAATGTTAGGAAGACAAAAAAGAACAATAGGGTTAAAGTATTGCATATTAAAGAAAAATGCATAAACAAAATTAGATAAATGTATGAAGAATAAAAAAGCAGAACAAAAGTTTTCCTGGGAGGAAAAAGCTACCATTTTGTAGCCTTTTAAATCTGTACTATGGCTATATTTTTGTGATTTTTTTTTTTTCTGTAATGAGAGCAACTAAAGCTTACCTGTTTTTTGTTTGTTTGTTTTATTAAAAAGACTCAGCGGGGCAGTTTACACTTAAAATGCCAGCACTCAAGAGGCTGAGGCTGGCGGATCTGGAGTTGAAGGCCAGCCTGGACTACATAGTGAGCTCAAGGTCATCTGAGCTACATAGCAAACCCTGTTTAACCCCCCACCCCGTACTAAAGTAAAAATAATACTGAGATTGTAATAACATGAAACAGGTAGTAAAGAGGCTAAATGTCAGTACTTTTGTGTACTCCACGCAGGAAGGGTACCCAATTGAAGTTGGAGTCTCTTCTTTTTCCTATCGTTTAGGAGGGCGCTGAGCCTGGACCAGTCAAGTGTCAGATGTCCGACAGAGCTGTCTTCATTTTAGGAGCTTCCCTTCTTTGCATACCAGAAACCTCTGCCGGCCCCTCTTAGATTTGCAGCCTGTGGGCTATGCAGGTAGTCCCATACTCCAGAGACTCCCCAGTTGAATGCATTGGGGGGAGTCAAGAAAGCAGAGCACTGACATCTGTATTGGAAGACTATGTGTCTCAGTGCTTGAGTACAGCATTAACACCCTTCGGGAGGGAGCAGGCTGCAGAAGTTGAGAGAACTCCACTGGACCTGAGCTTCAGAGTTCTCAGTTCCACCAGCAGAAAACCTTGCAGCTGATAGGTGGCTCCAGAGGTTGGGCTGCCTGCTGACCTTGGGCTCATGGGCAGTCAGACTCTGCATCTCTCCTCAGATGAATGGGGTCCATTCTTATCATGGACCACCAGACCTGTCAACGCCCAAGCTTCCTGCTGCCTGAACTCGGCATGTCCACATCTGGTTCTCCTACTGTTCACAACTGCCCTTCACTGCAGTCTTCTACCTAGGAGTTGTGGCGTGTTGTCCCCCCAGGTCCCTTAACTTGTGATTGTTCCAGAATAGTTTGTGCTTTATCTAGTAGTCCTTTTCTCAGTGGCACTTAATCAAGACATGAGTGAGAAAATGGATCTCCATCTCCACTACCGACTTATCACACAGATGGAGTCATTCACTTACCAAATCCCCAGCTAAAAATGTGGGTAGAATCTCCAGTCACTCTTTCAGGGCTTCCTGGCCTAACTTTTTTTTTTTTTTTGGATGAGGCTTCTGTGTTGGGTCTTGTCCCCATTCAGTCTCTCCCCATCAGGGAGTCCTAACATTTCTCAGAACTAGGGAAAGGGAAGCTTAGCAAAAAAAAAAAAAAAAAAAAATGTGGGCCTTAGGGAAGAAATACCAGGCAGTCAAGAACTGGGGTGCATGTGTTGGTTAAATGTTTTTTTTTCCCTGCATGTATATGTGTGTGTGTGTTAATTGTCTGTGTTCACTAATATTAATTATAAGAAGCTAACCACTTTCATCTTTCAAAATAAAAGTAGTGATTAGAAAGTATAATTGATACTCATGGGAACTAGAAAGGGCAGTAAATTCCCCATCCTTTTTCTTAGCAATATTGTTGAAATATTCATGTACACTTGATGGGACTTTTAGTATATTTAGAATATTTTAGTCATCCCCCAAAGAACCTTTATACCTACTAGGGGTCATTCGGTATTTACTTCTAACTCTTGCCAGCTACTCATTCACTCTATATGTTTATCTGTATAAACATTTCATATAAATGAATCATATCATGAGTGTTCTTTTGCATATTGTTTTTGAGGTCTAACCATGTTATAGCATGTTTTTAAATTATTGTTATAAATGCCATATATTATCAGTTCATTGATAAACATTGTAGTTATTTTTAATTTTCAACTATTGTGAATATAGCTGTGAACATTTGTCCAAGTTTTCATGTGGACATACACTTGTATATATGCCTGTGAATATAATGCCTGGGTGATCTGGCCACTCTTGTTTAACCTTTTCACATACTGAACAATGCTTCATATCCTCACCAACGGTGTGTAAGGGTTCTGCCTTCACCATATTCTCACCAATGCTGGTTATTTATGTTTCTAGCTATCCTAGCAAGTGTGACATTTCATTATAGTTTGTACTATGTTGAGCATCTTTTCATATATTTTCAGCAAAATTGTCTGTTCAGATCCTTTGTTCATTTTATAATTGCATTTATCTTTTCTTATTATTGAATTTGAGTTTCTTTTTATATTTTGGATATAAGTCTCTTTTTATACATTATGATTTTTTTCCCATGCTTGTTAACTTTTTTTATGGTATTTCTACTACTGATTTCCTCCCTGCATTCCTCACTTCCAATAGGGTGTCATGTGGTTTAGATTGGCCTCAGATTTGATAAGTAGCTGAGGATGGCTCAAACTCTTGGTTCTCCTGCTTCCATTTTCCAACGTTTCCAACTGGTAGGACTAAAGGTATATAGCACCAGGCTCGACCTTTTTTGAGATAGGCTCTCCATGCCTCTGCTGACCTGTTACTCTGTATCCATCAGGCAGGCCTTGAACTTGAGGCAGTCCTTCTGCCTCTACTCTCCTAGTTCTGAGATTATAAGTGTATACCATTATGCTCAGGGTTTTTTTTTTTTTAAGTTTAAATGGCATTCAGTGTATACATTTTTTTGTTTATGCTTCTCATGTTGTACTTAGGAATCCATGTCTTAAAAACCTGAGATCCTGAACTCATACACCCATATTTTCTTTAAAGGTTAATATTTAATTCTGAATCATTATGAGTTAATTTTTGTGTATAGTATCAGGTGTGGAAGAAGACATGCAGTTGTCCCAGTTAACATTTCTTGAGGAAAACCCTTAAGAATTCTACAATCTTTTTTATCCCCATGAAGTCAGGTGTTCACAATGTATCTGGCTGTCATGGAATTCACTTTGTAGACCAGGTTGGCCTGGACAGAGATCTGCCTGCCTTGGCCTCCTGAGTGTTGAGATTAAAGATGTGCCACTATACCTGGCCAAGCATTTTGCAATCATTATTTCTTTTATTTCTAATTTTACAAAGCAGTACAATCTAAAATTTTGTTGTTGGAGCTGCAGAAAATGAAGTTTTGGGATGTTTTTATAGGCTTTTGTTTACTCTGACTTATATCATTGATAAACAAAGTTTAGGAGTAAAACTGTCAGAATGATTGCCCAGGGGTTATTATTTTCAAAAGTAATCTGTAGGGCTGAGGATGCAGCTCAGTTGGTGAAGTGCTTATCTAGCATTCCTGAGAACTTGAGTTCAACCTCATCACCTCATTCAGTGTGTTGGCTGTAATCTGGAAGGTAGAAGTGGACGTAGTAGATTAGGAATTCAAGATTGTCTTCAACGACATTAGTTAGCTTATATCAAACCAAATGTGAGCTCTTAATATTTTTGAAGACAGGGTTTCCTTATGTAGACCCGACTGGTCTGAAAATCACTGTGTAGTAATTTATGTAGTTATTTGAGGATAGCCTCAAACAGAGTTCTGACCTGCCTCTGCCTCCAGTTTAGAGTGTGTACCACCACACCTATGTAAACGTGTTCTGGTAGTGGTAGTTTGGTGTACTGATTTACGTTCTCAGAATTTCTCATACATGAATATTGTAGTGGTATCTCTACCTGAGTAGCCAGAAGATCTTGAGTTCAGCTGCATGCTCTCAAACATTACATACGTGCTTTGAGCTCCATTCTCCAACTGTAATTGGAAGCTGTTGTTAGCATATCTTTTTTCTAGATCTCTTGTTCAGTCTAAATTTAAAGTGCTATATCTCAGTTGCTTCAAGCCCTTGTTCCTTTTGTCCTAGGTGTTTGAGAATATCTTACAGGGACTATGATTTGGAGATGAGGAAGGAGCTTCTTTGTGAGATTGGTCCCTCACATCCTGTCTTATCAGCACTTTTCTAGAAGGGAACAGGGAATGGTTTATACCATTTTAGGGTATAAATTGTTCTTGTTTTGGTTTGAGGTAGTCTCAATAGCTATGGCTACCATGGAACTCAGAGATCATCTTGGCTCTGCCTCCAAGTCAGTGCTGGGATTAAAGGTGTATATGCCTGGCCTATATAGAACTGTTTCCCATTCTTTGAATCTGTTAGTGCTGTTGCTCTTGATCAGTTGCATTTCTCCAAATTGCCTTAAGTGAGTAATTTAGAGTATTTTAAGAAAGGCCTAGGAGAAGGCACAGCTGCATGGATTTGAAATAGCACAGATAGAAGCAAATAGTTTCCCCTGGGAGAAGTTGCCTCAAGGGCAACCAGGTGCAGTGCAGAGAAGATCAAAATAGTGCAAGGCAGGGAGCTATGATAGGCTACTTCTCAATCGAGTCCTAGAAGTCTCCACCCACTACATCTACATTGGCATTGTCAGGTGGAAGCAGTCTACTGCAAATAACTTTTTAATTATGCTTAATTTCATATTTCTCTTCATTTTTCTCAAAAATCAAAACCAGCTAACCAAACACACCCACCAAAAATAGATATTGGTGGCCTTAGGATATATTCAAATATATATATATCATTGTTATTTTCTTTTGGATGTATATCTTCTGATGCATGTCTGTATGAGATCATTCAGTTTTGATAATTAGGTTGAAATTATAATTGTTATCCCTATTGGCAGTTGTACTTTATTGTTATAGTTTAAAAATGATTTTGGTTTAAAGAATGAATTGCTTTGTACCCCATCACAAATTATAACTGTATAGAAATGTTTTAAAAATTAGTAACGCCTATCAGGTGATGTGACTGAGTAATTGAGTATGGACTTAGCATGTTTAAGGCTCTGGGTTCTGTTCCCAAAGCCACATCAACACACAGTCAGCAACCCTGCTTCAAAACTGTAAATACTTTTTATTCTACTGCATAATGTACTGTGTTCAAGACACTATTGGTTTAATCTCATTTGTTGCACTGTTATTGAATTATAAAGTGTTATATCAAAATTTTTTAGTCTCCTTCAGTTTTTTACCTTAAAAATTGACATTGCATTTTGTTTGCAAAGACTATATCAATGGTATCTTGACCCATTTTAAATATTGTAAATTTATAAGAGGTGAGGGACCAATGCTGGGATTCATGAATGGCCACTTGTAAAATTATCTTTTATTTGCCTGGCTCAGTTGTTGTCTTGGAGGCTTACTGTTTCAATCTGCTACCTTAGGCCTAGTGCTGGAAGCTTCCAGCCTCTCTACAATCTAATCCAGGCTTAGAATGTTTTCAGCCTCTGAGATGTACTGCTGAATAAGCTCACCCTTTTTAGCTCTTTCTGAGCTCTGGCTGCCTGGTTCAACTCAGCTGTTCTGACTCAAACTAACTTCTTTCTGCTTCTTACTGAATTACTCTGTTTAGCCTAAAACTATCTCTAGCAATTTTTAATCTTCTGGCTCCTTCTCATTCTCAGGCTCGTTATGTCTTTACCTGGTTTTCAGTTGTTCTGTCTGGAACTGTGTCTGTAAAGCTTTCCTGGAAGCTGATAGTTACTACCTCTGAATTCCACAAGCTGACTGACTGAACAGGACTGACTAGAAAGAACTAAGATCTGCATGCCTATGTCTCTAAAGATGTGTACATGTTTGGGCCCAAGCTTTTCTTTACCTGAATCCTGGCTCTATAACCAGGCTGTCCTTGAACTTAGAGATCTGTTTGACTCTGTCTCCTGAGATTAAAGGCATATCTATATTGCAGCCAGATCACATAGACCTAGAAGGTTTTTGGGTGTGATCTCTTGCTAGAGCAGCCATGTTCTGAATTAAAATTTCTCTTCAGTGGCTTATGCCTCTAACCCCTTCACTTGAGAGACTAAAACAGGAGATTGCTGAGATGGAGGCTAGCCAGGCTTCCATAGTGAGTGGCTACACACTTAGACCCTGTCTTAAAACAAACGTGAATGAAATAATGTGCTTTTCTCACCATGCCATAACCAGGCCAGGCCCTGTTCATTCTGCAAGATGAGTTGGGTGGCCACAGATAACATTTTTTCTTACTTGTGCCCAGAGAACTTTTCCTTTTGTAGGCCACAGCACTCTGAACCCCAGTGTGTTTTTTAGTGTTTTGAGTTCCTAGGTTTCAGTTTGCCTACTTGAGGGATTAAAGGACAAGCTGATAGGGCCTGGTGGAAATACCACCAAATTCTTAGATTTATTATCAGCTTTAGAGGTTTGACTGTAGCAGTTGTCTACATTTTTATCTCATCCAGGAGTTAGAAGAAAAATTCCAATGAACTAATACTGAAGAGTTCTTAAAAAACATGAGCTCTTGATGTCAAAAAAAAATTTTTTTAAATAAAAGATTACATTAAAAATTTATTGGAGTATACATTTGTTCTAATTTTTTTTTTTTCCTGATACGTTTCAACTAATTAAGAAAATCTCAGGTGGGCAGTGGAGACTCTCACACTCCTTTAATGCTTGGGAGGCAGAGACAGGCAGATCTTGAGTTCAAGGCCAGTCAGGCTACAGAGTAAAACCCTGTCTGAAATAAAAAACTAAATAAAAGGGGGTGGGGGGGTAGGAGAAAATTTGTAAATGTAGACTTAAACCTGACCTGTTGAATGGAAGGAACTCAGTTAACTGACGGGAGTGGACTTTTACTATATAAAATAAATTTTTAATGGAATTTCAGATTTTCTTCATCCTTTTCTATCATTTATATATGTCTTTTGTGTATCTTTTGTGTATAAATGCCATTCTTCCTTTTCAGCTGCCACTAATTGACATTGTGATCCAGTTCCAAACTTTATAAAATTATGTCTTCTAAATTCAGACTTCCCTTTGTTGCTACTCATTGGAAAATAATTTTGAGAAAATATTCAGATAGAAAAATAATTTTTAATTTTCAACTGTTCAGCTTCCATAGAGACTGCACTTCCAGCTCTTATTGTACCCATCTTGGAGCCCTGTGGTAATTCGGAGTGCCTACACATTTTTGTAGATTTGCATTCTGGAATGTTCCAATTGATGCTTTATGGACTTGGTAAGTTACTAAATGTAGTCACTCAATGTAAGTATTTGTGTGTATGTATGTGTGTCTGTGTCTGTCTGTGTCCGTGTGTGTATGTGTGTGTGTTGCCTGTCTACATTCATGTACACCACACTAGTGTTTAGTGCCACTAGCTCTAATAGGTCAGAAGAGGATATCAGAGCTCCTGGAAATGGAATTACAGATGGCTGTGAATCACCATGTCAGTCCTGGGAATTGAACCTGGATGACTACAATAGCAACATGTGCTCATAACCCTAAGCCATCTCTCTGGCCCAAGGAAAGTTTTGTAAGAAAAGCCAAGTGAAACTTATCTACTATAATGTGTAGGAAGGGGTGGTGTGTGCAGCGTTGAAAGTAAGTATGAAAGGAATTATGAACTGTCTGACATCTCTTCCTTGGAACTTTTTTTTTCTTTAAAGTCGGATTTCAATTTTTTTGGTATCAGAAGTTAAACTTTTTTATTATGGATAAATAACAGTGATGGCTGGTTTTTTAGTTAGTCTGTTCAGGAGTTCGGTTTTTAATTCATCATTAATAAATTGACATAGACATGACTATGAGGAATTACTAGTATCCTTTGTAACTAGAGAACATATTTATGACAGTATGTTTATGTAATGACTTGGAATATGGACCCCTCAAGGAATTTTCTCTGGTCTCAATTCAGTAAAAATGAAAGTTTGATTTCTAGTTAAGTATATGAACTGAACTATAGTCCCAGCCCTAAAATGTGGTTTCTTTCAAGGTCAACCTGGTCTACAGAGCTACTTTCAGGCCATCCAAGGCTACACAGAGAAACCTTGTCTCAAAAAAAATTGATTTCTAACTTGTTCTTTTATTGTGTGGGTATTCACAAATGATATATATATTTAGTAGGAATAAAAGTGTTTTCTATGACTGCTCAAACAATATTCTTGAATATGGTGTATATATTCTATTTGAAGTTAATATTAACCAAAAGAAATTCATTAAAAGAAGGGACCTTTTGATTCTATTATATAGCTATAAAGGTAAGTTAAATTTTATTATTCATTTAAAATTGTTTTTGAGACAGGGTATGTAGCTTGGGCTGTCCTGGAACTTGCTGTGGAGCTCAGACAGGCCTTGCATTCCAAGATCACCCTTTCTATGCTCTCTGAGCTGGGATTAAAGGCATATACCCACTATACTTAGCTAAAAAGGTAGAATTTTGAAGCATATTGGCAGCTCATGGAAAATAGGACTTTGAATCATATATTTATGATAGGTAAGTGGCATATGACAGTAGTTTGTTTTTCAACATCGCCCCCCCCCCAATTTAAAATGGAAACATCACTTATTTGTTGCTCAAGTACAGCCAATCCCAAGGAAACACTGAAATTACATCATCTGCTTACTGTTCACACTTTCCCTCATTATCTGCTCTCGAGGGTAGCCATGTCTGATTAGGCTTCAGGAAACTCTCCTTTCTCCATCTCTTGCCTCATATACCATTTAAGAAGGGCAAATTTGGCACATATCATATCAGACGTGGTCAAGTCAGTCCAGGCCCCAGCAGTGACTATGGTGTTTGTCAGGTTACCCATAGTTCACTACATATTGGCTAGGTCCACCAGCCTTAGTAGGAGGCTGTTAAACATGCTAACCGTGAAGCTAGTGAATAACCAAGCCAAAATGGATAGTACAGTTAGTTGGCTTTGAGGCAACAATGACAACACTGACATTTTTGGGAACCTGTCACTGTGATATAACAAGTAATAAACTGTATTTATCATGCCTTTGGTGATTAGCAAAATGATGGGCATTTGGGCACAGAGAAAAATCAATATGGGATAGGGTACTGTGAAATGCCTCCTAAGGAAGTCAGTGATCTGAGGCATAGTTGGCCAGTAATTGTAATTAAGGTTAGTTTAGTATAGCATTCAACATCAAGGTTTTTTTCATCATGAGGGTACAGAGTACTCCAAGTTAGTATGGGTAATAACTGGAGAGCCAGGCACATAGAGACCTCTAGCTTAGACTTCTGGCTGTGAATAACCTGGACATTTCATCAGGGTAGTGACAGACATACAGCTAGCCAGTTCCATCAAAGCTACTGAAAATCCTGAGGTCCTGTTTATCAGTCAACATATTGGGTACAAATTCCTTGTGGTTGATGAGCTGCCAGAGTGTAAGAGCCAATATTTGCTGTGAACACAAAGTTCATAAATAAGCCTGGGTTATTCAAACAATTCTGGGTTCGTGTCTGTCAGTCCCCATCCTATCCTGTACCCACTGAAAAAGGGTTACCATAGTGATCCTATCTCTTGTACTTGACCACCTACTAAGTACCATATTGTCAGTAGAGCAGGCAATTGCAGTTAATCTGGAAACTAGCCTAGCCAATGTGGATGGATATGCACGCATGTGTGCACACATGTCTAACATACATGACTTTTAGGTTGCTATTCCACAAGGCAGGAGAGAAGTGGACCACAAGGAACCTCCACTGAGATAATACTCCCAAGGAGTCTAAGGGAGTAGGATGGAAGGCCCGCTGGTTCTGAGGCTCAGTGGACTTTGGTCCACCACCAGCTGCTATCAGCTGGCTGCAGCCCTGCACCACTCACTGATGCTTCTCCCCCATCTCCCTCTGTGTCTTTTGTTTCTCTCAAAGCCTTTTCTTTAGCTATTTTCTCAATCATTCATAGCATACACTCAGATAAACATAAGAATGAAAAGGGATCGACAGTAGGTTTGACAGTAGTTTTTTGTGCATAGAACCCAAGATGCTCTAAGAAGATACAGTAGAAATGGATTTTCTCACTGTTGTGGGGGCTGCAGAATACTAAACTAATGTCAGTGGAGTGCGTTGTAGTGTGGGCTTCCCTCCTGACTCCTAGGCTTTTCTGACCATGTCCTAACAAGAGTGTGCACACTCTCTGTTCCATTCCTGTAGAGTAGTGCTTCTCAACCTTCTCAATGCTGTGACCCTTTAATGCATTTCCTCATTTTGTGATTATCCCCACTTTAAAATTATTTTCATTGCCACTTCATCACTGTAATTTTGTTACTGTGAGAACTGTAATGTAGATATGCGATATGTAGAATACCTGATATGTAATCCCTGTGAAGGGCTCATATAACCCCCAAAGGGATCACCACCCGCAGGTTGGGAACCACTGCTTTGCAGGTGCTCTTCTCTTCAAGACCCCTTCTGATCTTAGCCTGTTACAACGTCTTCCTTTGAACTGCATTGCAGTGGAGAGAAGGACTTTAAGATATAAGTTTTGGGAGACAGGGACTGCAATGGCTTTTTTTTTCTTTAATACATTTTGATCTAGTTAGTTAAAACCATTTTATGTGTTCCTTTTTTTTCTTAATGTTCTACTTAGTAATAATTTCTACTGCCTTTAAAAATTTGTACTGGCATTTAGTAAGCCAGTCATTTTAAGACAATATATGCTTGTGATCATTGTGTGCTGTTGAAAGCATCATCTTAACAGGCAGTGAGTTTTTTATTTTAGTTAAGATTCAAAGTCTAGTATTTTTCTGGGTTTGAAGTTATTTATAAATAAGTTGGAAATGCTATTTAATTCTGCCAATACAGGCAAAGAACTATTTATGCATTTGCTACTTGTTCTTGCCAGTGAAATGTGAAGGAGGAAAAGCAAGTTGATTGACAGCTCCTGGTGCATTTATTTTATTCTCTCACTCACAACATGGTTGTCTGCCTACAAAAAGTGTAATTTAAAGTTTGGCTACATAGATAAAGCTTTTGTTTGTGTTTAAGCAGTGGGTGAATGAATTCTTTATTCTGTAGACCAGGCCACTCTGGAGGACATGGAAAAATCTTTGAATGATGACATGAAGCGGATTATCCCTTGGATTCAGCAACTTAAGTAAGCTTACTTAATTTAGCTCAAGACTGAAAAGGGAAACCTTATCAGTCACTGTCCTTAAGTTTGTGACATGAAACCTGAGCACCTTTGGTACCTTGAACTCTAAATTGCCTTGGAATGTGTCCAGGATGTCTGTCCTCTTATCAGATTCCCCTCTAGATCCAATGCTGGTCAGAAGGGCATGACACTAAACTTTCATTTTTTTTTTCCTCCAGAACAAGCGCTTCGCAAGTCTTAGTGAATATTTGTACTGTGTCCTCTAATAGAATCTGATCTGTTCTTGTTCAGAAGCTTCGTGGTATTAATCTCTCAGCAGATACTGTCCCAACTGTTGTTCCCCTTTCTCTAACCCTGTCATTTACTTTGTTTTAAAACTCCCCTGT
This sequence comes from Apodemus agrarius, assembly GCA_964023405.1. Classification (NCBI taxonomy): domain Eukaryota; kingdom Metazoa; phylum Chordata; class Mammalia; order Rodentia; family Muridae; genus Apodemus; species Apodemus agrarius. The sequence continues at coordinate 8,784,805 of OZ030010.1, forward strand.
TAACAGAACCAGAGACAATTATTTGGGCTTTCATTCCCATTTGGGCTCCACTGAGGTAGCATTTTGGCAACTCCTACCAAACTATTCTTATTTCTGTTTTTGAGACAGGGTCTCATACAAGTGAAGCTTACCTCAGATTACTATGTAGCTGAGACAAGTTTTGAACTCCTGCTCCTTCTTCTGCTTTCTCTCATGTACTGGCATTATAGACATGTGCCACCATGCTCAACTTAGAATCATTCAAATATTTAATAAGATTTATTAATTTGTAGTTAATTTACCATGTTTGACAGCTGTCTCAACAATCTAGTTGTACAACATTTTCCTTTTTCTTTTTCTTTTTTTTTTTTTTTTTTGGTTTTTTTTCGAGACAGGGTTTCTCTGTTTAGCCCTGGCTGTCCTGGAACTCACTCTGTAGACCAGGCTGGCCTCGAACTCAGAAATCCACCTGCCTCTGCCTCCCAAGTGCTGGGATTAAAGGCGTGCGCCACCACCGCCGCCCGGCTTGTACAACATTTTCTAAGTACCATTTTTATTGCCCATGCACAGTTAATCATCATTGCTAGCCCTAGGTAATCACAAATCTATTTCTCCAAATTTGGGCTTTTTTTTTTTTGACTTTTCATATAAGCAAAAACATAAGCTGTTTGATCTGATGTGCTTCTTCCACTTGTATTTTAGGCTTGTGTTATAGCATATAGTGGTATTTTGTCCTCATGTTTTCATCATATTTTATTGAATGGATAGGCCATATTTTTTTTAATTCTATAATAAATGGGTTTACAGTAAGTGGAGTTGTTACCACTTCTTCTTGGCTGTTGTGTGAATTACATTTTCATTCCCTGTGGCCAAAACTTGGCAGTGGAATTGTTGAGATAGAGAGTAAAAATTATGTCAGGCTTTTGAAAGAAATTCTCAAACTTCTCTGCAAAGTAGCTGTGCCATTTTGCCGTTCAGTCAACATTTGAGGGTTTCTGTTTTGAGCACAAATACTCACTGTCATCTCTGGTATGTGGAGGGATCTCATGGCAGTCTTAGAATACTTTCCTCTAGTGGTTAATGATGTTGAGCATCTGTTTTACGGGATATTTTTGTTTTATGGAACAAAAACAGATCCTATTTAAAGAAACAGCTGGGCATGGTGGCACATGCCTCTAATCCCAGTACTTGGCAGAGGTAGAAAAATTACTGAATTCAGCCTGGTCTCCATGGTGGCTTTTAGGTCTGCCAGAGGTGGTATATACTTGGGGTCCTGATCCCCAAAATACCAAGCCAAACTAAACAAAAAACCCAAGTAGGTCACATATAAACATAAACTTTAGTATTTAAGTCAATAGACATAAATTTACAAGTACTCCAATAAAGAAAATCACAAAAAGTCAGGGGTGAAATACTAAGCTGGACATGTAGATACAAGCCTCTTGTCCTAGCCCTCAAGCGGTTGAGATGGGGGATTGCAATTGGGCTCCCAGGGACAAAAGACAGGAGAAAAAGTAGTAGTATTTCCACATATACTTTAAAAGATTACCTTATATATCATTTATTTTGTTTGATTTTTCAAGACAGTTTCTCTGCTTAACCCTGCCTGTCTTTTGTAGACTTAGCCTGGCTGGCCCTCAAACTCACAGATCTTCTTGTCTCTGCCTCTTGAGTGCTAGGATTAAATGTGTATGTATGCCATCATACTTGGCAATATTTAGGATTTTTAATGTAACAGTGAACTTGATTTTGTCTTACACCTTACGTAGATAGCCTAATGTAACTATGGGGGGCTGTGTATGTTAATTGTTCATCTGTTTTTTCTTTAATAACAGTAGATATAATAGTCTCAAAAAGATATTTTGATTGGAATGAATACTCATTTGCAACACTTGCCACAAATGAAGCAAAGGGTACATTTTTAAGGTTTATCTTTAGATTTTCCAATTCATTCTTTAAAGGTATACGTAATGTTAGATGGATTTTAATGATTAAAGCAAGGAAAAAACATTTCCAGAAATCTGGAAAGATAGCTCCATCTGTGAGTTTGAGGCTGCCTGATCTACATAGCGAGTTGTAGACCCAACAGGCTACATGATCAGCGCATGTCTCAAAAATACCCAAACCCAAAGGTCTCTACTTCCTAGTTCACCTTTGGGGGAGCTGACCAAGTACTTTTAAGATGTAATGTATTCTGGCACAGTTCCAATGCACATGGCTAGCATACCGTTTATACCACATGTAGTTTGTGCAAGAGTCCTTCTTTCCAAAGTGACCTCCTCGCAATAGTTTGGCACTTTGGCACTGCTCTATTGTTGTGGAAGTGCTTGTTTTGTGTACCTTAGCTCACCGTGCATCAGTGAGTGTGAGCCAGTGCTTATCTCTTTTTACACAGAGTTCCTTATATTTTATCCTAGCCACAAGGACGAGTATATATAAACACTAGGAGGAGTACTATAGCAAACTCATCAACGCAAAATCCCATGTCTGATCTAAATGAGAGGGAAGAAGGCAGTTAATGCCAGATACTTTACTCAGACTTTTCATAAAAAGTGGGACTGATATTTATAGTGATGACAGAGAAATAAAGTATTTTAAGCTTGCTTGTTAAGTTGTATGAACACTTTTGATTATTTTTGAGTTCATACTATATGTCCGTCCAAACTCTCCCATTTACTCATCCCTGCTCTTCAAATCATTGGCCTCTTTTTTCCACTAAATTGTTATTGTATGTACATATGTATATGCATATACATGACTGTTTCTAAATATGGCCAGTTAGGACTACCTTCTGTTCTGTGGATGCATGTCTTCAGTGCTGACTCTTCACACTGCACAGTGCTGTGCTTTTCCCACTTTATAGTTTTTTGTTTGGTTGGTTAGTTTGGTTTTAGTTTTTCTCTGTGTGGTCAAGGTTGTCCTGGAACTCTATAGACTAGGCTGGCTTCAAAATCAGAGATCCCTCTGCCTCTGCCTCTTCCTCCCAAGTGCTGGAATTAAAGTTGTGAGCTACCGTTGTCTGGCTTTTTCAGTCATTCTTTAGTGTTCTCTAATTTATTTGTAAATCAGTGGCATATATTGTCTTTTAAATTAAATTACGATTTTATCATGATGATTGTCTTTTAAATTAAGGTTTTGGCTGGGACAACAGCGTTGCAAACAATCTATAAAACATCTGCCTACAATAACCACTGAAACGTTGCAGCTTGCCAACTATTCAACACATCCCATTGGAAGCCTTTCTAAGAATAAACTGTTTATTAAACTTACTCGCCTTCCACAGTACTACATTGTAAGTATGCCAAGCATGATTGATCAAATTCAGTAATTTTGGATGTATACAGAAAGCTTTCTTGTCTAATTTCACCCGCAAATGAATTTTACTTGGTGTCTGATTTTCATATAGGGATTTTCAACCCAGGGCGTACAATTGAAGGAAGAAAAGAAATCAAGTAAATTTCTGCTGGGGAATGCAAGATAGCCTTCATCTCTCACCCTAGGACCTCTGTCCTAGTGAGGCCTAGCTTGTTAGGGAGGCTCTGTTTATGTTAGAGAAGGAAGGCTTAGTTTCTGATTAGAATGAAGCATCTCTTTGGTTAGATAGAAAAAAAATTAAGTAAAACTAATTATAACTGTTTTGAAGATTTGGAGATGTTTGATATCAAGACAGACTTTGTCAGTTTAGTTCCAGGTTTATTGTCTTAAAGTGATACCAGGTACCAAATGGTCTATTGTGTTAATAGGTTAGTGAGTCTATCGCTGACATGGATTTTATCAAAATTTGTAAAAAAATTGTAAAACATGAATTTAAAACACTATGTATAGAACTAGATTTGACATGCAGTGAAGAACTATGCTTTCAGGTCTGGGTTACATGTGAAGTGATGGTGAATAACCAGCCTGTGAACATACGTAGAGCTTTGTGCTCAGTCACACTAAAATAAAATTGAAGTAGGTGTAAATTGTTTACGTTTCTGGCTTTATTTAATGTCAATGGATAGCCAGTTTAAACTTATAATGTTTGTGCCCTGTCCTCTGAAATTCCTGGGATTACAGGCCTGACCCACCAGGCTTACATCAAGCTTTTTATTTTTGTACAGTATACATTTTGGTAACTGAATACTGTTGTAACCTCTCTCTCAGTAAGGATACAGATTTATCATGACACTAAGTGTCCTCATTTGTAAGATGGCATAAACTGGTGACATAGGGCAAAAACAAAGACAAATTGTCGCCCCTTATGGCACTCTGAGCAGGCACTTATAGTTGACCTCTGTTCCAGGGCTGCTGCTTGTTGAACACACAGTGACCCCAGTTTTTAGTTCAGAACTCAGGGTTCAGCTGGATGTATTGGCAACAGGAGTTTATTCCAGTCTGTAGGAGATGGAGGCATGAGGAATCAGTTCAAGATCTGCTTGGGCTACTTGAGACTGTCTCAAAAACAAAAATGAGAATGTATTTTCCCTTGTTTCCCAGTGAGAAGTGGGTCAGGCCTCTAATCCCACTTGTTTTTTCCCTGGCTACAAAAATTGAGGTTTTAGGGCATATTCACAGGTAAGGGAGACAAAAAGGCAATTTAAAACTAAAGGGCAATAAAACATTAAAATATATAACTTTATAGAAGATCTGGTATATTTTTCAACTCATGAATATCAAGGATAACTAATGGCAATAATTTAATTATGTCATTTCTTGTGTTTACTGTCTATAAACTACACTTGATGTAAGATGGGTACTGTACAATGGTTCTTATTCTACTGAGTCTCACTTCTTTCTCCTTTGGGTCATTTTAGGTTGTGGAAATGCTTGAGGTTCCTAATAAGCCCACACAGCTATCATACAAGTATTACTTTATGTCTGTGAGTCCTACAGATCGTGAGGACGGCCCTGTCATGGCACTGCTGCTACAGCAATTCAAGGAAAACGTCCAGGACTTGATGTCCTGTACAAAGACTGGGAAACAGACCCGAACTGGTACCAAACACAAGGTATGCTCACACAGGAGTTAGCACAGGGTTGATCAGTATTAATGTTTTTCAACCCCCTTCCCATTTTATTTTTTTTTAATTTATTACTATCTCCATTTTTTTGTTGTTGTTTTTTTGAAACAGGGTTTCTCCGTGTAGCCCTGGCTATCCTGGAACTCACTCTGTAGACCAGGCTGGCCTCAAACTCAGAAATCCACCTGTTTCTGCCTCCCAAGTGCTGGGATTGCAGGTGTGCGCCACCATGCCCGGCTACTATTTCCATTTTTTTGAGACAGAGTTTCTCTATAGACCAGTCTGACCTTAAACTCATAGATCCTCCAAGTGCTGGGTTTATAGGTGTATGTTAACCATGGCTGGTTTTATTATTTTTAAGTGGGAAGGAGTTAGATAAGATTTTTTTTTTGATTTTTGGTTTTTGGTTTTTGGAAACAGGGTTTTTCTGTGTGGCCCTGGCTGTCACTCTGTAGCCAGGCTGGCCTCAAACTCAGAAATCCTTCCTCTGCCTCCCAAGTGCTGGGATTACAGGCGTGTAGCACCACCTGGCCTAGATAAGGTTTTTTTATGTTCACAGTAGCAATGAAACAGTTATGCACATTTTCTGTAAAAGGCTTCTTCCTCTGAGAGTTGGGGAATGGTGATGGAAGTGGAACCCAGGGTTCTATGCACTATAGGCAAGCACTCTAACACTGAGCTAATGCCCAGCCCTGGTTTGTTGTCCAGACCAATTTCAAGCCTTTGTCATGTTACCTTTCTTTGTAGCCCTGGCTAGCCTCAAATACAACATCCTTCTGGTTTTGCTTCCTGATCACTAGAATTACAGATGTGTACTTTACATTTGACCAAAGACTTTTGTTTTAAGATCAGTACATCTCAGTATATCATTTACCACAATGGAACTTGCTAAACATCAAGTATTTGCTTCTTAGTTCCTTGTAAACCTCTGCTGAGAGGTCATATTTGTTTTGGTTAACCCCAAGTTTTGTTGTAGTGCTTCCATTGCCTTAGTGAATCACAATCACTTGTAATTTTTTACACTTTTAAAAATTATTTTCTAGTTGTCCGATGACACATGTCCCGTAGAATGCAAGAAAGCCAAACGATCAGGAGAAATGTGTGCCTTCAATAAAGTTCTAGCTCACTTTGTCGCGATGTGTGACACCAACATGCCATTTGTAGGTCTTCGATTGGAGGTAAGTTGGGAATTTTCATTGCTAACTAAGATTGCTTGACTTCAGGAGTAGTCTCCAGCCCACACAAAAACTCTTCTGTCTCCCATGCCACCACCTCATAGTCTTCTCCTTAGATTAATGGAAATTAAATTCTTCCCTGTTAAAGAAAGTGGGTAAGTTTTAAAGACTAATGTCTTCTACCTCGTACATGGTTTTATCAGAGGTGACTGCTTAATAAATCATGGCCTTTTGATGTATTAGTGAAGCAATGTGTGTTGTTTGAGTACGAGTTACACTGGACTCCTTTCTGAGAAGTAAATCACAAAAATATTAAACTACATACTACTTTGATGTTGTGGAAGAACATCAGTAGGCTGAGCAGAAGTCATGTCTTTCAAGAATATGGTGTTGTATGGGGCTGGAGAGATGGCTCCCTAGTTAAGAGCGTTGGCTGGTCTTTTAGAGAACTCAGGTTCAGTACCCAGCACCCACATGGCAGCTCAACACTGTCTATGAACTTCAGCTCCAGGGGATCTGACATCTTAATACAGACATGCACGCAGACAAAATGCATATAAAGTAAAACAAGTCACTAAAATATTATGTTGTTATATCTTCCATGATCTCTAAATATGAATGTAAAGTAATGTAACAACTCTGTTTTTGTTGCATTTTGTTTTTTGAAGAGGTCTTATGTAACCTATGCTGTCCTTGAACTTGCTATGTAGCTAAGCATAAACTTAAATACCTTACGTTTTTGTTTCTACTTTCCTATCCTAACATGATAAGTCATACACCATCATGCCTGCTGCAACCTTCCATTTTTCCTCATTATTATTAGTACTTTTTATGTGCATTGGTATTTTGCCTCCATGCATGTCTGTGTGAGGGTGCCTGCTCCACATTCTTTCTCTCTGGGATCTTATTTCCATTGCTTAGAGGAGTACCACTGAGTTATTGCCTTGGTGTTGGAAAGAGTAGGCACATGATTTTGGGGTGTGCAATGCATTCCTGTCCACCTCACTGTGCACTGGGGAGAGTTTAAAGAAATGTATGGTTTTTGCGGGTGCACATGGTTCTGATACCTGTGCACAGATGCCTTTGTCTTTCTCCTCTGTGATCCATAAATGCTATAAACATGGGAACTTCATAAAATACTTTATTGAATTCATTCAAGCTTTTAAAAACTCAACTACAATCTCTCTTTCAAATTGATAGTAATATTAAAATACCAGCTCTTTTTCAGCTTATGATAATGCACCCTGAGCTGTAAATAACTACATGTAATCTTATTGGCAGTGTTTTTCTCATCAATAAGACGGCAAGTCATTTTTTGAGCTGTTCTAGACTTCTTTTTGAATGTGAACTTGTATTGTCTATTTGGTCATCAGCTCGCTTTGTAAACTTCTCTTCTTTCTGACCCTTAAAGTTGGGTTAGACAAATATTTAAATACTTTGTGGAACAGGGTCAGACATAGAAGACGTGTCATTGTTTGCTGAGGGCAAGGCTTTCTTCCCTTCACCAGAGGCCCTTCTGGCATGACTTCCTGACATGGAGGTAGCGCCACCAGTCGGCTTTCAGCCCATCGCACGATTGCCTGACTTCAGTGTCCTTTTGATCAAAACAGTAGAATCACAAATAAAACCATTTTACTTCATTTGGAACCACTTGAACTGATTCTGGATTAAGTATAGCTTGTAGCAAAACAGGGGCTTGTTTCCTGTATTTTGAAGACTTCTGTACTGTGGAGATTGTCTTTTGAGTGGAAGGCTGAAGCACCTTTGACTTGCACTTACTTGTTTTACTATAGTTTCCAAGGAAGTCTAAAAACAGGAAGACTCCTCATACTGATATATCATCACTTTGACAAAGACTGCCCGTAGAACAGATGGGATTGAGACAGATAACATGCAGGAAAAAGCTGATTTCTTTTGTGAGTTTAGCAGTCTAATACTCCTGTGCTTTCTCTCTTTTCAGTTGTCCAACCTGGAGATACCACATCAGGGAGTGCAAGTGGAAGGTGATGGCTTCAACCATGCAATTCGTCTATTAAAGTAAGCTTGTGTTCTGTGTCTAACTTGGTGCCACGCATTGCAGTCACAGCGGAGAATAGTTTCTGTCCTGTGAAACAGTGTAAAGCAGTGCTCACAGTCTGTGTATGTCATGGATTTCTGTGTAGAATTGCAGAGGTCCAGGGGAGTGTCTTTTTTTGTCTATTTGCTGGCAATCCAGCACTATCTGGCATTAGGACATCATTTTGTTAGTCAGATAATCTAGTCAATGTAACTGTTTCAGGCTTGAGTTTTGTAAGACACTTTGGGTTTGTATAGCAAGGACATGTGGGCTAGTTCAAAGTCCAGGTGGGAATTCCCAAGAAAGTGCCAGTTGTACTCAGACTGAAAGAGTGATGAGAATTAGCCAGATGAAAAGGAGATGGGGTTAGAGTAGAAGGTCCTAGCTAGAAGAGGCAACTGCTAATACGAAGGGTTGGAGGTAAGAGAATGCTCAGCATGCTGGACCTGAATGTTGAGCAACAGATAAAGGCAGGGGTTAAAGGGAGATGAACACAAAGGTGTGAGCTAGAACTGTTAGAACCCATATAGCTTTTCTGTTATTAAGCAGTATAGACTTACTTTATCCTAATGGTACTCAGAAACCATCAGAAGCTGGGAACTCTAGTGTACTCCTCGCCATATCTTCACAATCATTCAAGAGGCTGGTGCTAGAGGATTAAGACCAGTTTGGCCATTAGTTAGGTGCTCATTTTAAGAAATAAAAACAACCCAAGAAAGAAGTCAGTAGATGATTTAAAGTACAAACTGACATCACTAGACAAGTTTTTCTGGAAATTGAGCCTTATGGCAACATGCAGAGTCAAGGAGAATGAGATTGAAGTAGCAACGCTAGTTGCCGAAGGGGTTCATGGCACAATTGCTCTTAGTTTGTACTAGGGTATGTTCCTATAAGGACTTAGAGATGAAACATTCAAGGGTTGGTGATTAGATAGATTTCAGAGGTACAGGGGAGGCAGCAAAGACACTGAGTTTGTCCTAGGCAAAAGATGGGTGATGGTTTGAAGTAGAGGACTCCACAGTGTGAAAGAATGTTCCTAAGTTTGAGGGGCCTACATACAGATCCATTGAGCAGACACAAATGTGTCTCAAGCTCCGGGTAGCATTTGGACAGGTGATAAAGTCACCATCCCAGTGTTAGTAACTGAGCTGGGGTAACAAATTAGATGAATAGGAATGCTCAAACAAGTGAAGTTGGGTGCTGCGCCTGGTGGTATACATCCAAGATTCCAGCACTTAGGATATGGAGGCAGGAGGATTGTCATGAGTTTGCTTTCAGTCTGAGTTAGTGAGATCCTGCCTTCACTTCCCAATCTGCACACATACACAAGACGGAAAAATCAAAGTTGGGCATAGGGAAGTTATAGGTAGTGGGTGGAAAGGTCAGTATAAGAATTAGATAAAGATAAGGAAATATAAGGAACCTTAGTATTTTGCACATTAAAAATTAATAACACTTGGAAAAGGGGAGCTGTTAATCTAATTCACTTGATAGCATATTTTATGGATATATATGAAGCCCTGTATCAATCTTCAGCAACTCATAAACCAGGTTTGTTGCATCCCTATAATCTCTGTACTCAGAAGGCGGAAAAAGGAGGATCAGTTCAAGGTTCGAATAGCTTTGCATAAAATACAGATTACTAAATCAACAAGTTCTATTTGGCCACCACAGAGAAGTAGATGATAATAACATTTGTGTTTTATTCTTTTTAGTTTTCACAATCTTTAGAAGCATCTTGTCACCATTTTTCTGAGCGCTTTTACATTTTGTCTCTGATGGAACCCCAGGGCTTAAGACATATCAGATGAGCTCCATTCCAGTACCCTTTCTACTTGAACTCAAGCAAACTCTGAAGTGTCCTTCCTAGGAAAGATGCAGTTTGTTTTGTATTTTTTAACTTCATTTTATAACATGTAATGGGAAAATACAAAACTTGAGAGATTTTTAAAGATATAGTTTTCCAGTGAGTGCCATTATGGTAGGGTGTTTAAAGGGAAGAAGGAAAAATAAAGAATAAGTACCTTTATCATTTATTAAAATGTAACCTTATACTGATTTAATAATAAGTAAAATCTTATACTAATTGTTCTAATGCATTTGATTTTGAGAAACTCTTCTTTTAAGCATTTAGTCCTAGGTGAATTAATTTCAAAAAAGAATGAGTCGACCTTTTCAAGTTTGAGCACATTTTCTTTTCTTTCCTGAAAATATGTTCTGTTCTTATTCCAACTTTAACTCTTTGAAAACCTGTTGAGTGAGCATCTGAAATGAAAATATCAGTTATATCACAGTAACTTCCTTCAGATGCTCTGGTTCACTGACAGGTTACCTTTTGCTAAATCAGAAGAACCTTGCTCCTTGAGCGTAGATGAGATAGTGGGACAGAGTTCAGACAGTATGCTCATGCTGCTTAGGCTTAGAGCCATTGGGGAAACTTCAGTTTTCACCAGAACTCACACCAGCTCAGGCATGGGCGGTTTCCTCCTATGCTTGTGAGAGCTTTTTCTTACCTTTCTATCTTTGCTTCTTATAGCTGAGGCCTGGCAGATAGGCATGACTCTTTTTACAAGTCCTGGGACTTCTCTTCCTACTGCATGCACATGTATAACCTTTAGTAAACCTTTCTCCTTTTTATTCTGCCACACTTGAATGCTAATTTTACTCCTTCAGTAACCTTTCTGCTTGTCACTATAAGGCTATAACATCTACTTTGTTATGTTTGTAAACTTTGCTCAGACATACATATGCCCTAGAGGAGTTTTCTGTAATTTCTCAGGTTGTTCAATACTAGAGAAACATCACCCAGGAGTAGCTATATAAATTAAACTTTTAAAAGATTTTTTGGAAGTTTTCAAAGAAGATTAATTCTCTTTGTTCCTATTCTTTTATGTGTTAAGGTTTTTTGCATATGGTTATTTCATGTGCATGAATATGCAGTGTGTGTGTGTGTGTGTGTGTGTGTATGCGTGTGCGTGCGTGTGCGCGCGCGCCCCTGCATGGATGTGTAGTGCCCTTGAAGGTCAGAAAAAGCTGGAATTATAGGCAATTGTGAATTGCCATGTGGGTGCTGGGAATTGAATTCAAGATCTCTGGAAGAAGAGCCAGTGCTCTGAACTGCTGAGCCCTCTCTTTTGATTCCTTCATTCTTGGATATTTACAGTGATATTTTTATCATATTCCTTTAGAGGGATCTGGTTTTATTTTCTCTACTAGTGCAATCATAATGGCATTACCAAAGTTAACCCTGCTTCAAAAGTCTAACACTAGCAACAAAAAACTAAAAATGACAAAGGTGACCTTTCAGAGGTCTGCTGTAGTTGAGAACTTAAATTGAATGAAGTCTTATACTTCCCTTAGTTCTCTTTTGGAAATACGCAGGTTCTGTGCTTTAATTTTCTGTCCAGATGGATATGATGAAAAATCTACCCAAGGTGAACAGAATGTGTGTCTCCATTTCTATTCTGAAACCCAAGGTGAAATGTGCTTCTGAATTAGCTGCATTAGAGCTTTTCCCCAAGAATGGCTGTGTTGTGAGGACTAAGGGTGGGCAAATTGAAGATCATTTATCCAACATTGATGTGGTGCTTTGAAAGTGGTTGACCCGTAGAGAGTGTCAGTGATGGCTTCTCTTCTGAGTAAGATGCAGAACTCTCAGCTCCTTCAGTGCCAGGTCTGCCTGGATGCTGCCATAATTCCTTGCCATGGTGGTGGACCAGACCTGAGGATCAGTGAGCCAGCCGGGGTGAAATGTCCTTATAAGAGTTGCCTTGCTCATGGTGTCTCTTCACAGCAGTGGAACACTAAGAGTCTTGTCAGTTTACTTAAGTTGAATGGATTAATTGAAAGTCAGCTTTTATAGTTTTCTTTAAACATCAAGCTCTAGTTCCACTATTCTGTGCCAGGCAAACACTATTAACCACTAATGTTTCAAAATAATCAAAAAAGGGAAACAAAGCACTTATTTTCAAAATAATTTTTTGGAGAGTTCAGAGAAAACTGATTACCTCAGATATAGATTGAGGTATCTAACATGGTATACTCAGTTTCACTCTCAATTTGCACTATGTAGTCATTATTAGTATTAATGCCAAGACAGATCACAATTTGCTAAAAGAAGCCCACTGTTGTCCCTCTTCCCTGGTATGTATGTTCATTTGTCTCTGTATGTTTGTGCATGTGTATGTGTGTGTAGGTATCCCCTTATCCATCCTTACATTTTAAAATGTAAATATGCATCCACATACAAAGAAAGGTTTGGTTCTTTTGTTTTGTTTTTGTTTTTTTGGGTTTTATCGAGACAAGGTTTCTCTGTATAGCCCTGGCTGTACTGGAACTCACTCTGTAGACCAGGCTAGCCTTGAACTCAGAGATCCACCTGCCTCTGCCTCCCAAGTGCTGGGATTACAGGCGTGCACCACCACTGCCTGGCAAGTTTTTCTAGAAGGAATTTATAGGAAGTAGTCTGGGATAGGACAGATGGCATAAATCTTTCCACAATTAGGTGCTGAACCAAACTCGAGATGGCTCACTGGGTAAAGTTATCTGCCACCAAGCTTGTCTCTCTTAATTTAATCCCTAGGATCCCCATCATGGAAGGAGAGAACTGACTTGTGCAAGTTGTCCTCTGACCTTGATACATATACCACGGCACATGTATGCTTTTACTTACAAAATAAATAAAAATTTTAAAAAGAAACTTTTAAAGTGTCATCTAATTCTATGATAGTAATCTGTTCTTACAATAATACCAGTAATTGGGTGAAAACAATAACTACATTTTGATTTGGCACCAACATTATCCCTTCATTATAAGCAGTCGGGCATGAGAAACCAGTGGTAGGGTTAGACATTTTCAGATGGCTTGTCTAAATACCACATGGGGAAATAGCCCATCCACTGTGACTGACTGGCTCTGACTGACAGATTATATTTGGTCTTCATGTGACTTCTGAACAATCCCTGCCTTTTAACATGGATGAAGAGAGGCCACTGTGAAACAGAATGTCTCCATCCACCAAAGCTGTGAATGAAAGACAGAGCCATCTCAGTATATTTTTGGAGTTTGATCATAAAAGCCACACATACCTGGGCCATTTGTCTGTTTCACAAGTTGCTTTCAGTGTTGCCATGCATTCTGGGGATTTTGCCCATTTTTCTTTGTTTGAAACAGTGTTTTATGTAGCATAGTCTAGTCATGAACAAAGTAGCGAGGCGATTCTCTTGCCTCTTGGTCCCTAGTGTAGAAATTGAATTTCCTTCCTAGTGCTGGCATTTTAAGCACTATATCGAGCCCAACTTTTTTAATGCATTTTGGCTGGAACTCTTTCTTTTCAATGTATTTCCCCTACCACTGTGCTCTATCCGCATAGTCTATGTGAATTATAGTTGGTCTCACGCTGGGCTTGAATTTGAAATCCCTTTGCCTTCCTCTTAAGTAGCTGAGATTACATACACACTTGGGCCACCATACCCAGTTACAAACTGAGTCATGTTCTCGAAGGAATAATTGCCTGTCTACTCTAGTGCACATTTTGATTTTTTTCCCACCAAACTCTGGAGTTTCCTAAGATGTGGAATTGGCCATATATATCTCCACAGATGCTAGAATGATAGTGCACATTTGATTATTTCGTTATAAACTTTTGGCCTTCTCACAAACCCTGTACTAGGTAGTGCTTCAACATTGACCATCTTTTTGCTGCATGGCCCATACAGGTTTCTCGGTAGTGAAGTGGTTTTTTTTTATGACAGCGTTTATTACTGGTTCCTGGAGGCCTCATTCCTCCTTCAGGCCTGTGACCTTCTGGTTCCTCCCACCTACTTTCTCGCCTGCCCTCCATTCTTGACCTTGCCTATCTCTGTCCCTGCCCCTCAGCTGAGAACTACCAGTGGGAGCAAGGAGCCTGGTGCCTGGCCCAAGCCCTTCCATTGCTACCAGTTCACTTCTGAGGCTGCCCTGGAGGCCCCAGTGGGCACCTGAATGGCCTTGCCCAAGCTCTGCCTTTGGAAACCAGCAAAGATGCCTGCCAAGAGCCACACACTCATGTCTGCTGTGTACCCTCTAGCTCACGCCGCCTGCCAGCCTCACGGGCCTCACCCCTACCCTTGGCTTTCTGATATTTTTCTTTTTGGTTAAGTTTATCTGGTGATGCTTTGGTTCCCGCCAGTAATTTCAAAACTCAGTCAGCTTAGGCGTAAGGATTGCTGCAAGTTCCAGGCCTGCCTGGACTATAGAAAAATAAACCAACAAAGCAAAACTGCATGTTGAAGAGAAGATGTGTTGAAAGCTTCAGTTGAGAACATTGTGAAGCTGCATTTTACTGCAATACATTTCACTTTTGCTCTACCTATGTATTTTTGCTGCATGCAAAACATAAGAAAAAAAACTCACTGTTCTTCGATTCTAGGTCAGTAGTTTTCAACATGGGGTTGGGATAGTTTTACCTTTTAAGGAACATTAAGGGCAATGTCTAAAAATACTTTCATCATTACCTAAGAAATAGGGCTTTGAAGTGCTATTGGCATCTAGTAGATTGAGGCCATGGAGGCCCAACACAGCCCCCCCCCCAAATAAAGAAATTAGCAATATTGCCAAAACTGAGGAGTCCTGGGTATTTTGAAGAAGAAACTGAAACAAGTTTCTGTATTTCTAGATATTGCCTTAATAGGAATAATTATAAAAATCTAAGATCCAATCTGAGTTGAAAAATTCTATATAATTAAGTAGCACCTGTTATTTCACCTCCTCCTGAAATACTGACTAAAATATATTGTTTGTTAATGTTGCATGAAGTGATAAATAGTCTCCAAAGCCGTAGAAGGAAAATAGAAACACTGTCTCCAGGGATTGGGGGTGGGGTGGGGTGTGGGGGGATGGGAGTACGGAGCTGAAGGGGAAGGGTTGGGCGTGGGGCTTAAAATGAGAGTCCTAATAATGGTTGATGTGGGTTAAATATTACCAATTGCTGGAAGTTGTTGCTTTGTACAAGGGATCTGGAAGCCATGTTGGACCTAAAGCTCTGTTGTCATACCCTGTCTGTCATTTTTACTTTGTGCTTTGTCTTTGTGCATAGCATACATCTCATATGCTGTCTTTCATCACCAGAATTCCTCCCTGTAAGGGAATAAGTGAGGAAACCCAAAAGGCCCTGGACCGGTCACTTCTTGATTGCACTTTCCGATTACAAGGTAGAAATAACCGCACATGGGTGGCAGAGTTAGTATTTGCTAATTGTCCGCTTAATGGCACTTCTACCAGGGAGCAAGGTGAGATCTTTCAAACTCTGTTTTTGCTTTTGTGTATATTTTTTAAAGTATTGATTACTATTAGTCTTCTCTTTTAAATCCCTTAGGGCCATCTCGACATGTTTACTTGACGTATGAAAATCTGTTGTCTGAGCCTGTCGGTGGTAGGAAAGTCGTTGAAATGTTTCTTAATGACTGGAGCAGTATTGCCCGGTTATACGAGTGTGTGTTAGAATTTGCACGTTCTCTACCAGGTACGGGTAACAGTCTTCATTTTAAATTCAAAATTCTTCCATCATGTAACAAAAAGTAAAACCTGTACATTGTTTAAGAAAGAATATAGTCAAAAGTGTATGTAAGGAAACTTTACCTTTACCTTTACCTCAGTATATAGTCTCTTTCTCGGGCAAAAATAACTGTTAAGTTTCTTTTATTCCTAGAAATTTGGGCATATAGGCTTGTGAGTAATAAACTTTTGTGTTATAATAGAGTCCTCATCTACTGTGCTCAGGCAATCTAATAAACATTGTGCTGTGACAGCATGGCAGCATGCTAGAGGACCTGAGAGAATGGAGCCAGTAAATGAGGCAGACTAATGTCTCGTGCAATAGCCAGCTTTATTCAGAGCATCAGATAATATATACTGTGAAGGTTAGATAGTATCGCATGAATAAAGTTTGCAATTACAAGGGGTCACATGTGGCAAACATGTTTTTCCATATAGGCACAGAAACAACAATAGTCAGTTGTAATGAATAATCTGAAGTAAACCACTCCTATGTGTGCTACATGTAGGAAGGGCACAAAAGCACATTCCAAGAATGAGCCTGTGTTTTTGAAGGAATTGAGGTCATAACACTCAGAATTCCTCCACGGCTCCATTCTTGGATTGGGTCCTAACACTAGCACATTTAAATTGCACACCTACTTAGTAAACAGGTATCCTCTATTTTACAGATGATAAAAACATGTCACAGAGACTTAAAAACTATGCTCTGTGTGAGAGCTGTTCTTGGCATAAATTGACAGCAACAGAGGCCCAGCTAGAGAGCATGCTTTGCTGGATTAGCCACTGTGCTAGACATCTTCATGGCTCTCCTCCATCCTGGCTTTCCATGCTTTTGATTCATGTGACTGCCTTTTAAAACAAACAAATGAGCATGGCAGTGTGGGCCTGTGATCATGATACTTTGCAGATAAAGCCAGGAAGATCCAGGAGTAGCCATCACTCTTAGTACACAGAGACTCTGAGGGAAAATCTGGGGTTAAAGGAGGACTTTATCACAACCAAGCTAGGCATATGATTTTTGCCAAAATGCCCTCCTTTTCATACCTTCTTCTTAAAAAGTCCATGTCCTATCAATGCATTTTGTTTGTTTCTGCTTAGAAATCCCTGCTCATCTGAATATTTTCTCAGAAGTTCGTGTTTATAATTATCGAAAACTTATCTTGTGTTATGGAACCACCAAAGGAAGTTCAGTGAGTATATGAATGAAAACATGGTTGTTCTGGGGGCTGGAGAGATGGCTTAGTGCTTATGAGCACTGTCAGTATTACAGAGGACCCAGCCCCCATAGAGCAGCTCACAGAAGTTTGTACTCTAAGATCTGACTTCTTCACACAGACATATATGCAGGCCAAACACCAATGCACATGAAATAAAATAAAAGTAAATATTGAGACTAGAGTTTCCTTTCTTATCTATCTTAAAAAAATAAGAACTTAAATGATAGTTGCCAGGCATTGTGGCTTGGAAAACAAAGGAAATTAAACCGCTTTAAGTAAAGGCTCAAGTAACATGAATTTTAAATGCTCTGCTAAAATCAAAGTGTGATGTACGCTTCAATTTTTACATCTGAAAAGTAAACTATAGTATCTTGATTTTTATTGTGATCTTGATTTTAAAACAAGCACTGTTGATATTTTTTCCTTCAGTGACTCCAAATCAATTGGGATTCACGTCTGCCTGTAAATGGCTTTGAGAAATACAATTTATTTTTGGTTTGATTTATGTGAATATATTCATTCTTTGTATCTTAATCTTAAATATACTCCCCGTAATTTATATTTATTTACCTTTCCTTAAAAATCCAATCATTTGGGTACTAAAGAGAAGACTCGGTGATTGAGAGGATGTACTGGTCTCAGAGGATCTTGTTTAGCTTCCCAGCAAGCATCTGTAAATGCAGTTCCAGGGTTTCTTTGGCACCAGCCATGTACATGGTACACAGAGACTTGTAGAACACTCCTCTAGACACTTCCATAACTGGTAATAGCTGAAATGACTAGTAGTTGGATGAATGGCTGTAAGAGTAGCTTCCTTTTCTATTATAACAGTGCTTGCTCCTTAATTGGTGACATTGAGAATATGACTGAAGTTTAACAAAAAATGAAACCCTGAGGATTAAAGATTTTTTTCTAGTTTGTATAGTAAAAGGGAGCCAATATGCATGCTCATAGACTCTGTTTATCTATATAAATATCATATTTGGAGTTTGGGACAAATTTTACCACATTATTCCTTTGTACAAAAAGATCTCATTTTGATGTTTGCTGATTTGTCTTTTATCATGTTTTTCATCTTGAATCTGTTACTTGGCTATTTATTTCACATGTGTTCTCTTTGATCTAGATTAGTATCCAGTGGAATTCCATTCATCAGAAATTTCACATTTCTTTGGGAACAGTTGGCCCAAACTCAGGTTGCAGTAACTGTCACAATACCATTCTCCATCAGCTTCAAGAAATGTTCAACAAAACACCAAACGTGGTTCAGTTATTACAGGTAATTAAATTCTCTTCTCTGTCTTAAGATCTACTAGTGGTGTATTATGCAAAACACCTTGAAAATTATTTGCATTTGTCATTAATCACTAAGATGGATTTTTTTTTAAAAACACTGCCTGGAGAACTTAATTAAAATGATCTAGTCTGCTTCAAGAGAAAGTTTTTTAAAAAGTCCCAGAATGCTCATTTGTGACAGTGAAACATCGAACATTTTATGTTTTCTGGAGTTAAATGGCAACTGGGTGATGTCTCTGATTTCTTGTAGGTTTTATTTGATACTCAGGCACCGTTAAATGCCATCAACAAGCTCCCTACTGTTCCAATGTTGGGCTTGACACAGAGAACTAACACTGCCTACCAGTGCTTCTCCATATTACCGCAGTCATCTACCCACATCAGACTGGCCTTCAGGAACATGTACTGCATTGACATATACTGCCGCAGTCGTGGCGTCGTGGCGATACGCGACGGAGCCTATAGTCTTTTTGATAACAGCAAGTTAGTTGAAGGCTTCTATCCTGCACCAGGATTAAAGGTAAACACTTCCTTGTTAGAGACTAATAGAATAAATAAATGTAATCTTGAAAACAGTTCCTCTGAGGGAGAAACCATTGAATTTAGCAAGCAGTAAAGTTGATGAATCTTCTTTGCAACTTCATTTTGGAAGAACTAGGATTTGGGTTAATTTCTGTGTCTTTGTACATGAAATGTTGGGAAGCCCCTTGTTTCTGTATTCTCTGAATAAGATGGGGGATATCAAAGAGCCTCACATTTGCTTATTGGGACTTTAAAGGAAGACTTTATTGCTTGAGTTCATCATGAAAGATGTTTGTGGAGTCAAATAGTTGTAAAGGCTGCTTGTGAAAACTTTGTCCCTTACCCCACTCCTAGTGTGTTCCTGCTCCTTGGATAAGCCTATTTTCACTTGTCAGGTAGCTGATACTCTTTGTGTTTCTGTAGCCATATCTCTGAGTACCAAGATACACTGTCATTTGTTAAATAATTCTCACTCTAAAAAAGGAGGATTTACAACTTTGAAAACTTGGTCTTATATACTCTTCTTCCTTCAGGCTGCTTTTCTCTTGGTTTTACAGTAAGCTTAGGTAGCAATTGTGGTTCTCTTGGTTTTTTTTTTCTTTTTTTTTTTTTTTGTATTTTTGTTGTTCTGTTAGACTTTTCTAATAACTCTGACTTTCAACCTTCTAAACTTGGCCTCTATTTTGTTTGTGTGGATTTTTTATTGTATGTAGTTGTGCTTGTGTGGAGAACTGAGGGCAATGCCAGTATCTTTATCATTCGGTCTGTCTTAACACAGGATATGCCCCTGAACCTAGAGCTAGGTAGGCTGGAAGCCTGCAAGCCTTAATAAATCTGCTTGTGCTGTTGTTTGTCCCCTCTCCTCAAAATCCTGAGTTACAAATGTGCATTGACACTTCTTACGTCAGTGCTGGGGTTCAAGCCCCTTATCCCCTGAGCCATCCGCCCAGCCCAGAAGCATGTTCTCATATGGATATATCACTTTCTCTTCTCTTTCTTCTTTCAATCTAAACTCCCATTCTTTTGTAGAACTTTGATCTCTTTGTTGATGCCTTTTGACTATTAAGTAATTCTTTACTCTCTGCTCTTATTTAAACATAAAGTTTGGAGACTCCTATTCATTGCAGGAGAATCTGCATGGCCAGTAGTTTAGGTCTTTTGTTGGGCCACTGTGTATTTGCAGAGATGTTGTGCATCTGTTTCCCCATTTACAAGAGTTCAAAGGAGAGGAAGAAAATCTTCTCAGCTTTAAATATATATGGCCTTTAATACCCAGTTTAAGGGTGGTAAGCTTTTTCTGGATTGCTACTGGAATCTTTCCACCCACACAGAGCTTCTCCTTTAGAAGCTTGTAGTGCACGGAGCTCTGGGAGAGTAGTGGCAATTTTTTTTTGTTTTTTATTCTTTGTATAGTTTTTGTTTTGTTTAATATGGATGGATGTGTGGTGTTATAGAAGTTATTTAATCCCAACCCAGGGTTTCTTCCCATCTTTGACCATTTAGTTCCAGGATAAAAGACACACACAACCTTTATGTTTACAATAAGCCTTAAACAGTTGGGCATACACCTACCTGCTATGCTATTAGAATCTACTTCCCTATTGATAATCCCAAATTATTTACTACCTAGTATATTTCCTCTGGGTTGCTTTGACCTCTAATTGACAGCTCTCAGAGCCATGTTTTTATGGCTCACCTAACTCATGGCGACTTTTCCTTCCTCCTTCTGCACCTTTTTCCTTTCCTCTGATCCCAATTCCTGTGAAACCTAAACCCTAACTATGTCTTTTCTGTCCAGCTATCGGCTGTTGCCATCTTTATTTACCAATCAAAAATAACTTGGGGACAGGGCCACTTGAATCTACATGAGCATTCTAGGTCTTGGGAGCTGCCCGCACCACAACAATTCCCTCTTTTAGTTCAATAAAAGGCTCATTTTCTCTCAGATATGCATTGAATACAAGTAGATACAATAATTAGAAAATTATAAGGTATGATATACATTTATAATGTCCAGTCCATTATATTTTGCAATTTAAAGTATTTTATCATCTATCCTTACTTAATGAGTTTACAATTCTGTACCTCAGTCATCTTTGATTTTAACTTGTATTATCATCTGAAAACAATCATTTAGACCTAGAGCATTTTCTTAAATCCTAAACAACCTAACATCCAGTTCATTGTCAGACTGGAAATATCTAGTCTTCAACACCATCAGAGATTTAAGAAGGGATACATATTTGAGTGTGCAGGAATGCAGCACTAAAATTTAGACAGTTGACAAAGACAATGGACAATATGGACAATCTCCAACATTTCTTATAACATTGGAGCATCGTTATGCAGCCTTCTGCCCCAGAACATCTGATAGAAGAGAAGTAGAACTTAGGAAGAACTGGCTTACCTTGTTTTGGCCGAGCTTAGCAGTTGACTATCCTGAGTCTGTTTATCTTTTTTGGACAGCATTCTGTCTGCAGATGAAGTCAGGGCATTTCTTGCCTAGTGGCTAGCTTGCCACAATTGAAGCAACTCCACATGGACGTAATGATGCTTAACATTTCCTTTGAAGTGGAATGGGGGGTATTGTCAGGAACAGACATGTCTCATAGTCAAAAAATTTTTTAATAATGAAATAACCTTGAATGCCATATTCTATGGTTCTCTGACACCTTTGAAGACCATCTATCTATATACAGCATAACTGAATTGCTAAACATTTTTATCTATTTGCTTTTTGAATGACTTTGAGAACATTTTAGGATCTAATATAACTATGAGTTTGACTGACTATTAATTTGTATTACTTAATTCTTCTAAACAGTTTGTAATAGCAGCCATTTAAAGGACTGAGTCTGCTGGGCGGTGGTGGTGCACGCCTTTAATCCCAGCACTTGGGAGGCAGAGGCAGGCGAATCTGAGTTCGAGGCTAGCCTGGTCTACAGAGTGAGTTCCAGGACAGCCAGGGCTACACAGAGAAACCCTATCTCAAAAAAAAAAAAACATAAACAAAACGAAAGGACTGAGTCTAAGCCTTGTATTCTTTAATAAGTTGCATAGGCACAATGCCTATCTAAGAGTAACAATAGTAATTTTAAGTTTTGTATCAATATACAAAGACTCGTACCAATGAAAACTTTAAATCTGTATCGATATACCAGAATCTATATCATTGTAACAAAATATAACTTCAGTTTTGCATCAAAATATAAAGATCTCTACCATTGTAAGATTATGGCTATAAAATTCTTTTATTTAAAATTAGATTGAATCAGCCGGGCGTGGTGGCGCATGCCTGTAATCCCAGCACTTGGGAGGCAGAGGCAGGTGGATTTCTGAGTTTGATGACAGCCTGGTCTACAGAGTGAGTTCCAGGACAGCCAGGACTACATGGAGAAACCCTGTCTCAAAAACAAACAAACAAAAAAATAGATTGAATCATCCATCCTTATTCTTCTAATTATGTTATTTCTATAGCTTCCTATTTCTTTTCAACTCTCTTCCCTTTATCTGAGAAAGAAAGGATAGAGAATTTCCTCAGTGTAAGCCCCCTATTCTATTTCTTCTGTTTCTATGACCATAATTATTTATAAATTATCCCTTAAAGTGACAATATATTTTTAATTCATGAAAACCAAAACCATCTACTTCAACTTGAGGGACTGAGACGACAGTATTCTTTTAATTGCTTTCCGCTGAATTGGGATAAAGAATTCCTAACCTAAAAGGAAACTGAAAAAATAGTTAAGTCAGTATAAAGCTAGCTGGCATTATTTGTTGTGATGTCATAAAGAAAGTTTAGGGCTTAACTGAAGTCCTGACTAGAACAGTCTGAAAGGCTGGATGAACTGATTTCATTGTGGCTTGGCAGTCCTTCCTGAAGCTGTTCTAAAAGCAAGTCTCTGGAAACAGCACCAGTTTAAGCAGGATCAGGCAGGGAGCTGAAACAACAGATCATTTCACCATCCTCA
Source organism: Apodemus agrarius (assembly GCA_964023405.1). NCBI lineage: Eukaryota > Metazoa > Chordata > Mammalia > Rodentia > Muridae > Apodemus > Apodemus agrarius. The sequence continues at coordinate 8,807,558 of OZ030010.1, forward strand.
AGGGTGAATCTTGTCAGGGATGCACTCTTGGTACTTAATTCTGTAATATATTTAACCTTATAACCAATGTTTCATTCTATAAAGGTATTTTTATGGAATGTGCAAGGTGCATAGATTGATTAAGGATGAATTTTTGCTCCTTTTTAAGTTAATTTGATCAATAACCAATTGTAATAATTCTTCCTTCATTCCATATGAAAGGATGGCATGAGGAATTTTGAGGCTTCTGTAGCCAACAAGATTTATAGGCTATGCATAATTGAAGTTCTGGCTAGAGTCATTTTTATGTCTCAGGCTGTTTCAGGGTTGTTACCATGTAGCGGGATCAACAAATCATATTACCTGTCCTGTTTGGTCTTCTTGATTTTTTTTTTTGTTGTTGTTGTTCTGTCTGCAACCAAGATCATCAAATCTTATTCGATTACTTCGGAAGTCTTTCTTTCCTATTAACACAAATATAGAACCTCTCTCCCAAAATACCAGTCCTTAGTCCAGCAACCCAAAGTCATCAAAATATAGATGAATTGAATTTAGCAGCCTTAACAATTTGGTCTACATATATGTCTGCATACCACTTGTGTGTCTGCATCCCAGGAATTAGAGTTACAGATGTTTGTGAACTGTCATGTGGGTGCTGTCAATTTTACTTGTGTCCCTCAGGAAACGCAGCCAGAGCTCTTAACTGCCAAGATAACTGGCACTGCTACTTCCAAAGTATCTTGAGAATCTGGATGGAAGTAGCTTTGTTTCTTGGCCTTCCTGGTGGCTTCCTTAGGATATGAGTCTTCTCATTGGGTAGTTCAGCCATCTGCTTTAGCAGCTTCTAGCAGCTTCCAGCTGTTTGTTTTTTTCTTATTTGAAAGACAATGTTTTAATAATCCTCTAATGATTTTGATGAAATAATGACATGCTTATTTGAAGAGGGGAAAGGGATACTAAGTGGAGAATCAGAGACTGGAGAGGTGACTTAGTGGATAAGAACACTTGCTATGAAAGAAAGAACATCTGAGCTCAAATTCCTTGCACCCATATATAAAATAACACGCCAAGCATGGCAGTGTATGACCACACCTCCACTGTTGAATGAAGACAGGTGGTTTACTGGAATTTATTTACTGGCCAGCAAGCTTAATTCATGTTCTTTCAGACACACTGTTCCAAAAATAAGAATACGACACACCCAGTGTCCTCAACTGACCTGTACCTGCACATAGAATCCTTGCACATACTGAGAGAGACACACAGAAAGACATCGCTTGAGACATAAACTCTAGAAGTCTTGCTTAAGTTTTTGATAACATATATTATTTGAAAAGGCTGTCTCACTCTAGATGGTTCAGGATTCAAATTATGCAGTCTAAAACACTAAAAGTTACCTTTGTGTATGCAGGTGTGTGGGTGGGGAGGTGTGGTGGGTTACATGTTTGTATTGTAGGAATGAATGCATGTGTGTGGACACCAGAGACTGATGTCAGCTATTTTAGTTCTTTCTTTTGGTTTTTGAGATGAAGCCTTTTACTGATCTTGGAGGGTCACTGATTCACAAGACTAGTTAGCCAGCAGACCCTTTCTGTTTGCACCTTCCCAGTGCTGGGGCCATGCCTGTACAGTATCACAGCTGGCTTTGTAATAGAAATCCTCTTCTTATGTAGAAACACTACCAATTCAACCATCTCCCTTGTGTAGCTCCTATTTTCTTTTAAATAAGGTCTTGTTTTTTTGGTCCAGCTAGGCTCTAATCCAACAGTCCTCTTACTCCTGCCTCCTACATGTCGTGGTTATTGGCATGTGTCACCATGCTAAGGTAATTCATTTAATTATTACTCGCCTATTTAGACATATTTTTTAGATTAAAGTGTGAGACCTTGTGCCTGTCATTGTGGCATGTGCCTATAATTGTAGCACATCAAAGTAGATATCTGTATTCAACACCAGTCTGGTCTTTAAATATATTGAGTACCAAGTCAGCCAGGACTTCATAGTGAGATCCTGCCTCAACAACCCCACCCCCCCAAAAAAAAAGAATAAAGGAAAAAGAAATCTTTTACTAATGAGAAATTTTATGCTGATGCTTACTATATGGCCTGCATTTCTGGGTCAGAGAATGCCATGTGCTTAGAGCTCTCAGGGTATTCTTATTTTACTTACCTATTTTTGTTGCTTACAGTTTACCTCAATTTGCTCTCTTCCTCCAGAACTCATAGTATCTCATTAGATTGTCATCATTTTCAGGGATATACATAATGTGTTTGTATTACAATATTGTCAATGGTCATACATTTTTTTACGTAGGTTGTAAGATGTCTCAGTAGGTAAAGGCATTTGTCATCATGCCTGACAGCACAAGTCTTGGCCACGGAACTCACTTGGTGGAAAAATAGAACTGATTCTGGCAAGATGTTTTTTAGCCTCCACAGATATGCCATTGAAGATGCACACACACATATACAAACACATGGATACATGGGGGAAAATATTTTGCTAAAGTAATTAAATGTCCTGTGTTTATACCTGTAGACTTTCCTGAACATGTTTGTTGATAGCAATCAAGACGCTCGGAGAAGATCTGTAAATGAGGATGATAACCCTCCTTCTCCTATAGGAGGCGATATGATGGACTCTTTAATATCACAGCTCCAGCCACCCCAGCAACAGGTAAATAGCTCCCTGCAGAACAGCTTTTATAGGCACCAGCATTTCTTTATTCAAAGACAGGATGTCTTTGGAAGGCCCAAGAAGCCCAGGAAAAAAATCCTATTAAAAAATCAAGACAGACAACAGAGAGACCTCCATTGTATGAAATTAGCACCTGAGGGCAAGGTCTTTGCCATTACTACTTATTTCTAATTGGGAACAAAAAGTCCCTTGCTGTATGTGGAGCAACCTTTGGTGCAGCAGCCTCACTCTGTCTTCGAAAGACAGCTGTTACGTTTGCTGTTGTTCACTAAGGTTTCTGTAAAACCAGCCAGAGTTTAATTTCAAGGGTTCTTCTATACGCAGCTTCAGCAAGCCATGCGGTCACAGCTCTCTTCTGACTCCTTCCCATGCCTAGTTGAAAAGGCCGCAAGCCAGCCTTTGTTCTCACTGTGTCTCTCTTGAAATAGAAAGTAGTCAGTCCTTAATCTTGTACTCTGAAGTCAGTGCCGTATGATTCAATAGCATGGAAGAGACTGTGTCAGGGTACAAAAGTACCTGGTGGCTGGAGCCTTTAGAAGTTTTTAGTTGTATCTGAATATACAACCTGTTGGCAAGGGTCCAACGAACATCCTTCAGAGGCAATTTTATGAAGTACCTCATAGCTCCTCATCCAGAATCTTTCAAAATAGCACAGTACTATAAATGTCCTTGGGCTGCCTTCCTTCTGGCCTGGCTACTTATGCTTACTAAGTACACTTTGCTGGTGCCATGTCTTTCGGAGAGTACTAGACTCTTAGCAGCAGGAGAGTTCGTATATTTTTTTTGGCAACTGTTTAGGTTTTTTCCTTCCCCTTTATTTGATTTTCTTCATTACATTTATAAAAATACAGGGCAGCCCAGTAAGACCCAGTATGACTGCCTCTATAGTGAGAGTGGTTCTGGGACAGATGCTTGCTTAGATAAGATGAAGATAGTAGACCATTACAATGGAGGAGGACCTTGCCCAGCAGTGCCAGAGGAGTGCTGCAGCTGCTGCTGCTGCTGATGATGATGATTATTGCTAGAAGAGTACTTATCATCATCATCATCATTTTCGCTTATTTTGCCAGCCTTTTTTTTTTTTCTTTTACATGGAATTCATGTTGGGAAAGAGCAACTCACATATTCTTGGAAAGAAGTGACTGAGATGGGCTGAATGGTAGCCATAGCTAACAATAGGCTAGTGTCATACTGACAATCGATGGGGAATCTGTTATTATTACCATATCTGCCAAAACTTTCATCAAATAATGCTTTTAGAAGTGTTGAAGGCACAAGCACAGAGTCAGAATATGAAGCAACATGAAGCTTTTTAAGGAATTGCAATACTGTTCTGTTTTTTACACTATGTGATCAACACCTCAACTTTAAAAAACAGACTTGGGGGCTGGAGAGATGGCTCAGTGGTTAAGAGCACTGACTGCTCTTCCAGAGGTCCTGAGTTCAATTCCCAGCACCCACATGGTGGCTCACAAACATCCGTAATGAGATCCGATGCCCTCTTCTGGGGTGTCTGAGGACAGCTACAAAAACAAATCTTTAGAAAACAGACTTGGGAGGTAAATGTAAAATACATCCTTCTCGTGTGCATGCTTGTGCACGTGTGGGTGTATCACTGGAAAATGGATCAGGAGGAAGTGCACGACTCTGGCCGCTATATCCCCAGCTACATTTACCACTTTTTATTTGCTGCATAAGAAGGTAGCAGATAAAGGAACAGGCATTGAAAGATTCACCCTGATTTCACACGTGTTAACATCAAGTATAGAAATAAAACTGTGGTAGGAAAATGGGGGACAGAATCGGCGATGTTGAAGCAGGTGAGAAGTAAGGGGCTTGCTGGTTTTCAAAGAGTTGCACTCCATCCTTCTTCCAGACTTCATTGTTTGCATGGTTGACATGTATTTAGAAGAGATCTGTATCTAAATGGTTTCCTATATGCCAACCAGTGAAGCAACAAAGTCTGATAATGGTCTAAAGAGGAAAAACTGCACATATGTTCTCTGTGGTTGATCAGCATGCCAACATTAACTTCTCTCTGTTTTTCCCCCAGCCATTTCCAAAGCAGCCAGGGACATCAGGCGCTTACCCTCTTACTTCACCCCCTACATCCTATCACAGCACAGTTAATCAGTCCCCCTCTATGATGCACACACAGTCTCCAGGTAAGATATGACTTATTCTCTCTTCCTGTCCACCTGGAGAGGAAGTACTGCACAGGTGACTTCGGGTGTCACACAGGTTTTTCTTTTCTTGCTCTTTGTCTCAATAATTGCCTGTATATATTGGAGCAGTGCTGCAAAATCCACATTTGCAGTACTTTAGGAACATTTTGTAAGATTTGTTTTACGTGCCTAGAGCCAGACTTGTGACACCATATCTAAGATAGCTAGTAATCTGATGGTCTGCAGTAGAGGTTGGCAGTCGTAGGTCTAGGGCCAAATCTTAACCAGTCTGTTCTTAAGTAAACAAACAAATGGAACAAAGCCAAGCCAACTTATGTTGTATCCATGGCTGCTCCTTTTCATTCTCTCTTTGTTTACATATATTTTGAGACTGAGTCTGATATTATCCAGGCTGGCCTTAAACTCAATCTGCAGTCAAAGACTGTCTCGAGGTCATGATCCTTCTCTGCTTTCTCCATCCTAGTACTGGGGTTAGGAGTACACCACCATGCCTGACTCCTTGGTGATATTCTTCTACTCCTGCTCCATTTGTGAAGCTGTGGGGGATGTGGCAGTTACTTGTGCTCCAGCTCCCGGAGTCGGGCACATCACACCTTACTTGTCCTGAGAAAGGGTTTGCTGGGCAGTCCTGTGCACTGTAAAATGTGGGTGGCATGTGAAACTTTTACTTTTGACTGAATAGTTCTGTGGAATCTCTTGAGCCTGACGTTCAGCAGGAAGCTGGGTCCTAGCCCCTGGCTCCCATTTACCATCTAACAAGTGACAGGCATCAGATTTCTTAAGGAAAATAACCTCTTACCTTGTAATTTCTATACTCAATGTATTAGGTCAAATTGCATGGGAAATATAAGAAATTAAATAATTTTGCCAGGCCTGGTGATGGAAATGTATAATCCCAGTTACTTTGGAGGCTAGGGCAACAGGATCAAAAGTTTAAGACCACAAAAACAGAAGAAAAGATGCAGAAAAGTCTGGGGCATAGTTCGGTGGTTGAGTGCTTGCTTAGCATACATACACGAGGCCCTGTGTTCAATTCTTAGTAGTACAAGAAGAAAAAGCCTTTGGCTTAATGCATCAATCAAATAATGGATGCTTTTATCATTAGAAAGATGCTCAGCTTATTAGCTAGGAATGTGTGTGTGTGTGTGTGTGTGTGTGTGTGTGTGTGTGTGTGTACGTGTACACGTACGTGTGTGTACATGCACGCATGTTACTAAGGATGGAACCCAAAGTCTCACATATGCTAAACAAATGCTTTTCCAGTGACATCTCCAATGTAAAGCAGAATTGGTATTACATGTTTTTCTTTTTTCTTTAAACATTACTTTTCTAAAATATCCCTTAATACAGATATGTATGTATAAGTGTACATACATATTATACCATGTGCATGTACCCGCAGAACTTGCTAATCTGAGAGATAAAGGGGTCTGGCTTGTTTAACCCACTCATTCCATTTGTAAATGAGAATAGCATAAAACACTTCAATTGTTGGCTATTCCAGCGGTTACTTCTCAACCAGCCTCATCATGGCAGCCCCTTCCTCTGCTGCATGCCTCTCCCACAGCCACTCAGATTGCTCAAGGTATTTGTTGTTGTTGATTTTAAAGTCGGGTCTTCGGGGAAGAAAGCAGGCAGCCTCATCCTTGTTTTTTAGAAAAATCTTTTTTTTAGAAAAATTTCCTACTTTTTGGAGGCTCTATGTGTATGCATGGTTCCTCTATTTGGACATATGTGTTGCACCTTACTGAAGAGCCCTTCGGGCTTTTGAAAGACTTGTTTGGTAGAGGACTGGCCATTTCTGCCCTAGAGATGCTTCTTTGCCTGCCTCCTTCACCTTGACACGGCTCAAGATGAGACTTAAAGAATGCCTTGGAGAAGACCAGATGCAAGGACACAGACTATGTGGGTGGGTATTCCAGGCAGACCCGCACACCATGTGTGTGGGACCTGTGGCCCCAGAGCACACTGCCTTGAATGGCTAGAATATGGATATGTGGGCCTCTTTTGAAGAGTTTGGTCTTTACTGGATCAGCCATCCATATTTGGACTTTCCTAGGGCAACAAAGGGGATGATGATGATGATGATGGTGATTATTATTATTATTACTACCACCAGAGAGGAGCTGATTTCAGAACTACAGATTTCTCTAAATCTGTGGTTACAAAAGTCCTAGAGATTTTCAAGACTAAGTATGCTGTAGACATGTGGCTCTATGGAGTCCTGCAGCTCATCAGAGCTTCTTGGCCATAGGTTGAAGACTTGGAACTTATCCCCAGGGTCATTAAAGGCTGAGTGGGTGGGAGAGCTTATTCTCTATGAATACCAGACACAAAGTCACAGCTGGGGAGGATATAGGCAGAAAGATGCCCAGAACCCCAGGGGTATGTCTAGGAGGAGCAGAGAATATCGTTCAGAAGGAAGGGGAAACATGCATTTCATGTGATTATAATAGTAGACAGATATGCTTGCTATGAATATGCCAAGCCCAATTCTAAGCGCTTTACTCATTTAATCCTCACAGCAAACTTATGGCATAGGTCCCATTATTATTCCCATTTTATGGAGAAAAACCGAGGCATGGAGAAGTTAAGTCACTTGTCAGATCATACAGCTAAATAGGTAAATATAACGCATGAAGGTTGATCAACTTGGTTGACATATTTATTGAGTACACGATATTGCTTAAGTATTTTATAGAACATAAAAGATGAAATTATCCTATATTATAGTAAAGAGTTTGAAATATGCTAATATTGCAAGTATTTATATGTTGAGTTTATTCTTAAGTTTTGATAGTCATAGTTCTCCCTTTGAAATCCTTTAAGATTAAAAGCATTCCCATGGCTTTAAGTGCCATCTTTAAGTGCCCTTCTCCCAGCTTTTGTATGTATTTTAGATCTCACTTTGGAACTCCAGCCTTTTATTTTCTAATTATCTATCCAATACTTCCATCTAATATCTAGTGGCTTGCCAAAACTCACCAGGGCTGAAACTAAATTCCTGGCTTCCCAGTCCTGTGTCCTGATCCTTATATAGACACATTCAGAAAGAGGCAGCCCCTTCTTTTACATTTCTTGGCATGTTCTGCTCAAATCAGACATGCGCAGAATATGTTTGCTTATATACCCACGTTGAGTTATTTATCAATTACTATTAACCCTGTCCTTTGTTTTTAAACCCAAACTGAAGCCCTTTGTAGTCCCCCAGCCAGCCTTCAGTCACCCTAGCCGCTTGTACCAGCCACTAGAGTGATCCTTTCTAGACAGAAGTTTGTTAATGGCTTCCATTCCAGACTCTAATGGCCACCCACCATGTGAGACGAACTATATGCCTTAGAATGGCCTAGAAGTCCACATGTGGTCTGGAACTCACCTCTAAACTCTGTCATCTCTTCTCAGGCCACCCTTGTTCACACTATTCCCCTTCCTGTAACACAAACTGTCCCTTTTTTGAGGCCTTTGGATTGGCTCTTCTGTCTGCCTGGATTATCTTTCTCCCTGTGCTGTGTCCTGCATTTTTCTTCCTGTCTGGTTCACCTGTCAATTTAGAGTCTTTTCCTCTGCCACTCCAAGGAACTGCTCTTTTCCTTTGCACTGGTTTTCTCCCCAGCACTTCTCATTACCTTATAGGTTCACCATGCTCATTTTACTAGACGACATGCTCCATGAGAGCAGAAATTGTCTTAATGTTAATTATGTTCTCTGTGCCTACTACAGTGCTTGGCAGTTAACTGGTAATCTCACCTATTTGTTGGCGAAGTATAGAACTAAAAGGTGCATTGGTTATATTTCTTTGCAGTTAGTATAAAAGTTATAATGTGGATCTATCGATTTGAACTTTCTTGCAATAGAGAGGTCTTTCCAGTTTTCCTTTCTGCTATTTATGGGACCTATTCTCTCTCTTTAGTCTCTAGGGAGTTTTTTTTAAAAACTTGTGCTCCTTGGACAGGACATACTATGTGTCCTGCAAGATCATCTGTAATTATTTTCCTTTATTAGGAAATCTGCATGCTGCCAGCTCCCCCAGTGGGGCTTTGAGAGCCCCATCACCTGCGTCATTTGTTCCAACTCCTCCCCCATCCTCGCATGGAATCTCAATAGGACCAGGGGCCAGTTTTGCTAGTCCACATGGTGAGTCCATACATGGAAATCGCTATAGCACTTAGAGCGTGATGGGAAAATCATTTTTGTTAATAAAAATTCTTATTGAAAAATTAGTGCTTATTTATTGATAAATAGCAAAAATATGACTTGAGCAAATAGACAAGACATTTTTTCTTAGTTTTTCACATAGAGGCACTGACTGGTTGGTCTGTGGCTGTCTTCCCCTGCTTGTCCTTTTTGTCACCTGCTGCTTGCTTGCTGGTCTTCCTGTATCTTTGGGTTTGCTTTCTAGCTATTGGCTTGTCTTCCCCTCAGATACCTCCCCCTAACCTGGGTGGGTACCTTCCCATGAGTGGATTTGAAACTTGAATTTTCAATCTTTAAAAAAAAAAAAAGATTCTCAGTCGATTCAAATAAACATTAGAAGGAGGTAGTCAGTGAAAATGATCCCTTGTGTTTGTTGTCATTTTGGTTTTTGAGACAAGAGCTCGCTGTATAGTCCAGGCTGGCCTCTTAAGGTCCAACAGTCCTCCTCTCCAAGTGCTGAGATTACAAGCAGGAGGCAGGACACCTGGCTCAGATGTTTCTTTTTATGTCACCAGCCAGCCACCTTACCTCTCTTCTCAGAGGCATTTGTCTTACTGGTTTCTGATATATTCTTTATTTGTGTATTACTCCTTATTCTTAAATTGGCTTAATTTTAGTTTATGTGTGTGAGTGTTTTGTTATGTATGTATGTGGACCATGCGCATTCCTAGGACCCCTGCGTAGAGGTCAGAAAAGGGCATCAGAACCCCTGGAATTGGAATTACAAGTGGTTGTGAGTCATCCTATGGGTGTTGGAAAGCAAATCCTGGTAGATCCTTTGTAAGAACAAGTTATCTCAATCACTGAGCCATCTCCCTCCCTGGATTTATATTCTTACAGATTTGTTTTACACACACACACACACACACACACACACACACACACACTCACTCACTCCCCTCTCTCCTCCCTACTCTACATGACAGCAAATTATATACACCCTCATTTAGACATTGTAAACACTGTGCCACATTAAAACATACAGAACTTCCTCAGTCTCTCAGCTGTGTTCAGCTATGACTTTTTATTAATAGTTTTTGAACATTTGTAGTTATCATACTACAGAGCTTTATAACATCCCTTGTCTTGTGTATACCATAAGTTAATTATATACCTATTTTGAATGTTTCCCTTTCTTTTACAATTAAAAATGCTGCCATATGTACACATAACCATGATGATGTCCTTACATGTGTTCCTAAAAATGTCATTAAGGTCATATGACATTTGGAAAATTTGCAGAATTGGGCAAGTTTCTTACCAGTTTCTTGTAGCATCTGGGGAGCATGCCTGTTACCCTCCCGCATAGCCAACAGAGGATATTAGGATTTTCTTAAAGTAACTGGGCCACATTTCTAGATGAAAAAATTTGGCATTTTTATACTGGATATATGTTTCTTGATGATTAGTGAAACTTCACCACTTCCTTAATTACAAACGTATGACTTTTGTTAATAAGTCAAGACCATGTATTCATTAAAATAATGGGAATACTTTCTCATTGTTTCATTTGAGGACAAAGGGATATAAACAGTATATCAAGGGTATCTTTGTGGTGAAATTTAATATAGCAAATTGTTGAGGGAGCCACTGCTTTCAAAACTTGATTCTCAGTTCTATTTCTTACTGTGGCCTTCACTGAAAAAAGAAAATGTATAGTTTCCCTCCCTCATCCTTCTCTGAGAAGAATTGAAACAAATTTTTCAGAACTGGTCTTCCTTTCAGTAGAGCTTGATGTTTTCTTTAAATGTATGGGACCTTGTCTGAAGGTCTAAATTCTTCCTTTCTTAGTCTCTTCACTTCTCTTAACTCTGCAACGCTCTTTGAAAGTACAGAAACCCTTGCAAGGCATGGTGGTGCACACCTTTAATTCCAGCACTGTGGAAGCAGAGGTAGATGGATTTCTATGAGCTCAAGGCCAGCCTGGTCTAGATGGTAAGTTCTAGGGCAGCCAGGGTTATGCAAAAAGACTCTTTATGTCAAAAACAAAACAAAAAACAAAACAAAACAAAAAAACAAAAAGAAAGTACAAAAACTCCACAAAAGAGAGACATAGGTGTATTATGAAAGAGAACAATGAAAATGAGTCACTCTAATGCTCTGGCTGTTTTCGCATAGTTGAGGACATTGAAATATGTGTTTTGAGAATCCTCTGTTTTACTACATTTTTTTCCAGGAACCCTTGACCCTAGTTCTCCATACACTATGGTGTCACCAAGTGGTCGAGCAGGAAACTGGCCTGGGTCTCCTCAAGTGTCTGGACCCTCACCAGCAACCCGCTTGCCTGGAATGTCACCAGCTAACCCATCTCTGCATTCTCCTGTTCCAGATGTTTCTCACTCCCCTCGAGCTGGCACAAGTGAGTGTGGTCAGCACTGTTTCCTGAGAAACACCAATGTATGACTCCGCCTTCACATTTGAAAGTCACAGTGGATTTCTCAAAGGAGAATTTCCAAACCTTAAATGTTTTTCCTTTACAAATTGATCTGCAATAGCAATTAGTGACGTCGTGAAAAATGGTTCTGTGCTTTAGAAGTCTTAAGAAACCTAGTGTCCGTGCCTCTGTCAATGACTGCTAACTTATGTCTGCAATATTGAACCATATAAGGTACCTTAAGTTAACCACCAAAGGCATAGAAGTTAATATAAGAGATTTGTATAAGTGTATCTGTTTGCTAATCTTTGTAACTTTCAGGGCTTAAAACAACAGTGCTATGTTAGCTCACAATTCTTTGCTTTGACAGACTCTACTGAGCCAGTTCACTCGTGTGTGTGCAGTAGGTAGTCTACCCATAGCCTCAGCTGGCATGGCTTCTCTCTGCTCTGTGTGCTCTCACACTCCATCGTGGCTTATTTACCCAGTGGGTAGAGCACATGAAAGAGCTCCTGGAAGTCTTGTAACTATCCCAGCATCCCTTGCCAAAGCAGGTCACAGGAACAAGCAGAATTTAGGTTAAGGAGCAGAACCCAATTTCTTGAAGGAGTCCCTACAGGGTTACATTGAACCTGGATACAATCAGAAGATTCATGGGAGCTGATTTTTGCTATCTGAGAACTGACATACGATTCCTTGGTAACAAAGAATAATTACAAGAGTTTCATTTAGCTGGCAACTGTGTTATGAAATCAAGGCAAGCACTAATAGCACAGTGTGCATTTACAATTGAAGTTACCTGTTTTCCTTCCCAAAAGGTTCCCAGACAATGCCAACCAACATGCCTCCACCTCGAAAACTACCTCAGCGCTCCTGGGCAGCATCCATACCCACCATTCTCACTCATAGTGCCTTGAACATCTTACTGCTACCCTCTCCAACGCCAGGCCTTGTGCCTGGCCTGGCAGGTAGTTACCTTTGTTCCCCACTTGAGAGATTCCTTGGATCTGTCATCATGAGACGACACCTTCAAAGAATTATCCAACAGGAAACGGTATGAGCATTACACAACTTTCTAAGTGGTCATTGTCAAAGGCAGAAGACAATCTTTATGAGGGACACTCTTGTCACTTTCTTAACCATCTTGTTAGAATTAGGCTTTAAGTCTACCTAGCATTAAAGATGGACCTCATTGTTTTCTGTTCTTGGAGTGTTGTACAGTTTACTGTTCCGTGTTTTTTAGATAATGTGGTTAACCAGGATCTAGGAACAGATTACCACACTACTCGAAACCAGTGCACATAGGTTCTGACCTTGCACATACAAATGACTGCTCTCTGATGTGCTTTTGTAGACAGACTGATTTTGAAGTTGAGTCTTTATCAAACCCAAAGTGGTGATTTGATCATAGGCATTAGGGCTTGTTTTATTTTTGTTTTTTTAAAAATTCATGAGTTGGGTAATTAGATTTGTTTAAAATCTTGTAGAAACAGACATCTAACCAATCTTATGGTGATAACATTCTTAATTTATAGTTACTATCATTACCAGTAGTTATATGTGTTAATGAAGTAGCCAAACTATCTATTGTTTGTAACAAATACTATATATACTTGCCTCAGTCATTTCATAATTTTTATAGTCAGTTATTTTAAATAGAACGTAAAAAGTATTTTAATTTGGATTATATAAAACAGTGGGTTTCTTTTTATTTTGTCTTTAATAATTAATTAATTGGTTAATAAATTAATTAACTTGGTTAATGAATTGTTTATTAATGTGTATTAGTGGTTTTGCCTTCATGCCTGTGTACCACATGCACGTCGTGCACATGGAGGCCAGAAGAGGCCATCCAATCTTCCTGGAACTTGAGAACAGTCGTGAGGCCAGGCTTCTGCAACTTAGCTCCTCTGGAAGAGAAGCTCCTAGTTTAATGTTTTTCTTTTTCTTTTAAAGAGTTTATTTAGTTTATGTATATGACTGCACTGTAGCTGTCTTCAGACACCCCAATAGAGGGAATCGAATCCCATTACAGATGGTTGAGAGCCACCATGTGGTTGCTGGGAATTGAACTCAGTACCTCTGGAAGAGCCATCAGTGTTCTACACCACTGAGCCATCTCTCCAGCCCCAATGTTTTTCATATGTGGACATACTCTTCTCCCATGGCCCTCTCTTTTCACTGTACTCTATCCAGTATTAAGACATGTTAACTAAATTACCATTCAGCTTAGAGAGGATAGGCGCTGTGTTGCAGCCTCTCTTCTGCTACTATAGCATTGAGCGTTCCGAAGCTCGTCACCTTTCCTGGATCAACATGTTTTCCTATTGAGAATTCCATCATCTATGTTTGTATCTTTCCCTGTTGATTTGCTGCATCCTTGTTTTGCAGTTACAGCTGATCAATTCCAATGAACCTGGTGTAATCATGTTCAAGACAGATGCCCTGAAGTGTAGAGTAGCCCTTAGTCCCAAGACCAACCAGACCCTTCAGCTCAAAGTGACACCTGAAAATGCAGGACAATGGAAACCTGATGAGCTTCAAGTTTTGGAGAAATTCTTCGAAACAAGAGTAAGTGTTTCCTAATGCATGCTTGTATTTAGTGAATCTGAGAAGTGGAAGTAGAATGAAGAGTAAGGTGATTTCTCTCCCCCACCGTAGGTCGCAGGACCACCATTTAAAGCCAACACACTTATAGCCTTCACCAAGCTGTTGGGAGCGCCGACACACATCCTCCGGGACTGTGTGCATATAATGAAGTTGGAGCTGGTGAGTTGCTGAGAAACACAAGCTTTTCTAATGAGTGCTGTTGGAAGAGGCTGTAGAACAATGCTCATGGTCTAGCTCACTTACTTTGCATATCGTTCCATTTCTCCTAAAATGTATTTAAGGTAATAAATTTTTATTTATTAAATAATAGTTACTATTTGGTACTAAAAAAAACAAAACTAAGACGAACTTACTGTGTAGTCTCAGCTATCCTCAAATTTATGTACGTGCCTCTAGCCCCTAAGTGGGGAGTTAAAGGCTTCAATTCAAGAAATACATTCTTTTTTTTTTATGTATTATAATGTTTTATTTCTATTATTTTTTTAGGCAATTGACAAAGACATTTTCCACTTTGGTAAATCCAGATAGGTGACATAAAGTCAGCTTTCTGCATTGCTCAAAATAAAAACACATTACAATATAATTATAGAACAGTGCTTCAGAAATCTTCTCAGGAGCTAGGGAAGTGACCCCGTGGGCAAAGCGCCTGACATGCAGGCATGAGGACTGTATAGAAAAGCTGCTGCAGAACAGCATGTTTGTGCATCTTGGTGCTGGTGGGGTAGACAGGTGGCCCTCTGAGTCCGTGAGACTTTTTTCTTAAGATGTAAGGTGGAGGGCCTGGAAAGATGCTCAGTGGGTAAAAAGCACCTGCTATGTAAGCCTGACAACCCGAGTTCAATTTCCAGTGTCCCACACTGGATAGCACATCATCAGTTGCACTGACATTAGTATTTGGTCAGCATTCTTCCTCTGTTTCTCTTGATCGTTTCCGGAAATTCAAAGAACTTCATGTGTGCGATGAGGCAGCAGTAACGCCAGCATCTCTAAATCCCTGAGGTGTGATCTGAAACGGTACCGTGGACTTCTTCTGGCTTGGTGACTTGTACAATATTTGCAAATCTCTTTTGCTCCCAGTGAAAAATTAGCCTCATTGTAGCCACATGTCCCCGGCTTTCCCCTAATGCAGGAACAGCAACGCTTGATTTTCCTCAATCCTTGTTATCATCTGATTAGTAAAATAACAGGAAATCTGGGATTATTTGTGAGGCTGATCATTTCTTGGGCGACAGAACTTGGAGGGACAGATCTTCCAGGTTATGACGAAAGGGAAAAGCAATCCGGTCTATTATCACTAACTGCACCTTTGGATGATCTGAAAGGAAACTTGGAACGAGATAGACTTGTGCCAGCAGCTCAGTATAATCATGACGATGAAAATAGTAAATATGGGAAAGAATGTTTTCAAGAGTAAAGTCCTTCAAGGTGTTCCTGCTATGAGATGCAGGCACTGACTACATGCAGTGGCCAGGCTTACCACTCTATCAACCATAAATCTTCCCTCTTTATCAATACACACTGCTTCACCCCCCTCTTTATCAATACATACTGCTTCACCCGTCACTCCAAAACATTCTGGAATCTGCACATTTACTGCCAATTGCATACATAACTGTGTTTGAGGTACACCATAAACTCCTGTCGTTTTCATTAGGGTTATTCCTCTCCCAAGAGTGCTGTCCAGTGCTGAACAGGGGCGATTCGGAGCCCTGGGCATGCTCCTGCTTTACACGTTCAGTGCTGCACACTTGTCTGCCACACATGTACCAGCACATCTTGGTTTATTTGTGAGACATTCTCTTCTTAGAATTCGGACAGTTTCCAAGGCTTCCTCTTTAGATATCCCAACTTCTTTGCTGAGCTCAGAGGGCTTCACCTCCAGGAAGTCCTCTGCGGTCTCTAAACCTGCAAGCCACCAGCTTCGTGCGCACCTCTGGAAATAGCAGAAAACCCACCAATTCATTCTTATTGCATTTTGAAAGCTCAGTGCCTACGCACGCACGCAGTGACACACAGAGGTGCAAAAACCCTAGAGACCCAAACCCCACCCACCCAGAAGAAATACACTCTTAATTTTGACTTCAAATTTGTCCTTGACAAGATATAACCCCTCTCCAGACATTGTCTACAAGCAGAGTTCCCAGAAGCTAACTTCTCTTTCCAGAGATTGTTTGATGAGAAGAGCAAAGAGCTCCCTTGTACTCGCATCGATTCTCATTATGAAACATTTGATATCTATTTATTTCTAATCTTACTCTCTCTACCTTTGTCGGGCATACACTTTGTGTCCCTTGAATAGCCGTGAAGACTCAAGCGTTGAATCACTCAGCAGATGCCAAAAGGGTAGCAGGCACCTTTAGCGTTCTAGGTATCTGTTCTTGCTTTTGTTTGAGCCCTTTCCAGATCGCTGCTGTTTTCTTTCTTTTTTTTGGTTTTGGTTTTGGTTTTTTCGAGACAGGGTTTCCCTGTGTAGCCTTGGCTGTCCTGGAACTCACTCTGTAGACCAGGCTGGCCTCAAACTCAGGAATCCGCCTGCCTCTGCCTCCCACGTGCTGGGATTAAAGGCATGCGCCACCACCGCTCGGCACTGCTGTGTTCTATACAGATTGGTTTTCATTTGTATTGGGTTTCTAAAGCCAGTAAAAGAAATGGCTACTAGCAGAGTGATTGAAAACACTAGCAGTCTCTTCAGTCTTCACTCTGGAGAGAAGTCTTAAACCAAGGTGTCACTAAGGACTTGTCTAAAGGCTCCACGGGGAGATGTTTCTTGTCTCCCCCTTGGCAATACAGCCTTTGCTTGTATACCCATCACTCCGACCTATGCATCCCCGCATATGCTTCTATCTAGATCTTCTTTGTTCCTCTTATGAAAGATAAACAACCTTGAGGGCTCTACCTGATTACCTCTTCTTAACTTAGTTACATCTGCAAAGATTTCCTTCAAGTAAGGTCATACTGAACTGGTCGGTCCTGAGAATCAGGACTTCTTAGCTCCTTCTTGCAGTCAGTTCAACCCATAACACACACACACACACACACACACACACACACACACACACACACACACTATTTTCTAGTGTCCGTGAGAGACCATTTCCAGAACGTCCTGCTTGAGTTCTTGCCAGAAATGAAAGCACTTCACATTTAGTCCACTGAGGAAAGCTTGCAGATCTTTCCACCTTTTAGAGCATAAAATGTTTCTTTTTTTTCTTTTTTTTTAAGATTTATTTATTATTATTATATGTAAGTACACTGTAGTTGTCTTCAGACACACCAGAAGAGGGTGTCAGATCTCATTACAGATGGTTGTGAGCCACCATGTGGTTGCTGGGATTTGAACTCAGGACCTTTGGAAGAGCAGTCAGTGTTCTTAACCCCTGAGCCATCTCACCAGCCCATAAAATGTTTCTTATTTTCAACAAAGCTAATGTTGTTTTAAATAAAGTAAGATGGCTAAAGAATCACTCCTCCCTCACCGTCATTCCTGTCCTGGCGTTGAACCCAGGATCTCATGTGCTTTATCATTCAGCTCCCCCCCCCCCCACACACACACACAGTCCTCCAGGTGAGACTTCAGGTGAGCCTTTTGTTAAGTCTCACACTTAAAGATTTCAAAAGGAAACAACAGAGAACTTCTAAAGTAGAAGTATTCACTTATCTGTAGCATCGTTTTCTAGGAAGAATAGATGAACCAAAGGATATGTAGGTGTCATTAGGCAAATTATTCTCATGTTGAGGTTACCCCAGTTTATGATTTCACAAGTACTCTCAGCTTAGTTAAAAATCTTTTTTTTTTCTCATTTTATACCCTTGGTAGTTTTAGCTATTATTAACCTTTGCTATAAATAGGTATTTTATACCTTTGGTAAGTTTAGCTAGTTCTTTCCTTTTATTATTTACTTTTTCTTGTTTTTTCAAATTTACTTGTTTTTATAAAACATTGCCTACATGTATGTCTGTGCAGCACATGTGTCCCTGGTACCCTAGGAGGACAAAAATTGCTGTCAGATTCCCTTGGACTCGTGTTATAGATGATTGTGAGCCAAAGCCAGATCCTCAGAGAGAGGAGTCGGTGCTTTTTATTTCTAGTGTTGGTGTCTGTATGAGTGTTCACCTGCATGTGCACAGGCGCTACAGTTTGTGCAAGTGTGAACAGTGCCCATGGAAGCCAAAGAGATCACTGAATCATCTGGAGCTGGTTGTGAGTGGTGACATGGGTTCTGGGAAATTAACCCAGATCCTCTGTAAGAGCCACAAGCCCCCTTAACCTCTCAGCCATCTCTCTAGCCCAAGATTTATACTCATTTTACTTTGTATGTGTATATATGTATATCTGTCTGTAAGCCATATGTTCCTGAGTGCTGACATAGGCCAAAAGAGAGGGCATTGGATGCCTTCCAGCTGGAGTTAAAGTTCGCTACCCCACAGAGGTGTTAGGAACCAAACTTGGGTGCTCTGGAAGAACAGTATTCGCTTCTAATCTGCAGAGCCTCTCTCCAGCCCCATGTTTTAGGCATGTCTTAGTTTGAGCCTTGGTGATAGCTGATTGTATTTTCTCAGTCTTTCAGTCTTTTGATCTTAATATTTATTTCTGGTGTTGATTTGATTAACCTAGTACCCTCCTCCTCCTCCTTTTTGCTGCCATTTTAGTATCAGGTTTGGGGAGACAAGGTGTTTGTTTTTTTTTTTCCTTTTTCTTCCTTTTTTGGTTTTGTTTAGATTTTCATCTGATAGGCTATAACAGACATTATATGTCAGAAAGATCTCTTTGAGAGTTTGAAGGAGTAAATATGTGTTTTTAAAGCACCTGTGATTTACTCTTCTAAACTATTACCAGGGCTTCACTAGTTAATTAGGGAAGATGTTGAAACAGGACTTAGAAACCAAAATGGACCTCGATGTCAAGGACCTAAAGTGACATGTGTTGCTCCTTAATTGTAGGAGGGAACAGCCTATGTCAGTGCCACTGAGCATTTGTGAGCATGAGTGGCGCCTCACTCCCGACCTGGGTCTAATGATAGGTGGAAGTGTGTCTCTGTAGAGGAAGAAGGCACTGGCTGGGATGCAGGGAGGCAGCAGTGAAGCCCTGACCTCTGTTGGCTCTATGAAAACAGGGAAGCAAGAGTTAGATGGTGTCAGAGACACTGCAGCCACTGGCCTTGGGTGGGATGAATGAGAACATAGTGCCCAATTTTGCCCCAGAGCTTTTAGTTAGTTGTTTCATGAATTTATTTTTAAAAGTAAAAGTCTATGCTGTCTGAGTGAATAAATGTAAGATAAAGTTCTAACTCCTCAGACTCTAGCAGATGTGATTTTTAAATGTTAAGAGGTTTGTTTGTTTTTTGTCATTTCCCCCCCTTTACAACAGTTCCCAGACCAAGCAACACAACTGAAATGGAACGTTCAGTTTTGCCTCACCATCCCTCCCAGTGCACCACCAATTGCACCTCCTGGGACACCAGCTGTGGTCCTGAAATCCAAAATGCTATTTTTTGTAAGTATCACCTGACATTGTCTGTGTGTGCCGAGTTTCTGAGGAAAAAGCCACGTGAGCATTATAGAGCATTTTTTTTTGAGTGAGCTCTTCCTGTTAACTATATGCCTAGAGTTCTGCACTGTTAGACTGTGGGGTTCTCAGCTCCCTCAGTCCCAACAGAGATTTAGTCAAGATAGTATAATAGGGAGACAATAACGGTCGGGTGGGTCTCACTTTTTCATCATATTTAATTTTCTTGTACTTGCTGTGTCTTATTCTGAAAGTAAATAATAGAACCTCACAAATCGAGACAAATATTTGATTTTCTGTTTTTATTCTCTTTGTGTATCTACAGCTTCAACTAACTCAGAAAACATCAGTCCCTCCCCAAGAACCTGTTAGTATAATAGTTCCAATTATTTATGATATGGCTTCAGGTACCACCCAGCAGGCAGACATTCCCAGACAGCAGAACTCTTCTGTTGCTGCGCCAATGATGGTCAGCAACATTCTGAAGAGGTTTGCAGAGATGAACCCTCCTCGACAAGGTACATGAGCAGTAGATGGTATTTTGTTGCATAAATGTTATAGCACTTCTTTGAGCGAGACTCCCCTCCCAGCCTCTCTTATCCCTCCTTCCCTACTCTGCATCCCAGTCCTAGTGCTAGTACTCTGTTGCCATGGCCCTCTTAGTGTCTGCCTCTCGCTTTCTTTCTTTCTCACTGGTTCTTCAGTTTTGTCCATTTCTCTGCTGCCTGGACTTCATTTTTGTTAGCAAATTACTATTGGGACTGAGCCAGTTGCCAATGCCAGAAGCTTGTATTTATAGCACACATTGCCACAGAGCCCTAGGTTAGGATGATAGAATTTTCCGTGGCTGTGAAATCCCTGCCTTGCCATCAGTACCTGCCACTCTGTACATCACAAAGTTGGAATGCATGTTGGTTTCTCATACTCCATGGTTCGATCATGAATAGAATACTATTATCAAAAGTTGTGTATCTTCTAAATGTTTTGTGAAGAATAAAAGCTGATACAAATGGCATCATTGCTTTTGGGCTTCTTATGTAAGTGTCAGGCGGGTGCAAGTGAGCCTTTTCCCTGAGAGCACAGTGAAGCTCTGAGACTGGACTCTGCCGAGGAAACCAGAGTGCTTCTTGACAGATAAATGAGGTCCCTTCGACAATGGCGTAGGCCACATTTAACATGTATGTGACTCCTCGCAGTGCCAAATTTGGGGTTCTAAAACATGAAGCTCAGCAAGGAGAACTTGTCTTCAATTTTGCTCATTTCTAATACTTAGAAAATTGACGTGAATCTTCACTCATGCCTAATGCTAAGGAAGTCCTCTTTCTAGCCTTAGAATAGCTCGCAAATGAAATGATGGTAAATGAAGAAAAAAGCTGTTCTCTAAAACATTTTAAAGTATCACAGTGTCAAAAGTTTTAGGACTCCTGAGGGAAAAAGGAATTTTTAAAAGCTATCTGTTCCCCCATTCCATACCTAGGTAATCTCTTGCTTCAGTTTGTAAGGAGCACACTGGGCAGTAGAGAACAGTATACTTCCTTTGTTAGAATACTTCTGACAATTTTCTGCTTTCATTCTTTAACTTTTCTCTTCAGCTGAGACTAGAACCTCAGGAATCAAAAATTACAGCTACCACAATTCTCAAGTTAGCAGTCCAGTAGAACTCTGATGGTAAACAGAATTCCTTCATATGGATAACTTTTTAAAGTATATCCTCTGGAATTGAGCAATTAAAAGGGAACTGTTTTGATCCTACTGCGATCAAGCAAATTTTCTACCTACCACTGAAAGTGTCAAGTGTGTATGCATGTTCCTGTGTGCACAGACATGTGTGCACACACATGCGCTTGCATGTATGCGTGCACACATACACACCTCAGTTTGTTAAGAGTTGGTAAGATATTGTGCGGGTGCTTTCTTTTTTACCTTTGTTCCTTCTTTGGTTGGACAAGCCTTTGGGTTTCCTTTGTCCTTTTGTCTGTACCCTCATTTTCCAGTGCTTGGGGCCAAGGCTGGCTGGCTGGCAGTGACTTGCACAGGAACACAGTTTCTTGCCCTTTGACAGTCCATAATTCATATGAGGGTTTCAGTTTGCCCCCTATCAGCCATAAGTCGTGTCAAAACAGGTTCTAGCAGGAAGGACCCAGTTTTGCTTTATACTGGAGGGGGGAGTTGTGAGGATGAAGTGTGTGTTGTACCTCCACAAATTGAGGTTTTAGATCCTTGTCATGAAATATGTCACCTTCCTTGCCATTCTCTATAGTGCAAAAGTTTTGAAGGAAAATAGTAGCTTGGTTCAGTGGTGTTAGACCTGTAATCTCTGCCCATACAGGCTGAGGCAGGAGAATTGTGAGTTCTAAGCTAGTCTGGGTTACATAATGAGACCATTCGTTGTCTCATAACAACTAAAAAGAAAAGAAAAGGGGAAAAAATAACCTTAAGCTTAAACATTTTCTCCTTTGAAATCAGAAACAAAACCTCGTTTATTTTTGTATTTAATTGACTTGAGTCTTAATGTGTAACTTTAGACGTTAAATATTTCCTGGAAGCCAACAATCTCTCACAGACCTTCCATGTCCACTACAGCTTCCACTAGCCAAATTTAAAGTTTAACCTAAAGACAACATAAAGTGAAAGTGTTGAATTTCCTAGCCAAAGTAGTGCTGTGTAGAGCATGCACATTTCGTTAGAACATTCTAGAGCAGAACAGTCTATTGGACAGCAGTATATAACGTAGTGGAAGTATTCTTACCTGGTCTTCTGTGCAGCATTGGCTGGAAGGACATCACAGAAGTCATAACCAATGCAAAAAAAAAAAAAATAGATCTATCCGTAGATCAAAAACATATTAAGTATTCTAAGGTCAGACTTGTTAAAGTCATATCCAATGCAGCACTGTTTTATGCACTGAAAGCATCTCCCTTTCTCTGTTTAAACTTGACACGTGCTCCAGGTTTCTTCCTGAGACAAAAACAAAGCCCAACCCAAATATAATATGTTATTCCACACCAGTTTCCAGTGCCTAAAATCTGAATAGTTGAAAATACTTAAGTCTTTTATTTCAAAACCGTGACTGATTTAACCACCCCTTCCCTCACTGGTGTGTTAACGTCTCTCCTGTACTGCGAATAGCTAATGACCATTTTTCTCTGTTGCAGGTGAATGCACAATATTTGCAGCTGTTCGTGATTTAATGGCTAATCTTACACTGCCCCCTGGTGGGCGTCCATAGACACTATTGTTTTAAAACCAGGAAGGCTGACAAATGAAACAACACACACACACAAAAAGGCTGAATTCAGCCATCAGTTTTAAAAAGGAAAAGGACTTTTTTTAACCTTAAGAGCTAAATATTCTAAACTGGCAACATTTTCAGGGTGCACTTCATCAAAAAGACCATCAATTTTTTTTGTATAGTGAACTTGTATAGTGTGTTTAAATGCGACACATTTCAAACTAGGTAACAGATCAGTGTCCTCGTGCCAGTAATAGATTTAATATTATGTTTTATACTATAAAATAATGAAAATGCCAAACTTGTTTATTTAATTGTTTTCTTATGTTTTGGGTGTAATAGTCCTTTTTGATTTTTATTTTGTTTTTGTTTTTTTTTTTTAAGGCAGGTATGTCAGATTTGAATACTGTAAAACTGTGACAAACTTTATATTGAAGCTGTATTTTAATATGACCGCTTTGAATCCTTACTCAGAAATGGTTTTGGGAGCTGTTAAACACATCCCAAAGAAGCAATATTTAATAAATCTAGGCTATAAAAGAGACACTCACTTGTGTATGTATAAGCTCTCTAGAGTTCATCTTTAACCAGATGGGGCCAGTCAGTTTTTTAATTATTTATGTCTGAAATTTGACCAAAAACATTTTTGTTTTAAGGTTAGTTTCTTCAGACATTCCTACCCTGACTGGTGAGAACGTTTAGCACCTCAGTTATTTTTCAGTATAGGACTTGGATAACACGGAAGAGCTTTGTCTTTGCAAAGAGACAGTGATTTATAATGATCAAGGATCCCAAATAATGCAGTTTTCATGTGTGAGAAAATGGGAACCTTTTTTGCTAGGAAAATGTCATTTTTAATGCATACTTCTGCATACAGCATTAACTAGGAAGCAAAAAAAAACGTTGAGTGCTCTAATTTGCATGACGTTTTTTTTTTTTTTTTTAAATCTTATTTAACTTTACCTTCCCCAGCACAGTTGGGATTGTTCTAAACAATCTCAATTTAATCCATTGTCAGCAAAACGATAGGACGTTTTGCTGGATACAACCTAGTCCATTCGTTTGAGAAGTCCACAGTGCAGGGCTTGTCCAGTGTTCAGTGGCGTTTCTGGCACTGACACGTCTCAATAGGATTTTATAAGAGAACTGTACTGTCTCTTGCAGCCAGTCAGGGACTTTTTAAGCTTTGATGAATATGGTGTGATTCAAATGTCTTCTGATAACTTGATGTTATTTGGAGCAGCTTTTTTTGTTTTGTGTGTTTTTTTTTAAATGATAATATCATGCTGAGTTATCTAGACAATGTATTATGATCCTTGAAATTTTAGATGTTTGTCTGATTACATTTTAAGATGATTGAGCTTCTACAAGTATAACCATGAGATTCTAGTTTTTTAAGTATCTTACTGCAACTGTATCATGTGTTCTCCTCAACTTGGCTTGCCTCTCCCTTTGCAGTCAGAGTTGAGGCCTTCTTTGTCTTTGTCTCTTTTCTGCCTTCATCTCCTGCTTTTCACCCAACTCTGCCACTGTTCCAGAGTAGGTGACTAAACTTTTATTCTTCCTTTAGCTTAACATTTTTCTCCTTCTGTTTTCAGTTCTCTTCGCAGTACTAATCACATGGGTTTGGCAATCTAAGATGGCTTGATCAGGAGTTAATCCTTTTCTATTTGGACCTGAATCCTATCTTTCATGTAGAAATCTACATGTATATACAAGAAATGTATTTTTATCTGCAGGATGATATTGTTTCAAATAATTTTATTAATAGAATTAACTTTTCAGGTATTTTCTCTTTTAAGTGTGGTTTTAAAATGTTAAATGCTTTTTTATACATGATGCATTCAATGGCTACTTTTTTCCTAATTATAACTCACCTTTGAATGCATTGTGTAAATGAAGTAAGATAGGATTCAATGAACAGAATTTGATTTTGATGCTTATTAAGAGTAAACCAATGAATTTGAATTTTGATATGCTTGGTACTTGGAATTGGTATATACTTTATTAAAGCTTGGAAATACTTAGCATTTGAATCATAACTTTCATCACGAACCATGTCTTCTGCCTCTTTTGTTAACTAGATTCAATCAAAGAAACTGGATGCCATAGTGATTTTTCTCTAGTAGGTGGTTTGGAACTTGATTTTAAGGTGTTTTCAATGTGATTTTAGTATTTACGGTAATAAATAAAATTTATACAAGTTTCAGAGAACTACCAACTCTCTTTGGTGAAGATGTTTTGGGTTGTAATCTTGGCTTAGTATTAGTTTAACCCCGAAAGAAGACATCAGTCCTGATTCACCCTTTCCCCCTTTACATCTGCAAAAATTTCATTTCAAAATGTATAAAAAGACTTTTCGAGTTAAGAGAAAAGGGAGAACTTCATCAAAATGATGGCCACTTAGTAATTTCGGGAACTGAACGTTGTTTGAACCTTAACTGACTTAATTAAGGGTAGGCATACATGGTTTTACTGCCACGGTTTTCCCCTCCAAAAGAAATACCAATTAAGTTTCTTTTTCTTTCTTTTTTAAAACAAGACAGGATCTTTCCATGTTGCCCTGGCTGACCTTGAACCTCCTAAGTCCGAGTCATCCACTTCTGAGTATTGGGAAAACAGGACTGTTCCCCACTCCCCGCCTCCACTTTTGTTGTTCTTGATACAAAATTCATACTTACAGAAAATCTTTCAGAGTACTTATGATAAGTCATGAGAAGGAAAAATCCTAATGTAGACCTCATTGGGAGGTTTTTGGGGAATTTTTTATTTGTTTTGATGGGAATGGGTATATCGATTTGCTTTGAATGGGTTTAAGGTTGAGGTTAGTACAACAAAATTAACAGCCTGCCTGCACTTGTACTTTTGAGTCTCCAGATCATCACACCTGGTCTCTATTTTTTATAAATTGTCCCCACTTCCAACTGGCCAGTGGTTTGATAAAATGTCCAATAATGTAAATGGTGGATGAAAGAGCATATTTGGGTCGATATAAAATAAGATCTAGTGTTTACTTTTAATGTGTGCCAGGCATCATTCTAAGTGTTCCCATGTGTGTATTAGTGCTCCTCAGCACACTGTGAGGTAAGTATTAATAACCTCCTCTTCCAGATGAGACATAGACGTCACAATGTCTTATATTAAAATTAGGACCAACCAAGATCAAAACACAAAAAAATTGACAGTTTGAACCCAGAACTAGTGGTCCTTAAGGTTGCCTGTGCTGTGTGAACCATGCAGTCTCGGCAAGGTTTCTCTGTTTCCAGCATTCCTTCGGGGTATTTTTGTTTGTTTCTTTGTTTTTGTTGTTGTTTTTTTTCAAGACAGGGTTTCTCTGTGTAGCCCTGGCTGTCCTGGAACTCACTCTGTAGACCAGCCTGGCCCCGAACTCAGAAATCCACCTGCCTCTGCCTCCCAAGTGCTGGGATTAAAGGTGAGCGCCACCACCTCCCGGCTAGGGTACTTAGATTACATACCACTTCCTTTTCCAAGGTAAAAAAAAAAAAAAAAAAAAAAACTCACCAAAAGCATCTAGAACATGACGTTTTTTCACTTGATGTTGACAATCTAATGCATTCTGGTCTCATCTCATCACTTCCCTGTGCAGCAGAAATAACCCTTTTCTGGGTTATCCAAATCCAGGAAATAAATCCATTCTCCCCTTTGCTTCTGCCAGGTGCTCCAATTTCAGAGTTTCTGGCCCTAGTATCAGTTTAGCATATATAGTGGGGTTTTGGGCGTGGTACACAACACAATAGGCCCCCGGTTCAGGTGAAGGCAGGCAGGTTATTGATGTCCCGAATTTGCTGTTCTGTGAGTTTAGGAATGTGTTGATTTTGTCGATTTGCACAATGCAAGGAACATAATGTCATTCAAGAAACATGCCTTGAGCATTCCTCCATCTTTACAATAAAAAGGTCAGCACATCAGTAGGGGATCAGGTTGGTTAGAGGGTTGGCAGGATATTCGGGGAATGAAAATTAAAGCTTAAAGGGCTAGTCTAAATGCTCCATGTCCACAAACCGAAGCGGTTCCTTTAAGAGGGGTGGAGCTGCCGCTTCCGGGAGCAAAAGAGTGGCCAGCCTCTAGCCTCCGAAGTGTACACCGCTCGGCGACGCTAAGGCCCGGACGTTTTTTGGGTTGGGCTACGCCTGCGCTGCGTGGGAGCGTCCCAGAGTGCTGCGCGTGCGTACTGCTGGCCCCGCCTTGAGGAGTAAGACATGGTGTTGTCGGAGCTGGCAGCCCGCCTCAATTGCGCTGAATACAAAAACTGGGTGAAAGCAGGACATTGCTTGCTGCTGCTGCGCAGTTCCCTTCAGGGGTTTGTAAACCGCGAAGTGCTCTCCTTCCATCGTGAACTGTTGGCTGCAGTCCCTGGCCTTGGTCCCCACGCCACCTGCCGCGGCGGTTCCCGGTGCAGCCCGCGCGCTCGCCAGGTGAGCTGCTGCCCCTGGAGTTGGGCACATATCCACACCTTGTCCCCAATTCCGTGTGCTTGCTGTCTTTTCCTTCGCGGGGCGGAGTTGCTTACTACTCCCGGGGTGTTCCTATTTTCCTGCCCCGCCCATAGCGGTCCGTCCTCACCTCTGCCCCCTGTAGTTTCAGCCTCAGTGTCAGTTGTGCACGGAGTGGAAACGCGAGATCCTGAGGCATCACCTCAACAGAAATGGAGACGTGCACTGGGGAAATTGCAGACCTGGCCTCTGGCCCGTGGACCCTTGGGAGGTAGCCAAGGTAAGCACTTGCAGCCTGGAGGAAAGCAGGTGAAGTTTCTCCTGGTGTCCCAGGGTGGAGGCTGGGTTTTGAGTGCAAGCTCGGACTAAAGAAAATACAAAAGAAGCAGAAGATTGGTTGGTTCTCTGGGGTCTGGTGTCTTAGTGGTCAGAGGATGCTAAAATGGACCCACTAAAGCTCAGTAAAATAGACGCTTCCTGCAGGCACTTGAGCTTTGTGTCTTCTGGGAAGTTATACTAAAGATGCCGATAAGAGATGCTGGGGAAAGATTAGCCTGAAGCCAAGTGCAGTGGCTCATGTGTTTAATCCACCACTGGAGACATGGGGGCAGGTTCGCTGCGAGTTTGTATATTATTATAAGACCCTGTCTTAAGAGGAAAAACAATACAGGCCAAGGGACATGGAAGAACAGTTAAGGTGTGGTTTAGCGGGCTTACTAAAAGGCTTCTTTTTTGCTGTGGAGTGCCAAGAGCTAAGTTATACATTTTTAGAAGGTGGAAATGTTAGTTATGAGGTCGGGGTTGTTAGACCTGTGTTTAGATTTTGTCGCTGTGACTTAATGCCTAGTCTGGGAATTTGCTTTGATTCCTTGATGTTTCTTGGAAGCTGTGGAGGGAGTGGTCAGAAGTGGCTTTGCCTGGAAGTTGCTGTATGGGCAAGCCCAGGATTGGCAGGTAAAGGGAACACTTCTTGAACTGTATGTTCCATCTACCTGTGGGTTCTTGACAGCGTCTGCGCGCCACAGTACCAAGTTTCTGGCATAGGCCTGGGGGATTGACATAAAACACAGACACGGGTCATTCTGTAAGAAGAATGCCAAAGCTTTACTGAGAGACCAGCAATATATATACTAGAGGCCAGGGAAAACAACAGGAGAAAACAATCATAGCCATAGGTCAGGCACCTGGGAAGTCCCGGGCTGGAAGGCAGGAATCAAGCTAAGCCACGGGATCATGGGATGTTTTGCTCTCAAGAAACCTGTGCAAACAGCTCAGCTGGGGGCATTGAGCCAAACTCAGCTGTTCCCAACAGTTTCTCCCTCTTTTTCCTTTCCTTTCCCTTTTCTCTTCCTTTCCTTTCCTTCTCCTCTTTTTTAAGATTAAAAAGTATCGTGCTTGGCTTGGTGGTGCCTGCCTGTCATCCAAGCACTTGGGAAGTACAGACAGCCAGATCTCTTAAGTTTGAGGTCACCATGGTCTACATAGAGAGACCCTGTTCCCGGAATTCCAGAAACTTGTATCATGATTGTGTGTGCGCGCGCCACCTTGTTGTGGTGCTCACAAGGGAGTTGGCCGCACTGGCGCTGGAGTGATGGTAGTTGTGAGGAACTAAAGCCACATCTCCAGCCTTGTTCAGTGCCACCACTAACACTAGTTTTTACTGTCACTGTCGTGTTGCCAATTTCTTCTACCTAGAGCCTATGGGGGTAGACGCCTGAGGGACCAAACTCTTCCCCTGGTGTAACTGTCTGACCTATTGGTCTCTGATACAGCATTCCTGACTTTGGAAGGACTCCTACTCTTGCTATGCTTTCCCTTTATTGCTGGGTACTTGCAGACCTAGCTAGTAGTTGAACCTTACATATGCATCCCGGCTCTAACTCCATCTCAGTTCCTGGGGTCTTCGACATAGCATCCTCGGCATACTCTACCCTCACATAGTGATATGTGCCCACACACCATCTCTGTCCACACGTTCTTCCCCAAACACTTGACCCTGCCCCCCTGCTTTCCACTGCTTCTCAATCCTGGGTAGTCCCCTCCCTTCTGCTTGGCTTTGCCACAGCGGCCTCGTTCCCAGTGCTTATTGTTAAAAGCACTCCTTTGCAATCATCTTCACTGTTCTTTTCTACCTGCCTGCCCAACTCAGGCCTACACAATACCATATGGCTTAATCTCATCACCATACAAATAGCTTTACTATTGTCTTAGTTTGTGCTAGCTAGTTTTCCATCAACTTGACACAAGCTAAAACCATCTGGAGAGGAAATCCAAATAAAGAAGATGCCTCCACAAGATCAGATTCTACCAGCTCAGAAGGGAACTTACTAGTTTCACTTCATTCTTGATCCTGAGCCCTAATGCTTCTCTGTGCACTTCAGTTCCTGGAGCCTTCGGTTCCTGCCTTCTCTCCCCAAGCTCTTCTTCCCATTTCCCTCCTTCATCCTAGCTGCTCGCTTTGCTCATGCTTCATGGAGTTGATGGATGCCCTAAGTACAGACTTCCTTGTCTTTTTGTTGAACCTATAATTCTGCATGTGTATGTGTTTCTTCTTTCTGCTACAAAGTGACTTCCCATTTGCCCTGTTCCTCGAGTTATGTGTAGGCCCTCGTCCCTTAAGTCTTTAGCTGTCCACTCTTCTGGTTCCTGGCTTAACCCCATTACTATTCAGATAGCTTTTGTAATACCTTAGTTTGTACTAGCTACTTTTCCATCAACTTGACCCAAGTTAAAACCATCTGGACAGGGGGGAGGAGGTGGGGACCAAAATAAAGAAGATGCCACCACAGGATCAGACTGGAGGCAAGCCGGTAGGACATTTGCTTTGATTGATATGAGGAGGGCCCAGTCCACTGTGGGTGGTGCCAGCCCTGGGCTGGTGGTCCTGAGTTCTATAAGAAAGCAGGCTGAGCAAGGCGAGATGAGCAAGCCAGTGAGCAGCACCCCTCCATGGCCTCTGCATCAGCTCCTGCCTCCAGGCTCCTGCCCACAGTGATAGTTGCTTAAAACTAGCTGACTCAAAACCTCTGACTTACATACTTTAAGAGGGGGTATATTGTAGTTCAGTGGAGGTATATTTATAACCACTTGAAAAATACTTAGAAAATAAGTTGGTGGGGAGGGGTTTTCTCTAAATCCATCCCTTCCTACTGTTTCCCCGTTTATCAGCCATCTACACATCACTTGGCAGAAGTTCCTTAAGAGGACTTGATGCTTGTTCCTCCTTGGCTGTCACATGTTCAACTCCTGCAACCCTGGCTTCTGTCCGTGCCCTGCCCTGCCTCTGTGACCTGTTCTCCAGCCTTCTCCCTGCTCCTTCCAAGGCTGGCAGTGTAACCCTAGACCTTACATATGCTAGGGAAGCTAACACTGAGCTACAGCCGCAACCCTGGTTTATTGTGTCTATGTGTAGCCCAGGTTGGTTTCTTGATTCTCCTACCTCTACTTTTCAACTGTTAGGTTCAAAGGCATAGCTCCTAGGTATATCGTTCTTACCTGTCAGTCATGTACCACTCACCACTGGCCACTTGGATTTAGACATCCCTGCCTTTGTGACATCGCCTCCTCCTCCTGTAGCCTCTGGCAATGACCCTAGCCTTGTCCGTGTAACTCAGAGCTACAGATGTGCTTATGCAGGTGTTGCCATAACCCCTGTGCTGCATGTCCTCAGAACATTTAGTTCTACAGTGGGATTTACCCACTGTAATATTTACCCACAAGTAATAGTCTCCTTTTCTTATGCCTATGTATGGCTTTGGCCATACTGAGGAAGGGGATCCGGGACCTTATACATGTGATCTAAGTAGTCTATCACAGGGCTGCATCTCCAGCCTCTCCCTAGAATCATTCTACTTTCATCCCCCCCCCATGCCTTTCGGGTTCCTATCTGCCTGGGGTTTTTGGAGTGCTTCTCCTGTCCACCTCTCTTGCATACCTTTTCATCTCCTGCCTAGATGATGGCCACGGTCACCCACATGGCCCTATCTATGTACCGTTTTTGGCCTCTGGATAGCTCTACACATTAAGATGGGTAGTCTTTCACATAAGACATTGATGGGTTTGTTTCCTTGTAGAATTCGTGTGTGTGTGGGGGGGGTGGTCTTGGTGTCTTTCTAGTAAACTCTACACTTACTGCAGAGCCAGTGAGGCCCAGCACAGCCTGCCTGGGTTCATTTCTCCAGCTCCAGCCTGTGAGTGCAGAGACAGCGAAGGCAGAGGGACTTTCATAGGTGTTCTCTGCCGTGGTCATGGAGTGACACAGGTAGGCGTGCAGCGCTGGAAGGAGGCAACAGAAGCTCCATGTTAGTTTCTGGTTCCAAAAGAAAGGAAGGAATTACCAAATAAATTACCAATAAAACTTATATGGCAAAGACTATTGTTTGTATCAGCAAGAACATGTTGGGAGACGCTCCACGGGGGAGGCAAGCTAGGCCAGTTTTGAGGCATTGATATGTTTTCCCTTCAACAGCAGCTGACCTGGGCTGTTGGTTTTCTTTAGTCTCCTCATATCAATGTTACCTGGGTAAATTAACTTCTTTGTTATTAACTTCTGTAGCATCCCTAATAGACAGAAAGATTGTGACAACCCTGCATTAGTCTGAGTACACAGTTCTTTTGACTTAAGGGAGGCTCAAGTATGGAGCTCTCTTGGCATGACAGCTCACTAACCTTGGCAGTGACTCCCTGTGCCTACTGCCAGCCTTTGGAGTGTCAGTATGAGCAGTCCTGTAGAAAGCAGCAGAGAGGCCTCCTGACTAGACTGGTTGCTTTCAAACAGTCCTTTTAGAGTTCAGGGAGTTTGACGCCATCTGGGCCTACATATTGAGCTCCAGGATAGCCAGAACTATAGAGAGAAACTCTGTCTCAAAAAGGCAAAACAAAAGGCAAGTAGAAAGCCAGTTTATGAGCTGTATGTAATATTGCTGAGGGATAGTACAGCCCTGCTTGGCTGTGATAGGACTTCTTCCACTCGCATTTTAGAGTCATGAGGTTTTAGCTTGACGCTTCGGGGGATAAGAGACCATTAATCCCCAGTTAGGAAATGGGGAAAGAATTTGCCTCTGTAACACTCAGAGTGACCAGTACCTCCCTTACCATAGGCCTTTATGCCCCGAGGACTGTCAGACAAACGAGGACCTGAGGAATGTGATGCGGTTGCTCTTTTAAGTCTCATCAATTCCTGTGATCACTTTGTGGTTGACCGGAAGAAGGTCACGGAGGTAAGAGCTTTCAGACTCAGAACTGTCCACCCATGCAGTCTGGTCAACACTAGGAAGGCTACAATGAACCTTCTCTGATAATAAGCCAGCCACGCAGGTGTAGCTTAGCTGCACTCTGAACGGCAGTGGTAAAGTCTTGAGCCCAAAGTTGACATCACTAAGCAGCTCATGGACCTCATTTCATATGTATTCTGTGTGTCTGAGACTCTGAATGTGTTACCAAGCAATAACCCTGCACTTCCCTAGAATCACTTTCCTGACAGTTTGTTACTATGCTTGTCTTAATCACTGTTCTCTTCCATAAACAAACGTAAAGACATTTTCTGTATAAATGTAGATCTGAGGTATTGGGGAGACGGATCAGTAAAGTGGTTGCTGTGCAAGCATGAAGATCTAATTTTGGATCCCGAGCACCCATGTAAATGCTGGCTGTGGAAATCCATATCTAACCCCAGGACTGAGTCAGGTGCAGAGGCAGTGGGATCCTGGGTCTTTGCTGGGCAGCAAACAAAATCAGAACACTCCAAGTTCACTGAGAGACCCAATCTCAAAATTGTGTGTGTCTGTGTGTGTGTGTGTGTCTGTGTGTTTAGAACCAATATGCTTGTCAAATGTTTTAAGACATTTGGGAGAAAGATGCAAACTTTTTATAAAGGTTATCAAAAACCTTTCTTAGGGTCTTTTTTGCTGTGATGACCAAAAGAACCTGGAGAGGGAAGGCTTTATTTCAGCTTATAGTATTCCAGCATAGTCCATCATTAAATGGAGTCAGGGCAGGACCGTAGGGGCATTTGTTCCTCATGCCTTGTGCAGCCTGCTGTTGATACAATGCAGGACTCCTAGCCCCGGGGTGGGCCTGGTCTTCTCATATCAATCTTCAATCAAGAAAATGCACTGCAGACTGATCTAATGGGAGCATCTTTTCCCACTGAGGTTCCCTATCCCAAGATGACTCTTGTCATTTTGTGTCAAGTTGACAGGAAACTAGCTTGACTTCTTGTCAACTGGACACACTTTTCAGCTAGGATCTTTCTTTTCTTCTCTGTTTCCAAGATGGTATGTTAACATCACAGTATAAAACATTCTAACTTTTAGAAGTACCACATTCTTTAAAAATTCTAACACTTTGGAAGTTCCAAAGTTTAACTAAAGTACCTTAGGTGCCATAACTGAGGGCTCCTGTAAAATTAAAAATTTACTCTCTTACTAGAAAGAGTAAAGAACCAGGGCACAGGCACAATCACAATCAAATCAAAGTGAAATTCAGATCCACCAGTGGAAGCCACTCAGGACATGGGACATCTGGGATTCATTGATGCTCTTCTGGGCTCCCAAAGGCCTGCCACAGCACACACAGTGTTTCATTGGCTGAGGCTGGCTCCACTCCTGTGGCTGCCGATACTTTGGAGGCCATTCCATGGTACTGGCATCTCCAAAATACTGGGGTCTGCACTGCAACTAATGCTGCGCCTTCACTACTCTTGGCCTTTCATTGGGGACTCTGGTCCTGCCATATAGTGCCAAGCCTCAGCTGTTTGCCATTATTTCTTCATGCCTCCAAAACTAGTAGCTTGTACACTGCCGAGGTTGACTGCTAGCATAAGATGCAGCCTTCTGGAACACAGCACCTTTGCGCTGACGCTGTGCCCTCTTCGTCACTGCTGATTTCTCCGCCCCAGCTAACGAGCATCCATTGTCCTAGTTGTCAGGAGGTTCATTTCAGTGGTGCTGCTCTCTTGTGACTCATGGTCAACTAATTCTTCATCTCTACCTCACCAGACACTACAAGAGTTTTAATTCAAAATATTAAATGACCCTAATAGAATCTTTAAGGGACTCCTCAGAATGCTGCTCTAGAACATCGCAAGCCAGGCAAGATTTTAGTGAACCTGTCTTCCAAACTCCAAACTTCCAAAATCCTTCCAGAATACTATGAAGGAAGAACATAAAAAAAAAAAAAAAAAAAAAAAAAAAGGGTTGGAGTCTATGACCACAACACTTCTGAACTTGATCTCAATTTCTGTCTGAGAGTTTGTATTGTAAAGTCATAACCAAAAGCATTCTGCAGAGGAAAGACTTATAGTGCCTCAGCTCAGTCCATCACTGAAGAAAGTCAGGCCAGGAACCCAGGGCAGCAGCCATGGAGGGATGCTACTTTTTCTTCAAAAGGCATGGCACCATCCTTTTGCCGTGAGATAGGTCCTCCCACGTCAATCATGAAAATGTACCACGGGCCAGTCTAGTGGAAGAAGTTTTCAACTGAGTTTCTCTCTCCCAAAATGACTCCAGCCTATGTCAAATTGCTGTAACTATAACCTACCCTAAGACATTTGGGGGGGGGGTCTGATTTCCAAAGCTGAGGGTGGAGGCTTCATGTATTTCTTGTTTTTCTGGTTGAGAGAAGGTGTCTGTGTGTGCTTATGATTCTCTTAGCCTCCCAAGTGCTGTGATCACAGTTGCATGGCACTATGACTGTCTCCCTTCTCTTCTCAGAGCTTTTTGGTTTTTTTGGTTTGGTTTGGTTTTTTTTTTTTTTTTTTTTTTTTTTGTTTTTCGAGACAAGGTTTCTCTGTGTAGCCCTGGCTGTCCTGGAAGTCACTCTATAGACCAGGCTGGCCTCGAACTCAGAAATCCACCTGCCTCTGCCTCCCAAGTGCTGGGATTAAAGGCTTGTGCCACCACCGCCCGGCCAGAGCTTTCTTTTGATTTTAACATGTATGGTGCGACACCTGTACATTTGTCTGTGCATCATGTGCATGCAGTGCCTATGGAGGCCAGAAGAATGTTGGATCCCCTTGGACTGGAGGAACAGATGTTACTTACCATGGAGGAGCTGGTAATTAAACCTGTATCCTCTAGAAGGGCAGCAAGTGCTTTAAACCACTGAGCATCTGTCTACCCTGTTCTTTGAATTTCTCTACCTTGAGTGTCATTTGTGTAGCAATGGACTAAATATTTTTTTTTTTTTGTTTTTTCGAGACAGGGTTTCTCTGTGTAGTCCTGGCTGTCCTGGAACTCACTCTGTAGACCAGGCTGGCCTCGGACTCAGAAATCCACCGCCTGCCTCTGCCTCCCAAGTGCTGGGATTAAAGGCGTGCGCCACCACTGCCCGGCTTTTTTGGGGGGGGGGGGCTAAATAAATCTTTACCCTTGACAATATTCTATAGCCAAAGTCTGGCCAGTTGTCCTGCTTTGTTTGTCCTGGCGGAGTCTACAGGATTTTTATTTATTTATTTACTTATTTATTTATGACTTTTGACATTTGTTATGTATGTACGAGTGCTTTGCTTGCACATATGTATGTGCACTCTGTGCCTTCTTGGCGCCTGTGGAGGTCTGAAAGCGGCATCAGATGTCATGGAGCTGGAGTTAGAGATGGTTGTGAAGAATCACCAAGAATCATATGCTTGGTTGTTGTCTGTGTAAAGCGTGCGTCTCTGTGTGGATGGGCTCATGGCACTAGAAGAGGACAATGTTCAAAAGTCAGTTCTCTCTACCTTATTTGTCCCAGGGATTGAACTCAGGTTACCAGGTGTGGGTGGGTGGTGATGGCACTTTTACTCACTGGAACCGTGAGACTAGTTCCTGCCTAGTTATTTCAAAACATTTTTTAAATTACTGCTCATTCAATCTCATTTTCCATCTTTGGAAAAAAAAAAAACAACAAGACCTGGTGACACTGGGTTCCTAAAGCTCCCACACCAAAAGCAGTGAGCGGCTGCTTTAGATGGGACGCACGCTCTTCAGGTTGCGCCCAGGCCCTCCTGTCTTCCTCTTTCCACTTATATATAACCCAGCTGCCTTTCAGTTTGTGGTCGGAAGGGACTTCCCGGTTTGACAGATGTGCTCTGGGCAGGCAGAAAATAAATAAAGGTCTGTCATATGGACTAGCAGACTCCACTGTCCCCCATGCCATCTTAAGTACATGCTAGACCATGTAGTGGTCTCATGAAAGGTCCAGCCCTGGTCCTCTGGGTACTAGACCACACTGGTCAATTTTGTAACTTAGTCAAGTATTTCTGTAATTTCTTTTGAAAGCTACATGGTCCCAGTTTACCCTATTAACTTACAAGGGTTATTTAAAGTGATTATGTCCAGTTTGTCACTATTACATTTACTTACATTATGCACATGTAGAGGTCAAAGGTCAAAGTAACTCTGTATGAGTTACTTTTCTATTGCTGTAGTCCAAGACAACTTCTAAAGATTTAATTGGGCTTACAGTTTCAGAGGCTTAAGTCTGTGATGGTAGAGCAAAGGCTTGGCAGCAGGGGCAGCAGAACATGTATGTGAACTCCATGCAGGAGGTAGGGAACATACTGGGAGTAGCATGGCTCCTTTGAAACCCTCAGGCCTGAGCCCAGTGCAGCACCTCCTTCAACAGCGCCACACACCTCCTAATTCTTTCCAGACAACTCCCGACTTTTCAAGACTCTTATCTTTGTTTTTCCGTAGGTGATTAAGTGTCGAAATGAGATAATGCACTCTTCAGAAATGAAAGTTTCATCTACTTGGCTTCGAGATTTTCAGATAAAGATTCAAAACTTTCTGAACGAATTCAAGAATATCCCAGAGATTGTAGCAGTATATTCCAGAATAGAACAGGTAAAAATCCTCCTGGGTTTATATGGGGTTTCTTGAGACTAGATCTTATTGTTGGCCCTTCCTGTTTGGGAACTTCGTATATAGGTTTTCACAGATGTGCATGCAGCAGTCCACCTGTACATAATGAGTACTGAGGCCCTAGGCAGACACCATCTGAAACTGCCTTTAACAGTTCTGGTACGGAAAACGTAAGGGGTCAAAGCAGCCATAGTCTTTCATTTAGAATTCGCTGTTAGTGGAGCATGTAAATCCCAGCACTTGGGAGGTCGAGGCGGCCTATATTATGCTCTAGATTCAGAGCCAGCCTGTGTTGTGTACTAAATTTCTGGGCAGTCTGAGCTACATTGTGAGACCCTTTTTTCAAACAGAAGAAGCTCAAATTTGATGTTTATTTTAACCAAAATGTATTTCTGTATTATTGACGTGCTGCTGCTGATAGCACACACCCAGGTCCTATCAGGCCTCACATACGCCCCTGCTCCAAAGCTAAGTCTTACAATGTGAACAAAGGGGAAAAGCTGATATAAAGCCAGAAAGTAACAGTCGAGTGTGGTCCTTTAATAACTGTGTGAGGCTAAAATAGATCTGGGTAATGGTATTTTGTTATACATTCTTTGAATAATTCAGTAGAATTTTCCTGTTCAAGTTCATTTATGTTGTGTGTATGCGTGTGTGCCCATGTGGGTGTGCATCAGTGTACATGCACCCAGATGTGTATATTCCACAGTACACATGTGGAGATCTGAGGACAACTCTTGGGAGTCTGTTCTCTCCTTTTACCTTCTGAGATGCAGGAATGGAACTCAAGTCCTCGGGCCTGCACTCACCTACAATCCTTCCATTAAGACAGTGCAAGTGGCTGGGGCTGTCACTGGCTGGTAGATGAGTTATCTATCATAGTTTAGGCACTGCATTCCATTACCAATACTACAAACAGTAACATATCTTAGAATGAGATTTTAATGTATAGGTGACTCCAAGACAAGTCATGGGGAATAAAGTGACTATAATCAAAATTGTGTGCACATACGAAATTATCAAGGAATTGATAAAACAAAATGTTTAAAACCTGAACTTTAAACCATAGTTTGTTGATGATTTGTGTGGTCCCCCGACAGCTGTTGACATCTGACTGGGCTGTTCACATCCCTGAGGAAGATGAACGTGATGGGTGTGAATTGGAAACAGGAAGTTACTTGAGTGCGAGCCAAATCCATGAAATCGAACTTGAATTGCTGAAGGAAAAACTGCAAGAGATGTACCTTCAAGCATTGGAAGAAAAAATGTTGCCGGAAGAGGTAAGGATGAAGCGAGGGGGAAAGCGAGGCGGTGGTGGCAGCAGCGGCTCCATGTGCCGCTTTCTGTTGCTGTGATAATCAAACACGACTTGGGGAGAAAAGGGTTGATTTCGGCTTACAATGCAGGTCACACTCCATCTCTGAGGGAGCTCAAGGCAGGAGCCTGGAGGCCGGAGCTGATGCAGAGACCACAGTGGCTGCTGCTTACTGGCTTGCTTCCCCTGGCTTGTTCAGCCTTCTTATCCAACTCAGGCTTACCTGGCGTTCCCACACCCATCCTCAGTCAAGAAAATGTCCACTGACCAATCTGGTTGGAACATTTTCTTGAGGTTCTGTCTTCCACAATAACTCGAGCTTGTGTTGACATAAAACTCCAGCCTGGACAGACACAGAGAGCTAGGTTTCTGATTAAGCTTGTCTAGAAGTGCATATTCTTTCAATTCTCAGCAAATGCTTGAGGACCTAATATGTGCTCCAATGTGGAAGAGTGGTACAAGAGCCCCAGCAGAATCTGGAGCAAGATGCTTATAGGATTATATCACATAAGGGGAGCCCTCCCCACACAAACAGAAAAGTTGTCCTGGAAGGAAGGATGCTCTCAGCAGAGGTGTGAAGTGCGAGTTGGTTTGGGCTCAGCAGTGGCCAGGAGAGCACAGGTGTGATCTGGTGAGGGAGGAGTGAGTCAAGGTGGGGTGAGGCTGTTTGGAAGATTTTCTAGGCCACGCAAAGCCGTTTGGGTCTTTGTCCCTGAAAGCAGTAGGGAAGCAACATGTTTAAGCCATAAGAATAGGAGCAGAGGTGGGTGGGTGTTTAACACATAACAAGGGTTGAAAACATGCAGCGCTCCATGTATACCAGGTCTGCTACCTCAGAGCCACTGGAAGCCATGGATTTCTAGCCTTCCTTGCCTGTTTGGAGTTGGAAGAAGGGTCAATTAGCCTGTCCTTGGGACACCAAGTGTATATAGATAATGTTTGGAAGAGGCATTTTCTATGCCTTGGTCTTTAGTAGACCACAGGACATTTCCTGTTTCAGACAGTGCGGTCGTCGTGAGTGGGCTGTGGTAGGGAGTTTGGAGGACTGAGACTGTTAGCGTCCTTTCCCGGGGCACACAAACAGTTAACTGACTTACAAATTAAGCCTTTTTAAGTTAGTGTGTGCTGGATGCAATGCTAACGTACTTTTGTTTTTTTTTTTTTTGTTTTTTTTTTGTTTGTTTGTTTTTCGAGACAGGGTTTCTCCGTGTAGCCCTGGCTGTCCTGTAGACCAGGCTGGCCTCGAACTCAGAAATCCGCCTGCCTCTGCCTCCCAAGTGCTGGGATTAAAGGCGTGCGCCACCACTGCCCGGCTGGTAACGTACTTTTGTTAGATTAATTTTTGAATCCATCCCCCAAAAATCTCCTGGGTCATATTAATATCATCATAATTAGTTTGTATATATAAAAGTGAGTCATAACCAAGCCTCCAATTTTCTGAGCTTTCAGGTTTTCATATATACTTCCTCCCCTATACATGGAAATGCACAAGTTTCACATTTCTTTCCACTCCATTTTTTTTAGAGATTTATTTATTTATTGTTATGTGAGTGTGCTGTAGCTGTTTTGACACACCAGAAAAGGTCATCAGATCTCATTGCAGATGGCTGTGAACCACCATGTGGTTGCTGGGATTTGAACTCGGGACCTCTGGAAGAGTAGTCAGTGCTCTTACCTGCTAAGCCATCTCTCCAGCCTGAATTTGTTTGCTTTCAATTTGTAAGCTCAGCTAATGTGTAGCTACTTGTCAGCAGTCAGCGTTTCTGTCTTGTAGTAGACTATAGACAGGAGCAGGTGGTTCAGGGCAAGAGGGAAGCGGGAAGCCAGGACCTTGGCCGTGCCAAGTGAGCGCCTGCTGCCGAGCCTCGCCTGCAGCTCTGGGAGCCCATCTTGAAATTACCCTCTTCCTTTTAATTGAATTCTGTTACAGTAATTATCCTAAGCAGCATTTTGTACACTTTCCTCTTACAGATCTCAAATCAACTGGCTGTGGTGAAAGGGTTTTTGAGCAGCAACACAGATCTTAGAAGTGGCCTTACTGAAGACTTGCAGAAGCTTGACAGCCTCCATCTACAGCATCAAAAACAAACTTCAAAGGACGCAGGGAGACAGACGCCTGAAAGGAAGGCTTGAGGTGAGTGCAGGTACTGAATGTTGAAGAGGGACACAATAGCCTCATCCCTTTGATGTCCGCCTTCTCATAGGACCCGACAGTCTCGCTCGCTCTTCGCTTCCTCTTTCCTATTAGAAAGGAAGGTTGGGTGTGGGGGTGCACACCTTTAATCTCAGCATCTTCGAGGCAGAGACAGGTTCATCTCTGGGAGTTCAAGGCCAGTCTGGTATACAAAGTGAGATACAGGGTAGCCAGGACTATACATAGTGACCCTGTCTTGAAACAAACAACACGCTCACCTTTTCGAAAGCAGGCCAAGTGCTCGTTCTGTCATTAGTGGATCACAGACCTGGGAAACCTCAACATTCTGTAGAAAGGTCGGCCACACATCCCTAAAGTCAAGGTCTGGTGATAGGTGAGCCAATATATCATTTGTGACATGGTCAAAAACCATTCTGCTTTCAAATGATGCCAGGGATGCCCAGTTTTTACTGTAGCATTAATTGTGCTTGGCTAGTGTCCCTTAGAAAATTAACATAAATAACCCTGTTGTTTTTCTGCCAAATAATAAAAATGAAAATATTCTCTTTGTCCTTCGACAACATACAGGCATGTTTTGTGAAAGTTGGCCTGGCTTCCAGGTCAGGCATCCTTCTCTCTGCAGGAAGGAAACATTTCCAAAGCACAAGAGGTTTTGTTGTCCTGGCCTTTCTATAATGCATCAGATACTTTTTTCATATTCATCAACTTGGAATTATATGATGTAGTCAGTCAAAAATAAAGGTTCTGTGCTGGTTTTTGCTATCACCCAGGAACTTTTTGCTGTGTCTAAGGAGAGTGTCTTTCTGGTCCTAAGCTGCAGCTGTTTACATGGTGAGGACTAGGTCTGTGAGAGGGAGTGTTCTGCCCCTGGCCGGGGTGTGCTGTACCCACTGCCTCCGCTTGGAAAGTTTATTCTGACTGTGCCAAAGAATGGTGTGGGGTGTGAATGTCCAAATAAATTTTTAATTTTGTTTTTGCTTATGATAAAGGCAAGTGGAAAGTTGTCGTTTTCTACCATTTTCTCTGAGTGTGGAACTGTTGCTATGGGCTTGAGTAGTCAGAGACACTAGGGAAGAGATTACCAGGCTGCTTAATGACACGCTAGAGATGAGCTTGGTTGAGGAGGGTCCAGACCACTGTCCCAGAAGAGGTGTCTGGAAAAAGGTTAGTTGTCCCTTTGCTGTGGACAGGGCATGGATGAGAAGTAAACTCCCGTGAAGTGACAAGGTTTATGCCTGGGACCTCAACTACTCCAAAGGCTGAGGTGGGAAGATCCCAAGTTCTAGGCCAGCCAGGGCAACTTTGGGAGCCCCTATTTCAAAATCAAAACAAATCAGAGAGAGGTGGAGGTGTGGCACGGTTATACAACATTTTCTTCTTCTGTCAGACCCTGGTGTCAGTCCTCAGCTCCCTATTCCCAAAGACCAGGCAAAGTGCACGCACCCAGTCTCCTGAGCACTGTGGCCAGTTTCTTAGCAGTAGTCAGACAAAACATTCTCTTTCAACATGCTTATAAATTCATTCACAACTTCTCTGTACCTTCTTTGTATTCCGGAGCTGTGTAGAAGCCTCGTACGATTGCATGCAGTGTTCTGCGGGAGTCAGACTCACTCCCATTTCTCCCTCCATCTGCTTATTCCCAAGGTCTCTGGCATTAGACTGCTTCATGTCACCTCTGGACGTCGCTATGTTCCCCGAACTACCTAGAAGAAATGTTCCATGCCAAGGCTCAGCAAAGATGGATTGGCTCCCTCACCCGGCCAGCTGCCTACCCGCCAGGGGCCCTGCAGAGAGAGGGTAGCGAGAGAGACTGGATTTGGCCTGTATTTTGACTTTATACCCCAAATCAATGCAAATGTGCTTGCAGCTTGCTTCTTTAATCTTCCAGGTTGCTGTTTAGTTTCCAGTCTTATGATTTCTTTCTCCCTTCAATTGTGAAGTTCCTTGAGAAGACTTGAAGTGTAAAGCAATTTTTCATTTATTTTGCAACTTTGTCAAAGAAAAAAATCCGTTCCTTTCTAGATCTGAAGTACAAAACATAGAATCTTGATGTGCTAACCCACAAAGACCTGGTTTCTAACTGTAGGAAGTTTGAGATCCAAACCTTTCATTTAACTCCTGTCTAGTTAGTTTGTCCTGATCAATTCAGCACACATCAAGTGTCACCCCTGTGCTAGACACTGAAGTAGATAGAAACAAGTGGTGAAAGCCAGCCTTGTGCCACCTTTATCTGCCACTCTGACCGTTC
Organism: Apodemus agrarius; assembly: GCA_964023405.1. Taxonomy (NCBI): domain Eukaryota; kingdom Metazoa; phylum Chordata; class Mammalia; order Rodentia; family Muridae; genus Apodemus; species Apodemus agrarius. Next base: position 8,850,350 of record OZ030010.1, read on the forward strand.
CAAGTTCTTGCTCAGAGAACTATACTAGTAACACTTCATTGAATTGAAACAGAAAAAGGAAGAGCCTTGTTTAAAGGGCTCTAAAGCAGCCCGGCGGTGGTGGCGCACGCCTTTAATCCCAGCACTTGGGAGGCAGAGGCAGGCGGATTTCTGAGTTCGAGGCCAGCCTGGTCTACAGAGTGAGTTCCAGGACAGCCAGGACTACACAGAGAAACCCTGTCTCGAAAAAAATCAAAAAAAAAAAAAAGGGCTCTAAAGCAGATGTGGTGAATACAGAGGTATCAGCCTGTTGGCATCTCTTTCCTGTGCATCTGGGCACAGGGTATGTCCGAATGGATGGTCCCAAGTAGAGGACCTACTAAATAAGGTGTAGAACATCTGTGCTATGCCACATAACTATTGTAAAGAATGATCCCATGCTGGAGTGCAGTAATGTCAGTTGCCTGTAAGGCATCGAAAGGAAAGGTTTGAGAGGGTGGAGTGGAGCTCAGTGGTGGGCGCTTGCTTGGCCAGCATGTGCAGTGCCTTGACTAGATCGCCACAAGCAAAGTGTTTAATAACACCTAGCACGCTGGAGTGCTGTTTGTGTTCTATAATAACTGAGGTCTGGAAAGGTAGGGTTTGCTTTCCAAGTCTTTCTTCTATATTATGTTTCTGAGAGGAACTGGGGCTGTTGGGAGTAGTCAGGGGAATTTAGCTTTTCTGTTTTGTGTATTTTTTATAATGAACATGCATCCATGTATTTTGAAAATTACAGTTTTAAATTTCAAAACAGGACACATGAGTAATATATACCAAATAGTAAGCTGTCCGTGTTAGATTACATGGATTTTCCTGTGGCCTCCATTTTGTAGCTCCACCCCCAGCGGCGCTTTTGAATCCTAGCACCAGGGGAGGAAGCCCAGGCCGGGCCTGCCTTCTGCCCAGGCTGTCCTCATCTCCCAGGGAGTGGCTTGTCTCCACCCAGAAGCATGCTTTACCTACAGCCTCTCCCTGGACACTGGTGCTCGATGGTTTGAAAGAATTTGTGGAGAAAAATGGCTAAATCATAGTTGGAAAGATAAGGAAATTATCAGAGATTGCCTCCCTTCCCTCTCTAGGTTAATTAGAAACTTACCTACTCTGAAAAGCACTTACTCAACAGTGGCCTTTATTAACCATTCTGAGTCCATATATTCAAATTATAAAATACACTTTGTTGAGGCCTAAATATTAATTTCTACTCATGTGATACTCATTGGAGTGAAAAAATCCTTTAATGTTTTAATAAAAATCTTGGTGACATTAAGGACTTGGCTGAGCACTTGATTCCGGCTCTCTGCGAGGCGGGTCTCTTGCTTTATTCTGGCTGTCAGAGTACGAGGGCAGTTTGGATTTCAGAACCTTATAGGGCAGGCCGGCCTCCGCACCCCTAGTGATCCCTGCCTTCTGTGTTCACAGTGCAGCAGGGCTGCTTTGAGAGCATAGCAGAAGTGATGATACATCGCTTCAGGAGCAAGCTTCAGCACAGGAAGATTTGTCTTCCATCCTGGGCAAAGGCCACATGGGGGGAGCCGTGCTGTGTCATGAGCAGTCTTGGAGACTGCTACAGGAGACACGTAGCTGAAGCCTCCCACAAACACCCATGAACCTGGAAATAGATCTTCAAGCCACAACGACCACACAAACTGTTGAAACAGTGTTTGTGTTTTAAGCTGTTGAATTATTGGGTGGGTGGCTGGTAGTACTGCGGCAGCCAACTAATATCCTGCCCTGTAATTTGTGCCCTACCCACCACCCTCATATTCAGAATGTGAAAGGGACTTCCCACAACTAACTCATGCCTGGATGCTGCACATGACAGTTCCTGAAGCTTTTCCTGGAGTTCCACTGTTGGGCCTATCTTAGCCAAGAGCAGATGGCTTCAGAACCGTTCAGAGGGGGTTTTAATTTCTTTGCATTTGTAAAGTTGATCAGAAGCAGGTTCAGCACTTGTGAATATGTGTATTGGGTCCCCCAGAAACTGCATGGGATTTCCTGTACTCAGCAGAATCTTAGGCAAGACATATGTGGCTCGAACCCAGAGGAGCTTGTTCTAGCTATAACAACCTTACCTCACAGCCGGGCGTGGTGGCGCATGCCTTTAATCCCAGCACTTGGGAGGCAGAGGCAGGTGGATTTCTGAGTTCAAGGCCAGCCTGGTCTACAGAGTGAGTTCCAGGACAGCCAGGGCTACACAGAAAGACCCTGTCTCGGGAAAAAAAAAATCTTACCTCACAACTTTGGTCTTCCCTCTTTACAAGCTTTCCAGTTTAATACCTCATTGATACCCACAGAATACCTAGGGGGTACTCTGAGCCACTACTGCTGACCAGTGACCCTCACCCCCCATCACTAGCTAGTTATCAACCCTGGGGCGTGGCTCAGCAACTGCACAAACTCCTGTAATTTTCCACTTTAAAGGGTAAAGGGAAAGCATTATAATTTGGGCATGTTTACCTAGAACTTTCCAAATTGACAGCAACCATCCTGAGCCCAGAAACCATTCTGAGTCCATGGCAACTTCCATTATTGTTCTAGGTAACCAAGAAACACTAGACTCTTAAGTATTTTAAAATGTAAACTAGTATTTCACTACATTTATTTAAACCCACTTCTAAACATTTCTCTCTATGGACAGCCCCCGACCGGACCCTCTTTGGTGTAGGGATTTCTCACTACCAAATTTTAAGTCACCTGTGGCACCAACCACACTGGGCACCCAAAAGCCTGTTCCCTAGAGGGGATTTTTAGTTGTTTGCTTTTGTTTTTTTTTAAGAAAAGCTATGAGTAGATAGTTTGATTCTCTTGTTTTCCACATCAGCCCTGAAGTCTTCTGGAGAGACCGACCCACCAATCTGCCTCCATCTTACCTAGGAAACCTTTCCCCTCCCAGTTCACAAAACAGGCAACACTCAATATCAATTTGATGTTTTTTTTTGTTTTTTTTTAAATTAACCAAACTGCAGATTTAAATCGGGTTTGCAAGTCAGAGTTTTCCTTGGCTTTTCTTTAGGAGGAATAGAGTCCAGTGTTTCCAAGCTGCAAAGTGTGGTTCAGGCTACCCTCTCACCCCCCCCAGTCATCGAGCTTATTTGGCCAGAGGGTTGATGGCTTTGGCCTTGGCTCCGCCGTAGTGGTGCTTCAGGTAACGGGTCCCCTGGATGCTCTGTGCCAACACGTTGGAGAAATGGCACGCCATCAGCAGGTAGTTTCGAGGCTGGACACGGTAGGCAAAGCGCATGAAAGCCATGGAGTAGAAGATGAGCGCTGTCGTCATGCGGCCACTGATGATGTCGGGAGGCGCCTTCATATCCTTAAAGGCGGCCAGCGGAAGGCCCCAGTTGGCCACAGGACCCCAGAAGTGGGTGCTGGTTATATAGTCCCGAAACTCCTTGGTCTTAATATAATCTACCGCTTTCCGCATTAGCGTTCCTACCGCTGCCATGGTCGCCTGAGCGGGAGAAGTGCCAACTGCCAAGCTGCCAGCCAACAATTGAGCAGGGAATGCGGCCCTCCCAGAAGACCCTGACGCAGCAATGGCCCGCGGCTTTGTGCTTTTGCGCCTCTGCCGTAAAGCACAGCAGAGTTCATGTGCTGCTGACGCGCTCAGCTGACGTGAGGCTTCTGGCAAGGGAAGAAGGGGTTCACAGCATCGCTGTGTGTGGAAGGAGGGGCTTTGTGTAGCCTGTTGCTCTTCCTACACCCAGACCCTTGCAAAGGCAAGGAACTCAACAAGCAAGCAACCCAGAGCACTGGTGACCCGGCCTGCCGGCTGGCCTCTCTTCACTTGCTTGTTTCATCCGGCCTGTAACTCCATGGCAATACAGTTGCTCAAACATGCAGAAATTTAGTCTTTGTTAATTTGAAGACTTAGTGTGCCCCTTCACCCCTACCTAAATATTTTAGTATCTGTCTCTTAGGAACAATAGCCACAATACCATCAGCCACTCAAAGCTCTTCAGGTCTATGACATCACTGTTAGCTGATGGCCATTACATAGTTAAATGTTAGAGACTGATGACTAGCTTTGTGTTTTCTTCTATCTCGTTATAGAGGACAAACTCAAAATCAGTCAAAACTCATATTTGCTTTACTCTTGGGGTTAATCTTTAGGATAGTTTCTCAGGCCCCTCTCTGTTTTTTTTTTTGTTTTGTTTTGTTTTGTTTTGTTTTTCTGTTTGTTTGGTTTGGTTTTTGTTTGTTTGTTTTGGCTTGGTGGGTTTTTTTGGATTTTTGTTTGTTTTTGTTCTTCTGTAACATTGATATATTGATATTTTTGAAAAGTCCAGCCCTTAATTTAGATTTGTGGATTTTGTTTGTTGTTGTTGTTGTTGTTGTTTTTCAAGACAGGGTTTCTTTGTGTGGCCCTGGCTGTCCTGGAACTCACTCTGTAGACCTCCTGGCTTGGCCTCGAACTCAGAAATCCGCCTGCCTCTGCCACCCAAATGCTGGGATTACAGGCATGCGCCACCACTGCCCAGCAGTGGATGTTTTTTATAACTCAGTTATGAAAAAAACCTTATATTTGTAAAACAAGAGAAGCAACACCAAGTTATATTGTGTCTCTAAGGCATCACCAGGGAGATGCTTGGTGTTGCTTTGCTCCATCGTTGGTGGGAAGCTGGAGACTTTTCCCCCTTCATGAATCGCATAATCTTAGACATTTTGGTAGTATATGGGCACCCTACTCTGTAACAGCTTTCTATAACACTTTCTTCTAACATATTTTTGTTGATTATTTGGGAATTTCACACAATGCACCTCGTCAAACACTTGTTTCCATTCCCCCCAGGTCTGCCTTCCACCCAAAAATGAAAAATATGTACACCGAGTCCAGTTTGTGTTGCCCACATACTCATTGACCCATAGTCAAACTTCCGGGGGCCAGCCTCTTAAAACTGGGTCCAAGACACAATCCACATGTCAAATGATGCCCAAGAAGGAAGGAAGGAGAGACCCTGGTGCTGGAAAGGCTCAGTACAGCAGTGTAGGGGAATACCAGGACAGAGGAGTGGGAAGGGGTGGATGGGGGAACAGGGAGAGGGAAGAGGGCTTATGGGACTTTCAGGGAGGGGGGAACCGGGAAAGGGAAAATCATTTGAAATGTAAATAAAGAATATATCAAATAAAAAAATGGAAAAAAAGAAAAAGAAAACTGGATCCTTCTCCACCCATAACCCTACCCCCAGCCACCAGAAACCATCAACTGTGAAGAGTTACACTTCAGCCTCCTAATCACAATTTTTTAAGAATCCTTTTCAATGGCTTCCTGTCTAGACTACTGGTAATTTTTTTTTTTTGCAAAGGGAGGGGTAGAGAGGAGTCACGAATATTTCTATGCCTTTCATTCTCAACTATGAGTCTACAATTATTGTTACCACTGCAAAAGAAGCTTCCTTGTCCTTCACAGCCAGCAGCGACAGGGACCATGGACACCAGCATGGCCTCTGATGACAGCGTGGACCATGAACACCAGCATGGCCTCTGATGACAGCGTGGACCATGGACATTAGCTTGGCTCCTCCTGGCTGTAGCATGGAGCACAGACATATGGCCTCCAGCAGCAGCAGCACAGACCATGAAAGTCTCTAGGAGGTCACCACCCTGTCAGCCCTACTTGCAACGACATGTTCCACTGCTGCTGCTGCTGCTGCTGCTGCACTTCCAGACCTCACACATCTCAGCCATCTTTCCTTCCACTTTCATGAGTCCAGTTTCTAAAAGCATATTCCCATAAGACCCACCTTTTTTAGTTGTTCTGGTGATACTGTGGGCCCAGCAGACCCCACCTCAGCCTTCAAGATGCCCTAGGAGCTTCTGTGGGTCTCTCATGGTCCCCAGAGCTGCTCTGCAGTTCCTCCGGTACCAGTGGCCACTGCCATCTTGAATCAAATCTCCATTAAAACTTTTTGACATCTGTTAATGAAAATTCTTTTCTCTGAAGACTTACTGTTGTATGTACATGTATATACGTGTACCTATTGTATACTGGGCCTACAGAGCCCAGTCAAGGGTGTCTGATCACCTGGAGCTGAGTAATAGGTGGTTGTCACCCACTAGACATGGGTGTATGGGAACTGAACTCAGGACCTCTGGAAGAGTGACAGGCACCCACTGAAAATGACAAACTTCGAGTTTATTTTCCTAGTGATTGTACTTGAATAAAAATAGCATTGGCAGGCTGGAGAGATGGCTCAGTGGTTAAGAACACCAACTACTACTCTTCCAGAGGTCCTGAGTTCAAATCCCAGCAACCACATGGTGGCTCACAACCATCTGTAATGAGATCTGAAGCCCTCTTCTAATGTGTCTGAAGACAGCTACAGTATACTCATATACATAAATCTTTAAAAAATAGCATTTGCTGGGCTAGAGAGACGGCTCCATGTTTAGGAGCGCTTGCTCATGCAGAGGCCCAGGGTTCATTTCCCAGCATCCTCATAGCTGCTTACAACCATCTGTGACTCCAGATTGGAAGTCCTCTTGTGACCTTAAATGACAAGGTGTAAACATTTTGCATCTATATACATGTAAGCAAAATACACACATAAAATACATCTTTAAAAACAGCTATTGTTGAAAAGTAATCAGATATACATTAAAATACCAATATCTTCTGTTGTGATTTGCAGACAACCTTAAAAATTAATGTTATTTGTATATTGTTGGGAGCACAAAGGTCCTTGTGCCCACAGGTCTCCAAGGAAACCAGAAATATTAGGCACTCAGGATTATCCTTTCAAAAGGGGGGGGGGGAGCTGTTTTCCCAGAAGTCTGGGAATTGGAGATAGTCTGATGATCTGCTTTATCTGTTGGGTTAGGACATATCAAATTCCTACAGTCAGGACCAAAGGTGGCTAGTAATCAAAGTGACCCTTACACACGCATTACCTGTATAGCCAGGGGCTCCCCCAAGCTCATACAACTAGGACCAGAGGTGGCTAATAGCCCAAATGACTTCTATACTCTCTGTATGACTGAGACCAGGCCGGATCCTACCTTAAGCTAGCACAGGTAGTCTATTTCTAGAACTCATCTTGGGGAAAAAAAAAAAAAAGCACACATTTTGAGTTAAGTTTCCATGTAATTATACCCCCTTATACACTGAAGACTGTAATACACCAGCAAACTTTTCACCAAATTATATTGTGTTTAAATATGCTGGCAATAAACTGCCTGGTATCCAGCTATGAGTTTTCATCCCCCCCCCCTTTGTGCTTCATTTCCCTACCTACTGTGACACCAGAAGGGACCCCCCCCAGTGTATATTTACATCTCAGCTAGTTCATAAATATAGCTTAAATACATAGTAGAGCTGACAGTTGATACATACCTGCACTTGAAAGGCTTCAGTGTATTAGTCGGAGCTGTAAAGGACCAGAACCGACCAGTTCTGTTCCTTTAGTGCACTCACTATCACCCATCGAAAGAGTGATAGAAGACATGCCAATACAAAGAAAGGTTCCTAGCATTGTCTTGAGGAATATACCATCATACATTTCTTCTGAAGTCCTTGGTCACAGGGCCTATAGAATTTTACTTGAATGACTATAAGCCAACACAATTTTCTGGTGAATCCCAGTGCATTTAGGGTTTTTTTTTTTAATTTATTTTTTATTTATTTTTTTCCTTACACAAAACCTGGACTACTATCACGAGAAAGCTGGACTATTTACATTCTCAAGAAAGCAAAAGATACTCCCCTCCTTCTCATATACCCTTTACTTAGATTCACACCACCACCACCACCACCCACCACCCACCCCCGCCCCCCAACACACTTTGTGACAGGCTGATCCTTCTGCTTTCGCCTCTTGAGAGGTGATATTACATACCTGGCTCTATTCCTTTTACCTTCTTATTGATTCTTTGTGGATTTCACATCATGCACCCCAATCCTACTCACCCCCACTTCCCTTCGTATCTACCTTCCACCCTTGTAGCCTCCGCCCAAGGAAATAAAAGACTACAAACAACAACAACAAAAATCTCGTCGTGGAAGCGGTAGTGTGTCACCGTGTGCTCCACACTTTACTCTTGTCCACACAACGTTACTCACAAATGTTCATTGCAATGAGCCACTGGTGTGATCTGAGGCCTGTGGCTTCTGCTCCACTATCAATAGTGGATCCTCACCGAGACTCCTCAGATATCCTGTGGTTGCCCCGTGTCGTGGAGATCCTGCAGCTTTGGATGAGCAGGACCTGACCTTTCATGTGCTCCAACAGTTCATCCTTAGGGTAGATGTTGGGGCAAGCCCACTCAAAGGCCAGGATCTGGCCTGGCTCGTAGCTGAATTGGTGTATTGATTGTGATCTTGAAGCTTCAGTTGAAGATTACAGTTTAATGGAATGTCCCTCAGTTTCCTCAATGCCTACCTCTATGGTCTGAATAGGTTCATATTCTTGAAAAGTTCATGCCTCGAGTCTGATATGGTGGCGCACACCTTTAATCCCAGCACTTGAGAGGTACAGGCAGGTGGAGCTCAGAGTCTGAGGTCAACCAGGAATATACAGTGAGACTCTCTAAACTTCATACCTTGGAACTTCACTCCCAAGTGACACTTATACATGGGGCCTCTAGGCCTGGTAGTGCATGCTATAATCTAGCCCTTGGGAGGTAGAGGCAGGAGGATTGGGTATTTAAAGGCCATCTCCCTGGATATTACATTAATCAGGATTCTTTGAAGCAGTCCCATTCAGGTGTGGATGATATCTGGAGAGTTGCTGGTCTTCATGTTAGAAGGCTGAAATAACTGGCTTCTGCTATCACTGACAGATGGTGGCAGTGTGGCAGTGGTGTCGGCAGCAGCCCTCAACACAAAAAGGCAAGCAGGCAAAAAGCCAAAGATTTCCTCTCAGAGCTCTTTATGTCAGGGCCACTGGAAGGTGCTGCCTGCATTCAGGGCAGGACTTTCCCACTTCAGTTAACCTAATCAAAGTCGCTCACAGGCCTGCCAGAGGCTTGTCTCACGGGTGATTCACAGAAACCTCTCCAGTGCTGAATTTCCCAAATGCTTAAAGTTTGGACCGCCCAGCTTCCAGAACTGTGTGGTCTTATTTCCGTTATTTATAAATCACCCAGTCATTTCGTTATAGAATCTCAAACTGACTATGACAGCTATCTTGAAGGTACTCATTTTTGGCAGGCACACAATGGAAGAAATGCCGTACCTCTGGGATATTAGGAAGCATGCGGTCTCTGTGGGGCTCTTTATGATGCTATGGTTGTGGTTGCTAGCTTTCTCCCCTGTAAAGTCAGGATTTCCCCTCTTGGCAGTTAACAAGTAATTTGTGGGAAGATACTTTGAGACCATATAAATGTCTCCTCATTAACTATTTAGCCCTCAACTGTTAACAGCCATTGGTGATTTTTACCAGAGTCAAGCATTAATGATAACGTTTTACTTCTTAAAAGTTTCTGTCTCCTAATTTAAAACACTAAACGTCAAAAATGTGTTTCCTTACATTTGCCCTGGAATACTGGCCGGTGTTGTTGCTTTGTTTGTTTGTTTTTGTTGTTAATGTAACTGTTTCTGAATTATGGCTCTATAGAAAAAAAAATGGGACATTTAGGAGTTGAGTAATTTAGGAAGCATTTCTTTTTTTGCTATCTCTGGTGCTGATTTCCTTGGACTATTTGCTCATCATTTCTACCAAAGGGAATAAATAGCACTGTGCCTCATGAGGCTGGATGAATAAAACAATAGGCCGTTATATTGGCTCTGCTATTTTCAGTCACTGCTGAAAGCAATTTTCGAGCCATCTGTGGCCCTGATGCTAATCTCTCTCATTCTTTACTGTTTCTCTCATGTGTGTACAGTGGCCAAAGGCCGTGTGCCACTCTCGCGTACACCAGGAGCTACGAAGATGAGGATGTTAGTCCGGCACGTTGTGCCTCCGTTTTCCCAGTGGTCCCTTGTATGCTCACCTAGTCAGGGTCCCTCGGTGCAGTGAAATGGCGGAAGGGAATCGCTTGTGCTTGGCCCCCGTGGGACCCAGCATTTCACACACACTGCTTTTGTCTTGTGCATAGGCACACAGCCACCTGGTCCTCCTGTCGACCGTGAGCCCAGCAGAAGGTACAGTTTTCTTCCACACCCTGTCTGCTTAGGGCCCACTTTGGAGATCCTATTGCAGGGGAGGCAGCAGTTTCTTTGTGCGTACCAAATAAGAGTCCCAGCTGGACCTAAGACTGAAGTTGACCTGAGAGACTAGCAGGAGGAAAGCATACACATTTAATGAGAGTTACATGACCTACAAGGAGTTGGCAGGACCAGCGTGCTTCTTGTATTAGGTTGAACAAAGACAGGCGATTGTAGAAAAGTCAATTGGAGGGAGGACAAAGGAAGGTGATGGTTATTTTAACAAGGTCTGTGTGCACAGGATTCTCTCCACTAAAAATTGTCTCTCTTGCTACACAGATGGTGCCTTTATGTGGGAGAGTTCACCTGTATTCTGAAAAAAAAAAAAAAAAAGAATCTGCTGTGTGTCAGGTACCTTTAAGTGAAAGTGGCACATTTTAAGATGGCATATGACTGCCATCTTTTCTTTTTTTTCTTTTTTCTTTTCTCTTTTCTTTTCTCTTTTCTTTCTTTTCTCTTTTCTCTTCTCTTCTCTTCTCTTCTCTTCTCTTTTCTTCTCTTCTCTTCTCTTCTCTTTTCTTTTCTTTTTTCCGAGACAGAGTTTCTCTCTGTAGCCCTGTCTGTCCTGGAACTCACTCTGTAGACCAGGCTGGCCTTGAACTCAGAGATTCGCCTGCCTCTGCCTCCCAAGTGCTGGGATCAAAGGCGTGTGCCACCACTGCCCGGCAAAACTTAACCTTTCAGTGAGACAATCAACTGCTATTTTACATCTCAGGAAGATGTATAAACAAAAACAGGATTTGGGGGCTGGAGAGATGGCTCAGCAGTTAAAGCATTGACTGCTCTTCCAGAGGTCCTGAGTTTAATTCCCAGCAACCACAGGATGGCTCACAACCAACTGTAATGGGATCTGACCCCTTCTTCTGGTGTATCTGAAGACAGCTACAATGTACTCATATATAATCTTAAAAACAAACAAAAACCCCACAGAATTTTGACCTTAAAAAACTGGAAATGGAACCAAAGCCTTGCACTTGCTAAACAAACACTTTTTTGGTTTTTTTTTCTCGTGACAGGGTTTCTCTGTGTAGTCCTGGCTATCCTGGAACTCACTCTGTAGCCCTGGCTGGCCTCGAACTCAGAAATCCGCCTGCCTCTGCCTCCCAAGTGCTGGGACTACAGGAGTGCGCTACCACTGCCTGGCTAAACAAACACTTTTAGCACTAAAACTTTTTCCTTAAAAAAATATTCTATGCTTATTGGCTGGGAAAATAGCCCAGTTATTAAAGTACTTGGCTTGCAAGGATGGGGACCTGAATGAGAGTCCCAGAACCCACACTCAAAGGCAGTGCACCCCAGTGTTTAAGAGCATGTTCTCCAGCTGCTGTGGTTGCGCACACCCCTAATCCCAACACTCAGGAGGCAGAAACAGGTGGATCTCTGTGAGTTCAAGGTCAGCCTGATCAACATAGCGAGTTCCAGTACAGCCAGGGCTATGTAGAGAGACGTTTTCTCAAAAGAAAGGCAAAGAAAAAAAGAAAATGACTACTCTTGAAAAGGACCAGTCAGATGGCAACTTACAGGGGTCAGTTCATTCTTACTACAGTAATGGTTCCAGGGATCAAATTGGCAACAAGTGCTTTTTACCCACTGAATCATCTCACCAACCCTCGAAGGCACCTTTTGATCGCCCAGTCAGGAACTGTCCAGCAGCTAGATAATTTCAAACTGGAAGCATTCTGCGCTTGACCATAGGGTTACCATTCATCAGTAACTCTGTCCAAATCAATGCTCCCATGAGCTGCCTTTCAACTCAACCAGCACCTCCATGTGCAAGCCAGCCGGAATTTATCAACTGTAAGGCAGACTCTGTCTTCTCTCCCTCTTTGGTCACCTATTTATCATCAGTATAGAATCAGAGACTCTCAGTTTATCCACTGAGCTATGAGCTTGCACTAGCCTCCTAATTTTAATGCACAAACTGGCCCAGCATTGATTGGACAGTATATCCCCCTGAGATCATCTCTCAAAGTGCAATTCCTCCCCTTATTTATTCTGTCTGCTTTCACACCTTATAGGAACTAACGGGTATTTCAGTTCTCTTTTATACTTTTTACTTCCTGGTTTGTTTGGGGGGGGGTTGCTCTTTTACCCTTTTCCCCTAACACACACACACACACACACACACACACACACACACACACACTTTTTTTTGCACAAGATCTCATAGATCTTTAATCCTAGAACTTGGGAAGCAGAGGTAGATGGATATTTCTGTGAATTAGAGGCTAGCCTAGTCTACATTGTGAGTTCTAGACCAGCCAGGGCTGCAGAGTAAAACTCCATCTCAAAAGGAGGAAGAAGAGGAGAGGGAGGAGGAAGAGGAGGAGTAGGAGGAAGAGGAGGAAGAGAAAGAAGAAAAAGAGGAGGAAGAGGAAAAGGAGGAGGAGGAAGAGGAAGAAGACGGAGAAGGAGGAAGAAGAGGAGGAGGAGGAGGAGGAGGAGGAGGAGGAGGAGGAGATCCCAGCACTTCAGCGGCAGAAGCAGACACATCTCTGAGTCTGAGTTTGAGGGCAGCCTGATCTATGGAGGAGGCAAGCTCTAGGACAGCCAGGACTATACAGAGAAACCCTTTCTCAAAAGCAAACAAACAAAGAAGAGGCAGGGATTGGCGGAATGTCTTTTGAAACCTTAGAGCCCACTCCTAGTAACATACCATCTCCAACAATGGCACACCTACTCCAACTGGGCCACGCCTAATCATTTCAGCTTATCAACTAGAGATTAAACCTTTGGGGGGCCATTGTCCTTCAAACCATCACAGAGTTATATGTAGCCCAAACTGGCCTCAAACTCTTTGAATTAGTTTTTTTTTTCTGATGTTGTTATAAACACAATGACCAAAAGTGACTGTGATGGTTTGTATATCATTGGCCCTGGAAGTGACCTCATTAGGAGGTGTGGCCTTGTTGGAGTAGGTGTGTCAATGTGGGTATGGGCTTAAGACCCTCACCCTGGCTGCCTGGAAGTCAGTCTTCCACTAGCAGCCTTCAGATGAAGATGTAGAACTCTCAGCTCCTCCTGTACCATGCCTGCCTGGATGCTGCCATGTTTCTGCCTTGATGACAATGGACTGAACCTCTGAGCCTGTAAGCCAGCCCCAATTAAATGTTGTCTTTTAAAAAACTTGCATTGGTCATGGTGTCTGTTCACAGCAGTAAAACCCTAACTAAGACAGTGACTTACAGAAGGAAAAGTGTACTTGAGCTTATAGTCCCAAGTGGATAGGAGTCGATCATTGTGGGAGGCATGGCAACAGGCAGGCACGGCAGCCAGAGCAAGAAACCAAGAAACCGCATCCTCAACTGAAAGCATGAAGCAGAGATAGTGAACCGGAAGTGAGGTGAAGCCATGTAATCTCAAAATCTGCCCAAAGGAGTGTACTTCCTCTAGCAAGGCCTAAACCTCCCCAAACAGTGTCACTAACTGAGGACCAAGTATTCAAATGCCTGAGCCCATGAGGTGTCTCATTCAAACATGACATTCCACTCCTTGGGGCATATAGGCTTGCCACATAATGAGGCAAAATGCATTTAGTCCAACTGCAAAAGTCCCCATAAGCTTTCACAGTCTCAATACTGTTTAAAAGTCCATGGTCTCTTTTGGAACTCAAGGCAATCTCTTAACTATAGCAAACTACATATTTCCAACATAAATGGCAGAGACAATATCATTCCGAAAGAGAGGGATTGGTGAATGGCATTGTGAGGAAACACTGAACCAAAAGAAGACCGCAACCCAACAAGGCAAACACCAAATCCTATAGCCCCATGTCAAGTAGCAAAGGACATAAATGACTTCACCCCTCCAGCTTTGTTGCCTACAGACTACATCTCTCTATTGAGCTGGTTCCACTTCCTATCTGCAGCTCTCCTTGGCAGAGGTCTCACAGCGTTGACTTCTCTAGCATCTTGGGTCTCTATTACAATCCAGATGTAGGCACGTATTTTTTTACAGCCTACTTTAATAAGGGTTCAACCTCGCCTCTAGTCCACCACCCACCAGAGGTAGTGGAATAGAAAGGTTATTAGGATACAGGGGAAGTGGACCTGTTTAGAAATAGTTCTTTGGGGTGACTCCAATTTTTGTTCTTCTCAGTCCAGTCCAGTAGAAAACATGAAACACAAATCGGCAGCTGCATCCCAGTCTACTCGGCAGACACCACACACAAATCAGCAAGGGTAATGCAATCTGGAGGAAACCAAGAGGCTTGCCAGCTGGCACATCCTGGGAAGCACAAGAAGCTGCAGGAACAGAGGAGAAGTCACCACACGTGAAGCTCAGCAACACAATGTAAGGGGAAACAATACGTGAGTGTCATCAGCCAAGACCAGCAAGGCGGAGCAAAGCAAACCAATGCTTGAGCCACCACTCTCTGTGGGGTCATATTTATAGTCTTTCTAAACATCACACATCCTTTCACCTGTTTCTGCTTCAGGAACACATTCTTTCATGTGTCTGCTTTAGTAAGACACCATCGAACATAACTGACTTTCCAAAGAAACCAGGTTTCTCCTTTACCGGTATTTCACTTTCATTAGCTTCATTCAATGGTCTCTCAGGGGCTCCCTACCCGTAACTTCAGTGACCCTCTGAAACCAAAGAGGAAGAACACATGGGCCCTACACTCTTGCATTCCTCATGACTCCAAAGTCGGCTGCTTAGGTGGACCCTGATCCCCTATCATATGAGTAGCACCCCCTTTTTTATTCTGTTGGCTTCCACAAGGTGAAAGCTTAGCTGGGGAGGTATTGCCCTGAAGGCACTCTAGCCCCTTTCCAGTGTAAATCCAAGGTATAGTCAGGTAAGTAAGAGATGCCCTTAACACTTAGAGCCTTCTCTTCCAGCACTTGCTTTGGTTCTAGCATTAAGCTTCCTAGTGTTTTTTTTCCCTCTCTCCAATTTATACATTTTGTATTTCTTTCTGCCCCATTTGTTCCTTTTCATTGTAGACCAGCATAAGTGTTATCAATAACAACCACACCACAGACTCAATGTTATGATGTCTTGAAATTTCATCCACCAAAGAAATTAGTCTATTAGCCTTAGGCAGGTTCTTAAGATAAGGGCAGAAGGTAGCTAGATTATTTGCTAAAATATCTCTAGTCTAATAGCTGTTAAAGTACTTATTTGGACTGTCTTCTAGGCTCTCAGTTATATGCATAGTGATATATTTTCTGAAAATATCTTGTCTTCAGAGACTGAACTTTTTCCAGACCTTGCAGCTAAGTTAATAATATGCCTTGAGATAATTTAAGACTATGCACTTAAATGCTCTCCTGTGTACTTAGCCTATTTAAGTGTAACCTGCCTTTAAGAACAATGTGACCAACCTGACTATACCTTGGATTTCCCATGCAATCAGCTTTTACAACCTAAGCTAAATGCATAGCTTTCATTTTAAATTATGTAGTTTTATGCCCCGATCCAGAATACTGTTTCTGTGTGCTTGAATGTTGTACTAATTGTTTTCTGAAAGCAACCTTAAAAAAAAAACAATATTCTCTATAAATTTTGGAAGCGATATATGGATATAGGTTAATTACATGTATGTGGTTTGACATGTTATTCTGGGTCAGGTGCAGTCAGTAAAATGACTTCTTCCATTGTAAAGTTGTTACAGATATCTGCACAGAATCATTCATTCCTTTCCCAACTTGTGTTTTCCACACTGTTCCATAAAGACAGAGCAAAAACGTATGTTACAGACACACACAGGCTCAATAGACACATACAGAACAGACAGACAACAAGGACAGACAGACCAAGACATACATAATAGACACACTATAGACAGGCCAGTACCCACCAACTACAGACAGACAAAAGACACAGGGAGAGAAGTAGAAAATTCAGATTTGGCATCACTCTAAGTTTAAGCAGATCAAGAGGCAGTTGCCTTTTGGAAAAAATTCCTTAATGTAACATTGACACATTTTAGTGTCCCCTCTGGGACTTCTTTAATACATTAACTAAAGCAAGGATGGCCCTCTAAGTTCTGCTTACAGCCTTCACCTGTTTTTAGAGATTAGAGTTCCAAAGTCTTCCATATAAAAACCATCCTGAAGAAAATGGACATATTTTCCTGCATTTGTGAGTTTCATGTCCCTCTGAAAGGTATGTTGAGGTTACATTAATGTAACTTCTTTTTGGGCACTGTGTCACTGTGGTGTAATTCACCAAGACAAAGTCATTCTTGACTATTATGTAACAGGAGGAATTTCTTTTCTGGTCCAATCTGTTTGGAGTTCTTTAGGCTTCTTGTGTGTTCATGGGCATCTCTTTAGGCTAGGGAAGTTTTCTTCTATAATTTTGTTGAAGATATTTACTGGTCCTTTAAGTTGGGAATCTTTGCTCTCTTCTATACCTATTAGTCTTAGGTTTGGTCTTCTCATTGTGTCCTGGATTTCTTGGATATTTTTTGGGTCAGGAGCTTTTTGCTTTTTGCATTTTCTTTGACTGTTGTGCCAATGTTTTCTATGGTATCTTCTGCACCTGAGATTCTCTCTTCTATCTCTTGTATTCTGTTGTTGGTGCTTGCATCTATGACTCCTGATCTCTTTTCAAGGTTTTCTATCTCCAGGGTTATCTCCCTTTGTGATTTCTTTATTGTTTCTATTTCCATTTTTAGATCCTGGTTTTGTTCAATTCCTTTGCCTGTTTGTTTGTGTTTTCCTGTAACACAAATTCTTTAAGGGATTTTTGTGTTTCCTCTTTAAGGACTTCTACCTATTTACCTGTGTTCTCCTGTATTTCTTTACAGGAATTATTTATGCCCTTCTTAAAGTCCTCTATCATCATCATGAGATGTGACTTTAAATCAGTCTTGCTTTTCTGGTGTGTTAGGGTGTCCAGGGCTAACTGTGGTAGGAGAACTGGGTTCAGATGATTCCAAGTAGCCTTGGTTTCTGTTGCTTAAGTTCTTGCCCTTGTCTCTCACCATCTGGTTATCTCTGGTGTTAGCTGGTCTGCTGTCTCTGACTGTGGCTTGTCCTCCTGCAAGCCTGTGTATCAGCACTCCTGGGAGACCAGTTCTCTCCAGGAGGAATTTGTGTGTGGGGAGCTGTGGCACACAGGGAAAGGACGGAAACGGAAAGGATCCTGTCCTTGACTGTTCCTTGGTTCTTGTGTCCTGATGGCTCTGAGCGGATCCCTCTTCGGCCAGGAATTTGAGCAGCAGTAGTAGTCTCACATGTGCTCTCAGGTGTGTCAGCATTCCTTGGAGACCAGCTCTCTCCTGGTGGGACCCAGATATAGAGAGCTGTGGCACAGGGTCAGCTCCAGGTGCAGATGGAAACCTGAAGCAATAAAGTCATTCTGAAGAACTGTAAATTCTTCAAAGAAAATGTGTGGGCCTGAGTTTTAGAGAATTGTTTTTATATGCTCTGTCTGTCTGTCTGTCTGTCTGTCTATCTCTATCTATAGTGCTGTGGCTCAGACCCACAGTCTTGAACATGCTGGGGAACTACTCTACCACTGAGCCCCATCTTTTCATTTTAAGAGTGTTTCAGTTCAGTGGTTTAAAACACTTGCTGCTCTTGTAGAGGGACCCTTTGATTCCCAGCATCCATGTGGCAGTTCATAATCATTTGTAACTTCAGTTCCAAGGGGGAATCCCACATCCACTTGTGGCCTCTGTGGGCACTGCACAAATGTGATATATTTGTGGTACATTCAGACAAAACACCCATACACAGATAATAATAATAATAATAATAATAATAATAATACCCCCAAAAGAACATTTCAGTTGAAATCTTTTTCATACACATTAGCTAGGCTAGTTACAAACTTCTTGGCTTGCCTTTTTTCCTGGCGTCTCTTGATAATACTGTTCTACTCTTCCAACCTAAGTCTCCAGCCAGCTGAATTTGCTTATTTATGAAAATAATCGGACCATTTGTCTGGATTTGTGTGTGTACTAAGATGAAATGGGCCTCACTCATGCTAAAGAGACCATCTGCTAGCACACCACACTCCTAACTCTTGCCTGGAGTTTGTCTTTAAAGTCTAAATTTTGGGATGTGAATGGACTTGCCACGCAAGCCTGACAACTTGAGTTAGATCCCTGGACCCGACGGCAGAAGCACAGCGCCTGCTTCTAAAGGTCACGCCCCACCCCCCTGTTCCAGGGCAGCATAGACAGAGAGCCCATCTCTAATACTGATAATAATAAGTATAAGGATAATAATAAGTATAATAAGTATAAAATGAAGAAAAAAGTGTATCAAAGTATGTCTCACAGTTAATTGATACAGGTCAGTTCTCCAGGTCCCTAAAGTGCCCTTTCGAGATGTAATTCTCTTATTTCTAGAAACTTTTCTTGAATTAGTCTCTGGAAATTAGCTCTATCCTGTTATTCCTCTTCAAGGACTCCAATGATACACACGTTGGTGATTTTGTGCAGTTTTCATTTCCACCATGCTTTCCTCGGACCCTCCTTACATCTCTGTGTCCAGTTTCTTCTCTAATTCCCACTCTATTCAACGTTCTTTCTTAAATTTCATTAAAATCTCTTCTTAGTGAACGGCTTGTGATTTCTTCATTGCGGAGGTAGTTGTTGGTTACTTTCTTTCCTGAGTTCAGCCAAACTCTCATGCAGGTCTCCCCACCTGCCCCTCCCCCCTTTGCCCATATCTATTCTTAGCTCTTAATTTGCAATTTAAGGGGCTGGAGAGATGGCTCCACAGTTAGGAGCACTGGCTGCTCTTCCAGAGGTCCTGAGATCAAGTCCCAGCAACCACATGGTGGCTCACAACCATCTGTAATGGGATCTGATGCCCTCTTCTGGTGTGTCTGAAGATAAGCTACAGTGTACTTATATATATAAAATAAATAAACAAAACTTAAAAAAAATTAAAAAATAATTTGCAATTTAAAAATTTTTTAAAAGGCCAGGCATAGTAGAGCATGCCTTTAATCCCAGCACTTGGGAGGTAGAGGTAGGCAGATCTCTATGAGTCTGAGGCCACCTTGGTCTACACAATGAGATCCAGGCTAGCCAATGAACTGTCTCACATACTAAGACATTGTTTCTGGGTAGTTTTTTTTTTTTTTTCGAGATTTAAAAAATATTTTATTTGTATTTGTGCATCTGTGTGCCATGTGAGTGTGGGTGCTCTTGCAGACCAGCAGAGGGTGTTGGATCCCCTGGGACTGTTTTTCCAGACTGTTGGGAACTGCTATGTAGGTGCTCAGATTTGAACCTGTACTGCCTGGAGGAGCTGCCCAGTCCTCCCAATGTGAATGAATTGAACTCAGGTCTTTTGGAAGGACTGCAAACACATTTAACCGCTGGGACATCTCTCCAGCTCCACAAATTGTGTGTGTGTGTCCTCAGAGACTAGAAGAGGGAATTAGGTCTCCTGAAGACGAATTTACAATCACAAACTACTTGATATGGGTGCTGGGAACCAAACCCTCTGAAATAGTAGCAAGCACCCCTAACTGCTGAGCTATCTCTCCAGCCTTCTCAGATTATTTTTAATACTAAAATAAAAAAAGTAGCTACTTCGTTATTGTTTGTCCCTGCTTAGGTTTGCTTGTTTGTTTTGTGACAGGCTCTCACTGTGTAGCTCTGGCTGGCCTGGGATACAAAACAAAGGCTAGACCTGGCTTTGACTGTGCAGGACTCCCGTCTTTGCCTTCCAAGTGCTAGTGTTACAGATGTGCGCCATCGTACCAGACATGGTCTCCTTTTTCATCATTTCTTACTAGTCTGTGGATAGGGTGAAGGGGGTAGGTTCGTGCTCCAGCCATGAGCGAGGTCAGTTTCCCCCTTCCATCTTTACACGCATCCCAGGGATGGAACTCAAGTCACAAGGCTTCCCCACGTTCCGTACTGAGCCATCTTGACAGCCCTTCTGCTTTCCTTCCTAATGTAGTACTGCATGGGCTTCGCCGCCCTGATTCTCTTGTCTTCTGTGAACAGCTTCTAGCTGAGTAGGTTGTACTTACTTCTCCTCAAGGAAACAGACTTCATGTGAGATGAGGTGACAGGGGAATAGGACAGGCTGGGGATCAACTGAGACAGTCCTCAGACACTCTCTGGTAAAAGAGCAGCATTTTTTCATTTAAATGTCATTTCGTGTATCTGGGTGTTTTGCGTGTCTATATGTCTCTATACCACATCTGTGCCCAGTGCCCATGGAGGTTAGACGAGCTAGCGCCCCTAACTGCTGAGTCAGCTCTCTAGCCCCAAGAATCCATTGTTTTATTTTTAACTTCAAAACCAAGGTGAACCAATATTTTGGAAAATACAATAAAATTCATTACTTTGCTGAAATCTTATGTATGTATGTATGTATGTATGTATGTATTTGTTTGTTTGTTTTTATGTAAGTATACTGTAGCTGTCTTCAGACACACCAGAAGAGGGAGTCAGATCTCATTACGGATGGTTGTGAGCCACCATGTGGTTGCTGGGATTTGAACTCAGGACTTCTGGAAGAGCAGTCAGTGCTCTTAACTGCGGAGCCATCTCTCCAGTCCCCTGCTCTTTGCTGAAGTCTTAAAAATGACATAAAACATAAGCTCAATTATTTTCCTATAGAGATAGGAAAGAGATACTGCTGCATTTTAAATAAACACAATTAAAAGAAACAAAAACCTGTGGCTTTGAAAGGGAATAAAGGTGACTGAAAGATGATGGGGCGGGGGTGGGGAGATAGCATGAGCATCTGAGTTTGAGCCACAGAACCCACATAGAGCCAGATGTCAGAAGCAGAGACAGGTGGATCTCTGGGGCTGCCTAGTCAGCGAGCCGAGCTCAGTGGCAAGCTCCACACCAAGGAGAGACCCTGTCTAAAGAAACCAAGATGGTGGACACTCGAGGAAAGAGTGTTGACTTCTGGACCACACACACACAGTATTCATAGCTTTTCAACCCTACACATACAACTAAACAGGAGTCAAAGTAGTTTCACCATATTAAATGCCTGTATGCTCACTGTGAACAAAAGCAGTGTATAGCACTAAACTTTTGTTGTTGTTGTTGTTGTTTTGAGACAGGGTTTCTCTGTGTATCTCTGGCTGTTCTGGAACTCACTCTGTAGACCAGGCTGGCCTTGAACTCAGAAATCCGCCTGCCTCTGCCTCCCAGAGTGCTGGGATTACAGGCATGCGCCACCACCGCCCGGCCAGCACTAAACTTTTTATACTGGCAATTATTAAGCTTGTTAATTCCTAACATAAAGGGTTGAATTGTTAACAGTTGTACATGCAGATGATGTTTTGATAATCTATGTTTTCTTTTAATAATCTATTTGCTTTTTCAGACAGTCCTGCTATGCATTCCTAGTTGACTGTATATCCCAGGCTGGTCTTAAATTTACAGCAGTTGTCCGGCCTTAGACTCCTAATGTTGGCATTACGTATGTGCACCACCAACTCCCAGCTGGAACTAGTTTTACAACGAACAGCAATGAAAAAAAGAGATATTTTCCTGGTCTACAGAGTGAGTTCCAGGACAGCCAGGGCTACACAGAGAAACCCTGTCTCGAAAAAAAACCAGAGAGAGAGAGAGAGAGAGAGAGAGAGAGAGAGAGAGAGAAAGATTTTAATGTAATCCATCCTGCTGAGTATACCATTTGGAATACTCATCCAAGATACAATTTCTTCCCCATGTATTCAAATATATACCCAGTAATTTATTATGTTGGAGTTAAAAAAACAAATTGGGAGCTCTTCCTCTTCCTCTTCCTCCTTCCCCTTCTTTTTAGTGTCTACAACTGTCATGGACAAATAGGAAAAAAAAACAATTAAGATACACTGTGGAAAGTTCTAAATTAATAAAATAGAAAACCTTTTACATGAAAGACTATCTCTGGACCATTTGTACCAGGGAGCCAGGCGGCTCCACAGCCTTCAGTGCACAGCCCACCAGGAGAGAGTGATTCCCCCAGCAGTGCTTTTACTTCTGAGCGTAGGGGTGAGATCTCCACCTTCTTTCTTGCGGGGAACAGCTAGGAGCGCACCGGGGCATAAGATCAGTGGAGCTGCTGAGACTGAAGTCCTCCTGCCGCCATTTGCACCAGGGAGCCAGGTGGCTCCACAGCCTTCTGTGCACAGACCCTTCGAGAAGAGAGTTGGTCTCCCAGGAGTATGGACACAGGCTTACAGGCCCACAGGAGGGTCAAGCTCCAGCCAGAGACAGCAAGGCCAACTAGCACCAGAGATAACTAGATGGTGAAAGGCAAGATCAAGAACCCTACCAACAAAAAAGAAGGCTACTTGGTAACATCAGAACCCAGTTCTCCCACCACAGCAAGTCCCGGATACCCTAACACACCAGAAAAGCAAGAGTTGGATTTAAAATCATATCTCATGATGCTGATAGAGGACTTCAAGAAGGATATAAATAACTATCTTAAAGAAATACAGGAGAACATGGACCAACAGGTAAAAGCCCTTAAAGAAGAAACACAAAAATCCCTTAAAGAATTACAGGAAAACACAAACAAAAAAGTGAAGGAACTGAACAAAACCATCCAAGATCTAAAAATGGAAGTAGAAACAGTGAAGAAATCACAAAGGGTGACAACTCTGGAGATAGAAAACCTTGGAAAGAATTCAGGAGTCATAGATGCAAGCATCAACAACAGAATACAAGAGATAAAAGAATCTCAGGTGCTTGCCTGTAATCCCAGCACTTGGGAGGCAGAGGCAGGTGGATTTCTGAGTTCGAGGCCAGCCTGGTCTACAGAGTGAGTTCCAGGACAGCCAGGACTACACAGAGAAACCCTGTCTCGAAAAACCAAAAAAAAAAAAAAAGAATCTCAGGTGCTAAAGATACCATAGAAAGCATTGACTCTACAGTCAAAGAAAATGTAAAATGCAAAAGACTTGTAACCCAAAATATCCAGGAAATCCAGGACACAATGAGAAGACCAAACCTAAGGATTATAGGTATAGAAGAGAGCGAAGATTTATAGCTTAAGGAGTCAGTAAATATCTTCAACAAAATTATAGAAGAAAACTTCTCTAAGCTAAAGAAAGAGATGCCCATAAACATACAAGAAGCCTACAGAACTCCAAGCCAACTGGACCAGAACAGAAAGTCCTCCCAGCACATAATAATCAAAATACCAAATACACTAAACAAATAAAGAATATTAAAAACAGTAAGGGGAAAGGGACAGGTAACTTATAAAGGCAGATCTATCAGAATTACACCAGACTTCTCACCAGAGACGATGAAAGCTAGAAGATCCTGGGCAGACCTCATACAGATCCTAAGAGAACATAAATGCCAGCCCAGGCTACAATACCCAGCAAAACTCTCAAATACCATAGACGAAGAAACCAAGATATTCCATGATAAAAACAAATTTACACAATATCTTTCCACAAATCCAGCCCTACAAAGGATAACTGATGGAAAATGCCAACACAAGGAGGGAAACTACACCCTAGAAAAAGCAAGAAAATAATCTTCTTCCAACAAACCCAAAAGAAATTAGCCACACAAACATAAAAAAATAACACCAAAAATAACAGGAAACAATAATCACTATTCCTTGATGTCTCTCTCTCTCTCTCTCTCTCTCTCTCTCTCTCTCTCTCTCTCTCTCTCTCTCTGTCTCTCTCTCTCTCTCTCTCTCTCTCTCTCTCTCTCTCTCTCTCTCTCTCTCTGTTTTTTCGAGACAGGGTTTCTCTGTGTAGCCCTGGCTGTCCTGGAACTCACTCTGTAGACCAAGCTGGCCTCAAACTCAGAAATCCACCTGCCTCTGCCTCCCAAGTGCTGGGATTACAGGCGTGCGCCACCACGCCCGGCCCTTAATATCTTTTAACATCAATGGACTCAATTCCTCAAAGGCATAGACTAACAGAAGTATTTTTCATGTAAATCTTTAATTTTATCAAAAAATGTTTATAATTCCTCTTCCAATTAATTTAGTAATGTTTTATGTCTACCATTTTATCTGTATTATTTTCCATGATCTTCAATTTTAACATGTTTTTCTATATATTTCAATTTTATCAGAAATATTTTCCACATAAATCTTCAATTTTATCAGAAAATGTTTATAATTCCACTTTCAATCGACTTAGAAATATTTTTATGCCTACCATTTTATCTGTATAATTTCACATGATAATCTTCAATTTTAACATGTTATTCTATATTTTTGTACAATTTTTTCAGAAATATTTTCCATGTAAATCTTCAATTCTATCAAAATATTTCTACTTCCTTTTTCAATTAATTTAGCAATGCTCTTTATGTCTACCATTTTACTCTTTAATTTTCCATGACAAAGTATCAATTTTAATGTTTTTCTTTATATTTTTTCAATTTTGTCAGAAGTATTTACCATGTAAATCTCCAATTTTATCATAAAATGTTTTTACTTCCTTTTTCAATTAAAAAAAATTGGGATACAGCTCATCTCCAATGTCTTAGGATTTCATTGCTGTGAACAGACACCATGACCGAGGCAACTCTTATAAAGTACAACATTCAATTGGGGTTGGCTTACAGGTTCAGAGGTTCAGTCCATTGTCATCAAGGTGGGAGCATGGCAGCATCCAGGCAGGCGTGGTGCAGGAGGAGCTGAGAGTTCTACATCTTCATCTGAAGGTGGCAGGAGAGTCCCTTGCATATTGGGTGTAGCTTGAACACTAGGAGTACTTAAAGTTCACCCACACAGTGACACACTTCCTCCAACAGAGCCACGCCCATTCCAACAAGGCCACAACTCCTAATAGTACCATTTCCCATGGGCCAACCATATGGAAACATATGAATCTATGGGGGGGGAACCTATTTAAACCACCCCACCCAGTAAAATACATATTCATATGTTCTTGAGCACATATATGCATTCTCTCTCTCTCTCCCTCTATTTCCATCCCCCCACAGTTGGAGTTAAGCAAGTTGCCGTGGCACACAACTGTAATCCTAGCATTCAGAAGATGATGGTGGAAGGGTCATAGATTTGATACTAGCTTGGGCTAAAAGGTGAGTTTCAGGACAGCCTAGACTATATACAGACCCTGCTTCAAAGGATGTAAGTGGAATGTGCCTTTTTAAAAAAGATTTATTTATAATTATATGTAAGTACACTGTAGCTGTCTTCAGACACCCCAGAAGAGGGCATCAGATCTCTTTATGGATGGTTGTGAGCCACCATGTGGTTGCTGGGATTTGAACTCAGGACTTCTGGGAGAGCAGTCAGTGCTCTGAGCCATCTCTCTAGCCCCCTGGTATGTGCCTTTAATCCCAGCATTCAAGAGGCAGAGGCAGACGGAACAATCTCTGTGAGTCCAAGGCCAGCCTGATCTACAAAGCAAGCTCCATGATGCCAGCACTACAGAGAGACCCAATCTCAAAACAAAACAAAAGTTAGAGTTCAATATCAATTCTGGATCTTAGGCAATTGCAATTGTGGAAATAGCTGGCAAACCGCCTTTAACTTAACTCATTTGCCTTTATAACACGGTTTCATTGTGTGTGACTAGGTTATGTAAGGTCACTCTCTATATGAATCATTGTGCAGGCTTTACCCAACAACCAAACCCGTTCAACAAGTCTATTGTTTTGCTTGGCAATCATAGAATGTCAAAATGTCAAACTTTCATAGCGCAAGTGGTGGCACATGCCTGCAATCCTGGTACTAGGAGCTCGACACGGGAAACCGAACAGTTTGTAGACAGCCCAGATTACACAGCATAGGCTACATCATGAGACACTGTCTCAAACAAACGTCTCCCATCTGAGTACTAACTAGGTCCAAACCTGCTTAGATTCACAGATCAGAGATCAGGGATATTGAGAGTAGTGTGTACATACACAACTTCTCAACACTTACTCCATTCTTTTTTTTAAAAACTTACCCGCTGTGCCAGTCCATTTTGAATAGGCTCCTCGTCTACAAGCTGCCTTCTGTCTTCAGAGACAGAGATGTGTCAGTGGCAAGAGAACCATCAGAAGTGTCAACTGAGTTTAAAGAGAACATGAAGAAGCTGCAGACAAAAAGCCTGTAAAATAGCCGGGTGGTGGTGGTGCACACCTGTGATCCCAGCACGTGGGAGGCAGTGGCAGACGGATTTCTGAGTTTGAGGCCAGCCTGGTCTACAGAGTGAGTTCCAGGATAGCCAGGGCTATACAGAGAAACCCTTTCTCAAAAAACAACCAACCAACCAACCAAAAAACCAAAAATCTGTAAAACAGAAATGTGACCTTCTCTCTTAAAGCAACATGAATGTGCCTCCCTACCTCCTCATTTCGTGTGTAAGGTTCATTTCCAACTGATAGCACTTTTGCTTTTTTAGCCCCTCCCTTCACCCCCCCCAAGACTTTCTCTCCAAGATATGCCTAGGGTTAACTTGAAAATTCAGTCCATACCCAAAAAGAATAGAAACCAAAGACTCATACTGGGAAAAAGACAGCATCTTTAACAATTGGTGCTGAAGCCGGGCGTGGTGGCGCACACCTGTAATCCCAGCACTTGGGAGGCAGAGACAGGCCGATTTCTGAGTTCAAGGCCAGCCTGGTCTACAGAGTGAGTTCCAGGACAGCACAGAGAAACCCTGTCTCAAAAAACAAAAAACAAAAAAAAAGAAAGAAAGAAAGAAAGAAAGAAAGAAAGAAAGAAAGAAAGAAAAGAAAAGAAAAGAAAGAAAAAAATAAAAATAAATGACCAGAGAAATAAAAATCGATTCTATTAACCCTTGGGGGTGGGGCCAACAATATTTACCACACATAGAAACTCAAACATTTTATAAAGGTGGGATACTTCATCATCACTAGAAGTGACCCAACAGTCCACCACGAGTCTGCCTTGCCTCTCACAGTCTCCACACTGTGACTTATGTTCCTGAACAAATTAGACTTCATTTCAGAGCAAATGGACAGCAACAGGTAAAATGATCTTGGCAGAGCACTTACTGTAATTAATTGCTTTCTACCTAACGCAGACAGAGGGATGCTGGTGCCATCCACCCTATGAGGATCAACGCTGTCATGGGACTCATTTTTCTTTCCCTAGAACTTAGTTTCACCAGTTTTCAATTCCAAAGACATTGTTTTACTTTGTATTTAATCCTAACAGTCTAACTTTCATGGCAACGTTTATGTCAGATACTTGTGGGGGAAAATGAATTCTCAGATCCTTGCTGCTGTCCACAGGTCTGGTCAGGTAGCCAAGAGTCAGAGCGGGGATGGCTTTAGGGCTAGGCGGCGGGACGGCGCGTGGTGAAGGGTGGGCATGCAGGACACTCGAGCGGCTTTAGGACAGTGTCCACTTCCTCTCCATGAAAGCATCCATCACCTTCACTCTGGCTTAGCTTCGATAAGATGCAAAAAGAAAAAGATTTCCTTCACTGAGTAGAAATTTAACGTGTCAAAAATGAGCTGCCCCTTTTGCAAGCTGCCATGCTCAAATGTTTTCTAGAAATGAGCTGATGAGCATTTCTGAAGAGGCAGACTCGGCTACAAGTAAAGTCAGGACCTTTCCCGGTGGGGCTGGTGTGCCACATAATACAGGCGGGAAGTTAAAATGTCAAATACATGTGTTTTTAGAACTAAATTGTAACCATAACTCCTCACCTTAGAAAGCCCTTTATTTTCTAACCAAGTGTTTGTTCATCTTTTAAAAGGCTACAGGAAAATGTAAAACCTTTCCTTCACAGTCAAGTGTAAATTTATCATGTACGCTGCACAAGTTCAGTAACAGGAATAGCAAGTAAAATCCCTTCCTTACATTGGTGCAAAGTCTCAGGAGGCAATGAGAATAAGCAAATGTAGAAAAAACTATGAATTCACTCTTTGTATAATAAAACAGCCAGTCCTAGTCAAATAACGGCCTGTTTAATTAGGTTTTTATAATGGAAATTCAGAACTGCAGCGACACAGATTTTGAATCATTACCTTTATTTGCCACTTTATATAGATATTGGTCCATTTCCACGTGAACAGTAGCAATCATCCAATTCCACTTAATAGTCTACAGACTGAAGCCGTACAACACACAAACGAGAGTAACTTCACAGGGGGATAGTTACAGAAATAAAAATAGTTTATATTCATGCTTCTAGATATCCCCCACAGATGTTTTTATATATCTAATTACAAGCATCTATATTCCATAAAGCTAGTCTCTTCTGAAATCAACATAGTATTTTTAATATTTTTAATATCTCTACTAAACCACATGGATCACCAAATTTGTAAAGGAGATTAAAAACAGCTAGCTTGCTAGTCATATACACTTCCAGAACTAAGCGATTGTATAAGCATATCCAGTATTTTTGGGCTGTTCTTAGTTAACTTATTTCCTCCTGCCTCAGAAATATTTACATCAAATCAAGACATTTACAAATAGTTCATAGTAAATAATGGCTGGACTAGGTAGCCTGTGCAAGGAACTCAAGCATTGAAAGCTTCTCTAAGAAACCCAGTGCATTCTCCAACACGGATAACACAACTATTCTAAGTGGTTTACATTTCTTTCAGTGCATAATTCCACATGTATTAAATGGAATGAAATTACATTATTAAATAGCTATGTCAACAATATTTGAGCATATTATGGAATCTATATCACAATTCAACTTGTCAACACTACAAATCTCTAAAGAAACAATAGGCACAGACAAAATAGAGAACAAAATCTACGGTTTCTTTTTAATAAATTTAAGGTATACTGTCTACTTTAAACAACACTAAAAGAGATACTTTAACAAAACAGCCAATTACCAAACCTGTAGTCTAAGTCTAGCATAAGGAAAATTCAATCCATTCGAATCTTCTGGTTTGTCATCCGGTAGATGATGCTATCATATCCAGGATCCATATTCCAAATGTTGTAAGAGGTGATTATCACAGCCAAGGCCAAGCCGATCATAATCCACAATACCATGTTGAAAACCACTGAATACTCCAAATTATACTTATATGCAAGGTTATAGGGACTTTGGGTGTTCTACAAATGAAGAAAGGAAAAAAACATCATCAGGAAAGAACTTTAAGATGAAACCATCATTCTGATTAAACAGCTAGGATCTGCTAATAGCTGCCTATCTCCCTGCGGAAGAGCCAGGAACTGCAGCTTCCTGGAGAAGACACTGGTGCTAAAAGAAGAAAGACCAACTTTGTGAGAATTCTCTGTGGTAACCAATGCAATTGAAGGTTTGCAGATCTTGTGACCCACAAGCCTGGCCCAAACAAAACTGTCTCTATGTGAACCAAGAGACGTGCACAAGAATATCTTTAACACAATGGACAACTGGGGCCTGTTCAGACAGTAGGACAGATACAGAGCAGGAAGATGACTCAGCGCCACTGATATCTGTTTGTCTGGGTTTTCGACAGGGTTTCTCTGTGTATCCCCTGGCTGTGCTGGAACTCACTCTGGAGACCAGGCTATAGATCAGGCTTGCTTCTGTCCCCCCACGTGGTGGGATTAAAGATGTGCATCACCACTGCCTGGCATCCAGTGATATATTTAAAAACAACACTGAGCAAAGAACATCTAAGCATGCATGCAGTGTGGCTCCATTTGTACAGAATTCAAACCTGGGAAAAATGAAGCACTGTTTAAGACTTTATAGGCCCAGCACAGTAGTGTACATCTTTAATCCAAGCACTCAGGAGGCAGAGGCAGGAGGATCTCTGTGAGTTTGAGGTCAGCCTGGTCTACAACAATGACTGTGTGTGTGTGTGTGTGTGTGTGTGTGTGAGAGAGAGAGAGAGAGAGAGAGAGAGAGAGAGAGAGAATATGAATGAGAATAAACACACATACAGTACAGTTCAATTATAAAGGAAGGAAGGACATGCTTTGCAGGACACTGGGGGCAGTGGCTAAGGGGCTCAGGGCTAGAATGTCTGGTATTCACCTCCAGCATCATTTTTATTTTAAAAGAGGGTCAAATGCAAGAGAAAAATTTCAGAAGGATAAGAGGATAAGACGACCTGCCGAGAAAAAGCATTCTCTCTCGATACAGTATTCTATTCACCTTCAGTTATATTACAGACTAGCTTATAGCGTGGGGAATGTGATGTTGTAGCTGTCTTTTTCATGTTAAAGTGACACAAGTCAGACCTGGGGGAAGAGATCGATTCCTTGTGGACACTGTCTGACAAGCTCAATTTATTCTTGGGAAAGACATCATATGGGACACATCTGTCATTTACTTTGGCTAGAAATTTTTTAAAAGTAGGACGATGGCAGGAGGGGAGGCTGGAACTAGGGAAGCTGTGGAGAATCTGGACTCGAACCTATATGCAGGGAGATGCCACTGACCAATTTCAGGCAGAAAGTAAGGGGTACGGTCAGATTTGCCTTATAAACAAAGACAACAGCTTGGTGTGGTGGTGGAGGTGGCGGCGGCAGTGGCTGCAGCAGCAGCAACAGAAGAAAAGAAGGAGGAGGAGGAAAAGAAGGAGGAAGAGAAGGAAAAGGAGGATGAGGAAGAGGAGGAGGATGAGGAAGAGGAGGAGGAGGAGGAGGAGGAAGAGGAGGAGGAGGAGGAGGAGGAGGAGGAAGAGGAGAAGCAGCAGCAGCAGCAGCAGCAACACCAGTACCAGCACCAGCACCACCACCACACAGCTTTAATCCCAGCACTCAGGAGGCAGAGGCAGGCAGATCAGGGCAGCCTGTTCTACACAAGGAGCTCCAGGATAGCCATGGCTGCTACACAGTGAGATCCTATCTGAAGCAAAGAGAAAGCGAACTGATGACAGTGCAGACGATGAGATGGGAAGGGCCACCTGGAACACAGAAGGTCAAGGCGGGAGACGTGAGGACAAGGGCTGTCTGGCAGTGTCCCTGCCGCACACAGCAGCCGGCACTCTGTGCGCACCCAGCCGGCAGGTCTTTAAGTTGCTGCTGCTGGTTTAATGTCCCTGTGCTCAGGAACAAATGTTGAGAAATGGAGAGCCTGTGTATACTTGGCAAGTGTTCCACATATCCAAGTCTTTTTTTCATTTTTTGCTTTATTGAGATGGTTGACTTGCTTTTCAGCCTGGGCTAGCTGTGTCTAACAATCCTGCTTTCACCTGCAGAATTCTGGGATTGCAGATGTGTGCCCTCATGCCTAGCTTAACTCCTTATATTCTTACCACAGCTTAAAGTAACCGAAGAGACTGGTTTCTACTGGAAGAGAGAAGAGACGACGGGCCCACCGTTATGTGCACCTTCCTGTGGGGAGCCCAGAGATGACACAAAGGACTTCCGTTAAGCCCCTCCTTCTTGGATTTATTTGCTGCATCAGTTCCATTTCATGTGCTTTGAGTGTTTATATATTGCACAGAAGTTTTCACTCTTGACTACAATCTAATCTGAGCCCATCACGTACTCAGAAGAAAGCTCCCAGGACAGGCTCTTGTCCTCCATGAAGTAGGTACCCTAGCACACAGCTAAGGGTCCTGTGAACGTAGGGAGTGATTGCGCTGATGGTAGGTGCCCAATCACACTAAAATGACATAGCAAGGCATGTTTCAGACCCAAATACAGAAGTCTTATCTGTTATGTCTGTACGTTATTTGATGTTCTTGGGGTATAATTTTGATGTGTCTTGGTCAATCAGCTCTGCCCATGTTTTCTACTTTTTTGAGTTTGTATTTGGGGGCCTACTGCAGGGGTCTCTGTACTGCGGACTGATGGCAAGGACTAACGGGGGTTTTACATTGACTTCAGCCCGGTACCAGAGCACTGCCACTGGTCTGCGAGCAGGTTGTATGTTAACTTCTCAATTGGAGGCTTCCTAGACAATATACATTTAACCCTCAGAATCATATGAAGAAAGCCCTGCTCCCAGTGCATAGGCAGAACACCGAGTTGTCTTTCTGTTTCCTTTTGCTGATAGGCAACTTTTGGTAGTTTGAATATGTTGGGCCCATAGGGAGGGGCGCTGTTAGGAGGAGGTGTGGCCTTATAGGAGGAAGTGTGTCACGGGAGGGCGGTGCCGAGGCTTTGTGTGTGAGACCATGTACCCTGACACACATTTTACCGTGGGCAGCAAGCTTCTCTCTAAGCCTCTCTGTCAGTGGGTCTCCACCTTCCTACCGCTGCAACCCTTTCATACCGGTCCCTGTGTTGGGAGGATACTGTAATTTTGCTCCTGCTATGAAGTATAATGCAGATACCTGTGTTTTTTTGATGGTCTCAGGCCACCCCTGTGAAGGGTCATTAACTAGCCAATGGGGTGGTGACCCACCGGTTGAGTGCCACTGGCTGCTCTTTGTGCTTTCAGTCAAAGCAAGATCAATACTGAAATACTGATCAACTAAATTAACATTAGAGAGCATTATGCAGAAGGTCCCAGAAACTGAGGAACCGGGTCACAAAGATAATGCGTCTCTAGAAAAGCAGAACCCAGAGGCTGAGACAGGCACAGCACTCCCTCTCCTTAACTTCTGATGGCTCCTTAGCATTAACTATCTTGAACAGCACGCAAAGGCTTACTTTCCCTCCCAGCTGAACATTTCCTGGGTTTCTTCTGTAGGGGGTTATCGAGACAAGGTCTCATATAGGCCAGGCTGACCTCCAAGTCATTATGTAGTCAAGCCTGATCTTCAATTCCTGGGCCTCCTGTCTTTACCTCCCACAGGCTAGGATTACAGGCCTACACCATTACCCTCAGCTTCAAGATTTCTCATTTCTTAATTACATTTTATTTATTTTGTGTGTATATGTATGCAAGTGTGTGGGTCTAGAGGTCAGAGGACAGGATTCCCTTTGTCTCCTTCTCCTATGTGGGCCCTGAGACTCGAACTCAGATTGACAGGCTTACAGCAAGTATGTTTACCCACTGAGCCATTCTGCTAGCAGCCCAAGCTTTTGTTCTTTAAAGTAAGGTAATTTCATGCTTTAAAGCAGGATCCAGAAACATACTCACCTCTTGTTTTGTCTCAAGGATGGTCCTTGACTTCCTCACAAGGGATGTGTCAAATGATCTGACAGTCACTAATTCTACCACTGCGTTCCCACCATAGAGACTGTACATGTCATCTGCAAACTGTAAGTCAGTTATTAACATTATGACTAATGGCAAAATACATACATTTGGTTTATATTTGTATCTTTGGTTAACAAAAATTTTATAAAACTGTCCCTTGGTATTCACCAAGAACTCGTTCTAGAACTGTCTACAGATTCTGAACTATATACTCTTATATGAAATGGCATAGTATTTGCATAGCTATGCTCAGCATCCTGTAGATCCTAAATCATCTCTATTATCTCTCTCTCTCTCTCTCTCTCTATATATATATATATATATATATATATCTCACTTAACATTATTGAAGTGCTATATGGACAGTTGTTATACTATATTGATTAGGGACCAAAGACAAGAATTATGGATATAAATGTCATATACACAGTATTGCTTCAAAAAATATATACATTGTGGAATGGATAAATTAGCAAATTAATATACCACCTTACATACTGATTATTTTTGTGTCTGGATAAATAGATACTTGTTAAAAATTATTTGTAGCTTTACAAATAATTACATATTATGCAATATATTTTTTTTTGGTTTTTTTGTTTGTTTGCTTGTTTGTTTGTTTTTCAAGACAGGGTTTCTCTGTATAGTCCTGGCTGTCCTGGAACTCACTCTGTAGACCAGGCTGGCCTCGAACTCAGAAATCCGCCTGCCTCTGCCTTCCAAGTGCTGGGATTAAAGGTGTGCGCCACCACCGCCCGGCTCATATTATGCAATATTAATACATATTGGTACAAATATGTTTAAGCTTTAATATACAGTGTCTACGAAAAAACAAAAAAAGAAGCCGGGCAGTGGTGGCACACGCCTTTAATCCCAGCACTTGGGAGGCAGAGGCAGGCAGATTTTTTTTTTTTTTTTTTGCTTTTTTGAGACAGGGCTTCTCTGTGTAGCCCTGGCTGTCCTGGAACTCACTCTGTAGACCAGGCTGGCCTCAAACTCAGAAATCCGCCTGCCTTTGCCTCCCAAGTGCTGGGATTACAGGTGTACGCCACCACACCCGGCTGGCAGGCAGATTTCTGAGTTTGAGGCCAGCCTGGTCTACAGAGTGAGTTCCAGGACAGCCAGGACTACACAGAGAAACCCTGTCTCAAAAAGAAAAAAAAGAGAGAGAGAGAAGAAAAAAAAAATGAAAAAGCCTTAGAGGTTTGCTTATGCTAAAATATTCAGTAAAGAGTTAAGCCTTAATATACATTCACACATTTAAATAAAATCAGGGACTGAACTTGATGGCATAAAAATCTGGGGTGGAGAACAGAAGGAGAAATGAAGGAACCTGCCCAAGTGCTCTCTGTTAATCATGGGTCTCACAAAGGTTTATCAGTGAAGCCTCAGTGAAGAGCTTTAATTTTCACTTATTAGTAAACTCCCATGTATTACACATCAACTGCATGAAGGCTACTGCACAAGTGTGCTTGATGTGAGTTTCCAATGGGATGATGAAAACACTCTGCAGTAGAGATGGGTTTGCACCAAGTATAAATATATGTAACACCACTGAGGCAGGCTTAGAAATGGATCAAATGGTATGCTTTAGGTTGCACATATTGTTCGAATCTACATAGTGTTGCCACTGCTAGCATTGGAAAGATTCCAAACACACACTTTTAAAATTGAGGATTGGCTGATGTTGGTCTTTTGAGACGGGGTCTTACCTTGTGGCCCAGATAGGTCTCAAACTTGAGATCCTCCTTCCTTCCCCTTCCGAGTTCCAGGATTAGAGACATATGCCATCACACGTCCCCAAATCCACCTCTGACCCTACAGCATTCTTTGCTTTGGTGGTGGTGCTACTGGGAACTGAACTGAGGGACTCACACATGCTAGGTAAGCAGTCTTGACACTGAGCTATATCCCCAAGCCTACCCCTACACTACTCTTAGACCTAAGAACTAGAGAACCTTCAAAGAATCGAGCAATCTCTCATTTGGAGTGAGTTGGCTCCGTGCTGCAGTGACTGGGGCCTAGCATGTGAGAGACACTGAGTTCCACGCTTGCACAGAGGAAAAAAGAAAAGGCTTCAACCAACAGCATTCCTCAAAAGATTTCTCCATCAAGAGACTAAAATGGTCACATGCCACCCTCTCTTACCAGTCCCATTGCTATTTACCTTTTGGAGAGCATCAACAAGGATCCTAGAAGCATCCCTGAATTGTTCAGAGTCTTCCCCATAACGCTTCCCAAGTTCATCCAAACCGGCCAGCTCCAGCGAATACAAGTCGGGAGAATGATCCTTGGCTAGATGCTTGTGACGGGACAACTTTGAACAAACAAATAGAACAAATGAGACATCAAATGCAACCAAATGAAGTTT
This sequence comes from Apodemus agrarius, assembly GCA_964023405.1. Classification (NCBI taxonomy): domain Eukaryota; kingdom Metazoa; phylum Chordata; class Mammalia; order Rodentia; family Muridae; genus Apodemus; species Apodemus agrarius. The sequence continues at coordinate 8,885,788 of OZ030010.1, forward strand.
TACACCTGAATACGTTAGCCAGCCAGCCACAGAACCACACCAGTGCATCACAGCACTAAAACAGTTTACATGGTGGCAAACAGAACTCCCTTAAATGAGTTTCTGATCAATTCAACACAAATCTCACTGCTTAGCTTTTAAAACTTAGATGTGGGACAAGGCATGAAGCAGTAACTGGTTGGACCAATATGGTGCAAGGAATTCCCTCCCGAACCATCAGTGTCTTCCTCCCGCAGACCCTCCCAGACCACCGCCCTAGCCCCCAGCATTGAGTTTTCAAACTCCTGGAACCAAACCCTGAAAAAAAGGTTTGGCAAAGAACTTCAGAAGCTAGCAGACAAGTAAGAAGATCTATTTCAGTCATGAGGATGATGTTAAAAACCACTTACTAGAAGATAACTTGCTGATAGATTTTTCTTTCCTTTTTGGCTTGGTTAATGCAATTAATCGTCTATGCCAATCTTCCTATTTTTTACTCACAGCAATGGATACCAGAATTAAGTCCTACTGTCTGACAAGGAATGGATGGCCAAATTACAGCTACAGCCAGGGGAGTTTTATTCCCAGGCCTACCTTCTTTGAGGATTTATGGCCTCTCCCAAGGGAAGAAATGGGTACTAACACTAGACAGAAGTCAGCATTCCCTCTACCACCCACAGTTTCTCAGTGTTCACAGGATCACAAATCTGGGGCATACTTAAGCTTTTCAACCGGCCTCATTTTATTTAAAGATTTCTAGGAACCAAACCAGATAGGACTTGAAAGTCCAAGCAGCCTACTTACCAAACTTGAAATATCATGTAGCACTTGGAGTTCAGAAAGAAAGAGCAGGTCAACCTTCAGAGACCAAAGAGTGAACATGGCTTTAAATACACATCAGAGAGCTGCACTTTCATTTGTCAAGTACAACACAGTACGAATACCAACCAAGTAAATGTATATTATTTTCCTCCCTTTGTGGGTTCACTGTAATTGAAATGAGGCGGTTCAGTGGTAGAGAAATGCTTAATATTTGCAAGGCTCAGGGCCCGGTATAAGAAAAGCATGCATGTAAAACACTATTTCCTACCAAAACGGTGATGGTCACTGTGTAGTACTAGTCTAGTGACTACCACTTGATAGCTCTACTTCTTTTTTTTTTTTGTTTTTTGTTTTTTGTTTTTGTTTTTGTTTTTCGAGACAGGGTTTCTCTGTGTAGTCCTGGCTGTCCTGGAACTCACTCTGTAGACCAGGCTGGCCTCGAACTCAGAAATCCGCCTGCTTCTGCCTCCCAAGTGCTGGGATTACAGGCGTGCGCCACCACACCCGGCTGATAGCTCTACTTCTAAGGAAGCCGTGCCTGAGCATTGACCTCACTGTGGTTTTCCCTCGGGGAAACCATCTTAAGATCCTACCAGTGGATCAGTTTACTTTACTTGCCTTGAACGCTTTCCAAAGCAGAGAATTAAGAATGATAGTTCTTAGCTGCCCACAATAGCTATAAAGGACAAGAGCCAAAAGCAGGGATGGCTGGCAGGCACGGTGGAGCATGTCTCTAACCCAGGACCCAAGAAAGGGAGGCAGGCACATCTCTGCGAGTCTGAGGTCAGCCTCATCTACACGGGCCCAGGCCAGCCGGTACTAAATAGTAAGCATATCTACAATAAACAAACAAACAAACAAACACCAAAATCCCCCAAATGAACAAAGCAGGAGTATCTCTCTCTACTGCAGCATCCTGAGAACAGGCAAAAACTGTGAGTCCATATTAGCAACAGCCGTGAATAATGCCATCGAGTCACCAGATCTTCATAGTTTAACCAACCTCCAAGGAGACTGGTTTGTGACCTGTCTGGATCACCTGGCAACACTGGTAGGAGAATGAAGAGTATTTACTAAATGGCAATTCAGAAAAGGAGTGTTTATTCACGAACACTGCGCCGACAGAAGGAAGAACCAATTCCAGCCATAAAAGAGCCCAATTCTTCATTCGCTACAACGTCTGTCTTGCTAAGGTTTCAAGTAGCATATGGACTGGGAATTTCAGAATGACATTTATTTGACTCACTCAACAACTGAATCACTTACTTCATTATTCCTACTCAGAGAATTGAGGGGAAGGGAGTTGAGAACAGAGTTTTCTTGAAACAGGCGATTACGGAGCTGCCGCAATGTGACTGAAAGGTCTTCAAACACAGAGTTTGCTTTCCCCACCATATACACTCTCTACAAGAAGAATCCAGAATGCTAGGTTAGCTGCCTTCTATTGATTCATTCCAACATACAGACACAGTACCTATCATTTGTCAGACAATCACTTTAAAACTGCCATTAAATACTTCTTTATAAGGATCGTAAATAAAAATTTTGTCACTCACCTCCTCACTGGGAGCCAACTGTAAAACTACAGGCGTTTCCTCCGAAAATAAGGAGTGAATGGAATTTGCAACACTGTCAAGACTAAAAGGAACTGCCTGAAATACAAGGGTAAAATTGCAATTATTTTTTGAAACAAAGTGGAAAGAAAAATGACCCGGCCAGCGTAAGTGAGCCGCCTCAGGAAGGTGAACAGGAGGGCAAGGCGCTGTCCATTATTCCCGATATGCACTAACTGCGCATTAAAGGGCTCACGATGATGTCCAGGCTTCCATGTGCTTCCAACATGAGGGCCTCTTCACCTAACATTACTGCCTCTTGTTCTGTTCATTTTTCCCCTGCAAATAACATGATCTTTCAACCTTCCTTATGGTTCCACATACCATTTACCAGGATTTTTTGTGGTATTTTTTTTTCATACAATTGCCTACCCAACTTTGGTTTTTTTTCTTCTCTCTTTCAAAACAAACAAACAAACAAACAAACAAACCTTCACACAAACCAAAAATCACACCAGCACTTTTGACGGAAACTTAGAAGACTCAAACCTTTTCCAAACACAAGAGTCTCTTTGAAGACATAGGAGATTCAAGAACTCCTTAGCGGGCTAAGTCTATCTCCCAGAACCTAAATGAGAAAGACTTTGCAAACATAAAAAGGACACTATTAAACCCAAACTAGTTTTGGTGTTTATGTGTATTTTTGGAGTGAGGGTTTTTTGTTTTATTTTGTTGTTGTTGTTGTTTGTTTGTTGCTTTGTTAAGACAGGGCCTCCTATAGCCCAAACTGGTCCTGAACTCAGGATGTAGCCGAGAATGATCCTGAACCCTCCTGCCTCTACTTGCAAGTTCTAGGATTACAGGTATGTACCAATATGCTCAGCTTTGTGTATTTTACACAGCAATAAATTTGGGTTGTAGCATCAATTGAACATATATGCCACTGTAATTTTATCTGCTTGCATTAAGAGATAGTTTGAGAAAATCTGAGATACTGAATTTCACCAAGAGAGAAGTAGGCCTCATATAATGTTCTAACGATATTTACTGGTAATCTTCAGATAGAGGTAAGTCCCTTAGATAAGGTACGATATATACTCCATCTCCGTGTCTGTGTACCATTCATATGCCTGGTTCTGGAGGCCAGAAGAGGGTGTTGGGTCTAGATTACAGAATGCTTGTGAGCTGGCTGCCATGTGGGTGCTAGGAATCAAAGCCAGACCCTTTGCAAAAGCAGTCAATGCTCTTAACTGCTGAGCCATTTCTCTATTCCCTTGAATTTATTAAAGCGCAACACATACATACAATGCAGTAAGGAGACTTAACTACATTTACAAATGGGTGCACTCTCATAACCCAACTAGATTAAGACAAGAACATCAGCAGTGCCCCCAAAGCTGTCCACCTCTATCCTCGGCGGTGACCAAAATTTGCACTTCTATGCTCTGCTAAGTTTGTTTTGTTCTATGCTATTTTAAAATATAGATTACAAAAAAATTTTCTCAAAAAATTATTGTAGTTCTGATATTATAGTATCAAGAGGCTAGAAGTACACGAGGCTAGAAATAAAACACTGTCTGCTCTTTCAAACAGAGGACTCAGGTTTGGTTCCCAGAACCTCCATGATGGCTTAAAACTATCTATAACTCAAGTTCCAATGGATCTGACGCCCACCATGGCCCTCCACAGGCAGCAGACATGCACACAATACAGACATACATGCAGACATACATGAAGATAATATGCGCAAACACAAAGGTGGTTTTATTAATTTATTTATTTATTTTGGTTTTTGGAGACAGGGTTTCTCTGTGTAACAACTGTAGCTGTCCTGAAACTCACGCTGTAGCCCAGGCTGCCCTCACCGAGAACTCACCGAGATCTGCCAGCCTCTGCCTACTGAGCACTGGGATTAAAGGTGTGCACTACCATCGCCTGGCTACAAAAGAATTTTTAAAGCAGTAGTATTTTTTTTTTCAAATAAGCAGTAGCTCAGGCGGGCATCAAACTTATTATGTAGCCTCATTCCGGACTCGAATTTGTGAACTCCCGGCCTCTACTTCACAAGTGTCTGAATCACGCTGTTCCCAGTGTGGTGCTGTTTGAGATTTCTTGGTGACTTTTCAGCCAGTACTTCCATTACTACGTAAAAGCCACTGTCAAAGAGCAGCAAATCAATGCCACTGTGGCACAGGCAGAAATGAAGGTAGGTATAGAATCCTTACTGACAAAATGCCAGTCTCCAAATGCAGCTGATCAATTTCGGATTTTATGACTGGATCAGACACGATGCTGTTGTCTTACTCAAGATGCATATTAACTCTTCCCAAACTTCCAAAATGAGGTCACCAGAACCAGAGGGGAAGAGCGACCAGGCTCGCGCAAGTCTGCAGTGCCTGCCTTCTGTGGACACCGCCTCAGGCTTGGGTGGAAACACCCATGACGCTAGCTTGTCTCCTCCTTACCGAGTGGGGCAGCACCTGGCTCAGGAGAGTTGGAGGCTGAAGGGAACAGCCCTAAGTAATCAACCCCGGGAAGCTCATGAAGGAGTTAAGTACCAGATTTGGGAGGAAAAGAAATAATTATATAGTCTAGCTAGGAATTATATAGACTCCTAAGCTCAAAGGGTGATTGGAACATAGTAACTTTTCCCACGCTGTTGTTTTAGAGAGCTTTACATGTTTGTCCAAGAATGCCTTCGTCGGGATCACTTGCAACTACAACAGTTAGCTGACAAAGGAAGCCTTGCCAAGTAGAACTCAAAGGTCATTTCCGCCTTTAGAGTGTGTGTGCATTGTTCCCTGGGCCTTCTATCTCTTTCCCCATTTTCTTCCAAGATAATCAGAAGTAGCCAATCAGAGTCAATCAATAAAGTGAGCTCTTGTTATAGCTTCTTCTCATGTGAAGTGAGGCTATTCTACTTCAAAATGCTTAGTCTGGACAGGGCTCAGTTGGTAGAGTGAAGCTGTTATACATGAAGCCCTGGGTTCAATTCCTAGCACCATGCCTTAGTACACAGAGCTCAAGGCTAACCTGGGCTACATAAGACTCTGTCTCAAAAACCAAATTTGGGGTTCTATGCTAATAAACTTTAAATGGTACTCTAGATTTTATATATTCGTGCATAGATGAAATAGATATGCATTAATGAAATACATGGTGATTTTTCACAGTAATCACATAATAAATTACAGAAATTGTCCTGCTGAATCTGCCTTTTTATCATCATCTTTCTAAATAAAACATTTTGGCGATGATGTCTTGATCTGTCCAGCGGAGGCACCATCCATTACCGACCATGAAGAGTTAGCTTTCCTGGATCACGGACCACGGCCTGCTCCGTGCCGGCTCCACCCGCCTCCAAGCGGTACACGAGAATTCTGAGGAGTTTGCAGCAAACCAGTGAGCATTCCCTCTTGGACTGCGGTTCATTCCTGCTGCCTAGCGTCATGCTATACAATCACACTTTACACTTCTGTTCTTGCTCTTCTGGTTTACAAGAGACATGATGAGATTTCTGTTTTGTGTGGCGAAAATACTTAAAATCTAACAGACAATTTAAAAATGTACAATACATTTATGCTGGTTACTGCTCTGCCAATTTGATACAAACTAGTGTCATCTAGGAAGAGAGAACTTCAATTGAGGGAAAAAATGCCACCATCGGATTGGCCTATAAGGACAGGGTGGGGGCATTTTCTTGATTAATGATTCCTGTGAGAGGCCTAGGCCCAGGCCCAGGCCCAGCCCGCTGCAGCAGCACTGTGGGCAGGAGAGCTCGGGTTGTATAGATACCAAGCTGAACCGCCACGGAGATGCGGCCAGTAAGCGGCGCTCCTCCACGGTCTCTGCTTCAGTTCCCGCCTTGAGGTTCCTTCCCTGAGTTCCTGCCCAGATCTCACTTCATGAAGGAGTGTGAGCAACAAGCTGACAAACCTGCTCCTCTCCAAGTGGCTTTTGGTCATGACGATTATCACAGCAACAGGAAAGAAACCAAGGCAGTAGTTTATTTATTACAATCACCATCGTTCTGTGCCTTACAGCACTAAAGCAGGCTCCAGCAGTGCTTACTTCTAGGGATATAGCTAAAGGTTTATTATTTTGTTAAAATCTGATGCAGCTGTGTGTGGGCTTGAGCGTATGTACATGTAACACGTGTGCCTGACAAAGCCAGAAGAGGGTCCAGGATCATCTGGAACTGGAGTTAGAGGCTGCTGTGAGCGGCGTGCTAGGAGAGCTGGGAGAACTGAGCCCAGCTGTCTGCAGGAGCAGCAAATGCTCTTAAGCCGCCGCGAACCATGTCTCGGGCCCATTGGGTGCATGTAGAGATGGAGGAGAAATCAGTATGCTAAAGAAACCTACTATGCCCCCATATGCGTGCATTGCAGCACTAGTCACAATAGCAAAGATATGAAAGCAAGCAAAGTGTCATAAAGAAAATGTCCTAGGGTTGGGGGTACAGGTTGATGGTACAGTACTTGCCTGGTGTACAAGCCATCCTAGGTTCTAGCCCAGTACCAGAAAAAAAAAAAGAAAATGCAATATATATATATATATATATATATATATATATATATATATATATATATATATAATAGAAATATCATTTAGCCTTCAAAGGGCCACAGGGCAGGATGGGGGTGTGGGTGTGGAGACATCTTTTTGACAACATGGGTGAGAATATCGTGCTAACTGAAATAATCCTGGTGCTGAACAAATAACATGATCTCACTGCTGTGTAGGAGCTAAGGAAGTTGATCTCATAGAAGTCAGGAGTCAGATGATGTGTTGTCTGGGAAGTGGGCAGGGAAAGGGTATGACTCTAATCCATGGGTCTTGGATGTCTTTGGGACAGGGTCTTATGCCACCCACGCTGCCTCAAACTCGCTACATAGCCCGGGCCAGCCTCAAATTTGCAGTACTCCTGCCGTAGCTTCCCAAGGGCTAGGATTACACAGACACTGGATCTTTATTGTGTTCAGACTTGCCTTGTGGTCTAGATCATGGCCGTGTGTGTGTGTGTGTGTGTGTGTGTGTGTGTGTAGATGGGAATTAGACCTAGGGCTTCATGCAATCTAGGTAAGTACTCCACCACTGAGCTATGAATAGATTTCCAGCCCACAGAGTGGATCACAGCAGAGTCTGAAAAAAAATTTTCGAGCCAGGCGTGGTAGCGCACGCCTGTAATCCCAGCACTTGGGAGGCAGAGGCAGGCGGATTTCTGAGTTCGAGGTCAGCCTGGTCTACAGAGTGAGTTCCAGGACAGCCAGGGCTAAACAGAGAAACCCTGTCTCAAAAAAAACCAAAACCAAAACCAAACAAACAAAAAATTCCCAAAGTGAGCATCAACAGAGATCAGTCTTACAACGTAATACAATTAGAAATTAAAACAGTACGGGCGGTGGTGGTGCACACTTTCAATCCCAGCACTTGGGAGGCAGAGGCAGGCAGATTTCTGAGTTCGAGGCCAGCCTGGTCTACAGAGTGAGTTCCAGGACAGCCAGGGCTATACAGAGAAACCCTGTCTCAAAAAAAAAAAAAAAAAAAAGAAAAGAAAAGAAAAGAAAGAAAGAAAGAAAGAAAGAAATTAAAACAGTAAGTGAAAAAGAACTCATACATTTGGCAATAAAACATATTTGTAAGTAACAAATGAATTAAGGAATCACAATCTACATTAAAATTAAAATATAAACAAAAATATCACCCATCAAAAAATGTCTTGCAATTTTTTCCTTTAAATTCCAGTTTTGATGCATGTGTTTCGTTGCTGACGCTTCTGCAGTGCTTGGGATGGGAGCTAGGACCCTGTTTACCTTGCTACACATTCCACTACATCTTCGACCGATCTTAATGCATTTACAAGTTAACTGTAGGTCCAGGGAAACGAACAGCTTACTGTACCTGTCTTCTGATTCAAGTTGCAAATTCACCTCGCCTTCATTTTTCTTTTCTTTCGTTTTTTTGAAATAGGGTTTCTCTGTGTAGCCCTGGCTGTCCTGGAACTCACTCTCTAGACCAGGCTGGCCTTGAACTCAGAAATCCGCCTGCCTCTGCCTCCCAAGTGCTGGGATTACAGGTGTGTGCCACCATGCTCAGCTCACCTTCAATTTTCAATCAAAGGAGCCCTGGTTGTGGAAATGCCTCCCAAAGTGTAGATTATCCGAATTTGGAAGGAACCTCTCTATAACTGTAATTCTGATGTTTTCAGGTGATTCTTGGGGCCTCACAACCCTAAATGACAAGGCAGACCTCCTGAGGCAGCTGGAGTTTTACTAGTCTTCTTCCCAAGAACAAACAGAAGCATTTTACTGTCCTCTGCCTCCCGCAGAAAAGAGAATTTCCATGTCAACTCCTGCTCACCGCACCCTCCTCTTTGGCACCCTGTTGACAGTAGTGTGCCACTGGAGTGGCCTTGCTGGTGTAGATTTGTGCCCTTCTGAGCTTGCTCCCTCTGCTTTTGCCCCCAGTGTCCTGCTCAGTCCCCAGGCCCCCACCCCACTGTCATGACTATCATCCCTCTGGAGCCATAAGCCCCAAAGCCCTTCTATAAGTTGCCTTGGTCATAGTGGACCATAACAGCAACAGAAAAGGAACAGGAGGCAGTACCTCTTACCTTACAGCTCTCCTCCATAGAGCATGACCACATTCTAGTAAGCTTACAACCACCATGTAATTTTTTGCCAAAAGGAATTACTTTCAAAAGAATTTCAAAGGAAATTGTGTTTTAGAGAAGTTGCACTCAAAAAAGAGATGTGTTAAGGCTATAATTCACTTTTTAGATGAGAAAACAAGCAAGACAATAAAGACAGTTTAAAGATAGAGATTGAAATTACATACGTACACACAAACACGCAAATTCAATGAAGATAAACACACGCAAATTCAATGAAGATACCATGATAAGGTTGCATAGGTTAATACTGAGGTAACATCTAACAGAATAATAGTAATCTTGGGTGCTGTTTATACTGTTACATAGAATCTCTTGCCTTCACGGCAATCGACAGAGAAAGTTTCCAGTGTACCGCGTCTATGTAAGAAATACTCACATTCTCCAAAGGGTAGGAGATGACGCTGCCTGCGGGGAGAGCCAGTTTGTCCACCCCCTTCACCGTCACCATAATGGTAGCCCGTGGCCGGTGGAATAGGTTACCCACAGCAAGCCCTGGCCAAGACAGGTCCTAGAGATTGAAATGCACACAACAGTTCTTAATTCTCAAATATGGACACTATCTCCCCAGTAACACCTAATAAACGGAGCGAAGGGGTCCGGGGATGAGACTGGTTGGGGACGCTCAAAGACAGACAACACAGGCATCTTACTGAAGCAACAGCTCCAGTCTCCGAAGGCGGGCCATAGATGCCTGCCTTCTTTATGTTCTTAAAACTCTACTCAGCAGAAAGTTCACTCACAACTTCTGTGTAGAAAGCAAGCGAGTAAACAAAACCCACGTGCTTTGCATTTTTCTAGGCGGTGAACTGTTATTTTCTTCCCCTGAATCATTTTTCCTTTCTGCACAGCATTGCTTTTACCTTGCAGAGACAGCAAGAACTGTCAAAATGTTCTCTCTCCACTAAGCACTTTATACATAAAATGCCTTTAACAGTGACTCGTGTTGCCTTACTAATAATTATTTCCGAAGCTTACTGGAACAGCCATTTATAGTCAAATTCAAGCTTGCAGAGGTACAAATCTCTTCCTTCAGTGTAAACAACTGAGCCTGCTCACTCAGGCTGTCCAAAGAAACCAGAGCCTGTGGGCGGTACCCTTACCCCAACTGCCAAATAGTGCCCAAGCGGGACTGGCGGTTTGAGGTTGCTTGGCGCCTAGAAGAGACTGATGATGCCAGCAGCCAACTTATAAAGTGGCAAGAGGCTGTAAAAGCAAAACAGAGTAAGTTCTGAACTTCAGGCCTCTTTGACTGAGTGAGTCCAGGCCCCTCTACTACAGTTCTGTCAGTAGCCAGGGTCACAGGTCACAGCTTCATTTTAGGAAAACACAGCCACTGGCTACATTATCTAACTTCAGATGAGATGTGTAAGCATGTTAGCATTTGTAGCAAATTAACTGCACTGCCCAAAAAAAAAAAAAAAAAAAAAAGACAACCTATTAATAGCAGCACACCTGTAATATGTAAATTACAGGTCAATTCAAAATAAAAAATACTTAAATTACTAGATAGATTCATCTACACACATAAAGACTGTCATGATGATGAACAGAGGTTTATTGATAATGATGCGTGAAAAAGACTTGGTTTCAGAAGCACTTATTTACAACCCAAATACTGGTGAGCCTTTAATGTTTTGTAATCTGTAGCAAATGTACCTGTGTCTGTTGCTCTTTTTGACTATAAGAAGAAATCAATAAAAAAAATGTTTTAAAAGCAGTTATAACTACTTATTTTTAAGTATACATACTTCCTTTACAGAGAAGCCCATGGACAGCGCAGCTACGTCTGGGATCCGATCTCCTGGTATAGGCCAATTTCCATTTCGGAAAACAACAGACCCTGGCGATCTTAATATGCTAAATTCATTCCCTAAAGCACCTAAGGAGAAAACAGATTGGTAAATGGTCATCATTATAATCACAGATTGGTAAGTGAATGATCATCATTATATATCTTTTGCACCCACCTCAAAGTTACTTAAACATAATACAGTTCCCCATTCTTCCCTGGCTGAACATGCTAAATTATATTTGAACAAAATACAGAATCATAACTTTGGAGAACTCTCCGGTGGGATTCTAGGGATGGCATGCAAGTTTTCATAGTACAGCTGCACGTGCTACTGCAGATTTCAAACAGCCTGATCCCAGAATGGAGCCATGCTCCAGGACTAATCACCCCCCAAAGCATCAGCTAAAAAGGACATATATTGTGCTGTAACAGGGTACATGTGTAACTCTGCCAGGGAATATTCTTTTTAAAAAATGAAATTAGCAAACATTAACTATGCATAATGAGGTTCATTATGGTTTGTTGTTGTTGTTGTTGTTTTGGTTTTTTTTCAAGACAGGGTTTCTCTGTGTAGCCCTGGCTGTCCTGGAACTCACTCTGTAGACCAGGCTGGCCTCGAACTCAGAAATCTGCCTGCCTCTGCCTCCCAAGTGCTGGGATTAAAGGCGTGCACCACCACCACTCGGCATGGTATTTTTTTTATAGAGCGCTAAAGAAGTTTGATCATATTCACCCATTATCCTCTACTGCCACCCCCACTCCTACGGACGCCCCTAGTTCCTCTTCCTAACTAACCCTCTATTTACATGTCTTTTTGGGGAGATAGTGAACCAGAGTTTAATAAGGCCTGGACACTGGAGCATGGGTAAAGGCTTATTTCTGGGTGTATGGGTTTCTTACCAGTGGCTACACCAAGAAAATCCACCCACCCCCTGCAACCACTCATTGCCTATAGCTCTTCAGGGATGGGTGGGGCCTCGTAAGCCTCCCTCCCCCAGCCACTTCTAACTGCCTAGAAATCCTCAGGGAAGGAAGGGTGAAGCTTCATGAGCCCTTCACAGTATACAGCGAGGTCATGATGGGCCCAATCTTCTGCATCTCATTACAACAGTGCCACGCCCTGCCTGGAAGAGTCTTCCACAGTGGCCTTTCTTCAGGCTCTTACACTTCTTTTTATGTCTTTATTTTACCTGTAAGATCATTTGCCTGCATGCATGTCTACGCACCATGTGTGTGCCTGGTGCCCTAAAGACCAATAGAGGATATAGGATACCCCCAAACTGGAGTTTCAGGTGGTTGTGAGCCACCCCGCGGGTGCTGGGAACTGAACACAGGTCCTCAGGGAGAGTGCAAGTGCTCCTAACTGCAGAGCTTCTCCAGCCCCGAGCTCTTACATGCTTTCTGCCTTCCCCATGTTCCCTGAGCCTTGGAGGGCTGAAAGAGGTTCCTTCTAATGCTGGAGATACCTGCCTAGGGATGGTCCTTAACAGGGAAACATGGCAGTTTAACAAGAATTAGACATCAGGGGAAGTTCTCTGGACTTCAAAAAAAAAAAAAAAAAGCAAAAACTTTTTTTTTCTTTCTTTCTGGTGCTAAAAAGGAAGAAAACCTGAAATCTTTGCATTATTTTGCTTCCACACCTGTCCTCAATAACATGCAAATTTATGACATTCCTATTACTAGGTTGGTGGGCTGGTGTACCCTTACAGGTATCTCCGGATCCGGGGTGTTTGTGTTTCTTTATGCCCCCCACATAGGCAACGTAGCGAGGTGAGGATTGTCAAGGATGTGTGTGTCCATGTGTGCACAGCTGTGTTACCAGGTGGGATAGAAAACACGTCAGTCTTCAGAAGTGGCAGTCCACGAACAGTGTTTTCAGTTGACACACCAAGATGGTAAGACAATGTACCCTTTAATCACTAATCAAAGGCTTCGGCAGCCACAGCTAAAAGGTGAAGGACGAGAAGCAAAGGGACTGATTTCAAGACCTCCCCTGAGAATGGACTACCGGACCTGTTCACTCTAGTTCAAGTGCTCTGTTTCCTCTTCCTGGTGCTGGGGATGGTTGCCAAGGCTTGAAGCATACTCCAGCAAGCGCCCCACCCCTCAGCCACACCCCCAGAACGACAAGTAGCTAATAGAAACTTTTGGATCCTGTGAAAAAAATTAGTTCCAAGTCTAAAACCAAGCTTGGTCAGGCCTTCTATGGGAAAATGAGGCTTCGGTAAAATATGAGTAAATTTTTGGTAAAATATCAGTGTTGTTCCCTCGACCTCAAGAGAGAAATGCTTAAGCCTATGCTATGTGAATGACACAGAAAGCAACAACACTCAATGTTTTAGTTTGGCAGTATTGACAGTAAATAAAAGGCCTCAGGCTGGTACAAATACAGGACCAGTAAGTAACTAGTTTCAATTCAGCCCAGGGCCAGAGCAACAATTTCTAAACTTTTAGCTGAAGGCAAATTAAAAAAAAAAAAAAAGACCAGAATGGAATGGTCATCTGTAGGCAACAGAAATCTTGGTTTATTACCCCGTAGACACAGAGCCTCCAGGGCAAACTTCAAAATGTAATCCCTCAGGCATCTGGACAGCCTTACTTTGTGAAGGCTGGGGAAAACAGGCAAGGGGCCTATGCTTTCCAAGAACACACATTTCAGGGACCTCCCTGGACACTGTTCTGAGATTTGGCCCCACACTTCCAGCTGCCACGAGCTGGCATTGTGACACTGCTTCTTCACCTCCGTGGTCACCGTCAAGCACAGCTGCCCAACACTCCTTCAGCAGCCCGCTGCTCAGAAACCCTGCCAGGGCCAGCAGAAGGGTGACCCGTCCACGCTTCTGCATGTTACGGGGCATTACGCCTCGGGGATGCCTGGCAGAAGGCCAGCTGTCCCTTACTCAAATGCTAGCAGTGAAGGGCGAGTGCCACCTCAACTTACAAACACCCTCTGCCAGAGGGCAGCGCCACTGCCCCAGCACACTAGTTCTTAGAAAATCTTTTCCTTGTCCTGAACTGAAATGGGCTTCCTAACCTCCAGTCAGGCTCCAGATAACCTGTCCCCAGCTTCAGAGAAACCGTACAGATTAGATTCTAGGCCTCCGCCCACTTGCTCTCCTCGCCTACAGACCCTAGCCACAGGTCTTCAACCTCTACTCACAAGAATCCCTTGTCTAACACAATCTTCTGTTTGGCTTTCTTAAAGACTTTCACTCATCCGTCTAAGGAATTCTTCACTTACCACTTACTGATCTAGTTTTGAGACAGAGGACACAGCAAGAGAGGAGGTGGGAGAGATTTCAGTGTGTCTTGTTCATACATTCCTAGAGCAGAGACCAGCACCTGACACCCAACTGCCCGGCAGATGTTTGCTGGCTCATGAGCATGTGAAGCCCCACCCGGAGCTGCCCATTTCCCCTCTCTCATCAGCACGAAACCAGGTCCTGTGTGCTGCCTAAACTCAGAACCACTAAAACCCCCCACAAGCGCCTTGGCAAAAACAAAAGCCGTCTCTAAACGCTCCCCTTCGGGGAAGAACCCTGGAACTCTTCAGGCCAGTCTTCGCTTTTCTACTTCATCTCGTGCTGCCTGCTTTAGCCCCCCAGTCTTCACCTACACCCTGAAACAGCACACCAAAGCCCGAGACGCAAGGCTCCTCCCTTAACTGCCTGACTTCCCCACACATGTGACACTGAGTCCCTCTTTGAAATCCCACTTTGGCCTTCATGAGGACAAGGCCCCTCCCGGGTTTTCTTTCCGATTCCTCTGACTGCCGCTGTGCTCTCCCGTTCTACCCTTTAAAGCTATGGTGCTGGGCTCCAGACAGCAGCTCTCTCTACCTGTCTTTATAATACATATGATATATATGTGTGCCCAAGCACTGATTACAAATCTGTACTGTATTACAAAGCACACACAAAACATTTTAACCTCTACAGTGTAATGTCATCATGATATAAACCCAAGTTTAAAACATCTGACCATTCCTATTTAAAATCAAAAGCTTACAAGAACCTCACATACAGGAAATTCTTGTATATACTCCCAGCACTCAACTGAATCATGTAGTTCTCTATTTGAAAGCTCAGAGGACTCAATTCTACATCATGTTCCCTGACTGAGCCCACCTACTCCTGAGGGGGTAAACACCCAACACACTGGCTGCTCCCAGGGTCTCTTTTCCTTTTTTTTTTTTTTTTTTTTGTTTGTTTGTTTTTCAAGACAGGGTTTCACTGTGTAGCCCTGGCTGTCCTGGAACTCACTCTGTAGACCAGGCTGGCCTCGAACTCAGAAATCCGCCTGTCTCTGCCTCCCAAGTGCTGGGATCAAAGGCGTGCGCCACCACCGCCCGGCTTGCTCCCAGGTTCTTATTTCCGTCTAGCTCTCCCCTAGTCTTAGGCCTACACACTCAGCACTGACATTTGTCTCTCTGCCCCCCTCAAACGCCACAGTTGGTTTGAATCTGGACTCCCTAGCTTTCCAGAGACTTCTGCAGTCTCTCTTCCATTTAGCTGCTTGAAGACTTTCTCTCTAAGCCCTTCTGCCACACCACAACCAATCACCTGCTGGTTCCAGCTGCTCTTTTCCTCATTATTTCCCAACCCCAACCCCACCCCACCCCATCCCCATGGCTGGCCATCCGTCCCCAGGTTTGCTGCAGTTGGCTGTCTAAGACCCTGCCATATTGCCCTCAGCTCTAGTATTCTCTTCATATTTCCAAAACACAAGTCTGTTTATTCACCCTTCGGCTTCAATGCCTGTGCTCACTGCCTTTCCCTGAGTCTTTGGGGGGGGGGGGGAGGGAACCAAAATGTCCCCTGGCCACCTCACCAAGCTGACTTCTGAGATTTCAACAAGGCCCCTGCTCTTCAGTTCTCATTACCCTGTGATCACATGCACATACTGTTCCGCTTGAATTCTTTCCCACACCTCAGCCTTTCCTATAATCTGCTTGAGAGACACCTCCCTTGGGGAACATTCCTCGAGCCTCTCTAGTCTGTGTCTGAGAGGTAGCTAGTGTCCCTTCCTTGGAGACTCCACTGTCTTGTGCGGTGAACTTCTTAAGAAAGGGATAGGGGTTGCTTCTGTCCACCAGGACACCAGAGACCAAAATCAACTCCTCCTTTCCAAGCACCTACACAGAGACCATGTGTTAGCTCTCTGTTTCTCCAGGCTAAATATCTGAACTTTTTCATAGCCCAGGTTCCCTAGTTCTTTCTAGTTCCCTACCACTATTTCAGAGCAAACAGTGAAATCTGAGCTCTTAAAGATGTTTTCCACTAAATCACGCTTAGTCATTGTGGAAAATAACACTGTACCCTCACCTGACAAGAGTCAGCAGCTCAGAAGCTCAGGCTATTACATGAACTAAAGCATTTTAGCAAGGATGGCATGGCCAGACCACGGAGAGAAATAATTATTTTAGCTTAGACAAAAACCAAACCAAAAACCAAAACCTCGCTGACTCAAATTGTCATAGAGCTGAACGCAGTGGTACTCGGAAGGCAGAGACAGGCGGATCTCTCTGAGGTCAGGGTCAGCTAGGTCTTCTTCCTAAGACATCAGGCAGGATGCAGATGTCCAGCTAAACTGTACTGCCAATGGAAAGGGTTTTTTTTTTTTTTTTTTGGTTTCTAATTTATTTTTTGTTTGTTTTTTTTGTTTTTTTCGAGACAGATTTCTCTGTGTAGCCCTGGCTGTCCTGGAACTCACTCTGTAGATCAGGCTGGCCTCCAACTCAAGAAATCCGCCTGCCTCTGCCTCCCAAGTGCTGGGATTAAAGGCATCGCCACCACTGCCCGGCAGTTTTTAACTTTTAAACTGAATTAAAACAAAAGAATTCTGAGAGAGAGAGAGGAGAGAGAGAGAGAGAGAGAGAGAGAGAGAGAGAACAAACGAGAACACACATACACAGGCATGCATGCGCAAGCATGTGGAATCTGAGGTCAACCTCCAGCATTTTTCCTCAGGAACTGTCCACCCTGTCTCTCACTGGGATGTGAAGCTCATTCATTAGGCTACAATGGCCAGCAAGGAACTTGTAGGAATCCACCCATCTCCACCTCCCCAGCCCTGAGATTACAAGTACACCCCACTATACCCAGTTATTTACATGGGTGCTGGGGTTCAAACTCATGTCCTCATGCTTTTGTGGCAAGCACTTACCAAATACCTTGACAAATCCCCTAAAATATCTTGATTAAATCAGAATAGCCTTTCCATAGCCAACAACAACAATGAAAAAGGCCCTAACACTTTAGAGGCCAGAAAATAGATGTTAACTTTAACACACAGAGAGGGCTAGGCACCTCCATGGGCAGAGAAGAGCTTTGGTGTTCAAAACAATCACTAGGTCTTTTTCACTTCAACTGCCATTCCAAAAGTAAGAACCTCCTAGCATCTCACAGGGCACCGCACGAGGTATTTCTTTGACACAAAACACCCATTCCTCCTCAAGTTGTTCTCCACTTGAATTTATTTTTTGAGACAGGGTTTCTCTGCGTAGCCCTGGGTGCCCTAGAACTCTGTAGAGCAGGCTGGTCTCAAACTCCGAGATCCACCTGCCTCTGCCCCCAGAGTGCTGGGATTAAAGGCGTGCGCCACCACGCCTGACTTCACTTGACTGCTTGTATCCTATCTTCTGCAACCCCAGTGTCTGTCCCACTGCTCCCATGTTGCCACAGAACGGTCCCTGCGCCATACACATATAGTGAAAAGACATCCCCTACTTGTAAGTCATCTGATCTGTCTTCAAATCCAGCTTTGATACATATTACCCTTGTCATGCCCGGCTTTATCTATATACTCTGCAAAATGAGGATACGTTCTTCTAAGGATTACTGTAAAAAGAAATGCATAATACCCAAGCCAGAGGACAATATTAGGTCATTCCCACTCTAGTTATTCCATGTTAGCGAACCTAGGTTCCACTAAGAAAGCTACCATTTATTTGACATGTGACCCTAAAAGCATGACTCATACCCTACTCTCCAAATCCTTCAAATTAGGAACTGAAATCAATACTAAGAAACTGTCTGTGATCGTCCTAAGAAATAGTCATTATTTAAAAAAAAACAAAAAACAAACAAAAAAAAAAACGAAGACTGAACTTCGCATCCTGATACGTGTATATTATATACAAGGGAGGTAAGGCTTCATCCGTTGTTAATAACAACCGTCAGAAATGAAGGTGGCAAAAAGACAGCAGCCGGCGGCAGCTAAATCGTTAGCGAACCTTCCCCTTCTTGGTAGTGGGTTGTGGTTCAAGGGTGTATTGGGAAATGCAAACCCATCCTCCAAAGGGCCTCGAACAGGGAAGGAGTGATCAGGCAAACGGGAGGATAGGGAGGATAGGGTCCCAAACGGCTACGCGCCTTTCCCCCAAAGGCTGATACCCGCTCCGGAGTCCCCCCCAGGTGGCCCTGCTCGGCTCCAGAGACCACAAGGCCGCTCCGCCCGAGCCAGATCAAGGTCCAGAACCCCGAGGAGGGCCGCCAAGCCCAGACCGCCCCCACTGCGGCCCCCGCCAGCAGCCGCGCCCGCCCAGGGTCCCCGCGCCCCCTAGCCTCCGCAGTGCTTCTCAGCTACTCACCCGCCACCAAAAAGGACAGGAGAACGACGAGCCCAGCCATGGTGCCACGGCTGCTGAAACAGAGATGAGCCGAACGAAAAGGGACGCCGGGACTCGAGCGAGCACCGCAGCCCGACCGCCCGACCGAGTGACGCGCTCCCGAAGGTTCCGATCCCCCAGGCCCCTCCCCTTTAGCCTCGCCAAGACAGGTCTCGGCCAATCGCCAACTACGCCGCTACACGAGAGAGACGTAGCCCGGATGACGTCAGTAATTGGGGCGGGAACTAATGTGATGAGCAGAACGCTCTGCCAATAGGAGTCAATAGAGTTAAGAACAGGGCGGTTCTGTCACACCAGCCCACAATGACCGATCACGAGACGAAGGGTAGGGCCCGCGGTTTGAGCAGGTGGCCCCACCGGTTGTAGGTTCTCCAAAGCCCACAGCGAGGCTTACGCCCGGGTGTGGACCCTTTGCCCAACCTCCGGTGACTGTTTTCAACACGGGCACCGGTCTTTCCCGATCTTGCACCTCGCGCCCGCTGTGGCTGACAGCTGTGGAAAGCGCTGGGCTAACTCAGGTTTTGCTCTCCGGAGTACACAGACGTTGAGTACCTGAGGGAAGGAAGCCTGGCGCCCGCCCGGGGAAACCCCTGCCCGCCTAAGTAGAGGTGCTTCTTAAAATATAGAACTCCCACTTGAATCTGAGTCGTAAAGAGTGATTTTTAGTGTGTCTGAAATATTATTTTATTTTTATATATACGAAGTATCCACTGTCTGAAAGTCAAGTATAACTGAGTATCCTGCTTTTTTGATTTACTATATCGAACTGTCGTGCCTCCAAACACTGCCTACGCAAGGAATGACCTGATAGAATATTATTTCATCCGGTCCTCCTTTGGTTTCTAATCTGAACAAGGTGTTCAGGGAGGCTATGTGCCGGCTAGACACACTAATTAGACCAAAATCATCCCTTGGCTCATAGCCTCTTACCTATGATGTAAGGCAAGAAGTGACATTGCCCATAACCTGTGGTTAAAAAACAACTCCCCGGCCGATGACCTTGAGAGATGAAGATGATTTTAATATGTAAGTGGAGGATGTGAAAAGATCCAGGTAAAAAGAAAGTATAGCTTATATGGTAGGAAAATGCCTTTTCTGGTGAACTTTTAACTGTTTTAGTTTGACAAAAGAGATTTTTATAGGGTAGAAGGACAGCAAAAGTCTTAGGCTAAAATTTTAGTTTCTTCCTTCCTTCCTTTCTCGTTTGGGGATGGAACCCCAGAGCTATGCACAATCTAGGCAAGTGCTCTACCACTGAGCCATACCTCAACTAGGAAAGTAATTTCTTTTAAAAGATCTTGACTTGTACACAGAAGAACTACAATTCATCCCGTACAAGGTAAGGAGCCATTGGTGGTTGGGCATTGTTCAGTGCACAAACATAAGGTAGATGCGGTTGACCGACTCTCAGGTTTTTTTTTTTTAAGATTGAATTATTATATGTAAGTACACTGTATCTGTCTTCAGACACTCAGGAAGAGGGCGTCAAATCTCATTACAGATGGTTGTGAGCCACCATGTGGGTGCTGGGATTTGAACTCAGGACCTTCGGAAGAGCATCAGTGCTCTTAACAGCTGAGCCATCTTTCCAGCCCCCCCTCCCCCACTCTCAGTTTACAGGCTCTGTTTTATCCTTGGAATTGACTGAGGGAGAACAGAAGCGCTGCAGCAGCCCCAGGAGTTATCCAGGGGAAACTTAGCCAGCCCAAGAACTGGAATCAACATCCCCCCCACCCCTTACTCAGAATGCAGTTTCTAGAAATCGCTGTTTACCAAAGCCACTCTCAATTTATAATGCATTCTGGACTTACTCACTCAACCTCAGAAAGCTCTTAACTCTCAATTTTGTGTTTTTATCCAACAGAGAATTTGCACACATGTGCCTTTAAAGGACTATGAAGGGGGGGTGTCTTTCTATTAGGAATGTAAATTTATTATATTAGAACCAAAATGTCTAAATCAGCTCATTTCAAAAGCATAAGCTGCCGGGTGGTGGTGGCACACGCCTGTAATCCCAGCACTTGGGAGGCAGAGGCAGGTGGATTTCTGAGTTCGAGGCCAGCCTGGTCTACAGAGTGAGTTCTAGGACAGCCAGGACTACACAGAGAGACCCTGTCTCGAAAAACCAATGAAATGAAATGAAATGAAATGAAATAAAATAAAATAAAATAAAATAAAATAAAATAAATAAAATAAAAAATAAATAATAAAATAAAATAATAAAATAAAATAATAAAATAATAAAATAAAATAAATAAAATAAATAAAATAAAATAAAATAAAATAATAAAATAATAAAATAAAATAAAAGCATAAGCTGTACCACGAACATTTAAAAAATAAGAATTTAAAAATTATTTTTCAAGGGTCAAGGAGCTGGCTCAACTGGTGAAGGTGCTAGCTGTGTAATACTAAAGATTCAAGCTAGAGCCCTGAACCAGTCTGGATTTGGTGGTGTGCAGTGCATCCCAGCACTCCTGTTGGAGGCTAGACCTAACTCCTGGAAGTTATCATCACACACACACACACACACACACACACACACACACACAAGTAGATAAAGAAAAGAGAACTTAACATAAAGTCACTTCTGGGCACACCAACTAAAATTCCATTCTGCTCCATCTTTCCGCATGTTGGAGAACAGGTTTGAGCCAGTATCCCTGCAAGAATGTGTCTAAATGAATCTCATTTGGGGATATAGTCAGGTAAAGTGGAACCCGAGTTCCCACAAATTCAAGGGGGAAGAAACATACAGCCTTTTCTGCTCTTAAAAGAATCCTAGGACATCCTGATTTATTTTAATTTGAGAAATAGCAAAAACACTATAAGCAGATTAGAATATAAAATAACATTCTCATATGTCAACTTTATGCATATTTCTGTCTTGAGAAATACCTTTGGGCCGGGCAGTGGTGGCGCTTGCCTTTAATCCCAGCACTCTGGGAGGCAGAGGCAGGTGGATTTCTGAGATGGAGGCCAGCATGCTCTACAGAGTGAGTTCCAGGACAGCCAGGGCTACACAGAGAAACCCTGTCTTGAGAAAAACCAGAGAGAGAGAGAGAGAGAGAGAGAGAGAGAGAGAGAGAGAGAGAGAGAGAGACCTTTTGTTTTTTACTTGTGAGTCTTTTACATCAAAGGCTTCTTTCTTTTCAGCTGAGGTATCAAACAGGCGTTAGCACTCAGCAGGATAAACACTGTTCTAGCAAGCCTCCTTTTTGTGACATAGATGGAGACGCTGCAACCTAGGGGAGGGCAAATGTCCTCAAGGGACAGAGACTCATCAGCATTTCTGCTCTATGAACGCAGCCCTCCGGTTCACTCTTTAGTGACGAACCCGCAATGTTCAGTTAACATTTCCATGGAAACGTTTACAAGTGGAAACGTGGCAGGGCAATGTGTGCAGGGGGGATCAAAGTATTATCCTACAAGAAACCTTCCACCTTATCAGTAGCAACACAAGCCCCTCAGCTAAGGCCAGCGAGAGCATAGACTTCAGCCCCCCCCCCACTGCCCTAAGGGGAGACAGGAGACAAAGGTGCTGGCAGTGGGCACTAGGGCTAAAGAGGTGGCTTAGCAGTTAAGAGAGCTTGCCAAGGACCAAACATAGGCTTGGTTCCTAATAGCCACATTAGACTCCAGGCTTTCCGATGCCCTATTTCAGCCTCCACGGACACCACCACACACGTGTGGACACCTGTAAACACATGAATACCCACACACATGTGAATACTGTGGCACCTGTGAATACTGCACACATAAAGGTGGGCCTTTAAAAGTGATAATCCATGCCCCGGTTCAGACCCATGGACTCTGCCTCTGTCAGCTGTCTTGGTTGGTGCTGGTCCTGCTGGTCCCTGCCACAATAGTCTGAGATAGCTCAGAAACCAGGATCCCAAGTCACGTTTTACTCCTGTAGGTTGTTTCTATTAGGTATTTGGTCAGTGTTACACAAATGTGACTAACATAGTCCAATCCACAGGGAAAACATGCGACGCAGTCTAAGAGAGGAGCTCTAAAATGCCAGTCCGCTCCTCCCTGAAGACGTCAAGACACCAAAAAATAAGTTACTCAAATGAGTAAGTGTCACAGCCAAAAGGAGCTAAAGGAGCCAGGATAACTAACTGTAGTGAGGTGTCTGCGGTGGGACCATGCAGCAGGGAAGGGCATCTGAAGAAAGCAGGGACTTTCTATAATGATAGTGTATCCACACTGGATCATTAACTGTGACAAATGGGCCATATTCATGCAAACAACAGGCTGTGAACTATATAAGGGATCTCTGTCCGGTCCTGTCAGTTTTTTTTTTTTTTTTGTAAATGCCAGAATGTTCTTTTAGCAAAGAAAGGAGACACTGTAAGGTTAGTAAAAACCAGAAGCCAAAAAAGTGGAAACGAGAAGCAGTTTCCAGATTACATGGATTACTCAGTCAGCAAAGCTGTTAGAAAACCGAGTAGGAAAAAAAAAAAAAAAAAAAGGCGTGGTGGCGCACGCCTGTAATCCCAGCACTTGGGAGGCAGAGGCAGGTGGATTTCTGAGTTCGAGGCCAGCCTGGTCTACAGAGTGAGTTCCAGGACAGCCAGGACTACACAGAGAAACCCTGTCTTGGAAAAGAAGGAGGAGGAGGAGGAGGAGGAGGAGGAGGAGGAGGAGGAGGAGGAGGAGGAGGAGGAGGAGAAGAGAGAAGAGATGAGAAGAGAAGAGAAGAAAGAGAAGAGAAGAGAAGAGAAGAGAAGAGAAGAGAAGAGAAAAGAAAAGAAAAGAAAAGAAAACCGAGTAGCAGACTTGCAGAAAGAAGCGCTTTATACAAGAGGAAGTCCAAAGGCCAGTTAGATGTAATTACAAGCTGCTCAACCTTGGTATTAGTTAGGGCAAAGCAAGTTTGAAGCCCTCAGATGCCACATCACATTGCCAGATTGGCAAAAAAATAGTGGGTCTAACCTCACTATGTGTAGGCAATTCTCTCTCTCTCTCTCTCTCTCTCTCTCTCTCTCTCTCTGTGTGTGTGTGTGTGTGTGTGTGTGTGTGTGTGTGTGTGTGTGTTGTGTCTATGAGGGTCTGTTCACACATGTGTGGAGGTTTATGGCTAGTGTCTTCACGTGCTCAGCTTTTTTTTTTTTTTTTTTTTTTTTTTTTTTGGTTTTTCGAGACAGGGTTTCTCTGTGTAGCCCTGGCTGTCCTGGAACTCACTCTGTAGACCAGGCTGGCCTAGAACTCAGAAATCCGTCTGCCTCTGCCTTCCAAGTGCTGGGATTACAGGCGTGCGCCACCACCGCCCGGCTTCAGCTTATTTTTTGAGCCAGAATCTTGCCTAACCTGGAGTTTGCCATATTGACTAGCTGGCTAGCGAACGCCAGAGGACTCTCTTGTCTCTGCTTTCTCAGTGCTGGGACTGCAGTGTGCGCTTCTCTGCCCAACCTCTATGTGGGTGCTGGGGATGTAATCAGGTCTTTATGCAAGTACTTTTTTTTTACTCCACTGAGTCCATTTCCTTGTCAATACTTGTATCTAACAACAGCAAAATTAGGATGGCTCAAAAGCCACTTGATGCCTTCAAGATGCATATGTAGCTGCTGACTTATCTAAGACAGGTCATGCATATAAATTAGAACTTACAAGGTGTGCCAGAAACTCAGTATCCATTTCTACACCCCCCCACACACACACATACCTATTTTTCCTCTGATATTTCAGGCTGGAAAGCTAAAAACTACGCTACGCAGATTCCTGTTCACTGGAGGTTTCCAGGTATGGTTTGGATTTCAGCGTTGAGACGTGTTTTTGTGATATTTTGGAAAGCAACAGCAAGACAGAAGCCATGCTCCTGCTGTTGTGGTACTGGCTAGGCGGATGAGGCAAAGGCTCCAGATGCCATTCTCAGGCCCCAAAGAACAAGCCCTGGGACAAGGCTCACTCAGTGCCTGCGCTTCTTCCCGCCCCCCCCCCATCCCATCCTGCCACTCTATTCGAACCCTCTCTAGCCCAAGGGCTGGCCTTCCCTCCCCCGCCAGCTTCTCCTTCCTATAGAAACCAGCCATTTCGGACATGCATTCTCATGCTCACTTTTGGCCTCTTGGTTCCCATGTACTCTCTTGGTCCTTTTGGCCCTCTCCCTCTCTCCCTCCCTCCCCCTCTCCATCTCTCTCCCTCCCCCTCCCCCTCCCCCTCCCCCTCTCCCCCTCTCTCCCTCTCCCCTTCTCCCTCCTCTTTCTTTCACTTAGGTGTCTTGAAGACTGAACCCAGGGCCTCCCGGATCCTAGGCAAGTGTGCTACCACTAGTATCTCCCTGTACTGCTGTATCTCCCTAACTAACGCCCCGGGCCAGGCTGGCTCCGCAGGAGCTCACAGGAGGACAATGCCTGTTTCACCTAACTAGTTTAACTCCCCTCCCCCAGTCAACAGTCTGATTTCCTTTCCTTCCAGGCCTTCTGGAAGCGCGTGGATGTCTGCCAGCGTCCCTACAGTCCCTACACCGCTCTGCTGATTGGGGAACTGCTGCTGTCCCTGGACTCAGCGCCCAGCTGCGGTCTGCCTCCGCCCCCCCTGCTCACAGCTTCCTCCATTTCTCCCCCTTTCCGCAGTTATTTAAAGCTTCCAACAAATGCCTTTCAGCTCCTATGTTCCTTCTTTAATTAATTAATTAACAGAGATAGGCTCTCACTCGATACTGGTTATAACAGCCCAGGCTGGCCTTGAACTTGTAAGCAATCTCCGTTTCAACTTCCGGATTGCGTAATATGAGGAGCCACGGCTACAGCTCGCTGCTGTTGGCCAAAAGAGGAAAGCCCCTGTCAGACATGTGCATCCTCTGTCCCCTGAGCCCCATGACAACTATGAATGCAGCCCAACACAAAATTGTTAACTTACCCAAAATGAGATTTTCGGATGGGGGGGGGTGTAATTTCTTTTCCGGTAACTTGATTGTGTAACTTTGGAGTATGTCATCTACACACTTGTAGATGACAATCTTGCCCCCTCTTTTTTTTTTTCCAAACACAGCAAGGGAACATTTATTTACTACACTCACACAGTAATGATCAAGCATCCTGATGTTTGCCCAGGTAGAGTTTGGACACACTTGAGGGACTCGGGGATGTAACTTGTTCATTACCAATCCATCCGAAGCGTCAGGAAACCTGTGGTGCCTCTTTGCTCATAACCTCTATGATCATGATAAAAAAAAAAGAAAATCAGAAACAAAAACAAATTAAACCCTCTCTGACTTCCACACCATCCCCTTATCATCTCAGGGCCCGGGGCCACACCAGGGGCCCTGCTCTCAGCTTGTGCTTCCAGCAGCTTCCCTTCCCGCAGACATAGCGAGGACAGACCGGAATCCTGGAGCTTGGTGTGTGCTGTCCAAGGTTTGTTCCCTCTGCACAGACCATGGGTTGGCTGCAGGGAGAACTAGGAGTTACAACAGGAAAGGGGACACAAGGGGGAGGGGTGTGTGTGTGTGTGTGTGTGTGTGTGTGTGTGTGTGTGTGTGAGAGAGAGAGAGAGAGAGAGAGAGAGAGAGAGAGAGAGAGAGAGAGACACAGAGGTGCATGCAGGTCTCCACAGAGGCCAGAGAAGGGCACAAGATCTGCATGCCTCTGCCTTCCAAATGCCAAGACTAAAAATTTTTATACATCACCAAAGTGCTACTTTTTCTTTCTTTCTTTCTTTCTTTCTTTCTTTCTTTCTTTCTTTCTTTCTTCCTTCCTTCCTTCCTTCCTTCCTTTTCTTCTTCTTCTTCTTCTTCTTCTTCTTCTTCTTCTTCTTCTTCTTCTTCTTCTTCTTCTTCTTCTTCTTCCTCCTTTCTCTCTCTGTCTCTGTCTCTGTCTCTCTGTCTCTCTCTCTTTCTGTCTCTCCCCCCCACTGGGTGTAGAACCCAGGGCTTTGTGCATACTACCAGAGAAATCCTCAGACCTTCAAGTGTTTGTTTTAGAATTCTATATGAGCCAGGCGGTGGTGGTGCACTCCTGTAATCCCAGCACTCTGGAAGGCAGAGGCAGGTAGGTGGATTGCTGAGTTCGAGGCCAGCCTGGTCTACAGAGTGAGTTCCAGGACAGCCAGGACTACACAGAAAAACTGTCGAGAAAAAAACAACAAAAATCTATAAGATCAAAGCAATACACATGGATAAAAGCATGGTTCTCCTTTCTTCCCTCTGTTAACACTCTCTAGAAGTAACTCTCCAGAAGTTTTCTATCTAGACTTCTTACTATACTTGTTCAACCATATATATTCTACTTTTAGTAAAATTAAAATGGGCTATATATTCCTGTTTATTTTACTTTAAAATAAGTTATTGTGCCACAGCAAGAAATAGAGATATATCTTATTCTTTCTTTCTTTTCTTTTTACTGTTGTAAAAAAATTTTTTGTGGGGGCTGGAGAGATGGTTCAGTGGTTAGGAACATTGACTGCTCTTCTAAAGGTCCTGAGTTCAAATCCCAGCAACCACATGGTGGCTCACAACCATCCGTAATGAGTTCTGACACACTTGTCTGAAGACAGATAGAGTGTACTTACATATAATAAATAAATAAATCTTTAAAAATTGTTTTGCATGTGTGTCTTGCCTGTGTGTATGTTCATGCCTGGTGCCCAAGGAGTTGAGAAGAGGGTATTGGATCTCCTGGAACTGGTATTGCAGATGGCTGTGTGCCACCGTGTCAGTGCTGGGTGCTGAACCCAGATTTTCTTCAAGAGCATCAAGTGGTCTTAACCATCGAGCCAGCTCTCCAGCTTATTCTTTTTATAAATAATTACAGAGTATCATCCCGTTTTCTGAGTCCAGGTGGTTCCTATAATTTGTTATTTTCCAGCTAACCAAATGATTTTATCAGAACCAAATGATTACACAGTAAAGTCTTATACACATGGCCACGTGTGCATGCACAGACATACAGTCTTTGCAACCTTACTGGGCCTTATAGGAAGCAAACAGTTGAGCATATTCATCTGTAGAGCTTCTGCAGCTGGAACGGTAACTAAAGAGGTTAGTCTTTTTGTTTTGTGACTTTCACCTTTTTTTTTTTTTTAATGATAGCATCACTCTTCTACTGGGGAGAAAGCTTGTCTGAGTCATTCCTTTCTTTGGAGTATCTTGTTTTCCATCCTTCAGGCATCTGGACACTACATTGGGATACAGATGTGGGCTAAACATTGTTTTTCATGCATCATCTGTCAGGGGTTTTTTTTTTTTGTTTTTTTTTGTTTGTTTGTTTTTGTTTTTGTTTTTCGAGACAGGGTTTCTCTGTGTAGTCCTGGCTGTCCTGGAACTCGCTCTGTAGACCAGGCTGGCCTTGAACTCAGAAATCCGCCTGCCTCTGCCTCCCAAATGCTGGGATTACAGGCATGCGCCACCACGCCCGGCTCATCTGTCGTTTTCTAATTCTCAATGAAGCTTTCTTTTTGCCCTGGTCCATTTCACTATGTTCCTTCTCCTCTTTGCTAACCACCGTTCCATTAACCACTGTGCTGCATAGCACCCCGGATAAGTGTCTTCTTCTGGTGTCTTCCAGCCAGCTTTATGAGCAAATGGTTTATTGATGTACTTGAGCTCCCAGGCAGAACCAGATCCTTTGTCAACAACCAGGGGCTTACCATCCACTTTTCATTTCTCAGAGCAGCAGTAGCTCCTTGTTTCCTTCTTTGCCTGGCTGTCTGGTCCTTGTTCCCACTCTTAGGCCCAGCATCTGTATCTCTTCCTGGGATGTTCTGGTTTCTGGTATCTCTCTGAGTCCTCATAATGAGGTATCTTGGTAGAAGAAGGTACATATTTCCTACTATATCCAAGAATGCCCCTATTGGCTTTTGGAGATCTCTTTTCTCCCAGGTTCTCTTTAGCCTTCTTGCTTAGGTCTCTCTATCTTACATATGATGGGTCCTGTATGAACTTGCTGATGACAATGTCATTTTGAGTCAGTACAGTCTGGATCTTCACTGCCCAGACAGTCATTCTTGCTATGGATAATATTGATGGGGATATTGTTGTTAGCATCCTCATCCTCATTGAGATTTACAACAGGTCATTTGGCTTATGTGCTTTATTCTCAAAATGCACTTAGTAAATGTTGAGGCCTAGACATGTTTTAAATTTCTTCTTATTTCCAGAAATCCCATCTTTCTGGGTTTCCTCCTGGGTCCTTTTCATCATCAGCCCCTCCTCTTATTCTTTCATGACAATTTCTTCTTGTACTTTTTGAAGGAAAGCAAAATCCGAGGCTTTTACCCTTTGGGTATGTTGGTTGTTACCATCCAAATTTGGACTCAGAGGCTAAACTGGTTTCTTTGCTCTGCAAGAAATTGTTTGGCCCTGGCAGCAACCCCATAGATATAGCTCCAAACAGCCTGGCTTCCCGGTCATGCTGGCTCAGGCCCTCTCTCCATTCGCTGGCCTGGTATTGATACCCTCTGCTTCTCAGCATCTCTCTTCCTCTCTCAACTCCTTCTTCTTAAGAGAGCTTGACATAATAACTTTTCTTTTTTCCTCTTTTGCTTGGCTGGGTCTTTCTTCTTAGTATATGCCCCCTTGATGCCTCATGCTGAGGAGACTTAGATGGTAGAGACGGGGTTTGCAGAAGTCTTCATTCATGATTTGGCTGTTAGAAGAAATGAGGCACAACTGCCTTGCCATAAGGGGGGGTGGAAGGGAAGGAAGATGGCTTATAAGCTCATTCCGGCATTTCTCAATGGCCCTTCTGATACCCCAAGGATAGGATCAAGCTTCCTTCCTGAGCTTCTCCTAATACCACAGTTTTTCTCCCAACCACATTTGATGCTTTGATGATCAATCTGCAGAATGACTACTAGAAATTATCTCTTCTTCAGTTGGGAGTATTCCTCAGTGGTAGAGTACATTCTTAGGTGTTCATTGCCCCAGGCTCTATCTTCAACACCACAAACAAACTGCTTTTTGTTAAATTTATCTGAAGGCTGCTAGTAGAAGATTGACTTCCAGGCAGCTAGGATGAGGGTCTTAAAGCCCACGCCCACAGTGACACACCTACTCCAAGGTGACTACACATACTTAAAAAAGGCTATACCTCCAAATAATGCCACTCCCTGGGCCTAGCATATACAAACCATCACATTCCACTCCTTGGCCCCCATAGGCTTGTTCAAACATGAGTCTATGGGGGCCATACCTAAACACAGCATAATGCAAAATACATTTAGTCCAACTTCAAAGGTCCCCATTGTCTATAGCAGTCTCACTAATTTAAAAGTCCAAAGTTCAAAGTCTCTTCTGAGATTCATCCAATCACTTAACTGTAATTCCCAAAGCAAGACAGGAAACCAGCTGGGCAAACTCCAAACTCTCTATCTCCATGTCTGATGTCAAAGCAGTCTTCAGATCTCCAGCTCCTTTTTCATCTTTGTTGACTGCAACAAACTTCTTTCTCCTGGGCTGGTTCCACTCCCTGTTAGCAGCTTTCCTCAGCAGATAGCCCACGGCTCTGGCATCTTGAATATCTTGGGGTCTCCAAGGCAACTTCAATGTTGCAGCTTCTTGTTCCAGCGTCTGGGATCCACACATGATCTTTTGGACTCCTCGAAAGGGCTGGTGTCACTTCTCCAGCTCTGCCCTCTGTAGCACCCTAAGATCAAGTTGATCCACTCCACTGCCACTGCTGTTCTCAATGATCATCCCATGGTACTGGCATCTCCAATATGCTGGTCTTCCACTGCAACTGGGCTTCACCAATAGCCTCTCTCATAGGCTCTCTTCATGGATCCAAGCCTCAGTTCCTTTGCATGATCCCTTCAGTCCTGGGCTATCAACTGCACCTTCACCAATGGCCTTCTATGGCCTCGCCCAGTGCCAAGACTCAGTTGCTCTTCATGACCCCTTCATTACTTATAACCAGTATTCCCTGGGTGACTCTTATACATTATCGAGTATAGCAGCAGCACAAGGTACAACCTTGGCCATCTCTGGAACACAGCTTCTTTGTGCTCTCAGAAAACACTTCCCAGAAGACTTCACCTCAGTGACGCTGGTCTCTTCTTAATCACCACTCATTTCTTAGCTCCAGCTAACCAGCATCAATTGTCCCAGTAGTCCATTCTACTTTTCACACTAAAGCCAGATCCACGTGGCTGAAGCTGCCATGTTCTGCTGCTTGCTGGGGCTGGAACATCCCCCCCCCCCATTCTATTACCAGTTTTCTGTTTTCCCAACATAGGATTCAGATCCGTTTCACTTCCTGGTGCCCCTTTAATAAATACTTGAACCATATATTTTATATTTTTCATTTCTCAGCTTCCTATGCTTGTTCAAAACATTTTTTTTCATGAGACTTAACCAGAGAACAAAGTCTCTGATGGGCATTTCTGACACTTCCTTTGTCAATGCAATTAATCTGAGTCTTTTCACCTTAGTTTCAAGCAGACTCTAGACAAGGGCAAAAATAGCTACATTCTTCACCAAAATACTTCAAAAACATCTCTTTTTTTTTCATTTTTGTTTTTGTTGTTGTTGTTTGTCTGAGACAGGGTTTCTCTGTGTAGCCCTGGCTGTCCTGGAACTCACTCTGTAGACCAGGCTGGCCTCGAACTCAGAAATCCGCCTGCCTCTGCCTCCAAAGTGCTGGGATTAAAGGCGTGCGCCACCACCGCCCGGCTATCAAAAACACTTCTAAAATCTCATTTTGCAGTATGACTAATTTATTTTGGAGTGCCTGATAACTTACATTGCTAGTCAAGCAGTTCATGTTCTATATAATGTCATTTTAACACTAGAACCTCTAAGTCATAGAACATTTCATTGAAGTAGTAACTCACCTCCATGAACCATATATTTGTTCAGTGTAACTTAACTTCTTTTATTCTGTGCAGAGAATCTAACCCAAGGCCTGGAACAGTCAAGGCAAATATTCTCCTGTTGAACTGCATTCAAGTCCAAAATGTAACTTTTTTTTTTCCTAAATGAATCCTGCTGTGATTTTTCCTCCTACATATCCCATTTCATATACTCAACACCACTCTTCTTCCCTGCCACCTCAGCCAACTGGAAGTGAATTCGGACTTTTCTGGTCCTTCAGAATGATTTATCTTTATCTTAAATTTATGTATGTAGGGTCTCACTATATAGCCCGGGATGGTTTCAAAACTCTCTATCCTCTTGGGATGGCGGGCGAGATGGCTCAATTGGTAAAGCGGTTGACGCACGAGTGTCGTGTCACCTCGATTTGATCCTCAGAACCCAAAGAAAAAGCCAGAGGTGATGGCGTGTACTTGTAAGACAAACGCGTGTGGATCACTGGGACTCATTAGCCAGGCAGCTGAGTTGAACTAATGAGCTCTAAGCCAGTAAGACACCCTGTCTCAAAAAGTAAAGCAGATGACACCCGAGGAATGCCATCTGAAGTTGACATCTGGTTTTCATGCACAAACACACACACACACACACACACACACACACACACACACCTCACACCTCCATTCTTCTGCCTCAGGCCCCTGAATGCTGGGATTTTGGATGTGCAACACTCCTTTATCATTCCTTCCTTACAGAACAGGATACTTTTCCTGTTTAGAACTTCAACTGGCATCTGGGCAAATGCAGTTGCTCGTTCAAAGTCGCCTGGGTTCTGTTTTATAAGCGTATTCAGCACAACATCAGTAGCAGTTGGACAGCCCATCCCCTGAAAGTACACTGATGAAGAACTTCCAGTTACATAACTTAGTGACCGCACCTCTGCTGCTTGTGGGAGTTTGGTTTCAGAACCTTCATGAATAGCCAAGTGTCCTTGGGTGCTCAAGCCTCTCCTATAAAGTGTTTGCTTTCTATAGTAGTGTTTGCATAGACGCTACAGATACCCTCTGGTAAACTTAAAATAACCTGGAGATCATTTACCATTTCTAAAACAATGTAAATGCTCAGTAGCTATACTGTGTTGTTTAGAGAAGAGAAGCTAACAAAAAGAGTTGGTACATGTTCAGGAAAGACAGGTTTGTTTTTTTTTTTTTCTGTAAGCGTGTAGACCTGGGGTTGGTTAAATCTTTATACTTGGAGCCTACACCTACACGGGCTGGGCCAACTGTGCATTCACACCTTGGAATGTTCTACAGTTGCAGTAAAACCAGAAAGGTTTAGGGATTGATTGTTAAGATATAGTGTTGAGAAGCCGGGCATGGTGGCGCATGCCTGTAATCCCAGCACTTGGGAGGCAGAGGCAGGCAGATTTCTGAGTTCGAGGCCAGCCTGGTCTACAGAGTGAGTTCCAGGACAGCCAGGGCTACACAGAGAAACCCTGTCTCGAAAAACCAAAAAAAAAAAAAAAAAAAAAAGATATAGTGTTGAGTGAAAAAAGGGGCCGATGATGGGTCGACAGAAATGCATATTTGCTTGTACAGATATAAAACATCTCTGAACACAGCATAAGCAACTGGTAAAAGTGCTTACTTTTGAGGGGGAAGGAGCAAGGTGACTGAGGGAGTGGTGGGAGAAACACTGTCTGTTCAGTTATCCTGTCAACCAGGATTGAGAAACACAGTTCAATGTGGCCGGCTAAGCAGCCTCAAGAATTCCCTTTGCAGCCTTAGGGACGTCTCCCCAAGCGTGGTCTAAAGCTTGACTTCCATCATGAAGAAGAACTTCAGGGTGAATGAGAGAGAAGCAGAGTTAGAAAATGTGCTAACCAGAAAGGCAAGACTCACTTGAAGAGAGCCGAGTGATACTTAGTGGCAGCTACTTGGGGGTGATTTGTGGCTCTGAGGTTACTTAATCTTCAACTAAGGTCAGGTCTTAGCCACAGGATCTGTCCTCGAGGGGAGACTTTTAAAGTACACTGTTCAGGCTTGCAGGTGGAGAAGGGAGTGCCAGCAAAGAGAAGGCCGTTGATCAAAGGGACCCTTTGTTATCCATAGGTCATGAGGAGGTTGGATTTAAGGCATGCTTCGTTAGCCATCTTGACAGTGTCATTTGGGATGTTTCCCAGAGTGCTCTTGTGTGGGTGGTCTAGCAAATGATGTCAAAATTCCTGGGTACCATCTAGAACGAGTCATAAATCTGAACTGGGAGAGTAGTGGAAGGAAGTCCTTTCCTTTATCATGTCCTCTCTATTTCCTAACTAACTCCCCTGCCTCAGGACCTTAGTATCCTTCCAGGATTGGATTCGTACTCTCTCACCTCTAGAGACAGCAGAATCTGTGGCTTTTCTAGATCCTTTGTATGGAATGGTGCAGTGTTTACATTTGATCTATGTGCACCCTTCCTGACACCTTAAAACCATCTTTAAGTTACTTGTAGTGCCTAGTATGATATACATGCTCTGTAAATGGCTGTTATATTGTTGTTTAGGAAACAGTGACAAGAAAAAGTCTGGAGTGCTGGGCGTGGTGGCGCACGCCTGTAATCCCAGCACTTGGGAGGCAGAGGCAGGCAGATTTCTGAGTTCGAGGCCAGCCAGGTCTACAGAGTGAGTTCCAGGACAGCCAGGACCACACAGAGAAACCCTGTCTCGAAAAACCAAAAAAAAAAAAAAAAAAAAAAAAGAAAGAAAGAAAGAAAAAAAGGAAAAAAAAGAAAAGAAGAAAAAGTCTAGAGATAGTCAATAAAGGCACAATTTGGACTGTATTTTTGTATGGCAGGGGGAAATCCAAAGATGCTGTACTCATAGATATGGAGAGTCAACTATTCATCTTTTGTTATCTTATATTTTTAAAGGTCTTTTTTATGTGTATGTGTTTGTGCATAGATGTATATACGTACACCACACGCACGCAAGTGTCTGTGGAGCCCAGAAGAGTTACTGGAGTTATAGATGAGCCACCCGGCGTGGCTGCTAAGAGCCAAACTTAGATGCTTTGCAAGAGCAGCAAGTGCTCTTACCCACTGAGAAAGCTCCCCAGCCCATTGTTTTGAAGTTTAAATGGCAGAAATACAAGACTTGCACAAAGAATAAACAAAATAACAATGAAACAACCAAAATCGGAAGGCAAACGCCTAAGAGGAATGTGTGAGTTAATCCTCTTGTTACTACAACAAAATATGTGGCGGAAACAAGCAGGTTGGGGGAAGAAAGAGTTTATTCAGCTTACACTTCTACATCATAGTCTATTATGAAGGAAGTCAGGGAGTCAGGGCAGGGCAGGAACCTGGAGGCAGGAGCTGATGCAGAGGCCATGGAAGAGTGCTGCTTAGTGGCTGGCTTTTGTGGCTTGCTCAGCCTGCTTTCTTTTATATTTTTTTTTTTTTCTGAGACAGGGTTTCTCTGTGTAGCCCTGGCTGTCCTGGAACTAACTCTGTAGACCAGGCTGGCCTCGAACTCAGAAGTCCACCTGCCTCTGCCTCCCAGAGTTCTGGGATTAAAGGCGTGCGCCGCCCCCGCCGCCGCCGCCGCCGCCGCCCCACCCACCACCGCCACCACCCACCACCGCCCGGCTTGCTCAGCCTGCTTTCTTATAGAACCCAGGATATAGTTCCCAGGGATGGCACCACCCACAATGGGCTGGGCCCTCCCTCATTATCACTATTCGAGAAAATGCCTTACAGATCTGCCTGCAATTGGATCTGATGGAGGCATTTTCTTAATTAAGGTTCCTTCCTCTCAGACGACTTCAGTCTGTGTCAGGTTGATATAAAACTATCCAACACAGTCGTGCAAATAGAAGTTCATGAATTGGGTGGTTCCCACCAGAAGTCATTCAGGAGCTCCACCCGGAGATGTAGAGGGGATGGCTCTCACAGGCCGGACAGGGACAGAGAACAAAGGAAACTGGCCACAATGACACAGCTGCCTTCTTTGATCTATCCCATCTGAAAAGGCCTGTTACGGAAGTCTCTGTCTGGTGGCTTGAGCCTCAGAGGCCAAACCTACTCCATCTTGGGACGGGCCTCCATCTTAAAGAAAAGAACAAAAGTCTGAGAACTTGATCTGCAGCAGAACCCAAGCTGTACCCACATACTAGGAAAGACACTACGGCTTGTCCTTGGCCAGAGTTACTCCCTAGCTACTTCCTAGCAACAGTTACTCAAAGATGAGTCTGAGGCCGGGCGGTGGTGGCGCACGCCTTTAATCCCAGCACTTGGGAGGCAGAGGCAGGCGGATTTCTGAGTTCGAGGCCAGCCTGGTCTACCGAGTGAGTTCCAGGACAGCCAGGGCTACACAGAGAAACCCTGTCTCAAAAAAAAACCAAAAAAAGAAAAAAAGAAAAAAAAAAAAAAGATGAGTCTGATTATTTCAGATGTACTTGCAGGCCATTTGTGACGCCTGCCAGGCTGCACACCCCCTCCCTCACGCCCTCCCTTGCTCTTATTTTCCTATAAAAATTTGTCCTGCTGAGGGTCCCAGGCTGCTGTGCCTTCCCTTCCTGTCTTGGGGTGTCAGGGTTGGGTCAGAGGAGGGCTCAAGTCCAAGCTTGTAATAGACCCTAATGCTATAACACTGGAGAAGGCTCCCTGGTAGTCTTTTGGGGTTCACAAATGCTTCCTGGCACAGGAAACCCACATCATGTGTTTTTCACTACTGTGAAGAATTACAGCCGGGCGGTGGTGGCACACACCTGTAATCCCAGCACTCTGGGAGGCAGAGGCAGGTGGATTTCTGAGTTCGAGGCCAGCCTGGTCTACAGAGTTAGTTCCAGGACAGCCAGGGCTACACAGAGAAACTCTGTCTCGAAAAAACCAAAACCAAAAAACCAAACCAAAAAAAAAAAAAAAAGAATTACAAAAAACTATGTGATAACTCAGTGAGGAAAGTGGCACCAATATTGTAGTTTTTTTTTTTAAAGATTATTTTATTTATATGACACTGTGCACTGTAGCTGTCCTCAGACACACCTGAAGAGGGCATCAGATCCCGTTACAGATGGTTGATTATTTCCCTCTGAGGCTCTGGGAATTGAACTCAGGACCTCTGGAAGAGCACTCAGTGCTCCTAACTGCTGAGCCATCTCTCCAGCCCCAATGTTGTGTTTTATAAAAAGATAAGGAAGAAGGAATATGTTTGGTGGAAAGCACGGTATGGTGTGGGGGAAGGGGGTGCCTCTGTGGGCCCATACTATAGTATATGATGGTATAGTATAGATTAGAGTTTATTCAGGGCATGGGGAGGGGAGGAGGGAGAGAGAGAGAGAGAGAGAGAGAGAGAGAGAGAGAGAGAGAGAGAGAGAGAAAGAAGAAGAAGAAGAAGAAGAAGGAGGAGGAGGAGGAGGAGGAGGAGGAGGAGGAGGAGGAGGAGAAGGAAGAGGAGGAGGAGGAGAGGAGAGGAGTGGCAGACTGCCATGAGCACATGGAGGGGGAGAAGGGGAGTGGGGGGGAGTGGGGAGAGAGTGGATAAGGAGCAGAAGCAGGAATAAGAGAGAGAGGAGGGGCAAGCAGTCCCTTTTTATAGTGAGACAGGCATACCTGGCTGTTGCCAGGTAACTGTGAGGCAGAGCCTAGACTAAATGCCAACAGAAAGTGTTTGCTATACAAACATGACGACCTCAGCCTGGACTCCTAGCACCCAGGTAAAAGCTGGGGGCAGTGGTCCACAGCTATAACCCCAGTACCAGGGAAACAGGGACAGGTGGGATTTTGACATTGACCTCTGGTCTCCTACACACACAGACACACACACACAGACACACACACACAGACACACACACACACACACACACACACACACACACACACACCCCAGCCTACAGAAATTATAATGTGAGAGAAGCCCTGTCTCAAAAAAAAAAGAAAGAAATTATTATGTGCCTACTAAGTTGATGTGCTAGAAATGTAATCTTCAATGCATCTATGAACCAAGGAGTGCGAAATATTGCTGAACACTACCAGAAGTCAGGAGACAGGGGACCCTTCTAGAGAGCCCTCCTGAATGTATTCAAGGAGTGGGACCTAGATATAAGTGATGAGTTGGGCCCCTTCTCTTTCTTTGCCATGCTGCTGCGAGGCAGTGGAGCAAGTGATACTCCCCAGATGTGGCTCTCCAGTCAGGCGTGGCCTGCCTTCAGAAGCGTCACGTGCTTCGCGTAATATCATGGGAGACACACGAAGGCACAACTCAAGCCACATTTCAATTCTGTCTGTGCATGAGGCTGAAGTCATTTGTGAAACTCAACTGTCTGCTCACGGATGATTCTTCAGGCTCTCGTCTCCATTTGAATTGAATTTAGCAAGCTGAGAACAGTGGTATTTGTCATCTCGGCAGTGAGGATGCTGAGGTACGAGGCTAAAGCAAATAAGGCCAGCTTGGTTTACGCAGTGAGACCTTGTCTACCATATATACTCACCTATGTTGGTGTACCATCCGCAATTTCAGGGTTTGGAAAGCAGAGGATGAGGGAGCAGGAGTTCGAGGCCAGCCTCAGCTACATTCTCAACTCAAGGTCAGCCTGGACTACAAGAAAATCTTTTTCGAAATAGAACTTACTAATTTAGTTTCCACAAAAGGCCCTGCGCGGAGCTGGAGAGATGGCTCAGCGGTTCAGAGCACTGAAAGCTCTTCTGAAGGTCCTGAGTTCAAATCCCAGCAACCACATGGTGGCTCACAACCATCCATAATGAGATCTGATACCCTCTTCTGGTGTGTCTGAAGACAGCTACAGTGTATATAATAAATAAATCTTTTTTTTTAAAGGCCCTGAGCTAAACATCATTGTTGCCATCATGTTTTATCTCTAAGAAAACATAGCCATGCTGACTTGGGTCTGTACTCCTAGCAGAGACTGGGGCAGAAGAATTGCCGTGGGTACCTACTACAGACAGACAGGCCCGGGCAGAAGGAACCTCAGGACCCCTCGCTCCCCATCCATGTTTTAAAAATATTTCCATACTATAAAATGCAGAGAAAGACAGAGGGAGACTCTGACCAGCCAGCTTGGGTTACACGCCTATACCTATATAGCAAAACTGTAAAAGGAACTTTTATTTCCTCGGGTGTAATTGTTGTCTCGGGGGCTTACTGTTGAATAAACTCACCCTTCCTGGCTCTTTCTGAACTCTAGTTGGCTGGTTCAACTCAGCTGTTCTGGCTCAAACTCTTCTCCAAGCTGACTGATCGAATCGGGCGTCTCTCAGCTTCTCACTGAATTGCTCTGCTTGGTCTCATACTAACTCCTTCAATGTGTTCTAATCTTCTGGCTCCTTCTTATTGTCTGGCTTCAGATGCCTCTGCTGACCTGCACTGACCTGCATGCCCTCAGGAACAAACTCAACTCCACTGCACCGCACTCACTGTGCTGACTCCCAACTCACTGACAAACTGACTCTCTCTCCCCCCCCTCCCCTCCCCCTCCCTCCCACGCTCTTGCTCTCGCTCTCTCTCGAGCTCTCTCTGCTGGTCATAAAATAACTTTTCTCCTGAGAGTTGGCCGTCTCCCGTCTCTTACTCATTCGGTCAAATCTTTCTCTGATTAGTCACGTGGTCTGCCAACCCAGAGGGGTTAAAGGCGTGTACTAAGGGCGTGTCAGCATTCCAGCCGGATCACAAAGACCTAGCAGATCTTTGGCTGTGCTCTGAGCAGCTAACTTGCTCTATTAAAATTCCTCTACACAAGGGAATGGGGGTATGCTGTGGAAGCCGTATTGAAAGGAGGCCCCAGTCTCAAGGAAAAGGGGGTGGGGGGGGCTAATCTTACCAGAAGAAGACAGCCAGGCCTGCTGAGCAGACAGAAGTCAGAATTCTCACTACATTTGGAATAAGAAGTGCTATGGCAGCCGGGCAGTGGTGGCGCACTCCTGTAATCCCAGCACTTGGGAGGCAGAGGCAGGTGGATTTCTGAGTTCGAGGCCAGCCTGGTCTACAGAGTGAGTTCCACGACAGCCAGGGCTACACAGAGAAACCCTGTCTCGAAAAACCAAAAATACAAAAAAAAAAAAAGAAGTGCTATGGCACTTCTACAAACAAGGAATCCCAAAGATGGCCAGCATAGCACCAGGAGCTGGGGGGGATAGGCATGGAAAAGCTGTCCCCTTACAAGTCTCAAGAGCAGCCAAGGATCTTAGCCAATGACCAAGGAATGAACTGATGTCTGTCTGTTGTTTATGCCACCAAGTGTGTGCTTTGTCCTGTTTCTAGTAGGCTGAAATATTTGGCTGGACGGCGTGGGACTCTGGCAAAGGGACGCTGCTAGTTCCTCTCTCTCATTTCCTTTGTCCCCCAATTCCTACATCACTGTTGGTCTTCACCCCACCCATGGCTGTCCAGCCTCTGCCAGAAACGCCGCTCTCCTGAAGCCCCAGGTGTGCTATCTTGACTCTCAGAATTATGCTCTTGCCAAATAAAGGAATGACCTTTTCCTCCTGAGGAGGGATAAAGTGTGGTTATGTCTGGGCCTTGCCTGTGTGGCCTGTCATCTGTGTCACTCCAGACATGGTGCAGAACTGGGTGGCTCCTGAGGCTGGGAAGAGCATAAAACCTACAGACCCGACGAGGAGAATCTCCAAGATTCCGACTCAGCATAGCCCGCTGGTCGGTGAACCTGTAGTGAGAACTCTCCTTTATAGGTGTATGGAGTGTCACCATGTGCTTCCAGTGTTTTGAGCTTCTCTACTGAGGATTTCTTTAGGGTTTTGGTAAAGTTCCTTTAACTCAAAGCATGCTGGTTTATTCATTTATCTTAAGAACATCTTTCAAGGCTTTACTACGTTTAGTGTGTGTGTGTGTGTGTGTGTGTGTGTGTGTGTGATACAGCATGAGGATCAGTGCACATGTCAAGGTCAGAGAATGACTTTCAGGATTTGGTTCTCCTTCCTAGCATGTGATTTCCGGGAACAGAACGCTGGCCATCAGATGCTGGCCCTCTGCAGGCAGGCCTAGGCTGAGAGGAGAGAACCCGGTCCAGCTGAGTCTCTCCGGGGCTGAGCGGGATGGTAAGTGTCGAGGCTTGAATCTACTGCTTCGGAACCAAACTGGTAGTCTGTCAAAGCAGGAACTCCTTTCATTGTACAGTCTTTTATTTATATGGGGCTGAGAGAGGAGGGGGGGCATTTGGTGAGGGGAGATGACGTAGGGGGTGGGGAAGGGTATGGGGTGACTGACAGGGCCACTAAAGTTATTCTATATCAGTGTTAGGTAGGCTAAGTCAGGCTTAAGCAGGTCATGCTGAGTCACTCCAGTATGGAAGTGACTGAGACAGGTTTCTAAACTCGAGCAGAGGCTCAGGCTCCCTCACTAGGCCTCAGCATCTGGCTGAATAAGGCCCAACAATCAGACTTGGCAGCAAGCACCTTTAATTTTCTGTCGCTGTGATAAAATACCATGACCAATACAACTAATAGAAGGAATTCATTTTTGCTTATGGTTTGTTCCAGAGGGAGACTCCATCACGGTGAGGAAGCTTGGAGGTATGTGGTCGGCACAGCCAAAGGGACGCGATGCTGAGAGGCCGCATCCTTTGCTTCAAGCACAAAGGAGAGACAGAGAAACTAGAAATGGTGAGGGGGGGATTTTTCATCTCACAGCCCATCCCCGGTGACATACTTCTTCCTGCAATGCAGCACGACCTAAACTTTCCCCAAAGAGTGTCACCAGAGGGGGACCAAGTGTTCAAATATCCAAGACTATTGGAGACATTTTTCATTTAAACCATTATGCCTGCTGAGTTACCTTGGCCCCGTGTACTGTTTTAAAAACACTAAAATATGTGGTAGAACTGAAGGTGGTGGCCGATGCTATGGAAGGGACATGGCTCAGGTCACAGCAGGAACAGCAAGTTGTCTAGACTCCCAAAGAGCTCATTCTCTTATAGAAAGTCCGAAGGTGAGGATTCCTAGCCTAGGTGGAAGGACCAGAGCTGCTAGGAAAATTGAAGCCTACAAGAGGCAGTCAAGCTGTTGTAGCTCAGGAACAACAAATCGCTTGCTCTCAAACCGGAGCCTATGCGACTCGGTAGCTGGGTGGCCTCGGTGGCTGTGAAGGGCATAATGGTCTCGCTCAAGGGAGGGTGTGTTGCTTTGGCTACTATTAGCAGAGCTACTAGCAGAGCTTTTGGCAGATAGCCTTCAGGCTGTGGCTACCTTTGGGGGTGGGGGTCTGCCTCAGCTTCAGAGCGTACTTTATCTAGATTGTAGCCTTTGTGGGGGATGGTCTACATTCTTTGACCAATGATTCCTAGAGCACAGAAGTATAGACATCTTGTGACAGCTGTAAAGGACCATTCTCTCTCTCTCTCTCTCTCTCTCTCTCTCTCTCTCTCTCTCTCTCTCTCTCTCTCTCTCTCTCCGAGACAGGGTTTCTCTGTGTAGCCCTGGCTATCCTGGAACTCACTCTGTAGACCAGGCTGGCCTCGAACTCAGAAATCT
This sequence comes from Apodemus agrarius, assembly GCA_964023405.1. NCBI lineage: Eukaryota > Metazoa > Chordata > Mammalia > Rodentia > Muridae > Apodemus > Apodemus agrarius. The sequence continues at coordinate 8,927,473 of OZ030010.1, forward strand.
GCCTGCCTCTGCTTCTCAAGTGCTGGGATTAGAGGTATGTGCCACCACCTCCCAGCGATCATTCTCTTTCCATAGTTACCTGTGGGGATGGCAAATGCTGACCCTGGGTTTGCATCATGGCTGTCTAACCTCCCTTTCCTCTTCTTTCTCCTTTTTGAAAGGATATTTCATCAGCCTCCTGGGTTGCAGAGGCTTGAATGTGTCTCCTAAAAGCCCTAGTGTTGGTTGAGTTCAGTAGACACAGATACACATGCCTATAATCTTAGCACTGAGAAACTGAGGCAGAAGAACCAAGCATTTGAGGCTAGCCCATGCTATATATTAAGTCACTGTCTCCAACAAACAACAATTTAAACACCCACCCCCAACTCAAAACAAAACACGTTCTTGTGTTGGCAACTTGTTTCTCAAATCCTGCGTCCATGGTATTTGGAGGTAAGGGCTTTGGAAAGAAATATTAAATGAGATCATGAGGATAGGGCGTCCTTGGTGGCTTTATAATAAGAGGAAGAGAGACTTCACCTAGTAGGTCTGTTCTAGGTGATGTCCTGTGTCATACTCTAATGCACCGTGATGCCCTTCATAGGATGCGAAGACTCTCAGACTTTCCAGCCTCCAGAACTGTGAACCACATTAGCCTCTATTCTTTGTAAATTTCCCACCCTCTGGGGTTTTATTATAGTAACTGGAAATGGACTAAGACATACATACTCATCTCTGCCCCAGGGTTTTCTTCTCAGGGAACTCAACCAGGTAGATGCAAGCTGCAGAGTCCTGCATGGCTGAGCAAGGGACGACGTGTCCCGATGCTTCCCTGGAGCAGAGCCAGCAGGGCTAGGGCTTCCACAAGTGCTGACAGTTGCTAGGCGTGAGGCTTGTTTGTATAATAATGTACATGGTTTGCTTTATGTTCCTTCTTTGGGAGACGTTATCCCTGCCTAGGTTAATGACTCCAGGATAATTAGAAGTAGCAGGAGTCCAAGAGGCAAGGGTGTGTCTAATGTCCCTTAGCAAAATGCTAAAAGCTGTGACCTCCAGGACAGCCCTTAAGGCTGTGGGAAAGAAGTCTAAAACCACATATAAATGGGATTTCTCAATGATGCAAAATATAAGTATGCAATATGAATTATATGAAGGGCTTCACGGACATAAAAACAAAACAAAACAAAACAAAACAGAGGCAGCTGCACTAAGAGCCAGACTGTCAGAAAGATATTAAAGAAGGAGATGAAGAGATTTGGGGAGTGGTCATCACAGGGCAAGAGCCCAACTAGCTTATTGCCTGTGCTTACAAAGGCAGGCATTCTGAATTCATTTACACTGTTTAAAAAAAAAAAATGTACCTGATGTTGTTTTTCTAAGACTCAAAGGGGTAAGGTCATAGAATGTGGATTCATGGGATAATCAAAAGGGAACCTGGGTGGACAACTGAATTGATATGTAAATAAAAGACCGGGCTTTGGTCCGCAAGAGTTGAGCTGTTTGGAGATCTCTAGAGAGATTTCTCCAGCAGAACACAAGGCTGTCAGCTTGTATTCACAATTGACTTTGAGGGGTTCTTTTGATGCTCCCAAACACCCCTTCCTCAGGACCCCCTCTCCAAGCTCTCAAGCCAACCCTAGCTCCCTTATCCTGAGAAGTAAGAGAAGCAGTGTCTTCCTGGGGGGGGGGGCTTCCTCTGTGCTTTAACTGAGACATTACATAGGCACAGTCCTGTTCCCAGAAAGCTATTTGGCCATTCCTGGGGCAGGGCTTAGATGTTAGGGCTCAATGACTGGAGGCACCACAACTCACTGAGTGTTCTCAGACTCTGCATACTTTTACAAAGGCATTTGGTGTGCACTAGAGTCCCTTCTGCTGTGTAAGGTTGCTAGTTCAACTAGGCCGGTTACACGGGACAGTAATCGAATCCATAGTCCTGAAATCAGGGATGGACAGTCCTAAGTCCCTGGTGGCAAGAAAGCCCCTCTGCAGAGGGCACTCAATTTTTTGAGCCCCAGGAGGTAGTGACAGGGTAACTGTTCTCTGGGAAGGCACAGCAGAACCTGTCCTCTATAAGAGCCAGTACCATCCCTACTGCCCCCAAGGGCATGAGGTGTAACCAGAATACATCCGAACTTAAAGCAGAGAGCCCTATTCCCTCTTTTCAGGAGGCCCAAAAGGGGTCAGAGGCAGATGTAATACTTTTCAAGTTGGGCATGTTGCCATATGCCAGTAAACCCAGCACTTAGGAGGCTCAGGCAGGGAGATGGCAAGTTGGAGGCCAGTCTAGACTGATCTGAAAACAACTTTAAAAAGTGATTTTTATTTTTTTAAAAATTGTATATACTGGGATGTCTTCCCGCCGCCATTTGCACCAGGGATCCGGGAGACTCCACAGCCTTCTGTGCATAGCCCGCCAGGAGAGAGAGATCTCCCAGCAGTGCTTTCATTTTTGAGCTCAGAGGAGTAAGGGCACAGGCTTACAGGCCCACAGGAGGAACAAACTCCAGCCAGAGACAAGAACACCAACTAGCACCAGATGGCGAAAGGCAAGCACAAGAACCCTACCAGCAGAAACCAAGGCCACATGGCAACATCAGAACCCAGTTCTCCCACCACAGCAATTCCCGGATACCCCAACACACCGGAAAATCAAGAGTTGGATTTAAAATGGTATCTCATGATGCTGATAGAGGGCTTCAAGAAAGACTTAAATAACTCCCTTAAAGAAATACAGGAGCGCCGGGCAGTGGTGGCGCACACCTGTAATCCCAGCACTTGGGAGGCAGAGGCAGGCGGATTTCTGAGTTCGAGGCCAGCCTGGTCTACAGAATGAGTTCCAGGACAGCCGGGGCTACACAGAGAAACCCTGTCTCGAAAAACCAAAAAAAAAAAAAAAAAAAAAAAAAAAAAAAAAAAAAGAAATACAGGAGCACATCAATCAACAGGTAAAAGCCCTTAAAGAGTTACAGGGAAAGCCGGATGGTGGTGGTGCACGCAGGCGGATTTCTGAGTTTGAGGCAGATGTAATACTTTTCAAGTTGGGCATGTTGCCATATGCCAGTAAGCCCAGCACTTAGGAGGCTCAGGCAGGGAGATGGCAAGTTGGAGGCCAGTCTAGACTGATCTGAAAACAACTTTAAAAAGTGATTTTTATTTTTTTAAAAATTGTATATACTGGGATGTCTTCCCGCCGCCATTTGCACCAGGGATCCGGGAGACTCCACAGCCTTCTGTGCATAGCCCGCCAGGAGAGAGAGATCTCCCAGCAGTGCTTTCATTTTTGAGCTCAGAGGAGTAAGGGCACAGGCCCTTTTTCCCTTTTAATATTCTTTCTTTGTTTAGTAAATTTGGTGTTTTGATTATTATGTGCCAGGAGGACTTTCTGTTCTGGTCCAGTCTGTTTGTAGTTCTGAAGGCTTCTTGTATGTTCATGGGCATCTTTCTCTAGGTTAGGGAAATTTTCTTCTATAATTTTGTTGAAGATATTTACTGGGCCTTTAAGATGTAAATCCTCCCTTTCATCTATATCTATAATCCTTAGGTTTGGTCTTCTCATTGTGTTCTGGAGTTCCTGGATGTTTTGGGTTACCAGCTTTACGGATTTTTCATTTTCTTTGACTGTTGAGTCAATGCTTTCTATGGTATCTTTAGCACCTGAGATTCTTTTATCTCTTGTATTCTGTTGTTGATGCTTGCATCTATGACTCCTGAATTCTTTCCAAGGTTTTCTATCTCCAGAGATGCCTCACTTTGTGATTTCTTTATTGTTTCTACTTCCACTTTTAGATCCTGGATGGTTTTGTTCAGTTCCTTCACTTGATTGTTTGTGTTTTTCTGTAATTCTTTTTTTTTTTTTTTTTTTTTTTTTTTTTTTTTTTTTTAGACAGGGTTTCTCTGTATAGCCCTGGCTGTCCTGGAACTCACTCTGTAGACCAGGCTGGCCTCGAACTCAGAAATCCACCTGCCTGTGCCTCCCAAGTGCTGGGATTGCAGGCGTGCGCCATCACCGCCCAGCTGTCAAGTAACTTATAAAGGCAGACCTATCAGAATTACACCAGACTTCTCACCTGAGACCATGAAAGCTAGAAGATCCTGGGCAGACCTCATACAGACCCTAAGAGAACACAAATGCCAACCCAGACTAATATACCCAGCAAAACTCTCAATCACCATAGATGGAGAAACCAAGATATTCCATGATAAAACCAAGTTTACACAATATCTATCCACAAATCCAGCCCTACAAAGGACAATTGATGGAAAATGCCAACACAAGGAGGGAAACTACACCCTAGAAAAAGCAAGAAAGCAATCTTCTTCCAACAAACCGAAAAGAAGATACCCACACAAACATAAAAATAACATCAAAAATAACAGGAAACAACAATCACTATTCCTTAATATCTCAACATCAGTGGACTCAACTCCCCAATAAAAAGACATAGGCTAATGAAATATTTCTCATGTAAATCTTCAATTTTATCAGAAAATATTTGTAATTCCTCTTTTAATTAATTTAGTAATGTTTTTTATGCCTACCATCTTATTTGCATTATTTTTCATGATAATCTTCAATTTTAATGTCTTTCTATATACTTCCCCTATTTTATCAGAAATGTTTTCAAATGTAAATCTTTGATTTTATCACAAATGTTTCTAATTCTACCTTCAATTAATTTAGAAAGTTTTTATACCTATCATTTTATATGTAAAATTTTCCACGAAATAGTCAATTTTAATATTTGTCTATGTATTTCTTGAATTTTAACAGAAATATTTTCCATGTAAATCTTCAATGTTATCTGAAAATGTTTATAATTCCACCTTCAATCAACTTAGAATTATCTTTATGCCTATCATTTTATCTATGTAATTTCCATGATAATTTTTAATTTTAACATGTTTTCTATATATTTCTTCAATTTTATCAGAAATATTTTCCATGTAAATCTTCAAGTTTATCAGAAAATGTTTATAATTCCACTTTCAATCAACTTAGGAATACTTTTATGCCTACCATTATTATATCTATATAAAATTTCCCATGATAATCTTCAATTCTAACATCTTTCTACATTTTTCTACAATTTTATCAGAAACATTTTCCATGTAAATCTTCAATTCTATCATAAAATGTTTCTATCCCACATTTCAATTAATTTAGCAATATTTTACACGTCTACCACTTTACTCTTTAATTTTCCATGAAAATTGTCAATTTTAACGTGTTTATCTGAAATATTTTCCATGTAAATTTTAATTTTATCATAAAGTGTTTTTACTTCCCTTTTCCTTTTATTTTTTTATTTTTTTATTTTCTATATTCTTTGTTTACATTCCAAATGCTTTCCCCTTTCCCGGTTACCCCCTCCCCATAAGTCCCATAAGCCCTCTTCCCTCCGCCCATTCCCCAATCATCCCCCTCCCACTTCTCTGTCCTGGTAATCCTCTACAATGCTGCATCAAGCCTTTCCAGGACCAGGACCAGGGCCCTCTCCTTCCTTCTTCTTGGGAATGATTTGATATGTGAGTTGTGTCTTGGGTATTCAGAGCTTCTGGGCTAATATCCACTTATCAGTGACTGCATTCCATGTGTGTTCTTCTGTGAATGAGTTACCTCACTTAGTATAATATTTTCCAGTTGCAACCATTTGCCTAAGAATTTCATGAATTCATTGCTTTTAATTGCTGAGTAGTATTTCATTGTGTAAATATACCACATTTTCTGTATCCATTCCTCCATTGAGGGACATCTGGGTTCTTTCCAGCTTCTGGCTATTATAAATAAGGCTGCTATGAACATAGTGGAGCATGTGTCCTTATTGCATGCTGGGGAATCCTCTGGGTATATGCCCAGGAGTGGTATATAGAAGGGTCCTGTGGAAGTGTCATGCCCAGTTTTCTGAGGAACTGCCAGACTGATTTCCAGAGTGGTTGTACCAGCTTGCAACCCCACCAGCAGTGGAGGAGTGTTCCTCTTTCTCCACATCTTCACCAATACCTGCTGTCTCTTGTGTTTTTAATCTTAGCCATTCTGACTGGTGTGTGGTGAAATCTTAGGGTTGTTTTGACTTGCATTTCCCTAATGACTAACGATACTGAACATTTCTTAAGGTGCTTCTCAGCCATCCGAATTTCTTCAGGTGAAAATTCTTTGTTTAGCTCTGGACCCCATTTTTAATAAGGTTATTTCTTTCTCTGGGGTCCAACTTCTTGAGTTCTTTGTATATATTAGATATTAGCCCTCTGTCGGATGTAGGGTTGGTAAAGATCTTTTCCCAATTTGTTGGAGAGATAGCTCAGTGGTTAAGAGCACTGATTTCTCTTCCAGAAGACCCGGGTTCAATTCCCAGCACCCACATGGCAGCTTACTTCCCTTTTCAATAAATAAAAAAAATTTTTTTTTTCGAGACAGGGTTTTTCTGGGTAGTTCTGGCTGTCCTGGAACTCACTTTGTAGACCAGGCTGGCCTCGAACTCAGAAATCTGCCTGCCTCTGCCTCCCAAATGCTGGGATTAAAGGCGTGCGCCACCACCACCTGGCTAATAAATAAAAATTTTAAAAAATTGTATATACTTACGTGAGTGTAGATGCCCACCCACAGAGTCTAGCTGAGGGCACTGACGCCCTGGCACTGGAATTGCAGGGGGTTGTGAGCAGCCAGACATGGGTACTGAGAATCCAACTTAGGTCTTCTGCAAGAACAGAACAGGTACCTAACTGCTGAGCCATCTCTTCACCTCCAGCACAAATTTAAAAAAAAAGTTGCTTTCAAGCTACCATTGGGAGTACATAGAAGAATACACATAAATGTACATTCATGAAAAGGAACAAAGAATGTATGGTTATGTACATCTGTAGAAATAAAGGCAAAACATTTGGGGTGGGTGCCCAGATACGTTATCCTTTGTAAATCCACCATCAATAGGAAGTATGCTTATGTCACAGACATGGCTAAAATGTCAGTTGAACCAAATGCACTTTGGAAAGTGAGGGAAAGTGTCTGTACAGTGTAGGCCACTACAGACACTGTCCACAAGTGCCAAGATGTCAGCCAGAGTTTCCATTTCTGCAGTTACTATCAATTCTATTGTATCTCTCCAGTCTTGCTAGTGACACTAGGGTCTGGGCTACCTCATCCACACAGTATGGTCCTTATGGGGTGGCAAAGTAGCTCATCAGGAATGCCCCTGAGAACTAGCAAGAGGGTTTAGCCCGGGTCTCCAATTGTTCTGTTTCTTTTCTTTTTCTTCTTTTCTTTCTTTCTTTCTTTCTTTCTTTCTTTCTTTCTTTCTTTCTTTCTTTCCTTCCTTCCTTCCTTCCTTCCTTCCTTCCTTCCTTCCTTCCTTTCCTTCCTTCCTTCCTTCCTTCCTTCCTTCCTTCCTTCCTTCCTTCCTTTCTTTCTTTCTTTCTTTTTCAAGACAGGGTTTCTCTGTGTAGTCCTGGCTGTCCTGGAATTCACTCTGTAGACCAGGCTAGCCTCAAACTCAGAAACCCGCCTGCCTCTGCCTCCCAAATGCTGGGATTACAGGTGTGCGCCACCACCGCCCGGCCTTTTCTTTCTTTCTTTCCTTCTTTCCTTCTTTCCTTCTTTCTTTCTTTCTTTCTTTCTTTCTTTCTTTCTTTCTTTCTTTCTTTTCCTGTCTTGAGGCTAGGAGCCGGGGCATCCTGAGTGCTGGGGACTCACTGGCACCACAACTCCCCAGCTCCCACGTTTTCTTTCTTTCTTTCTTTCTTTCTTTCTTTCTTTCTTTCTTTCTTTCTTTCTTCCTTTCTTTCTTCCTTTCTTTTTTTTTTCTTTTTTTTTGTTTTTCGAGACAGGGTTTCTCTGTGTAGCCCTGGCTGTCCTGGAACTCACACTGTAGACCAGGCTGGCCTTGAACTCAGAAATCTGCCTGCCTCTGCCTCCCAAGTGCTGGGATTAAAGGCATGTGCCACCACTGCCCGGCCTCTTTCTTTCTTTCTTTCTTTTCTTTTTTTTTTTTTTTTGGTTTTTCGAGACAGGGTTTCTCTGTGTAGTCTTGGCTGTCCTGGAACTCACTCTGTAGACCAGGCTGGCCTCGAACTCAGAAATCCGCCTGCCTCTGCCTCCCAAGTGCTGGGATTACAGGCGTGTGCCACCACGCCCGGCTCGGCCTCTTTCTTTTTTAAAAGATTTATTTTATGTATGTGAGTACACTATAGCTGTCTTTAGACACACAAGAAGAGGGCATCAGATCTCATTACAGATGGTTGTGAGCCACCATGTGGTTGCTGGGATTTGGACTTAGGACCTCTGGAAGTGCAGTCAGTGCTCTGAAACTGAGCCATCTCTGCAGCCCCAGCTCCCACATTTTCAATAGCAGTTGGTTTTGTTTGGTTTTGGTTTTAGATTTTTTTTTGACACAGGGTTTCTCTGTGTAGCCCCGGCTGTCATGGAGCTTGCTCTGTAGATCAGGCTGGCTTTTGATTATTGGTGATTTCCTCTAATTGCCTATCTTTAGAAGCCATGCCCTCCAGAAGACGCAGTTTAATTGCACAACTGTTTGCAAGGCTTCTGGTGACTTTACTACTCCAGTAAGTACTCTCTGTACGTAGCTGAGGTGGATATTCTAAACCACAACATACCATATGTGTTTTGTCAAGGTCTTTCTTTTTTTTAATTTTTTTTTTATTTTCGAGACAGGGTTTCTCTGTATAGCCCTGGCTGTCCTGGAACTCACTCTGTAGACCAGGCTGGCCTCGAACTCAGAAATCCACCTGCCTCTGACTCCCAAGTGCTGGGATTACAGGCATGCGCCACCACTGCCCGGCAAGGCCTTTCTTTATTAATGGAGTGGTATGAATTCCCCCAGCATCGTGGCACCAGCCTGACGTCCCATTAGCAGCACAATGCTGCGTATGGTCACTCAAAACTAATCTGGGTGTTTTGGTTTGTTTTATTTTTATTTTTATTTTTATTTTTATTTTTATTTTTATTTTTATTTTTATTTTTATTTTTATTTTTATTTTTGAGACAGGGTCTTGTATAGCCCAGGCTAGCTTTGAACTCACTCTAACAGAGGATAACCTTGAACTTCTGATCCTTCTGCCTTTGTCTTCTGTGTGCTGTGATTATAGTCAGACACCACCATGACTAGTTTTCTCGGGACAGGGGCTTGAACCCGGAGCTTTGTGCACACCAGGCAAGCACTTTAGATCCTCAGTCCAGGATGCTTTTATTTTTTTATTATTAATTTCTTTTGTTTGCTTTTTTTTTTTTTTGTTTTGTTTTGTTTTTGGTTTTGGTTTTGGTTTGGTTTTCTTCGAGACAGGGTTTCTCTGTGTAACCCTAACTGTCCTGGAACTCACTCTGTAGACCAGGCTGGCCTCGAACTCAGAAATCTGCCTGCCTCTGCCTCCCAAGTGTTGGGATTAAGGGGTTTGCTTGTTTTAATACACACTTGATTATGCGGCTGGTTTTATTTGTTTTTCATCGTATCTGGCCACAAATTAGAATCACCCGAGTAAGGAGCCACGTGTAAAGAAGGATTAGCCTGATTGACTGGGAAGAGCCACCCCGCACTGTGAGTGGTGCCTTCTGGTAGCATCCCGGATGAAAAGGGCATTTCAGAAGAACCTCATCTCACCTTTAGCTGCCCTGCCCCCCTCACCACTGGATTTGCCTGGTGGCTGCTGGTTAAAAGGAAGATGTCCCTGTAGAGGTAGCCTCTGGTAAACCCCAGGCCTGGCTTTCCGTCATAAGAACTACAAGCATGTGGCTACTGAGCACTTGAAACCGTGGCTGTTCTGATCTGCAGCGGAAAAACCAGGCCAGATTTCAAAGAGCACAAAACCCTTATAATACAGACTGTCTTATGGTTCATATGGGTCACAGGTTGAAATGATAATATTTTGGATCTATTGGGTGAAGTAAACATTAGTTTCACTTGGGTTTGAATTTTGACAAAATATGGTTATTTTGCCGTTTTGATTCGGGCAGTGGGCTGTGCGACAACTGTACTGGCCCTTCCCTCTCACCCTCATTTATTTAGATGCTGACGTCTGAGACACAGAGCAGCAGTGCCCCCAGCCCAGGCTGTCTTTTGCACATCGCTGGGTGCTGCTGGGAAGGCGTGCTGCTCAAGCCCGAACCTCTGCACACCCAGTCTTAGCCGGGAATCAGTGGATCCTAGTGCCGGGGAACCTGCCCTGTGATATTTCAGCTAGGTCCCCAAGCCCCCCCCCCTTCAATCGGGAACGTCAGGACCTGCCTTTGGGTTATCTGTGACATTTAGGTGCCTTAGATCAGAACTTTTAGTGTGTGTGGGGTTTGTTTCATTTTTGTCATCTCTGTACGTGTATACTACACATTGTGAGCATCTTCTCCAACCACCACAAGAGCCTTTAAAAACCAAAAGGCAACCATGGAACCTTTAGGAGGTGGGCCTGATAGGCACAAGTAGGTCACTAGGTAGGGGCAGGCCTGTGTGTGTGTGTGTGTGTGTGTGTGTGTGTGTGTGTGTGTCTAGGCAGGCAGGTTTTGTCATGGTGCACGTATGGAGATCAGAGTGCAATTTTCTGGAGTGGGTTCTCTCCTTCCAGAATATGGATTCCAGACCCTGAACTCAGGAAGCCATCGGGCTCTGTGGCAAGTATCTCTGCCTATTGAGTCACCTTGTCAGCCTAAGGAGAGAGAATTTTTTTTGTTGATTTGCTCTTTGTTTTAATACCCGTGTGTGTGTGTGTGTGTGTGTGTGTGTGTGTGTGTGTGTTGGCGGGAGGGGGGGAGTAAGAAAAGAAAATGAAAAAAGTAAAGGCATTTGGTTCCTGGGGCAAAGCTATCAGAGAGCACAGCAAGCAAGGGTTCCATTAGCCATGGCTGATGCCGGCTGTGCTACTCCAGAGCGTCGTCGTCATGGGGAAGGCCGACGAGGAAAGAGCCTTTGAAAGCATCTGATTCTGCAAGAGGGCCAGGTGCTCCCCCGACAGATGGGCACCAGCACTAGCTTGGCACAGAGCCAGCTAGTTCTTGGCCCAATGGCAGAGAGGTGTGTGTCTCTCGGTAGTTTGTGCCACCCCCACCCAAGCCTGGCCAAGGCGTGTCCACAGGGGCGCGGGACTTATGCCATTGGCATTCTGCCTTCTGAGGCAGAGTTCGGGGGTCGGGGCTGTGCCTTCCCTGAAGGTGGCTGTCAGGAAGTGGGCAGAAGTGTCATGCTTTGCCCACCCTGTGCTGCTTAGAAATGGGGTGACACTTTCTTCGCACTCTTGGACACTGCCTGTTACAGGAAGGTTAAAATTTTTCCATAACATTTCTCTATAGCTCATACTAATGTAAGGTTAACCCTCTAAACAACAGGGTTACCAGGAACTCCTAAAGCCTTTTTAATGCTGCTACCCTTTAATACAGTTCCTCATGTTGTGGCAACCCCCAACCATAACATATAACATTATTTTCGTTGCTTCTTGGTAACTGTAGATTTTGTTGTTGTTGTTGTTGTTGTTGTTGTTGTTTTGTGTGTGTGTGTGTGTGTGTGTGTGTGTGTGTGTGTTTGTGGTTTTCTGAGACAGGGTTTCTCTGTATAGCCCTGCTGTCCTGGAACTCACTCTGTAGACCAAGCTGGCCTCGAACTCAGAAATCCGCCTGCCTCTGCCTCCCAAGTGCTGGGATTACAGGCGTGCGCCACCACCGCCCGGCTGGTAACTGTAGTTTTGCTGTTGTGAATTGTAATGTAAACATCTGTGTCATCTGATGGTCTTAGGTGACCACTGTGAAAGGTTGTTCCACCTAAAGGAGTCTCGACCCACAGGTTGAGTCGCTACACTAATGAATTTCCCAGACTGTAGATAGCACCCAACCTTATCTGCACACATTTTTTTCCTGTACTGATAACAATGTATCTATGATTTTTAGCACCAAGGATGACTCTAAGTGTCTGATCCTCTTGTGTTTAACTTCTGAGCTCTGGGATTCTAGGCACTTGGTGTATGCAGGGACTGAAGTCAGGGCTTCCTGAAGGCTAGACAAACACGCTAGCAACTGAGCTGCATATCCAGCTGGTTAAATCTTTTAGTGCTAGCTTTTGGGGTAGAGGGACAGTAGTGAGGATTGCATTCACTATCTTGTCCATGGTAAGCTCTACCTCCAGCCTCCTGTGCACCTGACGATAACTTGAGTTGCTTTAATGTGAAACCTTCTTTATCAGGCTGTGAAGTCCAGCAAATATCATTTAGGGTTGCTTTGCTCTGTCGATACTTTGACCAGTATAGATGAACAAATAAATATACCTGCATATTATTTTGGACACACCCAGATATTATTTCAAATGCTTCCTGACTGTTTTAGCACACGTCTAAAGAAGCCTTTCTGTGTGGCCAATGTTGGCATTTTCATGAGTACAAAATAGAAAATGTAATTTACAAGACAAGCCTCTGACCCCAAAGTCTTCCTTTGAACTCTATTGTCCCCTCACTAGTAGGTGACCTTGGGCAAGCCAGAACGTTGGATCTGCTTTCATAAGGTGATGCCATTCTAATCTTTTCTGAGTTCTGTGTTCTTGGACAAAAGTCTATAAGGTCTCCTCTACATCTGTAACATCCCTCCACAACTCAGAAGACCTGTGAAATGACAGTTACTGGGGAGTCAGTGAAGTGAGTCGCATTTAAAACAGTATGTATGCCTGTCATAAGAAACCTTTGACTGAGCCGGGCAGTGGTGGCGCACGCCTGTAATCCCAGCACTCTGGGAGGCAGAGGCAGGTGGATTTCTGAGTTCGAGGCCAGCCTGGTCTACAGAGTGAGTTCCAGGACAGCCAGGGCTATACAGAGAAATCCAGTCTCGAAAAAACCAAAAACCAAACCAAACTAAACCAAAACAAAAAAACCTTTGACTGAAGCAGGTTAATATAAAGTGACCAATTAAGTAAATAAAGACCAAATACCACACTCTATGTCCTAGCCTATTCTACTGAGTCTTTGGAAAGAATTCTTTTTAAGGGGACAGTTCTAGGTCTGAGGCAATGTATTCGTTAGTGTCTAAACCAACAAGATGCAACTACTAATTTAAAAGTAGGAGGATCTTGCCACCACCACCCCACCCCTGCCCCCAGAGTGCGTCGGTGCGTCTGTGCATATTAGAGGGTGTATTTGAACCCAGGACCTTATACATGTTAGGCAAACACTGCACCACTGAGCTGTTTCCCCAAGAGTGTAGTTTGTGTGTATGTGTGTTTGCATGCATGCCTATGTTTGAGCCTAAGTGTGTTTGCCTATGTGTGTGCATGTGGAGGCCAGAAATTGACTTCTCCACTTTATTTTTAGAGCTTGTAGCTTTGGCTACCTTGACCATCCAGAAAGCCCCCCTGCAATGGCCTGTCTCTGGGTTCTTCTGCTAGCCCCGAGGTTACAGGCAATCACTGACACACCCAGGTTTTAAGTGGGTGTCAGGATCTGAACTCAGGTTCTCGTGCTGTCACTGAAGGCATCCTGCCCACTGAAACATCTTCCAAGCCACAAGAGTGCCTTCTTTAATCTAAGTGTATTATATCTATCTATCTATCTATCTGTCTGTCTGTCTGTCTGTCTGTCTGTCTGTGTGTGTGTGTGTGTGTGTGTGTGTGTGTGTGTGTACCTTGCCATAGGTTCAGGTAATTCAAATTCAAATATAATCTAGCTCTAACATTTTGTCAGGAGGAGCACACCTGTTTCCAGAGGCATCTATAAGGTAGCATTTGTTATACAGGAGCGGAGGTGATAGAGTTGCGTCAAGAAATACTTTTTCAAAACATGTATTAGTTTGTGTGTGGGGGTGCATATGCGTGTACATGTGTGTGTGGGGGTGCATATGTATCTGCATGTGTGTGTGTGTATGGGGGTACATATGTGTGTGTATGTGGGTGGGTGAGTGCACGTGTGTCTGTGGGTCTGTGTGTGGGTGCATGTGTGTGTGTGCATGTGTGTGTGTGCATGTGAGTGTGTGGATGCATATGTGTGCATGGTGCATGTGTGGGGGTAGATGCAGGAGGTGGGTACATGTGTGTGGGTGTGGGGGTTGGGGGATGTGCATGTGTGTGGGTTGGTGCCTGCGTGTGTATGGGTATTTGTGCAGGTGGGTGCCTGTCTTTGATTTTTATTGCACCATGATCAAGGCAACTTATATAAAGGACAGCATTTAACTGGGGCTGGCTAACAGTTTCAGAGGGCCAGTCCATTGTCATCATGGTGGGAAGAAGCATGGCAGCATCCATGCAGGCAGGCATGGAGCTCTAGAAGGAGCTGAGAGTTCTCCATCTTGAACCAAAACTAACCAGGAGAGACTGTCTGCTGCAGGCAACCAGGAGGAGGGTCTCTTCTGCCCTGGGTGGGGCTTAAGCATAGGACCTCAAAGCCACCCCTGCAATGACTCACTTCCTCCAACAAAGCCACATTATTTCCATTTCTTTATTTTATTTCATTTAAGATTTATTTATTTTATGTATGTGAGTACACTGTAGCTGTCTTCAGACACACCGGAAGAGGGCATCGGATCTCATTACAGATGGTTGTGAGCCACCATGTGGGTCCTGGGAATTGAACTCAGGTTCCCTGGAAGAGCAGTCAGTGCTCTTAACCACTGAGCCATCTCTCCAGCCCCCAGCCACATTATTCCAACAAGACTGCTCCTCCTAATTGTGTTACTTCTCATGGGTCAAGCATATTTAAACTATCACAGTGTATGTGTATGTGTGCATGGGAATGGGTGGAGACATATGTGTGTGTATGTGTATGTGCACGTATGTGAGTGTGTGCATGTGTGTATGCATGTGTGCATGTGTGTGTGAATGCATGTGTATAGGGGTGGGATGGCTGAGTGCATGTGTGTGGTTGTGCCTGGTCAATGGTGCATATATGGAGGCCAAGAAAATCAACTAGCAGGAGTCGCTTCTCTGTTTATCTGGTGGGATCCAGGGATTGAACTCAAGACATCAGACTTGGAGGCAAGCACCTTTAGCCGCTGAGCCATCCCACCTGCTCCTGTTTACTTTTGAATGTCTCCCTGATGCGGTAGAAGGGTCGGTCGATCGGTCAATCCCTGGAACTCTCAGGTAGGCGGCACAGGTCTCTTGCTAAGGTCATCACAACTAAAAAAAATGGCTGGGCTCTTACTCTTTGTCCTCTATTGTGAAGTTTCCTTGGGTTGGGAAACGCTAATGTAGTCCCAGTCACAACTGCCTGCTCAATGACATTTGTCCTCTTAAGTCCCAACTGAAAGCTTTCGTGTGTTGCCAAAGCTACATGAAATCTCATAGTAGGAATGTTAGCAATGCCTTCTCCAACTGTAATCTATAAAGCACTGTGAGTTTTCCAGCATCGTTTAATCCTTAAATTAAAACCTCCATTTCCTGGCTTCCAAAGAGTTTGGGAAAAAAGTACTTTTGGGAAAAAACAAAAACACCAACAACAATAACAACAAAACCTTAATACCTCCTCGCAAACCCTTCACCCTGATGAAGCACTTGTCCATCCTCAGCCATTCTGAGACAGGCCCATGCCTCGCTGGCAGTGACTCCTTTTGGAGCTGTGGTACTACAACTTCCAGCAATTTTCCATGTCGCACTCCTGGGGGTGGAGTGAGCTGGAAGTGAGTGGCCACTGCGGCTGCACACTATGATTAGTGGCATTAATGTGAGTGTAAATGTATTTATTTTTGAGTCAAGGTCTTACTCAAATTCAAGGCAATCCTCCTGCCTCGGTCTTCCAAGTGCTGGGATTATAGCCATAGACCACCACACATTTATAGGGTTTTGCTATGTAGCCCAGACTGGCTCATGGTCCGTCCTTCTGCTTCAGTATCAGGTTTAACGTACAAATTAGTAACATCAAACATAGGAAGAGTACAGTAATACACTGAGCAGAAGCTATTTGGGAGAGCTAGGAAGGTGGTGCATATCAACAATCCCAGGAACTTGGGGCTATTGCTTGAGCATGCGTTTGAGATCCAGTCAGGCAGTATAGAGACAATTGCAAGGAAACAACCCTTTTTACAACTTAGGAATTGTTTGTTTTTATAATTTCCATTCAATATTAGCAAACTTTGGTTGACTATAGGAAACTGAAGCTGGACAAAAACATCATAGCAGAGAGCATTGCTACGGTGTTTGTGTTTGTGTGTGTGTGTGTGTGTGTGTGTGTGTGTTGTGTAGAGATGTTTCAGTGATTAAGAACATCCAGTGCTCTTGCAAAGGACCACATCAAGCAATACACAACAGCTAGTAACTTCAGCTCTGAGGAACCCAACATCCTCTACGGGCCTCTGTGGGTATTTGTACTCATGTGCACATACCCACATATAGATATATAACCACATAGTTTAAAAGAAAAAAAGCAGCCGGGCAGTGGTGGCGCACGCCTTTAATCCCAGCACTTGGGAGGCAGAGGCAGGCGGATTTCTGAGTTCGAGACCAGCTTGGTCTACAGAGTGAGTTCCAGGACAGCCAGGGCTATACAGAGAAACCCTGTCTTGAAAAAACCGAAAACAACAACAACAACAACAACAAACAAACAAACAAACAAAAAACCAAAAAAAAAAAAAAGAAAGAAAGAAAAAAAGCATGATGGGTGTAGTATATTTTTCACAGTCTACTTTAGCAAGGGTTCAACCTTCCCTCTAGCCCACCGCCCACCAGAGGTACTGAAAAAGAAAGGTTATTAGGATACAGTTAGGATACAGGGGATATGGACCTGTTTAGAAATGGTCCTTTGGGTCAATTCCAATCTTCCTTCTTCTCAGTCCAGTCCACTAGCAAACACCAAACACAAACCAGCAGCTGCAGTCCAGTTCCACTTGGCAGAAACCACACAAGAACCAGCAAGGCAGTTTAATCCACAAGCAACTACAAGGCTTGCCAATC
The DNA here is from genome assembly GCA_964023405.1 of Apodemus agrarius. NCBI lineage: Eukaryota > Metazoa > Chordata > Mammalia > Rodentia > Muridae > Apodemus > Apodemus agrarius. The sequence goes on from OZ030010.1 coordinate 8,944,308, forward strand.
GCCCCAAGTCCCAGGAGCTGCAAGAAGTCACAGGAACCTGACAAGAAGTCCTTTGGCAGTTTTCTCTCTATGGAGTCACCACAAGCCAAGCTCAGCAATACAGCGGAAGGCAAACAATACATGAGTGTCATCGGTGAAGACCAGCGAGGCGGGGCAAGGCAAGCCAATGCTCCAGCTCCCACTCTGTGGGGTCATCTTTCCATTCTTTCTAAACACCACATGGCCTTCCATGTGTCTGCTGTAGCAAGACATCTTTTCACCTGTGCCTGCTTCAGGAAATCACATGTCTGCTTTAGCAAAACATCCTTTCATCCATGTGCTCCAGCAAAACATTATTCGGCATAACTAACTTTTCAAAGAGACTAGACGTTTCCACTTCAGATGGGATTTTATGCAGTAAATAAAAGTTGCCGGGAATATTGTAATAAATAACCTAGTACACACAAGAAGGAGCTATGTGAGGTGACAGACAGGAATGTATACCTATGTTGTGGTACTATATTGCGGTGCTGTGTTGTGGTGGTTTGATTGTGCTTGGCTCAGGCAGTGGTTACTATTAGGAGGTGTGGCCGTATTGAGGTGGGTGTGGCTTTGTTGGAGTGGGTGTGGCTTTGTTGGAGGAAGTGTGTCATTTTCTGATTGGGCATTGAGACTCTTCTAGCTGCCTGGAAGCCAGTCTTCTTCCTGCCTTTGGAACAAGATCAGCTCCTCCTTGCACCATGCCTGCCTGAATGCTGCCATGCTTCTGCCTTGATGATAAAGGACCTCTGAACCAGTAAGCCAGCCCCAATTAAATGCTGTCCTTTATAAGAATTGCCGTGTGGGGGCTCAGTGGTTAAGATCACTGACCGCTCTTCCAGAGGTCATGAGTTCAATCCCCAGCAACCACATGGTGGCTCACAACCATCTGTAATGGGATCCGATGCTCTCTTCTGGAGTATCTCAAGACAGTGATTCTGGTGTGTTTGAAGTCAGTGATGGTGTACTTATGTATATAAAATGAATAAATAAATCTTAAAAAAAAAAGAATTGCCTTGGTCATGGTGTCTCTTCACAACAATGGAAACCCTTTGTTGCTGAGGGGGATTTGAAGTGTGGAAACCTGGCTGTAGAGGTTTCAGGGGAGAAGAATTTAGAATTTGAATATGCGGCTGAGAAACTAGAGTATTCTGATATTTCAGTGAAACTGTGTGGCTTCTTTTTGCCCTTGTCCAAAGAGTCTGTCTGCCTGAGGCTAGGGTGAAGACAGTCAAGTTAATTGCTTTGACAAAGGAAGTCTCCTAGCAATCCAGTCTAGACTCTGGGCTGTGGTTTAGTCTCGTGAAGATCTTTTCGACGGAGCATAGCGAGTGTAGAAAGGAAAAGTACAAAATGTACGGTTCAAAGAACAAAGGGCACCAGGAAGTAGAGCAGAGCTGCCCTGCACGGAGATGAACAGATTAAGGAAGTGGTGACCTCGAGGCAAGATCCCACCCTGCTAAGCTTTTTTTTTTTTTTTTTTTTTTTTTTGCTTTTGCCTTTGAACGAGAGATTTGGTTATTGTTTTCATTTGGTCTTTTAATCAGAGCACAACTCTGATCCAGGTCTTGAGGCTGGAAGACACAGGCTTATTTATTTATTTATTTATTTATTTATTTATTCTTTTAAAGAATTTATTTATTTATGTGAATACACTGTAGCTGTCTTCAGACACACCAGAAGAGGGCATCGGATCCCATTACAGATGGTTGTGAACCACCATGTGGTTGCTGGGATTTGAACTCAGGACCTCTGGAAGAGCAGTCAGTGCTCTTAACCGCTGAGCCATCTCTCCAGCCCAGACAGAGGCTTTAGATCCGGGTAGGAGGAATAGGGGTCACAAAAAGCCTAGGCTCAGATATCTTGGTGCACACCTTTAATCCCAGAACTCAGGGCACAGAGCCATGCAGATCTCTGAGTTCAAGGTCAGTCTACAGAGGAAGCTTCATGACAACCAAGCTTATACAGTGAAGGAGTTGGAAAATAGAAAGCTGGTGATAATGTAGTAGAACAAGGGGGCCACGTTCCAACTCCAGGAAGCAGCAGAACTCGGCAGCTTCAGCTATGTGGCTCTGGCTTTAGAGTGAGAAATGGAAGGGACTACTGGGACAATTGATGCTGGTTAGCTGGAGCTAAGAAATGAGTGGTGATTAAGAAGAGACCAGCATCACTGAGTTGAAACCTTCTGGGAAGTGTTTTCTGAGAGCACAAAGAAGCTGTGTTCCAGAGATAGCCACGGTTTCACCTCTGGCAGCAGCTGGATTTGGTAATGTGTAGAGTCACCCTGGTGGTACTGGTTTTGAAGGCATGAAGGTGTTGTGGAGAGCAGCTGAGACTTGCCACTGTGAGAGGCCATGGAAGGCCATTGGTGAAGGTGCAGCCTCAGTTGCAGTTGATGACCCAGGACTGAAGGGGTCATGCAAAGGAGTTGAGGCTTGGCACCATGAAGAGAGCCTATGAGAGGCTATTGGTGAAGCCCAGTTTCAGAGGAAGACCCCAGTGTATTGGAAATGCCAGTGCCATGGGATGGTCACCAAGAACAGCAGCAACAGTGGAGTGGATCAGCCTGAGCTTAGAGTGCTACGGAGGGCAGAGCTGGAGAAGTGACAACAGCCCTTTGGAGGAGCCCAGAAGATCATGTGTGGGTCCAGGACATTGAAACAAGAAGCTGTAACATTGAAGTTGCCTTGGAGACACCAAGATGTTTGAGATGCCAGAGCCATGAGCTATCTGCTTAGGAAACCTGCTAACAGGGAGTGGAACCAGCACAGGAGAAAGAAGTTCGTTGCAGTCAACAAAGATGAAAAAGGAGTCGGAGATCTGAAGACTGCTTTGACATCAGCCATGGAGATGCTGAGTTTAGAAATTGCTCAGCTGTATTTTGGTCTTGCTTTGGTCCAGTATTTCCTCACCATGACATTTTGAAGTGGTAATGTATATCCTGCATGATGTTGGAAGTATGTGATCTTCTTTTTGATTTTGGTTTTTTTAAGGGATTGCAGTTAAGGGATTGCATGAATCTCAGAAGAGACTTTGAATTTTGGACTATTAATATTAATATTGTTGAGACTGTTATAGACTGTGGGATTATTGAAGTTGATTAAATGTATTTTGCTTTGTGCTATAGCTAGAGGTATCCCCCCTCCATAGACTCATGTGTTCGTACAAGCATATGGAGGACAGGGAGTGAAATGTGGTGATTTGTATATGCTTGGCCCAGGGAGTAGCATGATTAGGAGGTGTGGCCTCGTTGGAGTAGGTGTGTCCTTGTTGGAGGAAGTATGGCTTTGAGAACCTTCTCTTAGCTGCCTGGAAGCCAGTCTTCTCTTGTTCGGCTTTGGAAAAAGATGTAGAACTCTCAGCTCCTCCAGCTGAACTCTAGTGTCATGTCTGCCTGGACGTTGCCGTGCTCCTGCCATGATGCTAACTAAGCCTCTGAACCTGTAAGTCAGCCCCAATGAAATGTTGTCCTTTGTAAGAGTTGCCTTGGTCATGGTATCTGTTCACAGCAGTGAAACCTTAACTAAACATATGTCAAAGCTTCATGTCTGTCAATCCTACTTCAACAAAGCTGGGGAAACATTTCTCCAAGGGTTTTGGCCTCGGAACTATTCTAAGAGGCAAGGGTTGGCTGGCCTTACTTAACTTGGTGTCGTGTATAATGTAGTAATATGACCTTAGAAGTCCTTTTGGAAAAATATTCAAAAGTCACCTGTAGGTTAAAAGCTCCAAACATTTAACTAGAGAAAGCTAATACTTGTTCTGGAAACTTCCTTATTCCCTTTCCTGTTTTCTCAATCAAGATGAATGCATGCATTGATAACATTTAGTTTTTGCTTTTCTCTTTGTTTCCAAGAAAATCCATTCGTGCTTATGGTAGTCTCACCCTCCTTCCATCCATGCACTTGTCATGGGATTCTACAGAGCCTTCTTGAAGCAGGCCTCCACTTCTGGATGTTAGCTTAGTCACATGACTTGCTTTAGCTACTGGACTGCTAACAGAAGCTCAAATTGGCTCATTTATCATGGCTTCACACATCTCTATGATTGTATGTCCTGGCTGGTTGGCTGGATAGTGGGGGACATAGGAGGCAAAGCCGAGTTGAGATTAGCCATCAACCAGATAGCCCCAAATAGCTGAGGCCACTTGAGTGTAATAGCACTTATTGCTGCATGTCTCTGGCCTCAAATATGTCAGGAAGCCGGATAATAGAAGCTACCTGACACCTCCAAAGACCTAAGGGCCCACACTTGCCTTTGCTACACGTGAGAAGGACAAATGGGATTTTCTAATGTCCCCACTGGTACTATTGGTGGAGAAATTGGCGCCCCATATGTGTCCAACTACAGCAGGCCCGCCAGAATCCTCAGAAGTCTACAAATTAAGCCACGTTGCAAGTACATATGATTTAATAATATGATCGTCCATTAGACCTTCAAAGCCCCTTTAGAAAAATCTTCAAAGTCATAATGATGGCCAAAAGTACCATATGTGTAACTAGGGCTAGCTAATGTTCCTTCTGGAAACTTCCTCATTTTGGCTTGCAGAAGCTCCGCCTCGCACACTCAGCAAGGTCATATCATTGGCATCCACATTCATGGCCTAGGTCCCTAACTAGCATCTCCTGCATCCACATGAAGGGCATTTCATAGGTTCTCACAGCTGGGTCATAATTCTTAAATAGTTAAATAGTACACATTGCTGTCTCTCCTGATGAATGAAATCCCTTCTCATCTCACTGTTAACAAACGTAGATTCTTCCATGTGACTAGAGAGCACATTGCAAGCTTGAAGTTCTATAAAAACCTCTAAGTAATAGCAACAATAAAAGCTTATTAGCCATTCTGGGCTCTGAATCAAGACTTTCCATCCTTGGCATCTAATTAAATGGTTTGCATTCCTAAGAAACATGTAACATTACATCTTTCTTCCCTTCCTAGTTGGGACTAGAAAACTGGTCAAGACTTTGTAAGAGACACACAGATGTGCCTCTAAATAACAATTTCTTTGGAATTGCTTTCCAACACCACCGGTGTTGGTTCCCTGGGTGTGTGTTGGGGGTAATGTTAGTAAGAAAGTCATTGTAGGTAACTCACATATGCCAGTTGTTTTAGGGATTAATAATTTATTATTATTATTAATGTATATTTTATGTGTGTGGTGTAATGGTGTGTGTGCACACACGTACATGAGTGTGGAGGTCAGACAGCAACTTTGTGCAGTCAGCTTTCTTCTTCCACATTGCTGTGAGGTTTGCAGATTGAACTTAGGTCACTAGGATTCCATGGCAAGAATTTTTACCTGCAGAACCATATCACCAGTTCCCAGGGATATTTTCCTTCTGCCCACTGGTACTATAAGGTTGTTACAAAATTACCCCTAAATTAGGAGGGCAAATGGGACACTTCTGGGGGCACTGAAAAGCTGACTTCAGCTTTAAACTGAAATGCTTAGCTTCAAGACCCCAGACTCTCATAAGACCTGTTCTGCCACCCTTGTGGCTGATTAATCAATGTCTCTTTGGTCCAATAGAGTGGTATATAGGACCAGTCCAAGCCAAACTGTGCTCCAGATAGACTGGACCTCCAAAAGAATGGAAGGTACTTTGTCTTCATAAAGATTGCCAGTTGAAGCAATGCTGTTTGGGATATATTGAATTAAATACAGGCCAGCCTGCCAATCAATGTTAACTGCTTTTCATCATTAAAAACAGTTTTTGGAGAGTTCCAGGACAGCCAGGGCTACACAGAGAAACCCTGTCTCGAAAAAAAACAAAAAAAAAAATTTTTTTTGGTCTCCTTTGTAGTCTTGGCCAGCCCAGAACTTGCATGTAGACTAGGCTGACCTTGAACTAATAGAGATTTGTCTCTCTCTGCCTTCTGAGCCCTGGGATTAAAGGTGCAGGCTACTGTGACTAGGTTTCTCTTCATATTTGTGTGTGTGTGTGTGTGTGTGTGTGTGTGTGGTGTGTGTGTGTAGGTGTAGGAAAACTATCTTGTCTGTAGCTTAACATTCACATTCATTTGTTTGGGGAACAGGAAGAAGAAAGGGAGGAAGATCAGCACTGGCCTAAGGTGGCCTAGAGGATGACCCAGTCACTTGTTTTCGGGTTGGAAGGAACGAGTGAGGAATTAGGACTGGAGCGATGGTTTAGCTGGAGGACCAGGGCAAGCATGAAGATCTGGGTTAGAATCGCAGCAGCTGTATAAAAAGCTGGATTCAGAAGTGCACATCAGCAATCCTATTGCTATTAGTGAGGGGCAGAGACAGGCAGTTCTCAGGAGTGTGTGGCCAGCAAGGGATATATTGAATTAAATACAGGCCATTCAATGAGAGAGAGCGTCTTAGAAGAGAGTGACTGAAGAAGATGGACTTCTGGCACCCCTATACCCCTTGTCCCCACTAATTGGCAAGCAGGCTTAGAAACACAGTACAGCCATGTAGTGCATAGTGGATTTTTTTTAATGAACAATAGGCTACATAGATGGTGGTGGTTCTATAAAATTATATGAACTGCAAAATTCCCACCGCCTAGTGACATCATAGCTATCTTAGTCTGTGAAAATGCATGCTGCAATGTTGGCATGTGTGATGGTTTGTATATGCTCCGCCCAGGAAGTGGCACTATTAGAGGGTGTGACCCTGTTGGAGTAGGTGTGTCACTGTGGGTGTGGACTTTAAGACCCTCACCCTAGCTGCGTGGGAGCCAGTATTCTGCTAGCAGCCTTCAGATGAAGATGGAGAACTCTCAGCTCCTCCTGCACTATGCCTGCCTGGATGCTGCCATGCTCCCATCTTGATGATAATGGGTTGAACCAGCACCTGTAAGCCAGCCCCGATTAAATGTTGTCCTTTATAAGAGCTGCTGAGGTCATGGTGTCTGCTCACAGACTAAGACAGCATGAATGACAAAATCAACTAATGACGATTAGGTCTCAAAACTGGTCCCTGTCGTTAAGTGACACCAACTATATAGCAGCAGTCTGGTTTGAGACAGGGTTGCTGTGTAGCTCAGGCTACCCTGAATTTGCAATCTGCTTTCTGCAGCCTCCTGAGTAGCTGGGTTCACAGGCACAAAGTACTATGATCAGCTCAGCAGCCCACCGTGAACCAAATTAGAGAGCTAAAGTCTTCCCACCACTGTCCCCTAGCCTGCCGCAGCAAGCAACCTCTTCACTGTGGACATATCATTATGACTGGATTTGGGGGGTTTTGAGATCATTTGGTGGGCCTTGTTAAGAGCTGGTAAATTCTTCAGTAGATAGCTATGAGAATGGGTTCCAAAGGGCACCTAAGGGTGGCGTCAACTTTTGGATGACCACTGTACTGGCTGGTTTTGTGTGTCAACTTGACATAGCTGGGGTTATCACAGAGAAAGGAGCTTCACTTGGGGAAGTCCCTCCATGAGATCCAGCTGTAAGGCGTTTTCTCAATTAGTGATCAAGTGGGGAGGGCCCCTTGTGGGTGGTGCCATCCCTGGGCTGGTATTCTTGGGTTCTATTAGAGAGCAGGCTGAGCAAGCCAGGGGAAGCAAGCCAGTAAGGAACATCCCTCCATGGCCTCTGCATCAGCTCCTGCTTCTGACCTGCTTGAGTTCCAGTCCTGACCTCCTTTGGTGATGAACAGCTGTGTGGATGTGTAAGCTAAATACACCTTTTCCTCCCCAACTTGCTTCTTGGTCATGATGTTTTGTGCAGGAATAGAAACCCTGAGTAAGACAATCACGTACCACAGTTCAGAAAGGGTAACCCTTTACCTTTCTCATGGTCAGTATCACATATTGGGTCCTCCGGTGCAGAACTTTTATTAGTAAGAGTCCACGGAATCCACACTTGAGGAAGGGGAGAAAGCAGAAGCGGGAAGAAGTTACATCATGATGTAGTTGTTAGGGAAGTCATAAGCCACTGGGGCAAGTCAGCAAGATAGAAGAAAGATCCTTTAGATCCTCGAAACCAGTCCAAAGAGGAGCCAGTTGGTGACCTCTTAGCACTTCTTTGTCTGTTAGTGTGGTGGTTTGAATATGCTTGGTACTTGGGAAGTGGCTCTATTAGGAGGTGTGGCCTTGTTGGAATAGGTGTGGCCTTGGAGGAAGTGTGTCACTGGGTGTGGGCTTTGAGGGATCTAGTGCTCAAGCTCCTCCCACTGTGGAAAGAGCGCCTCCTCCTGACTGTTCAGTTGTAGAACTCTCAGCTCTGCCTGCACCTCGTCGACCTGGACGCTGCCATGTTTCCACCTTGATGATAATGGACTGAACCCCTGAACCTGTAAGCCAGCCCTAATTAAATGTCTTCCATAAGTGTTGCCTTGGTCATGGTGTCTCTTCACAGCAATAAAACCTTAACTAAGGCAGTTAGTCACTGGATGTGGGATTCCCCGGAAGAAAATGGGGCCTTGGCTAGAGTGTCTAAGGTGCCTCTAAGGACTGGGGAGCCAAGGGCAGATGTCTGTTGAAGGGCTCCCTTGTAGATGGGAAAATTCTTGGAAAGCAGTCACACAGCAGACTAGGTCCCGTGTTTAACTCTGATTCTCCTGCCCAACCAGTGGGTCCAAGCTGCTGACTGGAGCAGGACACCCCACAGGCAAAGCAGAACAATTAGGATTTGAATCCAGGACAGCACTATGCTAAGGAGGCGCCGCCTTGGCTGTGACATTTCACTCTAACAAAGCACTAACGTTTGCACTGCTCATGGAGTAGTCAGGGACAAAGAGAGAGGTTGCAAGGTTGTATGTGTGTGTGTGTGTGTGTGTGTGTGTGTGTGTGCGCGCGCGCGGTCTGTAGGCTAGGGATCTTTTCTTTGTCAACTCTACCTCAGCCAATGGCATGATGGCCTCAGAACACCTTAAACACCAGCATGAGCACGGCGCCTGCATGAGGGGCCAGAGCTCCTGTGTTTGTACACTCCGGAGATCATCGTGACAGTTCATGGGGCTTGCCTTGTGCTTTCTGATTCTTCAGGTGGTTCACTACCAAGAGTGTCCCTCTCCAATCCATTTGCCAAGTTCATGTCCCAGCTAAGGCCCTGCTGCATGGCAAAACTGTCCCAGGAGGTCAAGCAAGTGATCAGTTTTATGGGATGTGTTCTGAGCCAGTGATGTTGACTGAAATGCTCAGGACAGCGGTGGAAGTGGGGGTGGAGGAGGTAGTAGCATCTAATGCCCTCCTGGAAAATGGATGATTGGGTCTGGAAGGCAGGCTCTTCTCTTTCTACCACTGTCTTTCTTAGGCAAGTTGATCTTAAAACAAATAAACAAACATATATTACATGACTTACTTTGCTTCTATTGCTATGATAAAATAATGTCTAAAATCACTTAGGAAGAAAAGGATGTATTTGGCTGTCCATGTCTGCCGCAGGCCATCATGAAAGAAGTCAGGGCAGAAGCCTGGAGGCAGGAGCTGAGGCAGAGGCCATGCAGGAGTGCTGCTTTCTGGCTTGCTCGCTGTGTCTTGCCCAGCCTGCTTTCTTAACCCTCCAGACCCATCTGTCTATGGGTATCACAGCCCTCAGTGCACTGGGCCCTCCCACATCAATTATTAATCGAGAAGATGCCCCCATAGACTTTCCTACAGGCCAATCTGATGAGGGCGTTTCTCAGTTGAGGTTCCCTCTTCTCAGATGACTCTAGTTTCTGTTAACAAAACCTAAAGAGGACTGTTGAGATGGCTCAGCGGTCAAGAGCACTGACTGCTCTTCCAGAGGTCCTGAGTTCAAATCCCAGCAACCACGTGGTGGCTCACAACCATCTGTAATGGGATCTGATGCCCTCTTCTGGAGTGTCTGAAGACAGCTACAGTGTACTCACATATAATAAATAAATCTTCCGGCCAGAGCAAGCGGGGACTGAGCAAGCAAAGTTAACCAGAGCAAGCAGGCTGACCAGAGTGAGCAGGGTTGATCAGAGCGAGCAGAGGTCCTAAATTCAATTCCAGCAACCACATAAAGGCTCACAACCATCTGTACAGCTACAGTGTGCTCACATAAATAAAATAAATGAATGAATAAACCTTTATTATTTTATTTATTTATTTATTTATTTATTTATTTATTGGTTTTTTTGAGACAGGGTTTCTCTGTGTAGCCCTGGCTGTCCTGGAGCTCACTCTGTAGACCAGGCTGGCCTCAAACTCAGAAATCCGCCTGCCTCTGCCTCTCAAGTGCTGGGATTACAGGCGTGCACCACCACTGCCTGGCTAAATAAGTCTTAAAACCTAAAGAACACATTGCACTTATGTATTGTGGAGGGGGCACGGGTTGGGGAGGAGGTGTACCACAACCCACAGCTCTGGAGTTCAGAGGACAACTTGTGGAAGTTTGCTCTCCTCTTGCACCACCGCATGGGTCCTGGGGATGAAAGTCAGGTCATCAAGCTTGGTGACAGTAAGTGTCATTACCCATTGAGCCATCTTACTGGCCTAAGTTGCTGTGTGTGTGTGTGTGTGTGTGTGTGTGTGTGTGTGTGTAATACAGGAGTAATTCAGTCTTCACTAGGGCCCCAGTAACATCAGATAGGACCATATCTCTCTTAGCCAGGGCACGCATGAAGGCTTTTTTTTTTTTTTTTTTTTTTTTTTTTTGAGATAAAGCTCTATACAGAACCTTGACTGAGAGCACGGAGAAATATACATGAAACACAAGCTGAGAGCAATTAATCAAACGAATATGAAAGTAAGACTATGGCTTTAAGTCCTGAAAGCTCTGAGTCAGAACATTCTTAGAGTAGTTAATAAGAACATAATCCGTAACTACAAGGAGCAGGGAGCGTTGTCCAGAAGACTAACTGAGGGCCACAGTCGACTTAGCAAACAAAAACGATTTGTGACGACTTTTAGCTGAAAGAGAATGGAACAATAGTAAGGGCACTGAGGCTTGGCAAGGGGGAAAAGGCAGGAGGTGGGAACATGGAAAAACCAGCTTCGCTTTTGATTAGCTCTTAATGAGTTTTTGTCTGAAGTGACCGACCACGCTTTTAGCGCCATCGTGTGGCTAAATACAAAACTGCAGTCTGCTTAGGTGGGTCCGCTCCGCTTTTCCTTTCTCCTGGGCCAACCACTCCCTATAGTGAGAGCCAGCAGATTGAATTAGCCCTTTTGTTTCACCACTGTGGATTCCAAGCCCCAAGTTTCTTACATGAGAGAATGATAGCCTTTTAGACTGGGTTCCTGCTTCCATCTCTCAAGACATAGACCTCCGAGCATGACCCACTCTGGAAATGGCATGGACCATATGGTAGGTAGGCACCACTAGAGGTCAAACAGCAGACGCTAATACAGGCTTTGTGCGGAGAAAGGGGTTATGAAATTTGGGGGGTTTTAAAGTAAGAGAACAGAAGATTCTAGGGACTGATTAAAGTATTTGAGAGAGTACAAGAAATTCTGAATTTGAAAGTCTAGACGAATTCTAGGGGCGGGTGAAAGTGCTCGGTGAGTAACGGTGCTTGCTACCCAGGCTTGGAAACTTGTGTTCAAACCCCAGGAAAGACACAGAGACCGTCAGGAGAGAAGCAACTCCACACAGCTGTCCCCTGGCCGCCACATGTGTGCTGTGGCCCATGCACAACACACAGTATACACACAACACCACACTAATACTTAAAATAACAGTTTTTTTAAAAAAGAATTTTAAAATCCTCCGATTCTCACACTGGAACATGGTTTCTTCTTCGTTTTTTATCAACTCACTACCTCTTACACCTCTAAGACACTTTCTGTCCTATCATTTGGCCTGCAGATTGGTTGGTTAATTTTTGGTTGAATCTATAATTCTGTGAAAAATAAAAGGTTCATCTGAGATGAGCGAACAACTCAAATGCCTTCTGAAATCACTTCTACATTGTACCGAGCTGCAGAATTATATGAGTGAATTACCCCCGTGGAATGACAACTGAGTCATTGCTAAACATGTATCTTTTTGCTGTGCTGGTGGCAATTTTGCCTGTCATTTCATCCGGGATAGCCAGATTCCATTAGGACTGCAGGCACCAGGTACTCAAACAGTCCCTAAGTTACTGTGTAGATAAAACATGCAGCGTACAGACCTGTTCACTGTTTCCCCCTGCACACCAGGAATTCTGATTGATTCCGTTTCTCCAGAATTCTATCAGAAAAGAAAAAGGGGGACCAAGGAGATGGCTCAGCACATGAAGGCCACCAATGCCACCAGTACCACCAATGCCACCTGTTGACCTGTGTTCCATCCCCCAAACTCACAGAATGAAATAGAGAAAACCAGGCCCCTCAAGTTAGCTCTGACCTCCACGCAAGCGCGGTGTCAGGTGTGTGCCCCCATACACAAACAAACAAATATGTTTGAAGGAAAAGAAATAATCATGAATGCATAATTATCTGTGCCGTATCATTGGATAGATTTACTTTCTTTATTTTGAGACAGGCAAGGTATCATGTAGCCCAGGCTGGCCTCAAATTCCACAGTCAAGGACGGCCTTGAACTTCTGATCCTCCTTCCTCCGTCACTAACCAGGGGTTAGTCTTCTGGGTGTGGGCAACCTCACACAGTTTAAAGCAGTGCTTGAAGGCGGACCGTGCTGGGCAAGCCCTCCCACCTGAGGTAAGGCCCCAGTCCCAAATGTATTTCCAACAGGAGACAATTCCTGGTTGCTGTAGGCATAGGTAAGTATAGATTCAGCTGCAGATTTTCGTGTCTGGTGAGTGAAAACCAATTGTGTCTTTCAGACCCGATTCCCCTCCGCTACCTGAATACTTCCCGTTCCTAGCACTGTGGGGCAAGCTTACACTGAAAAATACCTCCGAGCCTGTGTCTTCTTGTTCTGTTACTGAGAGAGTCTACCCAAGGGGCTTGTGAGAATTCCCTGAAAACTGTTCCCAGATGAAACAGCTAGGGATGTCTTAAGAGGACACACAAAATATCCCACCAAGACCAAATTAAATACCACCTCAACTCAGCTTCTTCTTTGTTGAATGTCAGAAATTCCTCTAGAGAAGCCCCCTCCCAGACACACACATACGTACACACATACACACACACACACACACACACACACACACACACACACACACAGAGAGAGAGAGAGAGAGAGAGAGAGAGAGAGAGAGAGAGAGAGAAACAGAGCACATGCAAAGGAGGAATATTTTTGAGAAATAAATGTCTTTAAAATTTTAATTTAAAATATTTATTTAAAAAAATAATCATGTGTTTACCTGAATGTGTGTGTACCATGTGTGTGCAGTGTCCAGAGAGACCAGAAGAGAGCATCATATCCCTTGGAACTAGAGTTGCAGACAGTCGTGAGCTTCTGGGAAGTCAAGGTGAAGACAACACCAGCAGGGTCTGACTCTGGTTTCAAGATGCTACCTGGTTGCTCCGCCTTCCAGAGAGGAGGCGTGGCATGCCCTTATATGGAAAAAGGCCACAGGGAAGGGATGATCTCTGTGACCCTGTATGACAGGTGAATGAGAGAGAAAGAACCCACTCTCAGGAACCTTTTATATTTTTTATTTTTTTAAAGGTTTATTTATTATGTATATAACCTTCTGCTTGCATGTATGCCTATAGGCCAGAAGAGGGCGTCAGATCCCATTACAGATGGCTGTGAGCCACCATGTGGTTGCTGGGATTTGAACTCAGGACCTTCAGAAGAGCGGTCAGTGCTCTTAACTGCTGAGCCATCTCTCCAGCCCCTGGAACCTTTTAAAAAATGGTGTTAATCCCTGGGTGAAGGCTGAGCTCCTCCACAAAGGTGCCACCTCCCAGTACTTTGGTATTAAGCTTGAAGTTTCCAATACTCAGCTCATAGCATGTGACACTCAATGACAGTTAGCTCTATATTATTGCTTTTGTTGTTTTTCATGACCCTTTGTGTGTGTGTGTGTGTGTGCATGCACACACACATGTATATTGATGCATGTAATGATCACAGACCAACATTGCATGTCATTCTTCTGTCCATTTTTTGAAATTTCAAGACAGGAGTTCTCATTGGTAGGAAACTCACCTTATAGGGTAGACTGGCTATCTAGCAAGCTCGAGGAATCTGCCTGTCTCTGCTTCCCAGTACTGGGATTAACAGTGTACAATACCACAATGGGCTTCAAGACAACAACAACAACAACAACAACAACAACACAACACAACCACGGCTCTGGGGATCCAGTTCAGGTCCTCATGCTTTCAAGGCAAGCTCTTTACTGACTTCCCAGGACCCTCCCTCTCTTGAGCCTATTTCGTTTTATTTTATTTCATTTCATTTCATTTCATTTTATTTTGAGACAGGGTCTGTCACATAGCCTTGGATGTTCTGGAACTCACTCTGTAGACCAGGCTGACCTCGAGTTCAGGGAGATCCACCTGCCTCTGCCTCCTGAGTTCCTGAGATTAAAGGCGTGTGCAGCTATGCCCCGGCATCTCTTTTGACCCTCCTCCTCCTCCTCCTCCTCCTCCTCCTCCTCCTCCTCCTCCTCCTCCTCCTCCTTCTTCTTCTTCTTCTTCTTTTTTTGGGGGGGTGTTTGGATTTGTTTTTTTGAGACAGGATTTCCCTGTGTAGTCCTGGCTGTCCTGGAACTCACTCTGTAGACCAGGCTGGCCTTGAACTCAGAAATCCGCCTGCCTCTGCCTCCCAAGTGCTGGGATTACAGGTGTGCGCCACCGCCGCCCGGCTCTTTTGACCCTTCTTCGAGGCACTCTCTTTTCATCACATACTGCAGCTGTGTCACATCATCTTTAGAAGCCATGCGGCCCTGCAAGGTCCCTGAAGGTAGGAGGTTACTTGCTCATCTGTCTGTCCATCTATCCGTGGCCACTGTCTCCATCTTCCAGGTATTCACACTTTCTCAGAGAATCGCTAAGACTGGGGTAGCTCGGGGAAATCTGCTTTATTTTTCTTGTTTTTATGAGCCACCATGTGCTGCTGGGAACTGAACGTGGGGCCTGTGCAAGAGCAGTAAATGTTCTTAACCACTGAATCGTTTCCCCAGGCCTGTGGATTCTGGTCTAGCAGCACAAAATGGATGGAGACTCTTCATCTGAGTATTTGATACCTACACTACCCCTGAAGCCTAACAGCAACTCGATAGAGTAGATACTATTATTTTTAGCTTGTTTTCACTTTTATCTCTCGGGTGCTGGGATTACAGACATGTACCACCATGTCTGGTTTATGTAATGCCAGCAACTAAACCCAGAGTTTAGTGCAAGCTAAGCAAGGATTTTAGCACAAAGTCACATCCCTAGAAGTGACTAGCACTATTAGCCCATTTTACAGATGTCTGCCATGCTTCTTTGTTTTTTGTTTTGTTTTTGTTCCGAGACAGGGTTTCGCTCTGTAGTCCCGGCCGTCCTGGAACTCACTCTGTAGACCAGGCTGGCCTTGAACTCAGAAATCCGCCTGCCTCTGCCTCCCAAGTGCTGGGATTACAGGTGTGCGCCACCACCGCCCGGCATGTCATGCTTATCTTCCATGCCTCTCAAAGAGGTATATGCTAAAGGTGCTAAAGGCAGTATTGGAAGGCACCTGCTGGCCGTGGTGGCGCACACCTTTAATCCCAGCGCTTGGGAGGCAGAGGCAGGTGGATTTCTGAGTTCGAGGCCAGCCTGGTCTACACAGTGAGTTCCAGGACAGCCAGGGACACACAGAGAAATCCTGTCTCAAAAAACCAAAAAAAAAAAAAAAAAAAAAAGAGGAAAGCACCTAATGGGAAGGTTTAGGTTATTGGGAATATGCTCTCAAAGAAGACTGGAGGAATCCAAACTGCTATCTCCTTCTTTCTTCATGCCTTGGCTATGCGGTCAATGGTCTGCTCCAGCACACTGTCCTCGCTGTAATAGATGCCCTTGTCACAGGCCCAAAGCAACAGGGACAGTTGGTCACAAACTGAAACCTCCAAAGTCTGTGAGCCAAAATGTCCATTTTTTTCTTTTTGTTAGTGTTCATTTTTGTTTGGTTTTGTTGTTGAGCTAGGACTTGATGTAAACAAGGTGAGCCTCGAATTTGAATTCCTCCTGATCCCTCTGGGTCCATTTCTAAGCACTGGATTATAGACATGCAGTAGCATTTCTTCTTTATAATTCCATTATCTTAGGAATTGTATTAGTCAGGGTTCTCAAAGAACTTATGGGATGAATATATATTTACGTCTGTCTATCTATCATCTATCTATCTATCTATCTATCTATCTATCTATCTATCTATCTATCTACCTACCTACCTACCTACCTACCATGACTTACAGTCTATAATACAACTAACCTGACAATGGGCAGCTGTGAATGGGAAGTCCCACGATGCTAGTAGGTGTCTCTGCTGGTCTTCATTATAAGATGGAATCCAGAAGTAGGCCCCAATGCCAGTGAAGGAATGGATGTGCTGACAAAGGGAGGGCAAGCAGGACGAACTCTTCCTCCTTCCATTGTCCTTATGTAGGCCTCCAGCAGAAAGTGCGGCCCAGATTCAAGGTGTGCCTCAAGACTTAGATCCAAAGCCTGTGCCATCCCACCTCAAGATCCGGATCACAGGGGTGCCCTTCGTTTCTGGATTGTAGTTCATTCCAGATAGAGTCAAGTTGACAACCAGGAAGAGCCAGCACAGGTATTTTGAGGGGATTTTTTTTAATTGTGTGTGATGTATGCACATGCATACGTGTGTGTGTGTGTGTGTGTGTGTGTGTGTGTGTGTGTGTGAGTGAGTGAGTGTGTGTGTAGTTGCCTGTGTATGAAGTTGTAAAGACCAGAGGTGGACACTGGGTGTCCTTCCCTACTGCTCTCTACTGATTTTTTGAGGCAGGGTCTCTCGCTGAACCTGGAGCTTGCTGCTTCGGGGCTCGCTGGCCTGTAAGTCTTTGGGATCCACCTGTTTCCCCCGATGCTGGGAATACAGACACACTTCACCATACCTGGCTTCTCTGTGAGCTCAGGGATCTGAACTTGGGCTCTCAGGCTTGTGTAGCAAGCACCTTATCCACTGACCACCCCCAGCCCTGTGGAAGTATTTGGTTATTGTGACAAAAGCTGATTTCTCCCATGAACTATCTACAGAAAGATGCCTGGGCTAATCAGAACCGTTCCCTGAACGTTTCCCACTGGAACCACACAAAGTAGGGTGAACCTTCTCTGGGGGCAGCAGCTGCTCACAGAAGGTTCTGGAGCAGTGCAAAATCATTTGGTGGGAAGAAGGCCTGCACATCAAAGAACGTTGGGGAAAATCTGGGGGATGCAGTTCCAGGTCCCTCCCCTTTGAGCCTCCCCCTCCTTTCTTCCCATAGCCCTCAGAAGCTCCCAGGCTCCTGGCCATCGTGAAGATCAGTTGCTAGGGGGGAGAAGGCTCCCGTGGGATGGAGGCACAGCTAGGCGAGCTGATGACTTCTAAAGAGCCCACCTTGAAGAGCAGAGAGCACGCTCGCAGCCACCAGATAGGAATGCGGCATTCAGTAAGGGTTTGTATTTTATGTTATTTTCTTAAGATGGGGACGACTTAAGCATGTTTCTGTGCTGAGGGTAAAGAGCCAGTAAAAGCAGCATCAATCATAACAAGAGGGCACTCAAACGAGCTTGAAATGCTGAGCCATAAAGCTTTAAAGACCAAGAAAATAAGGAGAAGCAGGAAGAAAGTAACCCTTTGCAGGCCAGACCAGTTACCAAATGCTTGCCGGAGGGGCAGAGGCTGGGCCAAGCCCCATATTCTTCTTGCTTTGCTCCTCTCTGGGATGCTGGTCTGGGCCACTGGGAAGGGGAGTATTCGAACCATTTATTTAGCTCGTCACATTTGTTATCCCAGTTCAGTCCAGCACACGTAGCACTGAGTGCTGATGCAAGTACACACTGGGGTCAGAGACGCGGAAGCCCAGCACCTAGGAAGCTGAAGCAGAACCATGGTGAATTAGAGGCTAGCCTGGGCTATACGTAAGAATTTGTTTCAAGAAACCAGTGACTTGAGTATGGGAAGTTCAGTGGTGGAACGCTTGCCTAGCTGTCGCAAGGCCCTGGGCTCAGTCTCCAGCACTGTCAACAAATCCAAAATAAGCAGAGTGACAGTCACAGCAAACAAACAAACAAACAAACGAACAAAACCTGTGACGCGTACAACAGGAGGATGCCAGACAGAAAGGTGCCAGTCACAGGGCCGGGTGCGCAGAGCACAGGGTAGAGGTTAGCTTCAGATCCGATAGAGGCCTTGGCTGGGCGGCAGACAGGGAGGAGGAGGAATGCTTGTGTGTCGATGTGGTGGCCAGAAAGAAGAGTTCACTTTGCCCGACAAATTGACAGCAAGGAAGAGTTATGGGGAATATGTTAAATGTATTCATTGGGGGAAGATTCATGACTTCACGTAGTCAAACCCCCAGTAAACAGTGCCGTAAACGGTTAGAGCCTCTACTTAGCCCGCCAGGAGTCTGGAGATGGGTAGCTCCGGACATGGTCCCCTTGCTTACTGATACTTGTAAAGACTCAACTCTCGTGGCGAGCCGCTCCGCTGTGTGATCCCTGGCTATTGATGTTTCCTCTTTGTACTCCCCTCCTCTCAGGTCAGGCCAGACATCAAGGGCTTTTTTAAGAAGACGAAGTCGTGGACAATAGCAGTCTGCTAATCCTGGGGTTTGGAATTAGAACAGAGGGGGGAAAGATTTCAAGCATCCGGAGAAAAAGGGAAAGGAGAGAAATAAAATATTATCCAATGTGGCCATGGGCTGGGCTGTAGCTCAGTTGCAGAGCACTGGACCAGCATACATACACAAAGCAATGGCTTCTATTCCCAGCACCAGGACTAAGTGACTAGGTGAGGTGGCACACTCCTGTAATACCAGCACTTGGGAGGTTGACTCAGGGGGTGCCATGGAACCTGGGTTCCTCTCAGCAAGAGAACATTGATCAATAGTAAAGAGGATCCAACTGGGGTATATGATCTTCAGGCAGGGGACAGGCAAGCCCTGAGAAAAATCAGTCTCGGCTGGTTGCCACCAAAACCACATGAGGCCCATTGAACTCCAAAAAGGGTTCTTTGGCTTAGTCAGGATTTAAATCAACACTCGGGGGCCAGTGTTTTATTTTATTTTGATTCTATACGTATGGGTGTTTCACCTGCATGTTTTTATGTATGCCACATGCATGCAAATGCCAGTAGAGGCCAGAAGAGGTCAGCCACCCTGAGACTGGAAGAGTTCCAGATGGTTGTGAGCCACCATGTGAGTGCCGGGAACGCAGCCCAGGTCATCTGGAAGAGCAACTAGAGCTTTAAACCACGGAGCCATCTCTCCAGACCCTCATTTGATTTGTTTTTGTTTTTTTTTAAGATTTATTTATTTATTATATGTGAGTACACTGTCGCTGTTCTCAGACACACCAGAAGAGAGCGTCAGATCTCATCACAGATGGCTGTGAGCCACCATGTGGTTGCTGGGAATTGAACTCAGGACCTTCGGAAGGGTGATCAGTGCTCTTAACTGCTGAGCCATCTCTCCAGCCCCAGACCCTCATCTGAGATGTTTTAAAAATAGACAGGAATCTAATTTAGGGTGCTGCATCTAAGTACATTCAGACTGTTGTAAGAAAACACCAAAAATGAGATAGCTTATTTTATAAAAGCAGGTTTGGCCAGGCGGTGATGGTACACTCCTTTAATCCCAGCACTTGGGAGGCAGTGTAGACCAACACTGGTCTACAGAGTGAGCCCCAGGACAGCCATGGCTACACAGAGAAACCCTGTCTCGAAAACCCAACAAAACAAAAACAAACATGAACAAGCAAGGAAGTAAACAAACAAAACAGGTTTGTTCCTTTCAGGGCCAAAGCCTAGGACATGGAAGACGAAGGTTCTGGAATATTTGGTGAGTGGGGAGGGTGGGCTTCCCGAATCATAGAGACTGTTGTTCCTCCACTGTCTTTGAATGTCAGAAAGGATAGGATGCTCCTGGGCTCATCCCTTCTGTGGTATTGGAAACTGAGGCCAGCGTCCAGGCATGTGCTCTCTCACTGAACTATAAACCCGTCTCTGGAGTCTCAGAAGGACACTGATTCTATTGATAAGGATTCTGCCTTTAAGGCTTTCACCTTCCAGAGACCCCTCTTCCCCACACTGGGCATCTAAAGACCAAGATTTCAATATAGGTGCTTTGTTCCGTCATTATTAACTCTGTGTGTGTGTGTGTGTGTGTGTGTGTGTGTGTGTGTGTGTATGCATATGGGGAGGTGGAAAACAGCTTTCACGAGATGATTCTCTTTGCTGAGCATATAAGTTACAGGGATTGAATTGAAGTCATCAGGCTTGGCAGCGGACGCCTTCACCCGGTGACTCAGCATATACATTTTGGAGAGGCATATTTGAATTAGCCGCTTTACTCCCCAATGAGACAAACTTCCTGATGAAGGAACCTTACGGGGGGGGGGGGCGGGGGAGGGGGGATGGGGAGGGAAGGGTTTCTTTTGGCTCAGTGTGAGGGACATAGTCTGGCATGGTAGTGGAGCTTGAAGAAGCTGCTAACCCTGTAGCCCAGGAAGCAGAGACCTGTCAATCATCTTGCTTGCTCTGTTTTATTCAGCCCACAGACTGGTACCACGCCCATTTACAGTGGATCTCCCCCCTTCAATTAACCCAGCCTAGGAGCCAGACCCCTCAACTGTAGCGATCTTAAGAAGCAGAGGCTAGTGGGAGGTGTTGATGTCACTCGGGGCAAGCTGCCAGAATCTGAGACTCGAGTCACTTCTCATGAACCAGTTCCCAGGAAGAGGCAAACCTGCTCTTCTGCTAGCTTCTGTCATTTGAGGTCATCTCTCATACCTTGGGACCCTCCCACCATAGGTTTGACCCCCATAGACTTCATGTGTTTGAATCCTTGGCCCACGGGGAGTGGCACTATTAGGAGGTGTGGCCTTGTTGGAGGAAGTGTGTCACTGTGGGGGTGGGCTTTGCGGTCTCCTATGCTCAAGCTGTGCCCAGCCTTCAGATCAAGATGGAGAACTCTCAGCTGTTTCTCCTGCACCGTGTCTGCCTGGACGCTGCCGTGCTTCCTGCCATGATGATAATGGACTGAACCTCTGAACCTGTAAGCCAGCCCCAATTCAATGTTTACCTTTGTAAGAGTTGCCATGGTCATGTCAACTTCACAGCAATGAAAACCAAACTAAGACAAATGCTATGCACTGTGAGGTCAGAACTGTGAGCTAAAGAAACCTCTTTTCTTTATAAAGTTACCCAGGTTCAGGTATTCATATGATAGGAATACCAAATGGACTATAAAAAGCTGATACCTTGGAACTAACATTGAACCTAAAGTTTACTATGTCACCAAGGATGTCACTTAAGCTTCCTAAGTTTCAGCTTCCACAGCTAATGAAAACACTAACTCATTTGCTGCTCGCAGGATCACTGTTTTAATCAAATTAGTTGATGTATAGGAAGTTATAAAGCGGCTTATAAATGATAGGTTTATTACTGTCATGTTAAAACTAAACCTTGGAGCTGGATAGATGGGTCAACGGTTGCTGTTCATGCAGAGTGTCTGAGTTCAGTTCCAGTACCCATACCAGGTGACTTCCAAGCACCTCCAGCCCTCTTCTGGCCTCTGAGAGCACTTGCACTTATGCACACACACACACACACACACACACACACACACACACACACGGGCACGCACATACCTATAATTAAAAGTGATTTTTAAAAAAAAAAAAAGTGAAATAAACCTTTAAAAATAAACCTCCAACTTCTACCACAGAAAATGAATAGTCAGTTTCTATTCAACCAATCCAGGCCTGGGAACCCATTTTGTTTCAGGTCTTCAGTCAGGGAGACATGGGGACACTTTCAGAATGGGAGCTGGTGAACCTGGGACACGAACGACGACAAGCACAGTCCTTCTAGGGACTGCCACCTGAACGCCATTCCATCTCTGGCACAGCCTGGACACAGGTAGGTCCTTTCAAGTGTGTTCATTAATATTTTACTTTTTTCCTCCTCTTTATTATTATTATTGTTGTTGTTGTTATTATTATTATTAATTATATTTTTACCTCCTCAAAGCAACACGAATAGCAAAATTTTCACGTGGTTAAAAGAAAAAAGAATGCTTATGAACTTATGAACCTTGCCGTTCTCCGTCTGTCATGGAGAGACTGTACTGGCCACATGTGTCTGTGATCCCCAGGTCTACGGTGTGTGTGTGTGTGTGTGTGTGTGTGTGTGTGTGTATGTGTGTGTATTCTGAATAAAGTCTTGGATGAACTAAAATGTCTTTTACTTGTATTGGTCAAAATAGGGAATACTTGTTGGGTTTGTTTTGTTTTGTTTTTTCGAGACAGGGTTTCTCTGTGTAGTCCTGGTTGTCCTGGAACTCACTCTGTAGACCAGGCTGGCCTCTGCCTCTGCCTCCCAGTTGCTGGGATTAAAGGCATGAGCCACCATCACCTGGCTATACTTGTTTATTTTATGTGTATTTGTATACCGTGTGTGTGTGTGTGTGTGTGTGTGTGTGTGTGTGTGAGTGTGTGTGTGTGTGTGTGTGTGTGTGTGTGTGTGTGCCACAGCATTCATGTACTCACGTGGAGGTCTGATGACGGCCTTAGGTATCAATCCTTACAATTGTTTTGCTTCAGGAAGGCGATGTATGTTGCTTTTCTGCCGTGTGTCCAGGCCGCCTGGCCCCAAGGCTTCTGGGGACAGTCTTGCTGGGCCTCCCATGTCCCTGTAAAGTGCTGCCTTTACAGCTGTTTGAGCTCTGTCTGGCTTTTTTACATGGGTTCTGGAGATTTGACTCCGGTCCTTACACTTCTGTGGGAAGTGCTTTTACTCCCTGAGCTATCCGCAGCCTTACAGCACCATTCTTTGCTTTACTTTGGATTTCAGTCTGTTGAGTCAAGTCCACACTATAGCATCAGCTAGCCTGTTACTTGCTGCATAGACCAGGCTGGCCTTTAACTCATGGCTTCCTTTTGCCTCTGCTTTTTTATTTTCCTCCTTACTGTTTGGAGTGTTTTTCCTATGTGAATGTCTGGGTACCGCGTGTATACCTGGTGCCTATGGATGCTAAAAGAGGATGTTGGATCCCCTGGAACTGGAGTTATAACCCATCGTGAGCTACTATGTGGATGATGGGAGTCCAACCCAGGTCCTTTGGAAGATCAGCCATAACTGCTGATCATCTCTCCCGCTGCTGCCTCTGCCTTCCGAGTGCTGAGTTTATAGACAAGGTCACTGCACCCAACTTAAAGCGCACGCCTTGACTTCTCTGTTAGCTTTAAATGGCTTTCAATTTCTCCCCTACTCTTACCTTCCCCATTTCTCCTAGGATAGTTATATTGTACTTTTCAATGAATCCCTATTCAGCATTTATCTCGGTATTTAAATACTTCATTTACTTTTTTTTTTTTGAAACAGGATCTCAATCTGTGGTCCAGCTGGCCTTGAATTTGTGATCCTCCTGCCTCAGCCTCTCAAGTGGCATGATTACATATGCATATACCACCCCCGGCTTGCTTAAGAGCTAATTTAAAAAAAATTTTTACTTATTATTGCTCTGTGTGTATGGTTTGCATGTGCGTGCGTGTATATATGAGTGTGGACTTGAGAGTCATGGAATACAAATGGAGAGCAGATGACAAGGTACTGGAGCCTTCTCCCACCTTGTTGAGCCGGGTTTTTACTGCTCCTGCTGAGCTGCAGGTTTCGGGCAAGATAGCCCATGAGCTTCCCACCAATTCTCCTACCTCCATCTCTGGTAGAGTGCTGGGTTACAGACGCTCGCCCACATCAGACTATCAGACTTTTTTTTTTTTTTTAACACGACTTTCGAGGATGTGAAATCAGGCCATCAGGCTTCTGCAGTGGGGGCAGCATTACCATCTGGCTGGGCTCTGTTTGTGTGTAATGGCTGACCCATTAGAGGTGCCTTGTCCTCCCACTGCCACAGATAGCCATCGCCCCAGTTTTCTAGACACTCACCGGTCATGCGACAGTGAGCAGTACCAGTGTCTAAATGGCCACACACGACACTTGGACATGGCAAATGTTCTTTCAATTTTATCTCGTAGGAAGCTCTGTCAAATAGCCCAGGGATTTCTGATCTAATCCAACCTGGACCACGGTCCTCCAGGCCTGGAATAACACAGCAGTGAAAGGTTTATATCGAGCCCTTCCTTATTCTGGACGTGATACTTGCCTCTCACAGCTAGCTACCTTGTGAAGACCATAGTTGAAAGATGGTGAAAATGCAGAAGCTCCAGGCTTTCAGCCCACAATCCTTTACCTTCTCCATGCTGTCCTTATGCATAATTTCCACATGCAGGGGCTGTTGAGATGGCTCAGTGGGTACAGGAATTTGCTGCCAAGTCTGCAACTCAAGTTCAATCCCCAGACCCCCATGGAAGAGAGAGCTAACTCCTAAAAGTTGTTCCATGCAGTGAAGAACATATTCTTGTTTTCTGTTTATGTGTGTATATATGTATATCTTTGTATGTATGTATATATGTGTCTACCCATCATCTATCTATCTATCTATCTATCTATCTATCTATCTATCTATCTATCTATCTATTATCTACATCAGCAATGGACCCAAGGGTCTCACAAACACTAACCACTTACTCTACCATTGAGCTCTGCTCCTAGCTTCAGATCACAGGTTACTTTTTTTTTCTATGTGAGCACTCATGCCACCACCACTCAAATCAACATATAGACTCTCTTTTCCACTCCCAGAATGTTCTTTTCCAGGCAACGCTCTCCCATCTGCCCCCTCGCAGCGGGATCGTTATTGACACTCCTACTCCTGTGGGCTCAACTTTGCCTCATTTTCGATGTCGTCTAATTAGAAGCATGCAGAATTCACTTACTCTTTGTGTGTGTGTGTGTGTGTGTGTGTGTGTGTGTGTGTGTGTGTAGATCAGCACCTCAGGTGCTGTTCTTTGGGTACCATCCATCTTGTTTTGTGAGACAGTCTGTCAGTGTTCTAGAAAAGTCCACCGAGTAGGCTAGGCTGCCTGGCCGGTGAGTCCAGGGATCCTGCTGGCCCTACCTCTCCAGTGGTGCTATGTCAAGCATGTGCTACCATGCCCAGATTTTTAACATGGGCTCTAGGAATCATACCCAGGCCCCCACACTTTTGCCATAGCACTTTACTGATGTAACTATCACCCCAGCCCCCACACTTACTCTTTTGTGCTTGGCATTTCCACGTAGTAGACTGGATGCCGGCTCTACCTACTGAGGTCATGGGCTTTATTCTCTCCACACTGTGAATGCCCATTCTAGGAATAGACCAGGGGTTGGATAACCTGGTGGGTAGCCACTCAGCTGAATGAGAAGAAACTGATTTCCTGCGGGTTGGTTTTGAGTTAATCTTATTTTCTCCAAGACCCAGGGCCTTGCTAGAGGGTAGTCCTTATCACAGAATAGGTCAGGGTACCCAGGGTTCATGATCTTGATGATACTGTCAAGGGCAAACTTCTAGAGACCATTGCCCGCCTAAAATGAGATCACGCTAGATCAGAGCACTAAGCTGGTAGACCACCCAGCATTTGTTTGGGAGGCAGTCTCCCCCTTGGGCATCGCCACGCTAGACCAGAGTTTTTGCTCTGTAATGAATTGTTTTGAAATCTCCATGGAAACGGAGCTCCTTCATCCATGTACTTCTCCACAGCCTCTAAACTCTCAGCTCTCATAGATCATACATTCAGGATTACAAGAGGGCAGTTTGGGCTCCAAAGCCATTTGTAAAGCTAACAAACAGATCATGAGGCAATTTGAGGCCAGCAGGCTGTTTTAGGTCAAACCCAGCAACAGTTTGGCTGTGGGCTAAAGAGTTGGCCAGGCTGGGCGTGGGCCTGGCGGTCTATGCACAAAGCCTGGGGAAGTTTTATGGGCCCTTGGTGGGCTCTCACTCCTGTTACAAGGAACATGTCCAACAAAGGAGCCTTCAAAGACCACAAGTTTTATGGTCTTCAGCAGCAAGCTGGGACCTGTTCTCAGGCTCTGGCTCCTGGGAGGGGCCAAGAGCAAGTGTGATTTATGGTTGCCAGACACCTCCCGCCTGTGAGCTCCTCTGGCTACAGCCCACATCTGGTGGTCTTGGTGAGCAGCTGGGGGTGGCATTTTATGACCTTGAAGATGATTGAAAGCCCGAAAAACAGGCCTGAAGGGCAAGCTTTAAAAGACCAGGACCGCTGAGCTTGGAGAAGTTAAGATGAACACCTGGGTTCAAGTAGACAAGGGCCTTAACCCAAAGCCAATGTTCTCATCAAGGCCTGTGTTCAGGGGAAAAAAAAATGAGAGTGCGGTGGGGGTGGGGCATGGGGAGTAGAGTCCCAGGTAAGGAAGTAGGTTTTAAATGTTAGCAGAAAAGACTGAGGGTTGAAGGTAAAAAGCCAAGTTCATATGGAAGCAGGTGGAACCGACTCTGCAGGGGTGTGTGGCTGGGGGAACCGAGTCTGCAGGGGCGTGTGGCTAGCCAGTGTCTGGAGCTTCAGAGGCTAAGTTGTCTGCTGTTCAAGACAAGCGTAGGTGACTTCTCAGTTCTGCATTCATATCTCGGTGTAGGAGCACCCAGAAGCAGATTCCCCAGAGGGAGGGTTACGTGCTTGCTTGGGAAGAGAAATCCCCAGAAACACGGGGATGGCTTGGGGGAAGTGAGACAGGGCTGGCAAGGATGGCGGTAAAGGGCAGGCTAAGCCATAGGCTAGTCCCGTGGGTGAGTGGAACCCGATTCCACTGGGGCCTTCTGTGGGAGACGGTGTGAACAAAGCGCGGTTGTTCTTGCCGGTGAACACGGAACCGGCAAGTATGGGGTGTCACTGGGGACTAACCTCACCATGCCTGTGGATATCAAACTCTGCAAGTGCTGGAGTCTCCTGAGTGAAAAGGTGTGGTATTTGCAAAGAACCTCTGTACACCCTCTGGTGCCCTTTGGATCGGCTCTAGCTGACTCCTGGTACAGAACACACCGTAAATGGCATGCAAACAGTCACAATATTGTACCATGGGAGGTACTGACAAGAAAAAAAGTTGTCCGTGTTCATTGCTAACACTGTGTGTGTGTGTGTGTGTGTGTGTGTGTGTGTGTGTGTGTGTGATGCACGTGTGTGTTTTCATGTGTCTACACACGTGTATGGGTGTTCTACTTTCGTCTCTGTTGCTGTGATAAAACTCTCTGACCAAAAGCAGCTTAGGGGAGGAAAGGGTTTATTTGGCTTACAGTTCTAGGTCACAGTCAGGGCAGCAGTTCAAGCAGGGATTTAGGGGCAGAAACTGTGGAGGAATGCTGCTTGCTGGTTTGCTTACAGAGCATGCTCAGCTAGCCTTACGTAGCTCAGGATTGCCTAGCCATGGGAACTGGTACTGCTCACTGTGGGCAACAAATGGGTCCTTCCACACCAATTCACAGTTAAGGCATCACCTCCCGGAAGGTTCCAAGGCCAGACTGATCTGAGCAGCTCCTCCACTGAGACCCCCTTGTTACATGACTCCAGGTTGTGTCAAGGCAATGGTTACACTAGGACAGTGGCTGTGCAATGCGTGCGTGGCATTCATGTTGAGGGGAGGGATTGACGTCAGCTGTCTTCCTCTATTGCTTGCCCCCTTATTCATTTGCTTGCTTGTTAGTTTATTTTGAG
Organism: Apodemus agrarius; assembly: GCA_964023405.1. Taxonomy (NCBI): domain Eukaryota; kingdom Metazoa; phylum Chordata; class Mammalia; order Rodentia; family Muridae; genus Apodemus; species Apodemus agrarius. The sequence goes on from OZ030010.1 coordinate 8,971,890, forward strand.
ACAAGGTGGAGCTCACCAATTTAGCTAGACCGGCTGGCCAGCGAGCTCCCAGAATCCTCTCATCTCTGACTTGTTTCTTAGCACTGGCTATACAGATGTGTAACTGCATTTGACTTTGTGTGTGTGTGTGTGTGTGTGTGTGTGTGTGTGTGTGTGTACATGTGTGCACAGGTATACACACATGTATATATGTATACAGCCATATATAGACACATACACATGTATGTAGCTTAAACTAAAAATAAATCTTTGGAAAATAGTTTCAATAGGCCATTGGTTGCATCCATGGATGTGGGATCTACAGGTAAGGAGGGACAATTGTGTTTGCCCGTCAATTGGTACCTCTCACAGGCTGAGACTCATTCTGCCCCTAAGAGCCCTATTAAAGAGCAGCATTAGAAAGGAGACTCCCAGACATGTCGAGGCCTGGTGTCAATCTTCATATCAAGGCTACAATACTGACCCGGGGGCGTCTCCTGTGAGAATGGGAAGTACACAGGTAATTCAGGGAGTCCTGGCTCAGTTCTGACTGGTAGTCCCTCTGCTGGGTTCACAAACCTACCCACGGTTTATGTCAATGGCCCCTAAATATCTAATCGCAATGGCTATACATCATCATTAGCATCCCATTCATCCTGGTTCCTTGGCCTATGGAGTTAGGATGAGCATGCTGAGAAAGACCAAGTAGACACCTCAAAAAAAAAAAAAAACCCTCACGTACCAAGCTGAGACAGGGATGACCTTTAGCAGAGCAACCTGAGGGAGGGGCAGAGGTCAGGTCCATGATATGAAGAATGTCGGATTTGTGGCCCTCACTTCTACTTTATTTATTATTATTATTATTATTATTATTATTATTATTATTATTTTGGTTTTTTGAGACAGGGTTTCTTTGTGTAGCCCTGGCTGTCCTGGAACTCACTCTGTAGACCAGGCTGGCCTCGAACTCAGAAATCCGCCTGCCTCTGCCTCCCAAGTGCTGGGATTACAGGCGTGCGCCACCACCGCCCGGCCTCGCTTCTACTTTATTAACTAATATTGTTCCTAGAAGCTCTGAGTGGGTCCCAAGGAATGAGAATGGCACATTGACTCAAGGAGCCCCTTAATTGCAGCATCTTTGAATGGGGTGCCATCTCTGCTCTCTAGCACATGCCCTTGAACACGTACATTAGTTATTTGTTTCATTGCTGCAATAAAATACCTGAAGAAAACAACTTAAAGAAGGGAGGGTGGCTAGTGGAAGCTTCTAGTTTTTTGGAAAGGCAGTTATGTCAGATGGTGGTTTGCTGGTGCACACAGGTGAAAGGATGTCTCGCTAAATCAAACACGGGAAAGACCGTTGTCCTGGAGCAGACACAGGTGAGAGGATGTTTGGCTAGAGCATGTGAAAGGGCTCTTGATGGAGGAGTCTAAGTATGACCCCACAGACAGCGGGAGAGGAGCACTGAGCCTTGGTTTGGTTTGCTCCACCTTGATATTCTTTGCTAAAGACACACATGTATTGTCTCGCCTTACATAGTATTGTTGAGCTCAACTTGTGATGACTCCGCCATTGAGAGAAGAAACATGCCCAAGAACTGCTCGTGGGGTTCCTGTGGCAGCTTGTTGCTTCTGTGGCCTCACCTCAGGCTGGTTGGCAAGCCTGGCAGCTTCTTTAGGATTAAACTACAGTTGCCAGTTTGTGCCTGGTGTCTGCTTTCTGAAAGGACTAAGTAGCTGCTGGTTCGTGCCTGGTGTCTGCCTGCCTAGAGGACCGGTCTGCAGCTGCTGAATTGTATTTGGTGTTTGCTATGGGACTGAACTGCTCCCAAGAAGATCAAGCTCACCCCCAAAGAGCTACTGCTGAACATGTCCACTTCCCCCATATCCTAATAACTTTTCTCTTCCATTGCCTCTGCTGGGTGGTAGGCTAGAGGAGAAGTTGAACCCTTATTAAAAGTAGGTTGCAAAAAACTTATGCCTACAGAAGGGTTTGCTGAAGGTGGTATCACATGCCTTTAATCCAGCACCCAGACACATTTTCTGCATTGTTGGTCCCTTGGGCTGTGTTATCAAGCTCCATAGAGTACTTGAATTTTTCTATTTTCTAGGACATTATGGGATGACACCGATAGGGTTAATCCAGAACAAGAATAACAGTTAAGACTCAGGATGGCCTCAGGCGGTCAAGCTGATTCCCCACATCTGCTCCGAGGAGTGTGCTACCATCAACATGATGCACCCATAGATAGTTCTGAATACAGCTTAACCCAAAATTAGAAACCTTCTTAGAGCACAATGGGAAAAAATGTTTTAGGTTATTTAAAGATGACAGTGCCCTGCCACAATGTTATGAGGTTAGACACACCTGGTCTCCGTAGTCCAGAGCCCTTCAAATTTTGTTAGTAGTAAAAGGAGGAATGCTGACAGTCTCTGGACAAGATTACCCATGTCTACCATTGTCTGTCCTGCCTGAATGCAATATCCTTGTTGCATGCATAGTGTGGTGATTGGCCTTGATTGTCAACGTGATTGGATATAGAATCACTGTGGATACAAACTTCTTGTCATGCCTGTGAAGGATTGACTGGATTATATTAATTGAGGTAGGAAGACCCCCCTCCTCCCAAATCCACAGTCACACATATGCCATATGTTCACGCAGATATAAATAAATACATAAATACACAAACAAACAAATGCCCATCTTAACTGGGTAGCACCAGACCCTCCCTGGTCTGGTTTGAGTCTGCATAAAAAGGAGAAAGCAAGTTGAACATGAGCACCAGCATCTCAGCATCTCTCTCTCTCTCTCTCTCTCTCTCTCTCTCTCTCTCTCTCTCTCTCTGTGTGTGTGTGTGTGTGTGTGTGTGCTTCCTTACTAATGACCAGCCATTTCCTGCTCCTGCTCCTGCTGCCATGCCTGCCCTGCTGAGATGAAGTGTATACCCTGGAACTGTAAGTCAAAATAAACTTGCTCCCTAAATAAACTTTATTCAAAGCGCTGGAGAGATGGCTCAGTGGTTAAGAGCACTTGTTGATCTTGCAGAGAACCCTAGTTCAGTTCCCTTGTGTTAACTCCAGCTTCAGAGATTCTAATGCCTTCTTCTGGCCTCCATGAACACCACCCTTACAAACATGCATGTGCACACACATGCACACAAGTCTGCGTGTGTGCATTCACATAAAATAAAAAAAATTCTTAAAAGAAAACCTTTCTCCGGAGGTGGGGGGTGGGGGTAGAGGACTTATGGGACATAGGGTGAAGGGGAAACTGGGAAAGAGGAAAGCAGTCGGAATGTAAACAAAGAATATAGAAAATAAATAAATAAATAAATAAATAAATAAATAAATGAAAAAGAAACCTTTCTTCATTCAGCTTATCTGGGAAGCCAACATAAAAGTCTACTTGTGAAGACGGATGTTAAGGGAGACATCAGACCCAAGAAGTTCCTCACTCTGCATTCCTTAAAGTTTACTTCCTTGGAGCTAGAGAGATTGTTCAGCAGTTAAGAGTACTTGGTCCACAGCCACGAGGACCAGCATTCGAATTCCAGCAGCATATAACAAGCTGGGTGTCCCCATAAATGCCAGCTCCAAGTGGGGCAGAAACAGGAAGAGCCCCGGGGTTCGTTGGCTTCCAGTCCAGCTGAGAATGCACACTCCAGCTTCTGGGAGAGACCCTGCCTCAAAGGGCTAGGTAGAGAATGGTAGAGGATCCTCTTCTGGCCTCCACACATGGATGACCACAGTCACACACACACATGCCATATGCTCACACAGATACAAATAAATACATAAATGATCTTTAAACATTTACTTCTTACAGTGAGAGAGGATAAAGAATTAGACCAGAGTATAGCACAAATGAGCGAAACTGTCATAGTGAAGCCCTGTGCTTTGTATGCTAACCTAAAACATTAATTTTTAAAAAAGAAAAGAAATGTGCTTCTCATTATCGCTTGTGCCAATCATGGGGAGCAAAGGTGGAGGACCTGCTGCAGCTGGATTAAGGAGAGGCAGAGTCAGTGTGAGACCTGTAGGTTATAAGCTGTCTCAGGGTTTCTATGATAAAACACTATGATCAAAAGTAAGTTGGGGGCAGGGCAGGGAGGCCTTTATTTCACTTACATTTCCAGGTAACAGTTCATCACTGTGAAGTCAGGACAGGAACTTGAACAGGGCAGGACCCTGGAGGCAGAAGCCGTGGAGGGATGCTGCTTACTGGCTTGCTCCCTCTGGCTTGCTCAGCCTGCTTTCTTTTAGTCCAGGACTATCAGCTCATGGGTGGCACCACCCACAATGGGCTGGACCCTCCCTCACCAATCACTAGTTAAAAAATATGCTCTACGGGCTTGCCAGCAGTCTGACCTTATGTTGGCATTGTCTCGATCAAGGTTCCCTCTTTCCAGCCGGGCGGCGGTGGTGGTGCACGCCTTTAATCCCAGCACTCTGGGAGGCAGAGGCAGGTGGATTTCTGAGTTCGAGGCCAGCCTGGTCTACAGAGTGAGCTCCAGGACAGCCAGGGCTACACAGAGAAACCCTGTCTGGGGGAGGGGGAAGGTTCTCTCTTTCCACATGACTCTAGCTTGTGTCAAGTAGCCAGGACACAGGCCTAACCTATCTGTCCTGGAACTTTTGGTGAGCAAACTTTGCAGGCAGATCCACCCGCAGAACCGATGGGACCCAGTCTAAAATGAAGATGTGGGGGGCTTTTGGCCTTGAAGCAAGAAAAAAGTGCTACTAAAGGGGCTGAACTATTAAAAAAAAAAAACAACAGAGGCGACAGTGTCACTCGAATTACAGCTGGAGTTACAAATTGCATAACAATGGTATTTTGGTATCACGATTTTATGTAATGTGATAAATAATACTTCATTAATATGATCCCATGATTGATCGGAACATTTGTCTGGTGCACTTTTCTGCAAATTCATTTATTAGGTCATCAAACTTTATCCTTTGAGCAACTTCATTTTCCATCGATATAAACTGAAAACGACATCAGTCACTTTGGGCAAATGTGAGACTGCAGGGAAACTGGTCATTTTTTAATTTTGAAAAGGCTCTTTCTGCTGACGCAACTGCAAGCGGAGCTGTTAACAGTATTTTTATAGGCTGTGACACTAGGGTAAGTTTCTGATAAATTATTTCAAAATATAGATTCTAATACATCTAGAGCTGATGATTCTCATGTAGTAATTTTTCTACCAGAAAAAAAAAGATTAACTCTTTTTACAACCAGTTTTGGGTAGATCTAAACTTAATTTTAAATGCAAATTTGTACAGTGGCATTTTAATATTTTCTCTAACAGTTCCTGTAACTTGTGGCTGTCGTAGAAGAGATCGAAAGTGGCTGTATGATTTATCCATAACCTAAAATGCCTGTTTATGCTCTCTATTACTGCGTGCTCAATTATAAGGAAAGTTATTATTGAAATGATCTTCTTTGTTAATAATTGGTTTCGCTGATGCTTAGTAACAAAATCATGTTCCTTCCTTTCAAAGTTGGTGACCATTAAATTTAATTCCTGCTTCTAAGCCTGTGTGTATATTTGTCAGGCAATATTGCAGTGGTCTTCAAAACCCAAGATGCCAAACACTGGTGTGTATGTGTGTGGGGGGGTGTATTTGTGTGAGTGTAGGCATACCACCAGACTCCGTGCCTGTCTTTTTAAATGTGGGTTCTGGGAATTGAAGACAGGGCCTCATGCTTTCAAGGAAAGAACTTATCAAATGGAGTACCCCCAGTTTTTAACTCTTTGGCAAACCTGTCTGCTATGCATTTTTGCATCAGCTGTCCATGTGCGTTGATTGGTTAGTAAATTTCAGACAGTGCTTCTGGGGAACTGCTGGCTGGCCCTGCCTTGGTATTAGCTCTTTTATCGGAAGATTTTAGTATTTGGACAGATGCTTCAGGGATGGGGTCTGGGACTGACTGTCAAGCTAGTTTCTTGCTGCAGGACCCAGCATTTCTCCCAGCCAATTCTGTCCTCTCTCCTGCTACCTACCCAAGTAATGGCTTCTGCCATTACCACCAACATTGTAAGCCTGCCACTTCTCTTATGCCCTGGACTGGCAAGGTGACATCTGTGCTTCACAGTTCTGGGCTATCACCTTTCTCTCATTGAGAGGAGTCTGGCCTGATGGTACAGGCTCGCAACCCCAGTTACCTGGGAGGCTGAGGCAGGAGGATTGCAAGTTCAAGACCTTTGTGGAGCTAGCTACAAAAGAGGAAAGTGTTGCACGGGTTTCAACCCATCGTTACTTGGTCATTTGTTTTGGGCCCATGGCAGCTCAGCACGCCGTGGTGGGAGCACATTGCTACAGGAGCTTGTTGATTGGTTAGTAGTGGCAAGTATACCCTCCCATGGGAAGTAGATTAGAGAAAGAGGGGACTGGCCTGGGGTTCCATTGTTCCATTCTAGGGAAGACTCCACAATGACCTGATTTCCTCCAGCTTGGCCTTGCTGCTAAGGTTTCCACTAACTCCCCATTAGTGACACAGACTGCTGAGCAAGCCTTTTACACACGATCCTTGTGGGAAACAGACCCAAGGAATACCACTCCCCAGTGCAGCTACTAGGGCTGTCCCCTGCCCTGCGCTGGCTGTTCCCCTATACAGCTCACACACAGGCTCTGTGGGCCCGTCAGATGCCACTTAGGTGACCCAATGCCCTAGTTTCATTCTGTTGCTGTGATAAAATGCATCGCGATAGAGAAAGCGACTTAGCAGGGGAAGGGGCTTATTTCAGCTGTAATTCCAGGGTATAGTCCCTCGCTATAGGGAAATCAAGGTAGAAACTTCAAATAGCTGCTCACGTTATCCCCACAGTCAGACGCAGAAAGAAATCCATCCGCGCTCACGGGCCTGCTGTGCTCAGCTCAGTCCCCTCTGCAGTTCAGAGCCTTCCGCCTAGGGAATGGTGTGGCCCACCGTGGACTGGCCTTTCCACATCAATTGACCTGAGACAGTAGACATGCCTGAAAGCCAACCCGGTCTAGGCACCTCCTCGAGTTAGGCTTCATTCCAGGTTCCATCTAGATGACATGCAAAGCTAGCCAGCACTCTTCGACTTAGAGAAAAACACCGTTCAATAATTCCCGGCTGGAGACAGCAGACCATGAAGTCAAGTGTGGGACTCTCGTGGACAGCAGGCACTATGCTACCTACAGGACACGTGGCATGCTCTTGGGGCTCACCCTATGGGCGGGTCAGCGTTGTACCTCCCAACAAGGTCACTGTACTGTGCCCAGTACAGGCCTTACAACAAGGCTTCTGATCAGTGGCTACCCGGGAGGTGAGACCAAGAAACCCAGAGAAGAGGTGGGGAAGTGATGGCGGAAGTGGTGAAGTCAAGGCAGGCTTGTAAACGAGTGCGTTATCCCTGTAAAACTCCCTGCCAATCAGGGTGTAATTCTGCAGGCTCCTCAACAGGCACTTGAAGGACACTCTCCAGAATCAGAATTGTAGCTTCACTCAGAGGCCAGGCAGCCAGGGTCATTATCCTATGAGGAGTCCTTGTCCTTCAGGAAGCCACCTGCAGATGATATCTGGCGCGCTGCTTGTTGAGCTGACTGAATCGTCATTGGCTCGAGGATCCGGGAGGGGCCACCAGCTTCGTGCCTCTCGGCCCACCTCACCCACCCACTCACTCACGCTGTGTGGGCCTTTCCATTCATCCTGCGCTCTGTAATTACTGCTTAATTTCCCCCTTCCATTAGTATTGAAAATGCCTCCAACGACTTGATTCTCTCGCTTTATTTATACGGCAGAGAAGACGCTTAGAAGCAAATTATGCTTGCCTCTACTATATATCTCTACCTGTTTATCTCGGTGTTTACGGAGTGCCTGCCATGGAGGTATCTGGGCACTTAGACAGCCCCATTAGATCAAATCCATGACAGAAGAGAGACTACCACCGCAGCCACTACCATCGCTGCCACCACCCTCTCCTCCTCTTCCTCCTTTTCTTCTTCCTCTACCTTCTCCTCCTCCGCCGCCATATAAGCCTCTCGGGGATCACACAGAGGGTCAGAGGAAGCAACAACTGCCAGCCTTAGGCCTTTTGTTCTCCAGCCCTGAGAGAGAGGAATGAGTTTTGGCAAAGAAGCACATCCCCTCCTGGAGGGAGGCGTGGGGAGCTTGCAAACTAATTTGGAAGATCTATCAGAGGGTGGCTTTCAATATGCTGGGCATTTAGCATTGGAAATGATTTCAGTTGCATTGCTCTCCAAATAGCAAATTGAGCCCATTTTTCACAAATGGGGCTTCACGCGCCCTGAACAGCTTCTACCAGAAGATGCTGGATACTCACTGCCGTCTTTCTGGGTCTGGAGCTACGGATGACTCCAAGTTCAAATACTGCTGAGCATCTCTTTGTGGTCCTGCCTACAAGGCTGCTTAAGACCCCAGCTCCCTGGGACCTGACTACAGTCAGCAAGATCTCTGGCCTCTTCTAGGTACTCCCCGCCCTTTCACCCTGCCCTGTCTCTTCCTTGCAGTTCCGGATATTGAACCCACGGCTTACAAGGGAGATGCTCTACCTCGGAGCTATATTCCAACCTGCTTTTTACTTTATTATTACTATTATTATTATTATTATTATTATTATTATTATTATTATTTTGAGACAGGGTTTCTCTGTATAGCCCTGGCTGTCCTGGAACTCACTCTGTAGACCAGGCTGGCCTCGAACTCAGAAATCCACCTGCCTCTGCCTCCCAGAGTGCTGGGATTAAAGGCGTGCGCCACCACTGCCTGGCTTTCTTATGGTCTTAATAAACTACCTAGGACACTAATGGACTTGCAACCCTTCTGCTTCAGCCTGAGACAGCAGGCCTGAGCCACCACCCTTGGCTGCCCCTGTAAGGTCTTCATTGGCCCCAGCCACTGTCATCCGTTTTCTGGACTCCCTCTTACGTTTGGGCCTGGGTCTTGCCTCTCAGACACTTGTGACGGCAGAGCATCCTACCCTTAACTGCAGTTGGGACTCTGTCCTGCCCAGGCCGAGCCCTGGCTCTCAGGATCCCTTCACTGGGGGCTTTATTTCTTCTGAAGGAGAATCCAGGAACTGAGGTAGGTGAGGAAGTACGAGGAAGGAGTCCCTCACCGTGGAAAACTACAAAGACATTAGGTTTGATTGTATTATTTATTGAGTGTGTGAGTGTGTGTATGTGTGTTTGGACTGAACACAGTCTTTGTGTTTACGTGTTCTACTACTGAACTACATCTTCACCCCTGTAAAAAAGCAAAGTTAAGCAAGCTAGGGGAAGCATCATCCCTCCATGGCCTGTACATCAGCTCCTGCTTTCTGACCTGCTTGAGTTCCAGTCCTGACTTTCTTTGGTGATGAACAGCTATTTGCTTCTTGGTCGTGATGTTTGTGCAGGAATAGAAACCCTGACTAAGACAAATTGGTACCAGCATAGTGGGGTATTCCTGTGACAACCTGACCATGTTTTGGGGAGGACTGTGGAAGGACTTTGGAACTTTGGGCTAGATGGTCCATTCAGTGTTGAGACCTCTGTGAGATGTTGTGTAGGAGCTTGGAAGATTATGTTGAGAACAGTGCAGAAGATGGAGGCCTGGCTTGTGAAATTTCAGAGGGAAGATTAAAGACTCTTATCAGGGCTGTTGCTATTTTGGTTATGAAGATTCTGTGGTTTCGGTTAGCTGGGGACTGAAGAATCAGCTGTGATTAACAGGATACCACAACTACTAAATCAAAAACTTTGCATTACTGGGACAATTGATGCTGGTTAGCTGGAGCTAAGAAATTAGCAGTGATTAAGAAGAGACCAGTAGGGACTGGAGAGATGACTCAGAGGTTAAGAGCACTGACTGCTCTTCTGAAGGTCCCGAGTTCAAATCCCAGCAACCACATGGTGGCTCACAACCATCTGTAACGAGATCTGATGCCCTCTTCTGGAGTGTCTGAAGACAGCTACTGTGTACTTACAATAAATAAATCTTTGAGAGAGAGAGAGAGAGAGAGAGAGAGAGAGAGAGAGAGAGAGAGAGAGACCAGCATAATTGAGGTGAAATCTTCTGGGAAGTGTTTTCTGGGAGTACAGAGGCTATGTTCCAGAGATAGCCAAGGTTGTACCTTGTGCTGTGGCTGGACTTGGTAATGTGTAGAGTCACCCGGGTGGTACTGGTTTTGAAGGCATGAAGGGGTCATGAAGAGCAGCTGAGGTTTGTGCAGGAATAGAAACCCTAAGACAACCCCTATTCTTTTGAAGTGAAAGGAAAACCCCTGGCTGGGGACTGTAACCTAGAACTGTGAGCTGAAATAAACTCTTCTCCACTTAAGTTGCTTTTGTCAGAATATTTCATCACAGCAACAAGAAACATGTACCTCCGAGTACATAGCAAATTCAAGGCCAGTTATGGCGGGTTTTTTTTTTTCCAACTTGGCGCATAGGCTAGAGTCATCTTGTAAGAGGAGGCATGAGTTGAGGAATTGCCTTCACCAAATTGGCCCCTGGGCAAATCTGTTGGGGGCATTTTCTTGATGAATGATTGATGTGGGAGGGCCTGGCTGACTGTGGGCAATGCCACCCCTGGGCTGGTGGTCTGGGATGTATAAGAAAGATAGTGAGTAGGGCCAGGGAGGGCAAGTCAGTAAGCACAGTTCCCAGAGCTTTTTCAGTCCCTGCCTCCAGGCGTGAGCTCCCTCGGTGACAGACTGTGATGGGGACATGCATGCTAAATAAATCCTTTCTTCCCCATGTTGCTTTTGATCGTGGCATTTATCACAGCAATAGGAAGCTAACTAGGACATCAGTGTATATTAAAAGAGACTTTGTCTAACCAGACCAGACCAGACCAGACCAGACCACTACCACCAAACATCAACCAAGAAAAACTCCAACCACCTGCAGGCTAACTGGAGGCTGCTTCTCCTTCCCCTTCCTCTTCTTCTTCCTCTTCTTCTTGGCACTTATCTCTGCCACCAGACTGCCTGGGTGGCTGCGCCTCCAAGAGGCCCCCGTGAAGCCAGGGTTTTGAGAGTGTGAGGCCAGAATTGAGGGTGAGCCCCCAAGGCGGGGGGGGGGGGGCGGGTCCCCAGTAGTCAGACATATGAAGTTTACATGGGCCTGCTCCTTCCTATGGCTTTTTTAATCCCTTCCTGTCTCTACCTCTGCTCTTATGAGTTATTTCCCACAATCCCTTTCTGTCATTCCTGCAGGGCCCCCAGTGGTAGGTAGTACTACTTCCTTCGCATAGCCCTTGCTGATTCTAGACAGATGGGTCCGGCCTGTAGCTTTGAGCTCCCTTCTGTGCAGACATTGTTGCTGTTACCTTATTCCTGCTTCTAGACTCTTCCTTTTGTCATATATATATATATATATATATATATATATATATATATATATACACATACACACACACACATATGGCATAGCTCTCATGTGAGAGTCTGCTGTGTGAGTCTAGGGGGACAGAACTCAGATTGTCAGGCTTGTTGGCAAGTGACTACCAGTTTGAGCCATCTCAAAGGTTCCAAGGTCTAAAGATGAGAGTTGAGTTTCATTTATCAAAGGCAAGCACCTCTGTGTGGTTTCTGAATCCCATAATTTCTAGGGGCCAGATCTGAGACCCAGTCAGTATCAGGGATGTGAGCATCTAACCAGAAAAGGAGGTGGGGGGAAGAAAAGGAATAGTTGTGTAGTACTTCTAGAACATTCTAGTCCTCCATGAGTGCAGACCAGACCTATTCCAGCTGAGACAGGATTTCTAGGGCTCTAGGGCTCCCAGACTTTTGGTTTCCTTTCCAAGTGCGTCTAGGGCAAGGAGGGGGATTGCTGACGCGGGAAGTGGAGCATGCACCGGGACCTGGCAAGTCAGAGCTGTGAAAATAGCAACTATTACTACTGCTGCTGCTGCCATGGCAACGTGTGCTCGCCTTACTACTTAGCCTTCACACCAAGGAAAGTGTGGAGAGACTTCAGTTCCCAGGGCCTAAGAACCATGACACCAAGAACTACCTTGATCCCATTCTGGGTAGTGGTTCAAGAATCTCCCTTTGACTATTCTTTGGCTGTTGTGTTAGGATTCTAGAGGAACAGAACCTCTAGAATGGATAGCATATTTAAAGGGGATTGATTGTGTTGGTTTTCACAACACAGCCTGGCTCATGCAACAGTAGTTCTTTGTACACTGGAGAGCCCGAGACCCTGGTAGGGGTACAGTCTAGAAGCCTGGACTTGTCCTGCTTCAGTACTGAAAGGCTGAAAGATTCCTGGAGAGTTCCTGATCTTCAGTCCACACTGGAAAGCCAGAGAAGCTGGGTCCTGATGTTAGTGAAGGTTGGTAGTGGCAGTAGCAGCAACACAGCAGATAAAGTTGCTAGTAAGATGTGGCTATCAAGCAGGCCTAAAGCAAAAGCTTTTCCCTCAAACCTCCTCATATCTGGAGACCACCTCCTATCTGGAGACCTCCTCCTATCTGGAGACCTCCTTATATCTGGCCCACCACCAGAAACTGTCACCCACATTTAGGGTGAGACCTCTTATATCTGGCCCACCATCAGAAACTGTCACCCACATTTAGGGTGAGTCTTTTTTACTTGAATTAACCTTATCAAGAAAACCCTTCACAATTGCACCCACAGGATGTGTTCTAGCTACTATCAGTCGGGTGAAAAACTAAGATTAAATATCACAACTGTCCATGTTTACTGAGAGCTCTCTAAGGACCAGCATTCTCTTGACCATAGAATTAGTGTTGGGAGGTTGAAAATATAACTCAGTGCTAAAGTCCTTGCTTAGCGTGAACGTATGTGACCCTGGATCGTATCCCTAGTGACACATAAAGATATTTTTAAAAAATTATCTCTATCTGTCTGTCTGTCTGTCTGTCTGTCTGTCTGTCTATATAATGACATTGTGGGATGGAGAAGGCTCAGTGGTTAAGAATTTTGCTGTTCTTCCAGAAGACTGGAGCTTAGTTCCGGGCACCGACAGCAGGCGGCTCACAGCTGTAACTCAAGCTGTATGTGATCCACCACCTCTGGCTTCCACACGCACTCACACAACTATACATAATTAAAAGTAATAAAAATAAATCTTTAAAAAAAAAAGCATTCGGTGACAGGTGTGGCCTTTAACCCCAGCACATGGGAAACAGAGGGACGCAGATCTCTGGGAATTCAAGGCCAGCCTGGTCTCCATGGTGTGTTCTGGCCCAGGTAGGGCTACATGGCAAGACACTGTCTTCAAAAGAAAAACTGGGCACCCAAACACTAAGTTGCATCACGGTTGACCTTCCGTTCCAACAGGTGGAGCACAGAGACTAGCTTATAGCAAATATTCAGCCAGAGCCGGCTGTGCCTACTCACCCGATGCTGATGCTGCTACCTCCTGTCCACATGAGCACCATAGCAACCATGACTGCCCTTTAACAAAACGAGGAGCTGGGGCCTAGGGAAGCAAGGGCCTTGCCCGAAGGTCCTCAGCCATTACATAGCTGAATGTTCAGAACCGAGCTTCCTGCTGCTACTCTAACAGATTGGCTATACACAGCACAGACTTACTCTCTTCCAGCTCTGGAGGTCAGGCATCTGTGGCTACTATCATGATGGTGGCAGAGCTAGCCCCTTCTGGATGCTCCGGAGGAATCCGGTCATTTCTTCCAGCTCCTGCAGGCTGCTGCTATTGCTTTCTTCGGGCTGTGCCCTGCAGTTCTCTGATCTTCCCAGCCTCTGCCTCCCTGCCTCCCTCCCCAGTAAGGACTTTTGAAACGACGCAGGCTCCGTTTCACTAAGCTAGGATCTCCTCCTCTCAAGGTCTTCATCGCAACTCAAATCTCTTTCTGCCATTTAAGGTTAGCACTCGTGGTTGCTGAGAGCTGGGGCATGGGGCGGGTGTGCTGGTGTGGGCCTATGATAGCAGCACTTGGGAAGCAGAGCCAGGTGGGTCACAAGTGACAGGCCAACCTGGGCTACAGTGTGAAATCCTATCTCTAAACAGAACAAACAAACAAACAAACAAACAAAAAAACCACCCCTTAGGATGTGGATATATTAAAGGCTCATTGTTTAGGCTACTGCGGCCTCTCTGAAGGTGATGTGGAGGTGTGCCTTTAGACTATGTTCTCTCAAAACCAGATAAGGACTTGGATGCAAGTGTTGCCAGCAAACCCCAGTAGGGTATTGGGGATACACCACAGGGAAGGGAGAAAAAAACCCTTCAAGGGTGCACCGAAATGCCAGGTATTCCCGTCACACTGGGGTTCTCTCGTTCTGCATCAGAATTGCTCATCCATGGCTTGCTGTGTTAGCATCCTGGGGTGCCGGAATGATGAGTCACCGGCTGGGTACCTCCCAGTCCTGGAGGAGAGAAGCCTAAAATCAGGATGCTGGCAGGGCTCTGAGGGGAGATTTGGTCTACTCACCTCTCCCTGTTTCTGGTGAGCAGCAGAAGTGCTAGGAGTTTCTGGTCTCCTAGATGTGGCCTTCCCACCTCCGCCTCTGTTTTGGGTGTCCCGGTCTCTGTGGATCTTTCCCCATCCCCTTTGTTACTGAGATATGTTCTCACTATGTAGTCCAGGCTGAACTCGAAACTCACAAACTTCCAGCCTCAACGTCCTGGGTGCCTGGATTACAGGTGTGTGTCACCAAGGCCTAGTTGTCTACTTCCTCTTAAAAGCACATTTCCTTTTAGATGTGGGGCCAACTTGAGTAATTCCGGGAGATTTCATCTTAAGGTCCTGGTTCAATGTCTGTAAAGTGTGTGTGTGTGTGTGTGTGTGTGTGTGTGTGTGTGTGGTGTGTACAGGTGCGCCTGTGAGTGATGTGTACCAGCCAGAAGACAACCCTGTGTGTCTTTCACCAGGAGCTTCCTATCTTGTTCTCTGAGGTAAGTCCTCTTCCTGGGACCTTTGGCTCAGCGATTAGGCTGTGCCATCTGGCCAGTGAGCTCCAGGGGTTCATCTGTCTCTGCCTCGTCATTGCTGGGATTGAAAATGCTCGCCAGCACACTCACATATTGTTTTCACATGGGGCCTGAGAATCGCAATCAGGCTCTCAGGCTTGCACATTAAGTACTTAACCATCTGAGGCAACTCCCCGACTCCCGCCAAGACCCCCTTTTCTCAAGAAGGCGGCCTTCACAGGCCCTGGATCGCCCATAAGGAGTCTGCAGATGCGAAATTCAAGTGTCCATCTTCAAAGGGGGTCAGTCTTTAGCTGGGGGAACCGCACCGCAGCCACAGAGAGACGCAAGGCCGAAGCACAGGCATACGCCATCCTCCAGAGAAGCTTAGGATCTGCCTTAGAGAGCTGGGTGACAGGGAGTCTTCCTGCACGGCAAGATTTCCATCCCCTCAAAGGCTCCTCCTGGCCTTTCCTCAGGGCCGGAATAGATGAATCAGCAGGAAAAAGTCTTGTCATTGCGGGAAGCTGGAGAAATATGGAGGCACTCACGTTGTGTTGCCCCTCCTCCACCAACCCAACAGGAGTTTGGCTTGAAAGGAGCTTGGTGATGAGGCTGTCCATCTTCCTGAGCAGGCCAGGTGGGAAGATGGGTGGGAGTGCAGCTGGGGGTGTGGGGAGAAGTAATTAGTTTGATGAATCTTCTTTTTAAGTTGTTCTCTACATGGGTTTTCCGTGGCGTTATAGACTCAGCCATGCATTCCCTGAATTTTATGAATCCTTAAACATGGACCATTTGTCAAAAAGAGAGAAGTGAGCGCAAAGCCACTGCAGTCACAAGCCCTAGGTGTTCCTGGTGTAGGACAAGGACACCCAATGATGCCCCTGGGTCACAGAGGAGTCTGGAGAGTCACGACGAGGCTCAGGTCTTCTAGCTGCCTGCTTCACAGAGATGGCCTGCTGGGACGCTTTGTCATATTCAATGCGTGCCTTCAAAGAGGCGTGCAGTGTGCCTGCTGGGTCCTTGGATCCAGGGCTGGGAGTGGTCTGCACTCATGCAAAGATGGCGCTTGAAGCTTGTCTTCCCTCTGGGAAGATCACGGTGACGGTGCTGAAAAGCTGGGGCAGCTGACCATGTGCTTGCTGCAGAAGCATGAGGACGGACTGGGGATCCTCCAGCACCCACCCGAGGAGATGAGTAAGCAAGTGCAGGCCTGCAGGAGGAGTGAGGAGGAGTCTCAGGGGCTCCTGGCCAGCCAGCCTAGCCACTCAGGGAGTCTCAAGTTCAACTGAGAGATACAGCCGCAAAGCTAGAAGAACTGCTGGCCTGGATGTGTATGCACACACATGACCTCTATATGCATATGCACCTCCTGATATCACACACACACACACACACACACACACACACACACACATGCGTGTGAGCTCTCTCCCCTCTCCTCTCTCTCTCTCTCTCTCTCTCTCTCTCTCTCTCTCTCTCTCTCTCTCTCACACACACACACACATGCGTGTGAGCTCTCTCCCCTCTCCTCTCTCTCTCTCTCTCTCTCTCTTTCTCTCTCTCTCTCTCTCTCTCTCTCTCTCACACACACACACACACACACACACACACACACAGAGAGAGAGAGAGAGAGAGAGAGAGAGAGAGAGAGAGATATTGGGAGGGAGAAAGTCTATACATCAGTATTTGTCTGCTTGCTGTTCTTGGAACTTTGCAGGAGCCAAGCTGAGGCCCATTAGCACTATTGCTACAGCCAAAAATCAACAGAAGAGCCTTCTGCATGGCCACGGGCTAGGGGCTGGGAACGGGCAATTGTATGGCTTGGATCCAGTTTGTCCTCACGGGTTCATCACAGCACAGCACGGCTGAGGTGGTAGAACTTCTAAGAGGTGGAACCTCTTAAAATACAGGTCTTAGGGCATTGGCCTTAGATGGGATTGATGCTGGTCTCTCGGTGTGAGTTCATTCTCATGAGGACGGCTTACTGTGAAGGAAGACCACTGTTTTCCAGACTGGGACAACTCATGCCATTGACCCCGTTGTGCCAGTAAAATAAAGCCCGCCTTCTGGTCTCAGCGTGCTGTTATTTGTTTATTTTGATGGGACTAATGAAAGGGGCTCACGATACTCTGCTCTTCTTGTTTGTCACTGGAGGTCAGTCTCCAGAGTGCCGTTTGTTTTGATGGATGGAAATCCTGTAAGGGGGCTGAGCTGAATGCAGCGTGTAGAACAGACTCTCTGCCTTGGGTATTGGATCAGTGCCCAGGCCGAGCCGATGAGTCTATCCCTCAGGTGGCCTGGCTTGGCACATTCTAGATTCCCTCTCCTCACAGCCACCTGGAAAACACAGGGGTTCCCCATTGCAGAGTCCAGGAGATGTAATGCTGTGCCGGTTGGGTCGGGCCAACACAGCCTCTTCCATCCCTACATAGTGTGAAATGCCAGGATTCATGGTCCTAAAACCAACCAATGGTGTTCTCTGTCTTTCTCCTCTCTCATGTGTGTACACGGATGTGTGTGGGTATATGTTTGCAGACGCCACACGAAGATGGGTGTCTTCTATTGTTCTCTGCGTTATTCCCTTGAGATAGGGTCTCTCACTGAAGCTGGTTCCTCAGCCAGGCTAGCGACCCACAAGCCCCAGCAATCTCCATGCATCACCCTTTCCTTCTTTCCCCCTCGGGGATTGTACAGTCACTCCCAGGTCTTTCTTAATTTGAAACTCTGATTTATTATTGAGGCTCCTCGTGTGTGCGCGTGAGCACATGCGTGGAGGTCAGAGGACAACTAGCATTGCAAAGTCCTCCCCTTCGGGATGGAGCTCAGACACCAGGCTCTCACACAGAACACTTTTACCCACTGAGCCATCTCCCACTCCCACTCCCGCTCTGAGCTTTTATGTGAGTGCTGTGGATGTACACGAAAGTCCTCATCTCATGCTTGTGTGACAAGCTGCCCCCGCCTTCTATCTGACCCTTGGCTGTCCACAGAATTCCTAGGACCCAGAATATCCACTTCTTGGCTAAAGCCAAGTCAGAAACAAGGGGAAGCAGCTCAGAGAAAATCTGAGCTACCCACTGGATAAAGTGCGGCATTTGCCCAGTAGCATTTGCCTGTAGTAAGGTCACAGCTAGGGTCTAGGCACAGGGGAAGAGCATTGTCTTTGACCATGTCTGCAAGGCAGACACATTCATCTCCTAGTGCCTCACATGAAGCACTGAGTCCAGCTTGATGAGCCAAGGACTACAACTGTGGTTCCTCACAGGGCCAAGGGTAGTTTAGGGATATGTGCCACAGAAAAGTCTCCCCAGTTGTTAACCACCCTTAGGGAAGGGTGTGTCCTTGGGAATCTCCAAAGCCCTCCCCTCCTTCCATAAAGGAATGTTAGTGGACCAGATGTCCTAATTGTCTCCCAGGGGAAATCACAGGTGCTCTCTGGTCTCAAGGCACCTCTGGTCCCATCACACACAGAGGACAGATTTGCACATCGCTCACTGTAAGCTGAAAATATCTTGACTGAAAAAAAATACAGTCAACTTTCCTAGCCCTCCACACAGCCCAACATAAGGACACAGAGCTCTATAAACACCAGTTGTTTCCCCATCACAGTTGTGGGGTGCCACGGCCACTAGTCACTGTCATTGCCTAGACCCAGATCACACACAGCCATCCCAGGAAAAGACCCAAATTCAAACTTCAAAGTATGGTGCCCACCTTGTGGGCATCATTTGGCACCATCACAGAAATTGAAAAGTTCGAAATCAAACTATACTAAGTTGGAGAGTATACTGGCTGGTTTTGTGTGTCAACTTGACCCAGGCTGGAGTTATCACAGAGAAAGGAGCTTCAGTTGGGGAAGTGCCTCCATGAGATCCAGCTGTGGGGCATGTTCTCAATTAGTGATCAAGTAGGGAGGGCCCCTTGTGGGTGGTACCATCTCTGGGTTGGTATTCTTGTGTTCTATAAGAGAGCAGGCTGAGCAAGCCAGGGGGAGCAAGCCATTAAGAAACATCCCTCCTTGGCCTCTGCATCAACTTCTGCTTCCTGACCTGCTTGAGTTCCAGTCCTGACTTCCTTTAGTGATGAACAACAATGTGGAAGTGTAAGCTCAATAAACCCTTTCCTCCCCAACTTGCTTCATGGTCATGATGTGCAGGAACAGAAACCCTGACTAAGAGAGTATGTGTATAATTTGCAGAGGTGTGTGTGTGTGTGTGTGTGTGTGTGTGTGTGTGTGTGAGTTTCAGTGAGAGAGACAGAGTAAGAGAAATAGCCCATCCATGCAGGGTAGGTATATTTTGGACTCTAGTCCAAAGCCTAGAACTAGATGTAAATTTAGAGTATGCACCCTGGAGTTATTGAGGTTCTCAAGTTTCCTCCCAGTTGCTAGCAGAGTCCTTTTCAATCCCCCCTTCCCCCTTCCTACCCTCATTTTTTTTGCCTTGTCAACAACCAGGAAAGGGAGGCTGTCTTAGTTACAGTTTCTGTTACTGTGATAAAACACCAAGACCTCTTTCTTACAGTTTGTAGTTCATCACTGAAGGAAGTCAAAGCAGGAACCTGTAGGCAGGAGCTTATGCAGAGGCCATAGAGGGATGCTGCTTACTGGCTTGTTCCCCATGGTTTGTTCGGCCTGCTTTCTTGTAACACCCAGAACTACCAGCCCAGGGCTAGCACAGCCCACTGTGGGCTGGGTCCTCCCCCATCAATCATCAGTCTGGATGAAGGCATTTTCTCAATTGAAGTTCCTCTTCCTAACTAATTTTAGCTTATATTAAGTTGACAAAAATCTAACCAGCACAGAGGTCAGTGTCAACATCTCTCAGAACATTAATCAAACATCAAGGTGTGGGGCGACCGAATGGTCACACTCAGGGAGGGGTAAGCCACACTTGCCCGAGTTAAGGAGTGTACTGGCTAGTTTTGTGTGTCAACTTGACACAGGCTGGAGTTATCATAGGAAAAGGAGCTTCAGTTGGGGAAGTGCCTCCATGAGATCCAGCTGTGGGGCAGTTTCTCAATTAGTGATCAGTGGGGGAGGGCCCCTTGTGGGTGGTACCATCTCTGGGCTGGTATTCTTGGGTTCTATAAGAGAGCAGGCTGAGCAAGCCAGGGGAAGCAAGCCAGTAAGGAACATCCCTCCATGGCCTCTGCATCAGCTCCTGCTTCCTGACCTGCTTGAGTTCCAGTCCTGACTTCCTTTGGTAATGAATAGCTGTGTGGAAGTGTAAGCTCAACAAACCCTTTCCTCCCCAACTTGCTTCTTGGTCATGATGTTTGTGCAGGAATAGAAACCCTGACTAAGACAAATTGGTACCAGCGTAGTGGGGTATTCCTGTGACAACCTGACCATGTTTTCGGGAGGACTGTGGAAGGACTTTGGAACTTTGGGCTAGATGGTCCATTCAGTGTTGAGACCTCTGTGAGACCGTTGTGTAGGAGCTTGGAAGATAATGTTGAGAACAAGGCAGAAGATGGAAACCTGGCTTGTGAAATTTCAGAGGGAAGATTAAAGACTCTTATCAGGGCCATGAAGATTCTGTGGTTTTGGTTAGCTGGGGCTGAAGAATCGGCTGTGAGTAACAAGATACCAAAACCATTAAAGTCAACCTTTGTGTTACTGGGACTATTGATGCTGGTTAGCTGGAGCTAAGAAATTAGCAGTGATTAAGAAGAAACCAGCATCACTGAGGTGAAATCTTCTGGGAAGTGTTTTCTGACAGCACAGAGAGTGTGTTCCAGATAGCCAAGGTTGTGCCTCATGCTGTAGCAGGACTTGGTACTATGTAAGAGTCACCCAGGTGGTACTGCTTTTGAAGGCATAGGCATCATGAAGAACAGCTGAGGCTTGGTACTGTGAGAGGCCATGGAAGGCCATTGGTGAAAGTGTACCCTCAGTTGTAATTGATGGCCCAGGACTGAAGGGGTCATGCAAAAGAGTTGAGGCTTGGAGATGCCAGTACTATGCGATGACCACCAAGGACAGCAGCAGCAGTGGAGTACAGGCAGCTGGAGCCTAGAAGACAAGGTGTGTGCTACAAAGGGCAGAGCTGGAGAAGTGACCCAAGCCCTTGGAGGAGCCCAGAAGATCGTGAGTTGGATCCCAGACATTGAACCATTGGAATTTGAGTTTTGCTTTTTTGATTGTGACTGTGCCCTGATATTTTTCCCTCTTGAAAGAAGGTATTTTAGTGGAGCCCACAGTTAAGAGACTTTGAATTTTTAAAAGACTTGGAATTTTAAGATATTGGACATTTTAAAGGGGTTGAACTTTTAATATGTAAAGACTGTGGGACTTTTTACGTTATTTACATCTTGGGGATGAATAAGAAAGTAAGGGTTGAGGCTAAATAGTGATATGTTGGTGTGTCAAGTTGACAAGGTCAATTGTACTGGCTAGTTTTGTGTGTCAACTTGACACAGGCTGGAGTTATCATAGGAAAAGGAGCTTCAGTTGGGGAAGTGCCTCCATGAGATCCAGCTGTGTGGCATTTTCTCAATTAGTGATCAAGTGGGGGAGAGCCCCTTGTGGGTGGTACCATCTCTGGGCTAGTATTCTTGGGTTCTATAAGAGAGCAGGCTGAGCAAGCCAGGGGAAGCAAGCCAGTAAGGAACATCCCTCCATGGCCTCTGCATCAGCTCCTGCTTCCTGACCTGCTTGAGTTCCAGTCCTGACTTCCTTTGGTGATGAACAGCTGTGTGGAAGTGTACGCTGAATAAACCCTTTCCTCCCCAACTTGCTTCTTGGTCATGATGTTTGTGCAGGAATAGAAACCCTGACTAAGACATCTTCCTAATTAATTTTAGCTTATATTAAGTTGACAAAAATCTAACCAGCACAGAGGTCAGTGTCAACATCTCTCAGAACATTAATCAAACATCAAGGTGTGGGGCGACCGAATGGTCACACTCAGGGAGGGGTAAGCCACACTTGCCCGAGTTAAGGAGTCAGACTACCTTACAGCTTCCCCTGGCCCTGGAGCCTGCAGACTTCTCTAGGAAAACAATGGAGTGCTGTTCCACAAGGGCAGTCATCAATCAAGTTGGGGACTAATGACCTGGATGCTGTACCCCTTGAGGGAGAGGACTTCTTTTTTGTTTGTTTTTGAGACAGGGTTTCTCCGTGTAGCCCTGGCTGTCCTGGAACTCACTCTGTAGACCAGGCTGGCCTCGAACTCAGAAATCCACCTGCCTCTGCCTCCCAGAGTGCTGGGATTAAAGGCGTGCACCACCACCGCCCGGCCAGGAGAGGACTTCTAAAAAAAGGTTTTTGGCTCTTTATGAATGCCACAGTATACACCCCAATCCCACTCATCACCCTCTCTCCTCATACTTCCCACCCCCCACCCTTGCAAGCTTCCCCCCAGCAGAGGGAAAATCATTTCGTGGGAGCTGTAGTGTATCACAGTGTGTCCCCCAGCCCCAGTTTACAACTTTACTTGCAAATGTTCATTGCAATGAGTCATTGGTCTGGTCTGAAGCCTCTGGCTTCTGCTCCACTTTCAATACTGGATCCTCACAGGGACTCCTCTCAGATATCCCTGTTGTTGCCCTGTGTCACCGAGATCCTATAATTTTGGGTCTGTTCATACACTCCAGCAGTTCATTGATGGGATAGATGTTGGGTTGGGGCCAGTTCACAGCCCTGGATCTGGGCCTGAGATGTATCAGAGACGCTCAGCCTGGCAGCTCGTGCTCTGGCTGGTCCATCCAATGCTGCCAGCAGCAAGGAGGGGGGCAGAGTCAGCTCTTCTGTTCTCATGTCACCATGGGCGGCTCTGCCGTGCTGCCTAGGCGAGGTGCAGAGGGCCTGCTTTCCTGAGTACTGCAGCAGGTGAGGGGCAGGGCCAGTCCTTACTCTCATGACCCTGGAGCCCGCTCGCCAGCCTGCCGTAGGTACTGAGGGACAAGGGAGGGAAGGAGGGCATCTTTCCCTCATCAGTGCCATTACACAGCAAGACAAGAGACAGGGCCAGCTCTCCACTTCCAGGGCTATGCTCACCCACAATCCACGCATCCAGGGCCAGCTCTGCTGTGTTATCTGGGTGAGGTGGCAGGGCCTGTCTCCCGAGTGCTGCCACAGGTGAGGGGCAGGGCCAGCTCTCCCATGCCCACACCCTCGGGGACTGACTCACATGTGTCTCCACCACCAAGGTCAGTTCTACCGAGCAGCCCAGGTGAGGTGCAAGGTCCAGTCTGAGGTGTGAAGCCCTCCGTGACTCTCCGAGGTGGCCAGCAGACAGCCTCAGCCGTCATCCCTCAGCCATGGCTTCCTTTCGTGTATTTGGAGACAGTCTCTCACTGGCCTGAAGCTCACCAAGTAGGCTGAGCTGGCTGGCCAGGCAGCCGCCTGTCTCTGTCTTCCAGCACTGGGATGAAAAGGACATGCCACGACTCCTGGCTTTTTAAAAGTGTGGGTTCTAGGGGGGGATCAAATGCAGTTCCTTATGCCCATAGGCTAAGCACTTTTACCATGTGAACTTTGACCCCAGCCAGTAACCGTTCCTTTATTGACTGATTCCCCATGCCCTGTGTCTCCTTCTGCACCTTACTTTATCTCCAAGGACCTCCTCCTTCCAGTGTGCTTTTCATGTTCTTGTCTCTGGGGCTACTTTGGGTAAGGATGTGGGGGAACTCAGGTATTCAGAACACCTCTTACGTAACAGATGAGTCAAGGCATAAAAGGCCCAGGGGATTGCCTCAGTCCCCATGTCTTGCCCCACCCCTCCCACAGGACTTTCCTTCAGGAGGCAGCTGGCCCAGGAAAGGCATATTTCAGTTCCAAAAGAATTTTTGTTCTGCCTGGGGCTGAATGGCTAAGATCAATACTGGATGAGTGTCAGCAAGACACTTGGAGTGACAGATCCCAAGCCACACCCACCAATATAGCCTTCTGGGTAATAAAGGGCATTTTGACTTCCAACTTTCAGACATCTATGTCAGTTCCTCAATTGCTTGGAGAGGGGATGGAAGGAGTGTTATTTATTGACTCTCCTAAACCCCCCTGATGTTTATCAGTATATCCCCAGAACCTAAATGTGCCAGGGACAGTAATAGGGGTTCATTCATATTTGTTAAATGGAGGGAAACGTGACAGCAAAATTCAAACCCATGTCTGTCTTCCTCCCAGGCCATACAATTTCTCTAAGCCTTTCCTAGGGGAGAGCCTGGGCCAGGGCTGTTCCAGGAGATGTAAGGCCCTTGGGTGGCTGGCTTTGCCCCCCCTTCTGCAAAGAGAATGCTCTGTCTGCCGAGAGTCTGGGAACAAGGTAAAGGGCAGAGAGTTCTGCCCTGGGGAGGCCGGAGCTGTACAGATCTGCCTGGGTTCTACTGCAGGCCTCACCTAACCACTGAGCAGCTCTACCTGCCTCTTGGGAAGATTAATACCAGTTTAGCAAATTACGCGCTTCCTCACCGCGTCCCACTCCTGGGAGAGAAGGAGCCGGGGAAAACGGAAAATACAAACAAACTCAAGCTCAGTGTCCAGGCCTGGTCAGAGGGTGGACAGCGGGGCTCAGTGCCACGAAATGTTGAAGCTCAGCAAGGTGGGGGGGGCGGCTTTGCAGTGTGGCCACCAAAGAGAAGGCAAATCCACAGGAAGAATGGGGTGGGATGGGAATGTTCTGGAAAGACAGCGAGGAGTAGCTGTGGCATGGGCATATTCCCTAAAAGCTGGAGGTAGAAAAAAAAAAGGTGTACTGTCCTCCATAAGAGCCTGGTCCTCTCCCAGGCTGTTGCTGCTGTCCTCAAGGTTCCCATTCAGGCAAAAAATGTGCTCAGCTGCTGATGTGTGGGTAATGAGCCAAAGGGGGAGGTTGAAGGACAGGTCCAAAGGGGAAGAAAGTGCAAGGACTAAGAATTTCATGAATTCATTGTTTTTAATAGCTGGATAGTACTCCATTGTGTATATATACCATAGTTTCTGAATCCATTCCTCTGTTGAGGGACATCTGGGTTCTTTCCAGCTTCTGGCTATTATAAATAAGGCAGCTATGAACATAGTGGAGCATGTGTCCTTATTACATGTTGGAGCATCTTCTGGGTATATGCCCAGGAGTAGTATAGCTGGGTCCACTGGTAGTACCATGTCTAATTTTCTGAGGAACCGCCAAACTGATTTCCAGAGTGGTTGTACCAGCTTGCAATCCCACCAGCAGTGGAGGAGTGTTCCTTTTTCCCTACATCCTCTCCAGCAACTGTTGTCCCCTGAGTTTTTCATCTTAGCCATTCTGACTGGTGTGAGGTGGAATCTCAGGGTTGTTTTGATTTGCATTTCCCTGATGACTAAGGATGTTGAACATCTCTTTAGGTGCTTTAGAACCATTCGAGTTTCCTCAGTTGAGAATTCCCTGTTTAGCTCTGTACCCCATTTTTAATAGGGTTATTTGACTCTCTGGAGTCTACCTTCTTGAGTTCTTTGTATACATTGGATATTAGCCCTCTATTGGATGTAGGGTTGGTAAGGATCTTTTCCCAATTTGCTGGTTGCTGTTTTGTCCTATTGATTGTGTCCTTTGCTTTACAGAAGCTTTGCAGTTTTATGAGGTCCCATTTGTCAATTCTTGTTCTTAGAGCATAAGCTATTGGTGTTCTGTTCAGGAACTTTTCCTCTGTGCCCACGTGTTCAAGACTCATCCCCACTTTCTCCTCTATAAGTTTCAGTGTTTCTGGTTTTATGTGAAGGTCCTTGATCCACTTGGACTTGAGCTTTGTACAAGGAGATAAGAATGGGTCAATTTGCATTTTTCTGCATGCAGATCTCCAGTTGATCCAGCACCATTTGTTAAAAATGCTGTCTTTTTTCTACTGGATGTTTTTAGCTCCTTTGTCAAATATCAAGTGACCTTACTAGAAAGTGTCATCCTGAGCGAGGCAACCCAATCACAAAAGAACACACATGGTATGCACTCACTAATAAGCAGATGTTAGCCCAAAAACTCAAAATAAACAAGTTACAATTCACCCAGCTCAAGAAGAAGGAGGAATGAAGTGGGGGTGCTTCGGTTCCTCTAAGAAAGGGAACAAAATACTCACTGGAGCAATAAGGGAGACAATGTCGTGGAGCAGAGACTGAAGTAAAGGCCACCCAGAGACTGCCCTACCTGGGGATTCATCCTATAAACAGTCAACAAACTACTATGGATGACAAGAAGTGTATACCAAAAGGAGCATGCCATGGTTGTCTCTGAGGGGCCCTGCCAGAGCCTTATAAATACAGAGGCAGACGCTAACAACCAACTATTGGACTGGGCATGGGGTCCCCAATGGAGGAGCTGGAGGATGGTCCAGAGGAGCTGAAGGAGTTTACAGCCCCATGGGAAGAACAATGATTTTGCCCACCCAGACGCCCCAAGACTCCCAGGGACTGAACCATCAATCAAGGGGCACACATGGTTCCAGCCAAAAATGTGGCAGAGGAAGGCCTTGTTGGGCATCAGTGGGAGGAATGGTCCTTGGTCAGGTAAAGGCTCTACAGAGGCCCAAACAAAGGGAAATCAAGGGTGGGAGAGGTGGGCGTGTGTTGGGTGGAGGGGCATATACGTAGAAGCAGGGGGAGGGAGGAGGGGGAGGGGTTGAGAGTCTTAGGGGAGGGGGGATATCGGGAAAGGTTTTACCATTGACAATGTAAATGAAGACGATATTCAATTTAAAAAAAAGTGCAGGGACACACACACATTGTCTTGCACACATGCCTTCCAGGCTCCTTGTTCTAGTGTGTACCCGCAGAGTCAGCTACTGTCATCTGGGGGACATCCACATGAGGGCTCTTTGTCTGTCACCTGAGGGGCCTTTGTCAGAGGCAGACAGGACCTCGAAGGTGGCTCTGCTGTATCCAGTACTCTGAAGTGTGAGGCTCTGTGGTACATCCTGCAGTCTCTCAGAGGTGCCCAGTGGGGCTGCGCTTCAGTAGCCCCCAGTGGAGGGACCCTGCTCCAGCTCCACTCGGCCTGCCTTTCTCTCCCGTCTCCTTCACCCGACTTCAGTTCCCTCCAATAAATCTAAACTGGTCCCACGGGCTACTTCTGACAGAGCTTAAACTAGGTCAGAACCGGAAGGAAAGGGAGAGCGTGGAAAGCGCCTGGAGCAAAGTTTGGAACCAACCTCCTGGCTCAGCTGGCTAAGAGAAAGGCAGGTGGAGGAGAAGGGGGAGGAGAAAGAAGAGGGAGAAGGGGAAAGGAAGAAAAGAAGGGGAAAGAAGGGAGGATGAATTCTCCCTGGGGGTCTACTGAACCTCCATCTTTTTTTTTCCTAAACTTCCAGCTCCACCCTCTCTCCCTAATGACCCCTGTCTGTTTTACCAGAACAGCAACAATGTGCTAACAGAACCTGTTTGCCAGAGTAAAGATTTCCCTGATGACAGGCTTCTGGGAGGGGTCCAGCTAACTCTTGGCAGCCCAGCCTCTGGTTTCCTGGCGCTAACAGCCCTGGGTTAGACAGGAGAAGGGGAGGGTATCCATGGGCTGGGGACAGCCTTCCTCCTGGCTCAGGCTCTCTCTTGTGCCTTCCACTCCCACCCCATAGACAAGGTCTGAGATCCGGAATCCTTAAGATTCCTCATGCAAGTGAGGCTTGTCGTCGAGGTGTGGTCCCGTGCAGTCTTGAGGACGCGTCTCGAAGGGATCACTGGCAAAGCAGGCAATGAGGCAGTTCCGTGCCCTGGCTCCCTGGGGGAAAGAATGGAAAATTCTGAATATCACCTGCTGAAGACCATGGCAAAAAGAGGCCCGCATTTCATGTTTTGTTTTCTCCCGCTCTCTCAAGTTTTTATTAGCAGATATTAAATATACATAATCATGAGTTTATTAAGATATCGTCAGACATGTATATAATCTATTTGGATCATATTAATTCCCCAATTCCTCCCCCATGCCCCCTCCACTTTCCACTCACTCGTTTCCTTGTCCTGACAACTCCATTTTACTTTCATGCCTTTCCCCCCGCCCCCCTGAGTGACCGGTGGAGTTTAGCTAGGATTGCCGACAGAAACATGGATGAGGGGTCGTTCATAGGACCATGGGTGAGGGGTTGTTTATAGGAACATGGGCACCTTACCAATGACTACACCCTTGAAGAAAGTATCCCTCCAGTCCCTCCCCCAGCAACTGTTAAGGTTTTCAGGGAGGGGGTGTGACTTTTTAGGCCCCTCCCCCACTCCTTGACAGACCGTGGACAGAGCCCTCCCCACTCCATGACAGACTGTTGATAGGCCCCTCCCCGTTCTATGACAGACTGTCGACAGGCCCGGTCTTGTGCAGCTCTTGCACAGCTAGTCACAGCTGCTTAGAGGACGAGAGCTCAACCGCCATCTCATGGCTGGGAAAGAGGGTTCTACGACACCCCACCCCTTCTTCTGGCTCTGAGATTCTTCTACCTTCTTTTGGTATGACTCGCCCCGCCCCCATGTGTATGGGCATTTTTGCCTACATGCACAGATATGTACCACTTGCATGTTTGGTGCCATGCGTCCGTCCCCTGGTAACTGGAGTTACAGACAGTTGCGAGCTACCATGTGGGTACTGGGAATTGAACCCAGATCCTCTAGGAGCAGCCAGATCCTTAACCACTGAGCCATCTTATGGCTCTTAAAAATCAGTGGCATTCTGGGAGAACCAGACCGTGACAGAGGGAACAAAAAGAAGCCCATAGAGTTGAGAGGAAGACGGTTGGAAGGCTAGGCTTCATTCACAGTATTCTAGAGAGTTCTTACTTGGTCTTTAGACCAAAGCCCAGGACATGAGGACTATAGAGAGATACAACCTAAGAAGGAACATATTGACTGGAGTCCTTCTTAATAGAACAATACTTCCTGTTTTTCCACCTGAGAGCCAACGCTAGCCAGCCTGGGGTGGAGCGCTGAAGTCTGCTGAGCTGCCTGACCTACGAATTCCTAAACTAAACAGGTGACCCACCCAGCTGCCTGAGCAGTGGAGCCAAGAACAGCCAGACCATTTCCCCCGGAGCTCACCCCGGAGTCTGGGGGGAGGGGTTCGCCCAAACTCTTAAATTGTCAGACCTCCATTAAACTAGGGCCTTGATCAACAATTGGGTTGTCCTGGCCTCCGTTCTTTTCACCGCCGCTGCCCCCTCCCCCCATCTACCCCCAACTTCTCTTCCAGGGACCCAGTTCACAGTAACCACTGACAGCAACAGTGAGACAAGCAGAATTGACATAAACCAGAAGGGAGAGCAGGCATGGGGGTGCCAGCGGCTGGTGAGTGTTTGCAAGTCTTCTCAGGAACTCATGTTACCCGAGGAAACTGCATCATTTCAGCAGGGTTGGGAGATGAAGAAGCTGGGCCTACACTCTGGGTCTTTCGGCCTCTGAATCATTCCTGGATTTTGGCATAACAGCTCCACTCAGCCCTTTTAGGGGTTGGAAGGGCCAGGCAACAGGCTTTGTGCCTATGGGCTGCAAGTCACTTTGGGTCTCAGAAGCTGTGTGCCCACCTGAAAAGGAAGAAGAACGGGGCTGCTCTAGGCCTTTCTCTGCCAATTCAGGCTGTGCAGAGGGCTCTGTGGCCTATCAGACAGCTAGGCCAGAGCCGACCAAAAGGTGCTGGTCCTACAAGTGAACGCCGTATGACTTCCACTGACCTGAGGTAGCTGTTTCCGAGGGATTTGCCTGTTCTTCTTTGGAATCCACCCTCTTTCCTTCTCCCATCTCCAGTTCCCAGAAATATCATCGATTCTGTGTGAACCTGATCCTACAGAGCCGAGTCAAGAGACTGAGGCTTCTCTACGTTTGTGCTTCTGGGAAATGAAGTACTCCTGTCCTGAAGAGCTGAAAATAACCGTTTCTCTGTCTTAAGGTTTCGTGGGTCAGGAACTCAGACAGTGTTTGACCACATAGTTTTTCTCCTTAAAGCACGGAGCAAGGGCTCTGTGCTATTCGGCTAGTGGAAAAGGTTCTGGAAGGTTTGCTTATACATCTAAAGGCCAGGCAGGGATCACGGCTGACGAGGCAGGTTTGTCCACTACCATCTTCCAGAATGGCCTTTCTAGCATGCAGACTTAGAGGAGTGGGGTTTGGATAGCAAGTGCCCCAACGGCAGGA
Organism: Apodemus agrarius; assembly: GCA_964023405.1. Classification (NCBI taxonomy): domain Eukaryota; kingdom Metazoa; phylum Chordata; class Mammalia; order Rodentia; family Muridae; genus Apodemus; species Apodemus agrarius. Next base: position 9,001,807 of record OZ030010.1, read on the forward strand.
AGAAGCTGCCTGGTCTTGCCTGAGTCAGCTTTAGATGGAAGCAAAGAGGCACTTCGGTCGTTCTTAGGGGGACCGAAGCAGTCACAAGCCTGCTTTCTTGACTTAAGAGGAGTGGACCAAGACCCTACTCTTCCCCGAAGGAATGTCAAAGCACTG